>OX246753.1:333906445-334506445 GCA_945910035.1 Brachypalpus laphriformis
TCATGTGAGCTGGTACAAGAAATATAGTTTCTTCGCTTCACTGTGGCTGCTCTTGGACTGCATTCGCGCAAGACACTGAGAGTGTTGCGAAAAGTTGTGCTGTGTAGCAAGTGGTAATAATGGCTGATGGTGCTGGCGGTGGTAATGGTGGTACAGAGATGGCAGGGACGCACGCTTTTGCATGAACCAAATTCCACTACAATTTTTATTATATATACGCCGCAGTTTGGTGTGCAGCAACGAGATCATGCATAAGTTGAATTCATTTAAAACGCTACAACGGCAACTACAACAAAAACATTGCGCAATACTTTCTCCATATTTCAAACAAAGAGTGATCGACACTACTGGTGCAATCACGGTTCGGACGAGGGAGACACCTGTCCCCGAGGAGACTCACAATATTGAAAAGTAACAGAGGCAGGCAATAGGTTTGAGGACTTGGCATTGTTGTTTGGGTGGTAAATATAGTATTTCTCTTCCGTCGCACCAAGAGTTGCAATGACCTGCTGTTGGTGGCAGTGATCTGGGGTATACACTTTTGTTTATTAATAGCGGTTTAATAGGTTTGTGGTTGTCTACAGTGCTGCCATATCCGCTCCAGGTAATCGAGATCTTATACATCCGTCAGTTGCGGAATCAGACATGAAAATCAGAAAGACAAAATTATGTAGGTTTACGAGCATGTATTACGACAGTTTAATTGGTCCGGATTTTTGAAGTTATTTATTTTGTGCAATTTATGACAGCAATTTCTGTAATTCCACATACATAGGTACATATATAAATGATTTCCTTCCGTAATTGAAATCGATATTCAGGAATGCTTTAGTGGAAGCATCATCACACAACCACAATCTTGGAAGTCGTTCAAGTAAGATTGTTACTTGTTCGGCTGTTAATTGGGGTCTGTCAACCTAATGTCTTTTTAAACTTCATTTAATTTATTGCAAAAATTCTTCACACATTAAGATGAGTTATCTTATAACCTAGTGCAAGATTACAAAGAGGTCAGAATTGAAGTAATTAAATGAATGTGGAAACAGATAAAAAATGTACTTTACTTATTATCTGAGCAGCAATTGGTCGATACTGACTATCTACGATCCAGGTGGCCAAAAACGGGTGAGTTATGATTTCAACAGCGTATTGTATTGAAAGATATCTGGCAGTGGTGTATGCCTACTGCAGACACTTGCAAAGTGAGAGTCCTTGGGTGGCCGAATTTTGACGCACAGTGTCACGTTCCGACGGAGATAGCGTTTGAGATAGTCTTGATTGATTTTTGTAGTTAAAATTCTCCACTAACATATAGTCACTCTTAATACTAAAATGGATGACCTTTCATTAAGTGAAATAAATAGTGAAAACAAATTAAAGTTTCTCTTTGACGCCCAATGCACAGAGGTGAAGGAATTTCAATGTAGAGAGCGCCGTCATTGATGAAATTTTATTAACACACTTGCTGAAGAATGCGAAGCAGCAGTAAGCAGAAGTGACATCCGAGATTTGTACAGAGTCACAAAAGAGGTGATAGGTAGTTTCAGCTTACGTCAACTCACGGTGAAGCCTTTGGATGTATCTCTCCTGGTTTCCAATGAGGATCAGCTATAAGAAGGTTAAGGGATTATTTTTCCATGGTCTAAAGCCATAATACGCTGAAAGTTCTAGGATTCCCATAGAACAACAAGTAAGGAGAAGATCAACACCATGATCAAAACAAAAGAAAAAAAAAAGCTGTGTTTAGAATGTTGTTCTGATCGGAGTGTTCTGGCTAGTGATGGGCATAATCGAATGATTTAAATAATCGAGACATTAGTACTCGAGTGATCCGTATAACCGAATGATCATTCGTTATATGAGTGGTATATGCATATGAGAACACACTCCCCAAGTGGTTGAATACACAGACAAAGATCTCGATTCCACTCATATCACGATTCGAGATATGAGATGTGTATCCGAGTAAAATAGTACTCAATTCATTTGCTTTGCTACTGCCCGCCTTTAAAACGAATCGAGTAATATTTTACTGGGATACACATCTCATATCTCGATTCTTGGGGAGTGTGTTCTCATATGCATATTGCACTCATATCTCGAATGATCATGCGAGTTTTTGTTTTGTGCTTTTCCTTTGTTCTCGTTCTTGGCTTTCGCTGCTTCGACAGAAGTATGTAAGTACACCAAATCATTCGAATGATTGCAGACGAAGTCTTGAGATATTTATCCTTTCGAGATGGTTACTCTTTACGCTCATTCTCGGTTCTCACTGCTTCCACAGAAGTATGTGGGTATAGTAAATCATTCGAATGATTTCAGACGATGTCTCGAGATATCTCGAGATATTGGTTGAATCGATTATAATCGAATCATTCGAATACGCCCACCATTAGTTCTGGCCATATCGCATCTAAAATGAACATCTTTCAATCACAGTAGACACGCAGCCACTGTAACTGTTCACCTACATATATGTACATATATATATATGCCCTAAGTCACATAATGAGACAGATAATAAAAGGAGTGAGCACAATCTCCTTATAAGTATAAGAATTTATTTTTAGATACTACAACTTTCCCCAAGGAATATTAGGCCCGCTTAGTGGTCTTCGTGATAAGAGCGTTCGAAAAGACATAAAGGGACATATGTTTGTATGTAAATTCTCTGGTACCAGGTAATAAGGGGTTAAGTGTAAAAATGGCAAATGGGTGTAGGCCAGTTTATTTCCTTTTCCGATTGGTATTGCCAACTTAAGTCTAACGCAACTGCTTCCTATAATTAACTGATCCACAGGCAATAAGGCAGTAAATTGTTCTCGTTTCGTTCTGGTAACTGCAATTTCTGCCTTAACCCCTTTTTACCCAACGTCAAATAATTTTTCATGAAAGATATCGCATTCTGCGTTTTTCTTTTTATGCGCAGGTAGGGGTAAAAATCCTTTATGGATACCTGTAGCGCGTGCTACGAGTTATGCCCGAATCCATGCTCCTGCATGGTTACTTATTTACTTAGATCCTTTAACCCACCGGGGGCATAGGGCGTCAACCACGCCTGCGCGCCATCTTGTTTGGAGTTCTGCAGCGTGTTTGAGCTGCTTTTAACTTATTCCTAAAGAGCTCGATTCCTCCTCAACTGTTCTGCGCCGTGTTTGCCTAGGGCGTCCCACTATTCTGCCTGCCTGGATAAGAGGATTCCACTGCATGGAGTATTTCGCAATGGAGTTGTCTTCATGCCGTAGGGTGTGTCCAATCCATTTCCAATTTCTCCTTCGTATAGTAATGCTTATAGCTTCTTGGTGCGTTCTCGTATAAAGTTGTTCGTTGGAGATGCGGTTCGGCCAAAAAATCCTCAAGATGATCCTTAAACATTTGTTTACGAAGACTTACGGCTTGTGCGTGTTAATTGTGTCCACCTTCCAAGAACTGCACCCATAAAGCAGCACCGATTCTACGTTGGAGCGGTGCAGTCGCAGCTTGGTTCTTAAGCTGATAACATTGCTTCTCCAGATTTTAGATAGCATTCCGAACGCAGCTTTAGCCTCCCCGATTCTGCTGCACTCATCCAGTTTGGTGCCACCGCGATTAGCCAGGACCACACTTCCTAAATAAAGAATGTTATCAACTTTCTCGACTTCCTGTCCGGCAATGGTAAGTTGAGCTCGAGAATTAGAAGTGCTCAGGGCTTTTGTTTTGGCTGCGTTTATGTTCATCAAATGAAGATGCATTGTCCGATGTGAAAGTAGACAAACATCGTCAGCGTAATCTAGGTGCTTATGGTAAGATGTCATAGTCCAGAGAATTCCATAGTTGCCTTCTGTCAATGCTGCACCACCAAGAACAATAGTGTTACGCCCCAACGAATAGTTCGTCTGAGGACGAAAAGGAGAGCTTCTACAATCTCTTAAGCGCCGTCTTCAACACAACACCAAATGGAGACATTGTCATAGTGATGGGGGATTTGAATGCCATGGTTGGCAGCGACAACGAAGGGCTCAAGCATGTAATCGGGAAGCATGGACTAGGCAACCGCAATGACAACGGCGAAAGGTTTGTGGATTTCTGCAATGCCAACCGCCTTGTGATAGGTGGCACCATGTTTGAGCAAAGACCTGCCACAAAGTCAGCTGGGTTTCCAATGACAGGCAAGCAACTTCCAACCAAATTGACCATTTTGCTATCAGCCGCCGCTTTAGAAGTAGTCTCCAGGACGTCCGAAACAGGCGAGGGGCAGATGTGGGGATAGTACGTGATCACCATCTTATGATAGCTACTCTCCAACTACGCACTGCTGCAGTTCGAAGATCCCACGACAACACAAGAATGCCCAGGTTCAACATCGATAGACTTAGTGATCCCTCAGTGCGCCAACAATTAAGGGAGCACTTTTCGCAAGGTGTGGAAGCAATCAGCAGCTCAATGCCCGCAACCATCCAAGACCATTCGTGTGCTGTGAAAAATGTTTTTACATCTGGTGCTGAAAGAATTGTCGGTCGATCGCAGGGAAGACATAGGGCGTGGCTTTCCGACGATACCTGGAGACGGATTGACGAACGAAAACAGCTGAAAGCTCGCGTTGCAGCTACCCCAGCAGCAGGGAGAAGCGAGCTAGAGTCCCTATATCGCATGAAGATGAGAGAAGTTCAGCGTAGCGTACGACGTGACAAGCGTAACTACATCAACGCGCTGGCTACAGAAGCAGAAGAAGCTGCACGGAGGTGCGACAGCAGGACTGTCTACAGAATCACGAAAGAGCTGACAGGTGGTCGCAGCTCCAGCCAACACCCAGTGAAAAGCCTAGACGGCTCCTTGCTAATTTCGGATGAGGACCAGCTCAAGAGATGGAAAGAGCATTTTGCTACGATTTTAAACCGTGTATTCGCTAGCGATATGCTCCCAAATCAGACTGAGATGCCCGAGGTGAGAAGTTCCCGAATACGCACCACGACTCCCAGTAAAGATGAGATCATTACCGCGATCAAGGCACTCAAAACCAACAAGGCGGTAGGACTTGACGGTATTCCAGCAGAGCTCTTACGAGCAGCGCCAACAACATCGGCTGAGCTTCTGCTTCCACTTATAGAGAGAGCTTGCGAAGCTGAGAGCTTTCCTAACGAGTGGAAAAAGGGAATGATCGTCAAGCTTCCTAAGAAAGGAAATTTAATGGAGTGCGGAAACTGGAGGGGTATCTGCGTGCTGCCTGCTGTAGCTAAGATAATAGCTAAACTCATCCTGGAGCGTATCAAACAACATCTCGAAGACACACTCGATGCCGAACAAGCAGGTTTCCGCTCTGGATCCTCCTGTGCCGACCACTTCAACACCCTGAGGATTATTATCGAACAGTGTGTTGAATATAGATCACCACTGCGCCTGCTGTTCATCGATTTTGAGAAGGCGTTCGATAGTGTCAACAGGGAGTTTATCTGGCGTGCCTTACGCAGGAGAGGTATTCCCGATAAACTAATTGCTATTATCAAAGCTACATATGAAGGCTCCGAATGCCACGTTCTGCACAGGGGAAGGTTGTCTGAGGAATTTGAAATCCAAAGTTGGGTAAGACAAGGCTGTATCCTTTCTCCAATATTATTCCTATTGGTGATTAGCGATGTGCTTCAAGCAGCTTTGTCGACGGGAAACGGAGGAATTCGATGGACTCTTACATCTCAACTGAAACATCTTGACTACGCTGACGATGTATGCTTACTCTCTCACAGAATTATGGACCTCCACCAAATGACAGCAGATGTGGAGAGGGAGGCAGGTGTCGTCGGGCTGAAAATTAATACGACAAAAACTAAAATCATCAGCCTTGGAACTAACTCATCGGCTCAAATATGCATTGCTGGACAACCGGCGGAGAGAGTAGAGGATTTCCAGTACCTTGGGAGTATTGTCTCGACCGATGGTGGACCCGAACTGGATATAGCCAACAGGATCGCCAAAGCAAAGTCCGCGTTCGGGATGTTGTCCAAAATATGGCGAAGCAATACAATCAGTTTGAGCACCAAAATAAGACTGTTCCGCTCCAACGTTGAATCCGTGCTGTTATATGGTTGCAGCACGTGGAGAGTGACCACTACTATCACCAGGAAGCTGCAAACGTTCGTTAATAGGTGTCTGCGCAATATCTTAAGGATTTTCTGGCCCAATCGTATCTCTAACGAACACCTTTACGAGAGAACGGGTCAAGAACCAATAGGCACAACTATCCAACGGCGGAAGTGGCAGTGGATTGGTCACACGTTCCGAAAGGGTGACAGCTCCATAGCGAACCATGCTATGCAATGGAACCCTCTAACTCAGGATGGCAGAAGACCTGGGGGTCCGAGGAGAACATGGCGCAGAACAGTCGAGAAGGAGGCACGGCAGTTAGGGAAAAGTTGGGGAGAATTCAGACACATTGCCAGAAACCGTACACGATGGCGCGTAGTCGTAGTAGAGGCCCTAGGACTCACAAGGGGATACAGGACATAAGAAGAAGAAGAAGAACAATAGTGGCGATAGTGTGCACCCTTGACGTACTCCACTTTGAACTTCAAGATCCTCCGACACTTTACCATTGTGTAAGACGTGACACTAACCGCCCTTGTATGTAGTCTTGATAATAGCTGTGTTTTTCTGTGATGCCTCTCCCGCACAAGGCCAGCCAGATAGCATCTCGATTCAAGCTGTCGAAAGCCTTCTCGAAGTCGATAAACAGCAAATGTAGCGGAGACCTGTACTCAACGCATTGTTTGATTATGAGCCGTAAGGTGTTTATGTGGTCGATGCAAGAGGAACCAGCACGAAAGCCTGCCTGTTTGACGTCGAGAGTTGAATCTAAATGCTCTTTGATTCGTTCCAGAATTATTCTAGCTGCTATTTTGGCTACGGCTGGAAGAGCGCGAATATCTCTCCAGTTTTCGCATTCCGTCAAGTATCCTTTCTTCGGAATCTTAATGAATAAAGGGGAAGACCCTTTTCCACCCCTGTGAGAATTGTTCTCTATCCCAAGTTCTCCGTATTAGAGGGCGCAGCAAATCTGCCGATGTATTTGGTGCCGCTTCGACAGGGATGCCAGGGATGCCATCGATACCCACTGCCTGGTGCTTCTTAAGGGACTTCATTGCTGTTTTACTCGGAGGTACGGTGAGAATTCGGGAATTTGTTGCTTGCAACTGCTCATTTGAATTCATACCGCCATAGTCTAAGTGGTTTAACACTGTAGCAAAATGTTCTCTCCATCTAGTGAGCTGGTCGTCATCCGAGATCAGAAGGTTACCGTCTAGGCTTTTCACTTGGTGTTGTTTGAAGTTCCGACCACCAGTGAATTCCCTAGTGATGCTATAAACAGTCCTACTGTCGCACCTGCTCGCTGCTTCTTCAGCCCTTGAAGCCAGTGATTTGATGTTGCGACGTTTATCACGTCTCACACTATGCTGCACTTCTTTCTTCTGCGCACGGTATTGGGCTTCTAGCTCCGTTCTCTCTACCGAAGACCAGTGGCAACGCTGCCAACATACCATCAGAAACGCCGCGACTGATGTGTTGGGTCTCGCTCGCCCACCACCGCGAAACTCCTGGTTTGACGAAGAATGCCGGCGAGTGCATGCAGCAAAACAAGAGGCATACAAAGCGGCGCTGCAAAGGAAGACGAGAGCTGTTCGTGAGCTCTACGAGCAAAGGATACGGGAAGAACATCGGCTTCTCCAAAAGAAGAAGAAAGAGCATGAGAAGCGCGCGTTTGAGAATATCGAAAGTTTATACTCCAGGAACAATGTACGGAAGTTTTACCAAAAGGTAAAAAGAACGTGTCAGAGAAGTAATACCCGTACAGAAACCTGTAGAGATGAAAATGGAAACCTCGTAGTAGAATCACAGTCGGTGCTGAGAATATGGAAAAACTAATTCCGCAGACTGTATAACGGCGACGAAGACCAACATCACGCTGTCAGGCAGAATGAACCATTCATCATAGACGATGATAGTCAAAATTTCCTTCCACCTGACCAAAACGAAGTGAGGATAGCAATATCCAAGCTAAAATCGAACAAGGCCGCTGGACCTGACGGCTTACTAGCCGAACTTTTCAAGGCAGCTGGGGATGAATTAGTAGAGTGCATACACCAACTCATTTTTAAGATTTGGTCAGACGAGTGTATGCCTGATGAATGGAATCTCAGCATCGTTTGCCCGATCAGCAAGAAAGGAGACCCCCTCAACTGCGCCAATTATATAGGCATCAGTCTTCTCAACATCGCATACAAGATCTTTTCTGCGATATTGTGTGAATGCCTGAAACCTTTTATGAACAGCCTGATTGGACCCTATCAGTGCGGTTTCAGGCCAGGAAAGTCCACCATCGATCAAATCTTCACACTTCGGCAGATCCTGGAGAAAACCCAAGAATTCCAAATCGATACTCACCACCTCTTTATCGATTTCAAGTCCGCCTATGACAGCATCTATAGAGAAGAGCTTTATAAAGCCATGTCTAGTTTTTGACATCCCTGCCAAACTTGTCCGTTTGTGCAGGCTGACGATGGAGAACGCTTGCTGCTCCATCAAGGTCGGTAATGATCTCACCGAGACCTTTGATGTCAAAAAAGGCTTTAGACAAGGTGATGCGCTGTCATGTGACTTCTTCAATATTGTACTTGAACGGATTGTGCGGAACTCACAAGCCAACACCGGAGGCACAATCTATTACAAGTCTGTACAACTGCTTGCATACGCCGACGATATAGACATTATCGGAAGAAGTCAGCGGGCTGTCACCGGTGCGTTTGCAAGCATTGAGGCGGAAGCGGCCAAAATGGGTTTAGCGATAAACGAGGGCAAAACCAAGTATATGCTGTCAACAAGAAGGGAAAACCAACACCGACGAATTGGACAAAACGTCACCGTGGGCAGCTATAACTTCGAGGTAGTAAGGGACTTTGTCTACCTTGGCTCTGCTGTAAATTCTACTAACAAAATCAGTGCAGAAATCAATCGAAGAATTGGGCTTATAAGGCAATTCAACAGTAAAGCCCTATCTCGAACTACTAAGGAGACTCTATATAAGACCTTGATCATCCCAGTCCTGCTTTACGGCGCTGAAACATGGACTTTATTAAAAGAGGATGAAGATATCCTTGGTCGCTTCGAGAGAAAAATTGTTCGTAAGATTTTCGGTCCCGTTTGCGTTGACGGGCTTTGGAGAAGAAGATTTAATCACGAACTATACGAGCTATACAGCGACATCGACCTAGTCAAAAAACTGCATATTGGACGTCTGAGATGGCTAGGACATGTAGAGCGAATGAACCCAACGCTCCGGCCCGCAGAGTCTTCGAATCTAACCCCGAGGGACGACGCAGTAGAGGGAATCATCGCCGTAGGTGGCGCGCACAAGTTCAAGGGGACCTCGACCAACTTGGAGTGCGCAACTGGAGGCAACTAGCTAAAGACTGAGCTAAATGGAGAGGCTTGTTGGTTGAGGCCCAGGTTCACCCCGAACTGTAGCGCCACTTAAGTAAGTAAGTAGTCCGTTCTCTCTACTGCCGAGGCTGCTTCAATCCGAGCCTTGATTTTTGTACGCTCATCCTCACCTTGAGGATTGGCAGGATCTTTGTTTCTTTCCTTTTTCCTTGTCCATTCCTCTATACGTAGTTTCTGCAGCATACTTTAATTTAAACATTTGCGTGTTTTTGTGTGTGTATGTATATGCGTATGTCCGTCTACCTGTGCATTTGCGAAGGTTTATTTTGGTACATACCTGCGTGTCTACTCGCGTTCACGATGTTGTGCGTTTTCCTCACTATCTCTCCTTTCTCGCTTTACGGATAGTCGCCATAACTCTTGGTATATGATCAGGTTTCTTGATATTGCAATAATGTATTTTTCACTTTTAATGTCATTGTCATGTCGTTAGTCTCTACCTTCATTCTGTAATAAATTTGTTTAATTTCAATTATTTCACCATAACTTTTTCTTTATTGCCTTAGCAGACTTCCCTTCTTTTCTTTGGCTTAACAAGCACGTCTGTTTGATTTAATTTTTAAGCCCATAGATGTAGTGGTTTGAAACCGATTTATTTCGTGCTCAACAATTCGAGAAACTCAAATTAAACATCTCTCTCGCCAAGCATTCAACCACGGCAATTCCTAATGAATTCCATTTCCAATCGATTTGCGTGACCAAACCGCCATAACATGTACCGTCATCACCTACTGTGCATTTTCTTTTTAAACATATTGCCGGTTAATCTACTCATTCCATCGTCGATCGGAATCTTCTTCCTGCATCACTGCTATCACGCAACCAGGATTTGATTGCATGTCGAACCGTATTAATTCGAACAAAAGCAAAGGCATATCTTTTACACTATTGACTAATGGTTATCCAAATTCACGCGCAAACTCACACGAGTGTGTTTTTTTTTCTCTCCGCGCTTTCCTTATTCTTTATCGATATACCACAGGTGATTAATTTCGCTCCGATATTATTTACTCAAATGTTAGTTCATGCCACACTCATATGCGCTTCCTCCTGCTGCAGCAGTTTGAAATTGCATGTGTGATTGGTACAGAGCAGTGTGGTGCATACCACCGGTACCGACTGATAGTTATGCAAGTCTGCATTAAACTACAATAAACGATTACACTATGATGTATTCATTGGGTTTATGTATACGTTGATTGGGGAGGCCTGCTACTTGTTCGCGTTTTGAAGCACTGCTCTGGAATTACTATTATAGCGCCTCTATGGCAGGCAGCCATAGCCACTACCGGTGAAGTCATCGTTAACAGATCGGCAAACACAGAACAAAGGTTTAGGTGCACCATCATGGCATGTTCAACAAGAAAAGAAGTAGTACCTGCTGTGTTGACCGTACGAATGCGACAGTTCTCGATCGCAATTAAATTGATTGAAATCGAAACACGGTGATTGCGTGAGTGTAAGGGAACTCTCGTTGCGATCACAATACGGTGGCGGTAGCGCGATTTGATTAGGTAATCCGGTGTAATACAGTATGAGCTGAGTAATTTAATAGCTTGATGGTGCAACGTCGAGTGAGTGCACTAAAAGTCAAAGAGGCTTTGGGGACTAGATTCTAATGAGTTGTCACAGACATCTTTGTCTTGTGTTGTTACCACAGTCACAGCGTATCATACAAACGACGTCACATAATGCACTGCCATTAGCATAATTATTTGTACAGCATTATTATGAAGATATTTATGGATCGATGCAATAGTTCCATTTGTAACTCAAGGTTAATGTTTGATTTGAAATAGACTAACTGACAGCTGTAGCATGCAGACTGAGAGGGCTTTGTTTGTATCGGGGGCATTGCAACCCAAATGCATATGCATGGAGACAAACTTGTAATAGCGGGAAATTTACAATTAATTAGTCATGCTATACCTACTAGACAATCCAAGATGAGATTAAGTCATTTGAGCTGTCAAACGATAGCAAACGATCGTCTCCGATCATGGAAGACCGGTGACACATGCTGTAGCGTAATTGAGCAGAATATCCAAATACAGTAGGAGTACATTTATTTATGGACTCCAGGGAATATCGATATTGATTCAAATTCCCACGCAGTACAACTGGCGCCAAATCAAGCAGGTAGACTTTTCGATCAAATAAATTTTGTCACAGCTTGCGCCATCAGTCTGAATTATTGAATATGTTAAGGGCTTGATAAAAAAAAATAAATACAAATAATTGGAGGACATAGAGACCACCAGCATGTCATGGTTCTCAACTAATGTACATTGACAATGTGTATCAGTTTCTGATGGCATAGTTTGAAGCCTTCTGCGATCTATAGCTCAACGACATTTGGTTATCAAGCCGCTGACGTCTTATGTTCGCTTGTCTAGAACAAAACTGATATCTTCATTAGCCGATAAGAAATCTGGCATACATGTGTTGAATGAATTCTGACAACTTTCTTAAATCACATGGCCACCTCTAGATTCTGTAAATTGCACCGTAGTTAAACTATAAATTTATAGTAAGTGATATTTTAATTAATAACAAATAACTTTTAGAAAGCAAAGATTATTTTAATTTAATTTCACATCAACATGAGAAGTAAATTTAGCTTTTAACCATAGGATGGGCAGCTGTTTGGGAGGCGGTAAGATAGCCTGCTGGGCTTCGATAGGCCCATATGAATATTGTCTAGGCAGGTGTGCCATTAGTCTTGTATATGGTATGAAAACGAGTTTAAATAAAGGAAAAAACGATTTTGTATTAGTTTAGCTATAGATTTACTGTTTATTGAGCAAAGTTAAATACATAAGGTATCTTTTTTTTTTTTGTTGCGCTAAGGGATGCGGTAATCTTCTAAAGATACTAAATAATCGATGCCATGAATGCACCTACTCGTACGTACTAATCCACACCCTGACCACTTATACCACTCTCCCCGCAGGACTGCCGTTAGGTATTACTTCGCAGGGCTGGTTAGCAATTAATGCTATGCTTCTTGTATTGCTGCTTCTGCTCTCCTTGCTCTCTCAATTATTCGGAGCTCTTTTTGCACCTTCGTTATGTTTGTACAAACTTCCAGCCAATTCTCCTCTTTGGTGTACCTATAAGGAATGGTGGACTTAGCAGGATATTGCTCCATTCTGTGAAGCAATTGCAATGGAATATTTGTATTTTCCTCTTGGTCTGGAGAATGTGAACAGAGAGGTGAGCTATCATTTCCAAATCTGCGTAAATGTTCGCGATAGCCGCCGTGACCCGATAGGAACTGCGTAGGGTGGTAGTTGCAGTCTCCATACACTCGCTTGGTCCAGACCTCAATGGTGGGGATCAGCTTGTAGGTACATCTACCATACCTAATGTATCTGTAAAGAATGTACTGTACATACTCGTATATGTGAAAAAAGAATAGAAATTCAGTTATTGGCAGCGCAGGCATTGCATGAAGCCCGTGTTTCGACTTTTTCATGTGTGTGGCACATAAATTTCGGCGCATTTCACCTTCCGCTCTACAATGCCGATATTTTGCTTTGGCAATTACGAACACAAGGCACATTTTTCATTGTAAAAACCAAACAATGTCTAATACAATGAACGACTTTTTGATTTTTTTTAAATCAGCCGGAACGAAACGTTTGAACAGTGCCCACAATAGCGAGTCCAACTTGAAGCAAATGTTCGGCCAAGGACAGTGCAGTGAAGAAATTAAGGCAATAGATAGAGCGCCCTGAATTATGATAACGTTGGATCAATCACAACACCACATACTACAAACGAAAACATATGCGTTTACTCTGGGCCATCTTAGGCCCACCGGTTATTTTTCGATATTCACACATGAAAACTTTTTTTTTCCACCATATGAGCCCGAAACGACCCGGATTTGGTTCCGTTGTGCTCAGCAAATATCGAAGGAAGAGTCAAGGAGTTTCGGGCCGATTTATACATACCATACATATGTTTAAACTCAAAATGGGCCCAGCTGCCATTCCTAGGGTTAACTCTAAATATTGTCAGTCAAACAGAATGTTATAATAAGTCAGGTTAAGTTGGGTTGGAGTAGAAGCAAAGTACTCTGCTCTGCTTGCTCATTCATACTCATCTGGAATGTTAAGATGTTGTCATACTGATATGATACATAGAATATTTTCGCGTTATAGCCTAACAACGGTCTATCGTAAAATTGAACAAAAATAGTTACATATATGTATGTAGCTGCATGGTTGATTGTACAATGAAAATTCACAAATTGAGCGAATTTCAAGCTGGCTTTCGGAGAGGATACTCAACGGTGGATCAAATATTAACACTAAGTATGATTGTGGATATATACCGCGAACAAGGAAAAAAAGTTTATGCATATTTTGTAGACTTTAAGGCAGCATTCGATAGTGTAAATAGAGATCTGCTTTTCTACAAATTATCAAGCATGGGAGTACCGTCCAAAATGGTGAAAACGCTTAAGGCAATCTATCATCGATGCAGTGCCGCGGTATGGAACGGAACAGATATGTCTGAGAGTTTCTTGATTACTACGGGAGTACGACAAGGTTGTACCTTGAGTACACTCTTATTCGTCTTATTTTTGGATGACATTGTAGACTATTTGACCGGAGGAGTCGCTGTTAATAATGACAAAATAAAAACTTTGATGTATGCGGATGATATCGTTCTCTTAGCGGATACACCCAATAAGCTACAAATGATGATGACGAAACTCGAGGAGTACTGCCAAATGTGGAATCTTGTTGTCAACCGAGCCAAATCACAAGTAATGGTTTTGAAAACGGAAGAGGAAGGCGTCCCCAAGGGGAAGCATGGAGATTTGAGGGAGAATCAGTGGAGGTTGTTAAAGAATACAAGTACCTTGGAGTAACTCTAACACCCCAAAACAACATGTCTACAAAATATCGCATCTACGAGGTAACTGCACAATCTATTATGATGTATGCTTAGGGATTTCAATCCCGAAGCTAATTTTCAATCCCGGGATTCCGGGATTTGGAAAAATGAATCCCGGGATCCCGGGATATCCCGGGATTGGACAGAATATTTTTTTTTTGTAAAAAAAAAAGAAATGAAACTAAAAACCGATACACGGGTCAAGAAATTGATGTCGTGTTTTTAACTGAAAAAATCAACTTCCGATAATTGCTCACAAAAATGCAGAAATTAATTATAAGTGCCTTATCTTTTTAAATAAAAAACAGCGTAGCTATTATGCTCTGCATTTTTTTTTTTATTATTAAAATGAATCAAAACGAATAAAATCATCCATTTTCCGTTTAACCGGTGGTCCTGCCGTTTGATTCTCTCTTGATTGTCGAGTAGTGGAAGCAATACTCAGTTCACCTCCCACTTTGGATTTATGGATGGCTAATAAGTTCGTGTGTAAGCCTTTAGTTGAACCTCCCAAAGTCTTCAGGACAGCCTTACATTTTTTAAACTGTGCACCTTTTCCATCTTTTGATGTGTAAAAATGATGCCAAACTGATGGTGATGGGTCAGATTCACAATGTTTTTATGCTTGGTAAAATGAGTTTCACTTGACATTTTTGAAATCACACAATAATTATAGGGACTAGTACTTTATTTAAAATGCGTGCGAGAACACCACAAACGCAATAGAAACTAAACATAACTAAACTTGTTTCTCGTACAGTATTTTTATGACGCACTTGCAACATCGCTCAATCTTGTTCGAAAATACTTGTTTCTCTTTCTCCTTTAAACATGTTTTCATGTGTCTAGATAGTGGAAACCACTCTTAGTTGCATGCGCTGCGCAATCACTGTAGGTATTGCATGATTTTCAAAGCGTGTTCCCCTTTCCTTGAAAACATTCTTCTTTTCTAAAAAAACATTAATAATCTAAATTTTAAAAATCAAAAATTACTTAGCTATTTGCTTCAGAGACAGAGAGTACCAAATAAAATCGGCTTTCAATCCCGAAAATCCCGAGATTGGTGACTGGCAATCCCGGGATCGTTCAAGAGCAAAAAATGTCCGGGATCCCGGGATTGATTTGCCTATGTATGCTGCACAAGTATGGGGATACTTCGAAAATGATATGGTCGAGCGCCTTTTACGTTTCTTTCTCAAACGGATACTTTGCCTTCCATTGACTACCCCTAACTACATGCTTCATATATGGTAGAAACGGGACTACCGACGATGTTCATTAAGACTCTCAAAATTCATTTCGATTATGTGATAAAAGTTTTTAATATGGAGGCAGGTCACATACCGAGGATAGTAGCAGAATACGCTTTGACTAGAAGTGCGTCCTGTTTTGCAAAATGGAAAGAGATAGCTGATAGAGCGAATTGTCCTCTTAATTTGGATTGGCGTAATACCCATCATTTGAGAATGGAGCTGTATAACATCATAACCAACCTAGATGTCAAAATCCATAATTCGTTTGTTGAGGAAGCCCAAGCTTCTGTTTATAGAGAAGTCTACTCCAAGCTTTCACATGACCTTAGAGATAGAAGTTACATGAATGAAAAATATGGAACAGATGTAATATCAACCATTTTCAAAGCACGAGGAGAACTAATGCCCCTGAATTTCGTCCCCCACCGACCTGATTTGCCGATACTGTGCGATCTCTGTAATCTGGAGGTACGAGAAAATATGTTACATTTCGTAGGAGTTTGTCCAATACTGAAGGAGATAAGGAGACTGCACTTAGGAGAAAACCAACTATCACATGAAGAAGTACATAGCGTATTGAATGGCAGAGATTGGTTATCGCTATACAAATATATTAAAGCTGCGTCTAGTTATCGTAGACAAATAGTAGATGAAGCCTTTTAATTATATAAAAGCCCAGTTTGTTTTTTTGAACATATTTATTATTGATTCTTTTTAATTGTCACTCTGGCAGACGGCTTTTGCCATGCTGTAAAAAGATTTGTTAACCTTTGTATGTTATATAAAAAAAAGAAGGATAATAAAATCTAATTTAATCTAATTTAATCTAATCTACAATGAAAATTCCTGCAGGATGCCGAAGTAGTTCTACAGTTCTACAATCGAAGCAAAATAATACCTCTCTTTGCTTTTTGTATAGAACTTCATTTAAAAATAATAGTCCAGTCCATGTTTAAGTTCCATTCTAACTGTTCTTCTATCTGTAGTTCAGTCAATCGAGACATTTTTGTTTCTCCATAAACTTCAGATACGTTTACATTGGGTTGAACTTTGCTCGGCCTTAGGCACAAATGCACACTCCGTTCAACCATTAAATCCTTAAAGCGGAAACTTATGCAATCCTAATGGCCATGAACTATGTTGTGAAGAACAGGTGGAAGGGCCGTAGTATTTGCATCCGTAGTGACAGTCAGGCTGCGCTTAACTGGCTGAATACAATGCATGCAGCTGTGGCGTAGAAGTAGCGTAGTACGACCTGTCACAAAGTAGAAATATATGGGAACTCAAAAGTGCGCCCACAATGAGGTAACTGCGGCGTAGCAGTAGTGTAGTACGAAGTTGGTTTACTTTTAACTTGTGTAGCGCTACAAGTGACAGGCAGAGAAATTGACGACTGCTGAAGACTGTTTTGGTTTTCTATATGATGTTTTCGTGGTGGATTCTTGAAGTGAGTTTTTGAAATACTCGTTACAGTCAAAATGAAGGAGCACGATGTGGAAAATTTTATTTTGCTGGTGAAAGGAATATAAATCTATTCATTTCATTGCATTAATATAGCACAATAATCTCACAAAAATAATCAAATCTCAATAACACTCAAAAAGAAATACACAATTTTAATTAGCTGGCGTAATTTGACAAAACTACGCGCTACACCATTGTGGGCGAATTTTACGAGTGTAGCGTCACACCATTTGACAGCTCTACATACTACGCTATTGCTACGCCACAGTTGCGTGCATTGTGTTCGGCCAGTAAGGCCTTGCTTAACCCTTTCACCCCTTCCAAAATAGTTTGTGAAACGTAAAACTCTTTGAACTTGGTCGCAAAGCTGAATTCTCTGTCTCTTATTTGGGTTTTGCTAGACAATGCTCAGAGGATGCTTTCTCGGGTCCCGAACCCTGCGTCCTCAGTTTGGGCTTCCATTGACCATTGGGTCTCTCACGAGCACAATTGTGTGTGGCATGACTCTCCAGGATGCAGGTTGACTAAACGTATGCTCCCGGACGTCTGTAAGAAATTAGCGGCATTCTTGCTGTCTCTCAGCAGAAAAAACTGTAGACAACTTATTGACATCTTGACAGGCCACTTTGCTTTTGCACACTACAATCTGCGACACTTGTGGAGAGAGCGACGACACCGCGGAACATTATCTCTGTGAGTATCCGGCCTTTGCTCGTATCAGGTGGCTGATCCTCGGTACTGATGTGGTGAGTGCTGGTACTGTAAGCTCCTCATCACTGAAGTGCTTGCTTGGCTTTCTTAGAAAGACAAGGAAATTCCAATAAAATGGGTAAATCAGGGTTTGCTCTCTGGTAGTACAATGGACCAGTTGCGTCTGAGTGCTTCAGTCGAGCGTTTCCTAATCCAACAGCGTTTCCTATTCCAACAACAACAACAACAAAAATGGAAGATAATTTAAAAAAATATAATAATAGAGCCAGCAAGATTAACTGGTAGAACAACTAACTGGAAAGGTTTTAGGAACGAAATTGAAGATAATGTTGAACTGAGCGTTCCACTTACGACACCCTATGAATTTGAGGTTGAAGTTGATCACTTCATTGAGATCGTAGAGCTCGCCACTTGGAATAATACGCCTAATCCAAGAAAAACGCCGGACAAATACGGTTTACGATATCTGCCAGAAATAAAAGAATTGGTCAAGGAAAAAAGAAAAGCGCGTAAAAAATGGCAACAGAGTCGTGCTACGCAACATAAAGCACACCTAAATTGTCGGTGCAATTCGTTGAAGAAGACTATTAAGGATTTTAAGAATCGTGCGATAGGCTCTTACCTCGAAAGTTAAACAGCGAAGAAAGATTTCAATTATTCCCTTTGGAAAGCTGTAAAAGGCACCAAAAGGCCCAAAGTTTCCGCGCCACCAATTAAGTGAAATCAAAATGAATGGGCAAGTGAAGATAAAGAAAAAGCGGACGTCTTTGCGGCCCACCTGGTACTTACTTTACTTAGATCCTTTAACCCCTCGGGGGGCATAGGGTGTCAACCACGCCTGCGCGCCATCTTGTTCGAAGTTCTGCAACGCGTTTGAGCTGCGTCCAACTCATTCCTAAAGAGCTCGATTCCTCCTCAACTGTTCTGCGCCACGTTTGCCTAGGGCGCCTCGCTATTCTGCCTGCCTGGGTGAGCGGATTCCACTGCATGGAGTATTTCGCAATGGAGTTGTCTTCACGCTGTAAGGTGTGTCCAATCCATTGCCACTTTCCTCTTCGTATAGTAGTGCTTATCGGTTCTTGGCCGGTTCTCAGATAAACCTGGTAGAAACCTTTAAACCGCACGATGGTCAAGCAGTTTACAACACCATCAATAGGCCGGATTTACCATCTGTCGATTTAACACTCACAAGTCAAGGGCAAACCACCATCAACCATTAGTATGGCAATTGACGACGTTACCACTACACCATTGCCACCCCCAATGATTTGATCACCGGAGAAATTCTCAAATATTTACCTTGAAAAGCATTGATTAAGCTTCTCCGTGTTGTAAATGCTGCGCTCAGATTAAAACATGTGCCGAGCCAATGGAAAATCACGGGAGTCATAATGGTTTCAAAACCAGGAAAACCGCCAAACGATGTAAAATCGTGTAGACCAATTTCAGTTCTTCGAGTGATATCCAACATTTTTGAGAGGATATTACTAAGGCGTCTCCAACCGGTTATAGAAGAAAATAATCTTATCCCTGACCACCAGTTTGAGTTCAGAAGTAAGCATTCGACGATTGACCAGGTGCATGGAATTACTAACGTAATCGAGAAAGCACTTGAAGAAAAAAGATATGCTAATGCGTATTTCTTGACGTCTTGCAAGCCTTTGATAAGGTGAGACATGATGGCTTGAAATGCAAATAACGACAAGTTCCCCCTGTATGCCTATACGATATTCTAGAATCATTTCTCGAGAATAGACTTTTTCGTGTTAGACATGGAAATGAATACTCGGAGCTCAAGGAAATTTCGGCCGGCGTACCGTAAGGAAGCGTTCTTGGGCCGCTTCTCTATCTGTTAAATACTTGTGATATACCGAAAGAAGATGGCACTACACTTGCTACGTTTGCCGATGATACCGCTATCCTAGCAGTAGGTAAAACAATCGAAGAAACGACTGCAAAACTGCAAAATGCACTGAATAATGTAAATGAATGGAAGAGGGACTGGCGGGTCGTTCTCAACGAATCTAAATCTGTTCACGTGAATTTCACTTATAAAAAGCGAATAACTTGCCAATTTTTCTTAACTTGGCTCGACTAGCTTTTGCGAACGAGGCCAAATACCTGGGAATGACACTCAACGCAAGGCTGAAATGGTATTCGTACGTGAAAATGAAACGTAAAGAACTCGAAATCAAATAAAGAGAAATGAACTGGTTACTCGGAAAACATTCCCAGCTCAGTACTGAGAACAAACTGCTTTTATACAAGCAAGTGCTAAAGCCGGTGTGCACCTACGGCATACAACTGTGGGGTTGTACCAAGAAAACAAATGCCAATGTTTTACAAACTTTTCAAAATAAAGTGCTAAGAGAAATTGTCTAAGCACCGTGGTATACTAGAAACGACGATATCCACAGGGATCTCGGAATTCCGACAATCGAAGCTGAAACTAGAAGCTTCGCGAGAAAGCATAGAAACCGACTAATCGGACATGCCAACAATACAGACCTTCAAATTTTGGATGAGGGCAATTTATTGCGCCGACTACAAAGTACGAAACCTTTCGACTTCGCGAGATAAGGATTAATCGCGTCTAGATTGCGAAACATGCAGGATCTTTCAGTGGAAAGTAATCTGCCAAACGTTTTTATTTCGTGATAGAAAAATTCCTTGATAAGTTAATACTTAGTTGCAATATCTGACAAATTTATATCGTAGGGTGGTGTTTTTTGGTCAGCAAGAATCTGACGCTACTATGAGCCTGGAACACAGCGAATGAGATCATCACCAGCATGATGGAACAACTACGTCTGGAGGAACGAGCAGCAGCTAGAAATGAGGATCGTACAAACACTGGAAGGTAGACAAAGTTACCCAAAATGCTCACATATGCAATGTAACGCAAGTGACATGTTAAAGACACACAATGAGAAGTGAACTCACGCAGTAACAGAAATTTGAATGTGCAAATTGAGCTGCTGCAAAGCAGCAGAAGCATAAGAAGCAGCAATGGCTCATGCGTGATGAATAACATGACATGCTAATCAGCTCCGCGAAGTAATACCTAACGGCAGTCCCGCGGGGAGTGGTAGAAGTGTGCAGGATGTGGGTAAGTACGTAGGCGCATTCCTGGCATCGATTATTCGTGTATGCTAATAGCCCGGGCTACTAGTATCTTTAGAAGATTACCACACCCCTTGGCGCAAGCAAAAAAAAGGAAAAACTATGAGCACGCGCTTGCTATTCTCATAGTGTCTATGAAAGATTTTCACCTACCCTCAGAAAAAAAAAAAAAAAATTGTGGGGTCCTATCCCACAAAAGGGTTCTGGTTTCTTGCTAGTTTATTAGGTGCTTCGTTCCCCTCCACTCCTACATGTCCTGGTACCCAGTAGAGAGTTACTTTAATTGCCTCTCCCAGTTTGTTGATCCTGATGAAGCATTCTCATACCAGTTTGGATCTAATCTCGTGCGAGGTCAATGTTTTCATAACGGCTTGGCTGTTTGATATTATTGCGATGTCCTGTCTGCGATATTTCCTGTCTAGGTTGAATTACTTATTTATGTCCTGTATCCCCTTGTGGGTCCTAGGGCCTCTACTACGCCTACGCGCCATCGTGTACGGTTTCTGGCAATGTGTCTGAGTTCTCCCCAACTTTTCCCCAACTGCCGTGCCTCCTTCTCGACTGTTTTGCGCCATGTTTTCCTTGGACCGCCAGGTCTTCTGCCATCCTGAGTTAGAGGGTTCCATTGCATAGCATGGTTCGCTATGGAACTGTCACCCTTACAAAACGTGTGACCAATCCACTGCCACTTCCGTCGTTGGATGGTTGTGCCTATTGGTTCTTGACCCGTTCTCTCGTAAAGGTGTTCGTTAGAGATACGATTGGGCCAAAAACTCCTTAAGATATTGCGCAGGCATCTATTAACAAACGTTTGCAGCTTTCTGGTGATAGTAGTGGTTACTCTCCACGTGCTGCAACCATATAGCAGCACGGATTCAACGTTGGAGCGGAACAGTCTTATCTTGGTGTTCAAACTGATTGTATTGCTTCGCCATATTTTGGACAACATCCCGAACGCGGACTTTGCTTTCGCGATCCTGTTGGCTATATCCAGTTCGGTTGCACCATCGGTCGAGACAATACTCCCAAGATACTGGAAATCCTCTACTCTCTCCGCCGGTTGTCCAGCAATGAATATTTGAGCCGATGAGTTCGTTCCAAGGCTGATCATTTTAGTTTTTGCCGTATTAATTTTCAGCCCGACGACACCTGCTTCCCTCTCCACATCTGCTGTCATTTGGTGCAGGTCCATAATTCTGTGAGAGAGTAAGCATACATCGTCAGCGTAGTCAAGATGTTTCAGTTGAGATGTAAGAGTCCATCGAATTCCTCCGTTTCCCGTCGACAAAGCTGCTTGAAGCACATCGCTAATCACCAATAGGAATAATATTGGAGAAAGGATACAGCCTTGTCTTACCCAACTTTGGATTTCAAATTCCTCAGACAACCTTCCCCTGTGCAGAACGTGGCATTCGGAGCCTTCATATGTAGCTTTGATAATAGCAATTAGTTTATCGGGAATACCTCTCCTGCGTAAGGCACGCCAGATAAACTCCCTGTTGACACTATCGAACGCCTTCTCAAAATCGATGAACAGCAGGCGCAGTGGTGATCTATATTCAACACACTGTTCGATAATAATCCTCAGGGTGTTGAAGTGGTCGGCACAGGAGGATCCAGAGCGGAAACCTGCTTGTTCGGCATCGAGTGTGTCTTCGAGATGTTTTTTGATTCGCTCAAGGATGATTTTAGCTATTATCTTAGCTACAGCAGGCAGCACGCAGATACCCCTCCAGTTTCCGCACTCCATTAAATTTCCTTTCTTAGGAAGCTTGACGATCATTCCCTTTTTCCACTCGTTAGGAAAGCTCTCAGCTTCCCAAGCTCTCTCTATAAGTGGAAGCAGAAGCTCAGCCGATGTTGTTGGCGCTGCTCGTAAGAGCTCTCCTGGAATACCGTCAAGTCCTACCGCCTTGTTGGTTTTGAGTGCCTTGATTGCGGTAGTGATCTCAACATTACTGGGAGTCGTGGTGCGTATTCGGGAACTTCTCACCTCCAGCATCACAATCTGATTTGGGAGCATATCGCTAGCAAATACACGGTTCAAAACCGTAGCAAAATGCTCTTTCCATCTCTTGAGCTGGTCCTTATCCGAAATGAGCAAGGAGCCATCTAGGCTTGTCACTGGGTGTTGAATGGAGCTGCGACCACCTGTCAGCTCTTTCGTGATTATGCAGACGGTCCTGCTGTGGCACCTCCGTGCAGCTTCTTCTGCTTCTGTAGCCAGCGCGTTGATGTAGTTGCGCTTGTCACGTCGCACACTACGCTGAACTTCTTTAATCTTCATACGATATAGGGACTCTAGCTCGCTTCTCCGTGCTGTTGCTGTAGCCGCAACGCTACAGCTTTTAGCTGTTTTCGTTCGTCAATCCGTCTCCAGGTATCCTCGGAAAGCCACGCCCTATGTCTTCCCTGCGATCGACCGACAATTCTTTCAGCACCAGATGTAAAAACATTTTTCACAGCACACCAATGGTCTTGGATGGTTGCGGACATTAAGCTGCTGATTGCTTCCATACCTTGCGAAAAGTGCTCCCTTAATTGTTGGCGCACTAAGGGATCACTAACGCTATCGATGTTGAACCTGGGCATTCTTGTGTTGCCGTGGGATCTTCGAACTGCAGCAGTGCGTAGTTGGAGAGTAGCTATCATAAGATGGTGATCTCGTACTATCCCCCACATCTGCCCCTCGCATTTTTCGTACGTCCAGGAGACTACTTCTAAAGCGGCGGCTGATGGCAAAATGGTCAATTTGATTGGAGGTTGCTTGCCTGTCATTGGAAACCCAGCTGACTTTGTGGTAGGTCTTGTGCTCAAACATGGTGCCACCTATCACAAGGCAGTTGGCATTGCAGAAATCCACAAAACCTTTCGCCGTTGTCATTGCGGTTGCCTAGTCCATGCTTCCCGATTACATATTTGAGCCCTTCGTTGTCGTTGCCTACCTTGGCATTCAAATCCCCCATCACTATGACAATGTCTACATTTGGTGTTGTGTTGAAGATGGCGCTTAAGAGATTGTAGAAGCTCTCCTTTTCGTCGTCAGACAAACTATTCGTTGGGGCGTAACACTGTATGATGGTGACGCGTCGTACTCTAGTCCGGAATCTGGTCGTCAAAATCCTATCACCATGAGGCTGCCAGGAAATTAGGCCCTTGCGTGCTGTTGTTGTTAGCAGTAGTCCAACTCCATATTCCCGCGGACTTCCGAATGGTCTTCAAGAATAGAGTAGTACAGTGTTACGCGTTGGTGACTGGTACCCGCCCGCTTCTAACTATCTTACTTCACTTACCCCCAAAATGTCCAGTTTATATCGCATGAATTCATTTTCCAATTGGATGAATCTGGCATTGTAAGGACCTTCGCTTCCCGAGTCGAGGAGCGTCTTTACATTCCAGAAACCTATCTTTGTCCGGGTATAATAGCCAAAAGTCGTCAACATGTGATCATTCCTTATCCGAGGCATAGTGTCGGTTTCTGTAGCGGGCAATATTCGGTAACGCAGGTTGCTGGCCCACGTTATCTAGCCTAGAATCCAGGCCCTAGACAACCCTCGCTTACAATTTTACCCTACACGTATAAGGGTTTATACGTATAGTTGCCCGGGGACCACCACTAGGAGGTAAAGTAAGCACTTCATCACGAACTTGATTGTTGCGCTACTGGCCCAAGCCAAGTTTTGGGCAGTCAGTAGTTTCCCGATCAATCGCAATGCAGGTCTAGGTTGAATTGCGCGCATCTTCCGATCGCGTGAACTTCTGAAATGCGAATATTCCCCGTGATTCTGAGTATCTATTCCTGGGCCCGAACACTCCTGCCCCAGTTTCAGCAGATGTTTTCGATCCGTCTGTGCACCATTTAGTTGTGTGTGGTTTGAATTGGTATTTATCGGACTCACTACTCCAATCCCTTTTGTTGCTCAGCTTTGAGTCAAATTTTCTTTCAAAACAGTATTTCTTAACCATATCATCTCTGGGCCAGTCCAGAAACGGCACCGATTTGGATAAAGTTGCTCGCTCTTTATTTGCGGTGCAACTTTCCCGATGCCCTCTTTGCTAATTCTCAATATGGTCTCCTCGGCGATTCGCCCTAGCACTATGTGTAGCGGAGGTATACCTATGGTTACCTCTAGTGCTGCTGTGGGACAGGTTCGCATGGCCCCTGTTATACATATATGCAAGCTAATCTTTGCACTTTGCTCAGGGATGTCCTCGTCGTGGTTAGCCTTGTTCTGTTAACCCATGCCATTGCGCCGTATGTAATGATGGGTCTTACTATCATCATGTGATACCTCAGTGTAGCTGGGCTGCATTCTCTGGTTTTTCCTGAAATGTTCCTGCACACCGTAAGTGCTCTGGTGGTATTTGGTAACCACAGCTTCTACATGTTCTTTCCAAAGGAGTTTGCTATCTAATGTTAAACCTAAATAGGTGACTTGTTTCTTCGACCCTGATCCCTTCCAGTAATGAAGGGTTGCATACGCTTTAGCTGTATTTTCTTGGTGGAAGGTATCACAGTGGTTTTGGTAGGGTTCACTCTAAGTCCTACCATTTCGCACTACTTCTGTGCGATTGTTAGACCCCTTTCAAACTTTCCTCTAGCGACAATGACTACGAGTATATCGTCAGCGTAAATGAGGGTCTTAGAACAACGTTACCATTACTGAACGATTTGCCAGCAGAGGTTCTGCCTATCTTCGATACCTGTTTAGGAGTCTGCCAATAAGTGAATGCACATACCGTAACTAAGATACTTTGAAAGTAAAAATTAAATTAAATGAAATTCATAGAACTTTCAATAAATAACTGAATGTGCCCTTTTCAAGAAATATAGCCCGAAAAATTAGGCCATCTTTACACTGGTGTAGCTCGGAAACTGTTTGTCTGATAGTAATTAACTGATTTACGATTTTTCCGCAAATGCGTAAAAAAGATTAGAAGGTACTAGCATGTCACGAATGGTAGGATTCAACGACGAACATTTGCTTAAAGTTTCGTCAGATGGCAGTATAAGTTACTGCAAATTTGAATGCTAATGCTGAAACATTTATATACCAGAGCGGTATTCAAACAAATTTTCAATGAAAATGTCAAATTTTTTTACAATAGACAATCGATAATTAGCTCAAATAATGCATCAAGACAAAACAATTATTATATAATATAATAATGACGCGGAAGAAAACTCTTTAATGCATATTTTAACAAATAAATAATAAATGAGTTGCAAAAAAAAACCCTGCGTGTATATTATAATTTTTTGTCTCATCTGTCATTTTAAAATATGGTCTTAGCACTTCAAATTGATGCAGTGGAAAACAAACAGGGTGTATCTTAAATTTATGCTAAGCAGATTAGGTCAAATAATGAAATACACTATTATGATAATTAAGAAATTATTTATTTATTTATTGTAACTCTTAACCTTAAAAAAAACGATGTCACCGGGGATAAAAACATTCAAAATTTGAATGAAAATGTTAGGTGACACCCACTTACATCATGTCACAATACAATTTAATTTATACGTCACCGTATTATCCGTAAATTTAGAGGCATCGGTATCCTCAACATTTAGAGGCATCAGTATCCTCAACATCGCATTCAAGATCTTTTCTGCGATATTGTGTGAACGCCTGAAACCGGTTATCAACAGCCTGATTGGCCGCGGTTTCAGACCAGGAAAGTTCACCATCGATTAAATCTTCACACTTCGGCAGATCATGAAGAAAACCCAAGAGTTAAAACCGATACTCATCATCTCTGTATCGATTTCAATGCCGCCTATGACAGCATCTATAGATGCTATATAGATGTCTAGTTTTGACATCCCTGCCAATCTTGTCCGTCTATGCAGGATGCCGATGGAGAACGCTCAATGCTTCATCAAGGTCTCACTGAGACCTTTGATGTCAAAAAAGGTTTTAGACAAGGTGATGCGCTGTCATGAGACTTCTTTAATATTGTACTTGAACGGATTGTGCGGAACTCACAAGCCATCACCGGAGGCACAATCTATCATAAGTCTGTACAACTGCTTGCATACGCCGACGATATTGACATTATTCGAAGAACTCTGCGGAAATGGGTTTAGCGATAAGCGAGGGCAAAACCAAATACTCGTATATGCTGTCTACAATAAGGGGCAATCAACACCGACGAATTGGACAGAATGTCACAGCGGGCAGCTGCAACTTCGAGGTAGTAAAGAACATTCTGTACCTTGCCTCTAAAATAAATTCTGAAAACGACACCAGCGCAGAAATCAAGCGAAGAATAACTCTTGCCTATCGCTGTTTTTTTTTTGGCTAATGAGGCAATTCAATAGCTGTTGTAGGAGAATTTCGAGGCCCTAGATTGAAACACGCCAATTAGTTCAAATATGGCTTTATTGGATTCATTTCTTTTGATGTCTCCTTTCCTTTCTCTACGTCCGTCTGCCGCCAAATCCACTCAGAAGATTCCAGAGAAAAAGCGCATGGGCGAAAACGTCAGTCCATGACATTTCGTGACATCTTGACAACTGACAATTATGGCAGGGGCGTTGCCAGATCTGTCGCAACAACAACAAGCCCTATCTCAAACAACTAAGGAGACCTATATAAGACCCTGATCATCCTAGTCCTGCTTTGCGGCGCTGAAATATGGACTTTATTGAAAGCGGATGAAGATATCCTTGGTCGCTTCGAGAGAAAAATTCTTTGTAAGATATTCGGCCCCGTTTGCGTTGACGGGTTTTGGAGGAGAAGATTCAACGACGAACTATTCGAGCTGTACAGTGACATCGACCTAGTCAAAAAACTGTGTATTGTACGTTTGAGATGGCTAGGACATGTAGAGCGAATAGACACCAACGCTCCGGCCCGCAGAGCCTTCGAATCTAACCCGGATGTACAATACAATAGAGAGCCTCTTCGCCGTAGTTCAAGGGGACCTCGACCAACTTGGAATGTGCAACTAGATAAAGACTGAGCTAAATAGAGGGGCTTGTTAGTCGAGGCCCAGGTTCACCCCGAACTGTAGCGCCACCTAAGTAAGTAAGTATTGGCAAAATAGAGAAAGAATTGTTTTCCCATAAATTTGTGTTGTGTTGTGTTGAGTTATTTCTCAATCTCAAGACCTGTCTAAATTCGTATTTCAATCACCACCCTGTAGAAGAGACCTTGCCGTCGGGCGAAAGATAACATTATGCATCCATTGAATTATTATATTTCATTTTTGACACTCAGATAGCATTTTTTAATTGCTTCGGACTATTTTTTATTTTTTTATATGGGAAAGAAAGACAAAAGGAAATAAATTGAAACAAAAGCAGACAAATGTCGAACAGATATGCAAACCAAACGTGACTCCAATAAAGACCCCACCAGTAGCGCGAACATTGTTATGCTAAACGCTTGTGCTAAAAAAAAGAAGAAAATAAAGTCCGTGACTAGGTCGCACGTACTTGCAGTTTATGGACGCTTTTTGGCAAAGGAGCTTATTTCAAAAGTTCATTGAAAAGCAATAAGGGAGAAACATTGAGATATCTCTGTCACCAATCAAATACCATCTGCATGTCAGTTTTGAACGAGATACCTGTGAGAGTTTGAAATGAATTCTTTTAGACGGATGAAGGCGAAAGCCATGTAACAATACTAGTAAATCCAAGTATTCTGATTCAAAGAATTCTCAAAGCCAATACTTGGTCTTTATGAAGCGTGCAAATATAACCAAAGATGCAAATGCTCACATTGCCATACAAATTCAACTATAATCCGCTTCGATTGAATATTTGCAACATAAAAAAAAAAAAAAAATCCAACAAAGACAATAAAAAAGGGAAGTAACTAATCAAACGAAATGAATTACCACGGAGGCTACAAGTGACTAGGGAGGCTATAGTACGAAATTAACATAAATTATCAGCTGCGGCGGCGTGGCGCTTTCAATTTTGGCAGAATGAGCCATCACGCTCATCTTCATGGACAATTTAGTTAAAATGCTTTGTTAATAGACACAGAAGAATGTGCATAATAGTAGACATTAAAACTTTTAACGAGCCATTTTGTATTAATTTGACTTGAAGGCATTAACATGAAATATAGTTAGCTAACACTCGTAGATCTTATCAAATTTGAAGATTTAGATCTTGGTTTAATTGTTTGATTGATTCAGCTTATGTAAAGGAATGTGTTGTTTCTTAAATGCACTTTAAATGCAAGCGGGTGGTTTATAAATTCAATCGAATTACATTGTCTGCAACTCCTGTAACAGTTTTTGAACCGCGATTTGAATATGATTAGTAAGTTTACATATTTAGGCAAAAATATGAACCATTAGCTTCAAAGATACATAGGTGTAGTGTAGTAGTAGTAGTGTAGTAAAAGGAAATCCATTATTTTTACTTGAAATTGAAGGCTTTATTTAGCATAGTTAGAATGATCCGATTTAGGTCAAATATTCGCCGTTTGGTTCGATAATTTGTTGCCATTTTGAAGGTAACTCCATTATGCCTCTCTCATAGAAGCCTTCATCCCTATTGGCAAAAAACTGGGACAGTTGATTTTCACAAGCCTCTCTTGAGGGGAAATTTTCACTTCGCCATGGACAGGAACAGGTGGTAATCACTTGGTGCCAGGTCCGGACTATAAGGTGGATGCATAAGAACTTCCCAACCAAGCTCCCGGAGGTTCGATGTGTGTGGCCTGGCGTTGTTCTGATGGAACACAATTCCTCTCCTATTGGCCAAAGCTGGCCGCTTCTGCGATTGCTTCCTTCAGAAGGTTCAATTGTTGACAGTACAGGTCAAAATTAAGAGTTTTCCCGTAGGGGAGCAGCTCATAGTAGATGATTCTCTGCCAATCCCACCAAACACATAGCAAAACCTTCCTGGCCATCAATTCTGGCTTGGTCACCGTTTGCGGCGGCTCAGTGCGATTCGACCACGACCGTTTTCTCTTTAAGTTATCGTAAGTTATCCACTTTTCATCACCAGTCACCATCCGCTTCAGAAATGGGTCGATTTTGTTGCGATTCATCAGCAATTAGCAGATGGAAATTCGGTCCATGAGGTTTTTTTGCGTTAACTCGTGTGACACCCATACATCGAGTTTCTTTTTGTATCCAGCCTTATTCAAGTGGTTCCAAACGATTTCTTGTGCAATGTTTAGCTCCTGGGCAATCGAAACAGTTCTTACATGACGGTCAGACTCGATGATTTCCATTATTTTATCGACATTTTCGACAATTGGCCTCCCTGAGCGTGGTGCATCTTTGACATCGAAATTACCGGAACGGAATCGACGAAACCAAAACTGTGCATGATTGGCTGTTACAATATCAAGACCATAAGACTATTCACCTTTTCAGCCGCCTAGCTTGTGTTTTCGCCTTTATCGAAGAAAAACTGAAAAATATGCCGTATTTTCTCTTTGCTGTTGTCCATATTTGACGCGCGCTCAAACAAGACTAAGTCAACCAATCACAAAACTGTCAGAGAAGTTGTTTTTGTACGAAATGTCATCTTTCTAACTCCATTTAGTGTACGTCCGAAAGGACGTATACAACGCAAGATACAAATTACTAAAGCCATCTGTTGGAAAAATAATGGATTTATTTTTACTACATAATATTTGGCGCAACAGCTCATCGAGGGCTTGGGACTAGTTTCTCGCAACCACTCGTATTGTGTGCGTTGTATTTTCGCACGAATGGAAGGGACCTACAGTTTTGTACCGTATCGGAAGGAAAATTATTATTCTGTTTTTGAGAAGCTTTCTCATGACAAAAATATTCTCGGATGTTGTTCAAAAGTTCGCGAGAGGTGAGACCGTGAAGAACTTTTGGTTTTTTCTGGGATTCAAATATTGAACTTCATGCGCAGTGGTCCGACATGCTAACCACTGCGCAATGGGGTAAATTTGGAAAATATAAGTCAGCAGTTTAGGTGTGCAGTAGAATCGGTAAGGCTAAAGCTGCGTTCGGAATGCTGTCCAAAATCTGGAGAAGCAATGTTATTAGCTTAAGAACCAAGCTACGACTGTTCCGCTCCAACGTAGAATCAGTGCTGCTTTATGGGTGCAGTACCTGGAAGGTGGACACCATTAACACACACAAGCTGCAAGTCTTCGTAAACAAATGCTTAAGAATCATGTTGAGGATTTTTTGGCCGAACTGTATCTCCAACGAACAACTTTATCTGAGAACGGGCCAAGAACCTATAAGCATTACTATACGAAGAAGAAAGTGGCAATGGATTGGACACACCCTACGGCGCGAAGTCAACTCCATTGCGAAATACGCCATGCAGTGGAATCCGCTCACCCAGGCAGGCAGAATAGCGGGACGCTAGGAGGAGAACTCCGAACACGATGGCGCGCAGGCGTGGTTGACGCCCTATGCCCCCCGAGGGGTTAAAGGATATAAGTAAGTAAGTAGTTTAGGAAAAGAAATGTTAGGCGTCTTTCGGTGAAAAAACAGAAAACAAAAGCCAGGTCAAAACTTCCATCTATGTATGTAATATCTAGTTACATAAAAAAGCAGGACGAGAACTAGGTTATGCCCAGAATGTCAGACCATTCTCACAAGTCACATCTCCAGAGAAATACATATTGGCGTTTGAGAAGATTTTTTTTTCTTTTGATAGGATAATGCAGGAGGGAACAGAGGGAACAGACTTTCCACCTATCAAAGTTCCAAGGCACGGGATAAGATATAGGGTAATACATTGGACCTTATATAAAGGGCCCTGGCATTGCACTCTCCTAAACATACGGTTCTCTCTTTTATAAATGATGACTCTGGTAATGTTTTTGTAGTTTTAAAGTCTATAGACTTAAAGTCGATTTGTGCATTACCACACTTTGGCCCAAAAATGTGCGAAAATTTGTGTAGAATTAGCACAAAGGTATAATTAGCTTCCCAAAACAAATTACCCTTCGGATACGGTCCCTTCCATTCGTGTGAAAAATATAGCACACACAACATGAGTGGTTGTGAAGTGTTAGGCCCTGGCACTTAAAGAGCTGTTGCGCCAAATATTTATTTATTTATTTCTAGCACAACGGAAGCATTTACTCCAGGCGAACCTCACAGGCGGATCAGTAGAAATGCGGTGAAGTGGGAGGGTTGTGATCCCTTGTTTTCGGATCATAACCTCGCTGATAAAAGGAAGAAGAAGAAGAACGGAAGCACTTACTCCTGAAGTTCGATGTAATCCAGTGTAAACCTACGTTTACGAGTTTTTCTACTCTTTCTACTGCTATTTTGTGTGTGGGTCCTGTACCTGTGCCTATGCCTGTTCAACATACGGATCTCACAGAGGTTTCCCTGCCTTGGCATGTGACTCTAGCCATTTTTTGCAGTGTACCTCTACATTCAGCTATACATTGCACATGTTCAGAAACATACGAGTATTCGATTCACATCTAACTTTTATCTTAAGGGCTACGTTTTTTATTACAGGGCTCTAATTCTAATCAGTTATAACTTTAGGAATAGGCTGCTCTTCTGTCGACATTCCGCACTCATATGGAATGGGGTTTCTTGTTGCCTATATACAATAGGCTTTCAATCATCGGCTTGATGATTGGTATGACTGCAGTAAAAAGGTAGTAATGGTGCATTGAACAGTGAGTCTATTTGTTGTCCGTTGTGCGCAGGAGCCTCAGCGGGAACAGCAATCAACAAAAAAACAAAAAACAAATATTTGGCGCAACAGCTCTTTAAAGTGCCAGGGCCTAGCTCCTCGCAACCACTCATGTTGTGTGCGTTATATTTTTCACACGAATGGAAGGGACCTACAGTTTAATGCCGACTCCGAACGGCGATTTGAGAAGCTTTTTCGTGACAACAATACTCTCGGATGTTTGTCAGACGCTCGCGAGAGGTGGGACCGTGAAAAAACTTTTTGGTATTTTCTGGGATTCGAACTTGGAACCTCATGCGTAGTGATCCGACACACTAACCACTTACGCCACGGCGCCCACAGCAATCAACAGCCACTCGAGCATACGAGTAAAAAGGAAAACGATTGACATCGAAGTGATTACAACCACTGCACCAAAGGAAGTTTCCTGCCTGGCAATATTATTAAATGGATCGCATCGAGTCTGAGTGCTCTGAGATTTGGGTTCCCTTTATTATAAAAAAAAGAAGAAAGAGTGCAGGGAGCGCTCATGCCGTCCCCTGCGCTAGGGAGCTGCCTAAATCAAAGATCAATAATCGAGTATGTTTCATTTCTGTTGAACATGTTCATTACGCTTTTTATACGAGCAACCTATAGAGTTATTAAGGTATCCCATCCTGTTTCGTTTTATGCATTGAAATCGCTGGTTATGATAACTGAACTTTGACTCCTAGCATCCATGTTTAGGTTATTTAGGGAACTTTTGAGTTCATTGGTTGCAGAACTCAGTAGAGCAACCATTGGCTGACACTTAAAACTGAAAGATCTGCTGTATCATATGTGTTAATAAGTCTAGGATTCTAAGTAGTGTCTCAGCCCACAGTGGTCTGCAAGGAAGCCCACTACTCTCCTGATATAGCAGTTGTTTTGTTAAAGTATTTCCTTATACATATCACTTCATTAACCTTTTGAACTACCTACAATCGGGAATATATGATATCCACGAGATCTGATATGGGTGGCGCTAAGACATCGAGGGGTTCCAGAAACCTATGTACAGATGATCATGGACATGTACGAAAGAGCAAAGACAAGAGTAAGATTGCCCCGCTGGAGTAACCGAAGAGTTCCCAATCAAAGTCGGGGTGCACCAGGGATGCGTTTTAAGTCCTTTGCTCTTTATTACAGTCCTTGATTATCTGCTTGAAGGTAAAGTGATGGACCCTAAAGTACATCAGTTATTCTTTGCTGACGATGGAGCCATCATAAGTGAGGATCCTGCATCTCTGCAACGAGCACTTGATGTGTGGGTGGACGCTCTGGAGGGAAATGGGTATCGCATTAGTTCAAAAAGAGAGAATACTTGTGCTGCCCGTTCTCTGGAACAGTGCTTCCCAAGTGCGAAGCACTCTATGATCAATAGCAAAGCAAGTTGTGATGACGACATCAATCATCGCGTAAGCGTAGGGTGGATGAAGTGGCGAGAAAATTCCGCTATCTTTTGTGACAGAAAAATGCCACCTAAGTTGAAGGAAAGGCTCTACACCGCAGTTGTGCGTCCAGGGCTCACATGCGGTTCACAATGTTGGACGATGTACAAAAAGTATGAGAGTAAATTAACGGCAAGTGAGATGAAGATGCTTCGCATGACAGCAGGAGTGACAAGGGTTGATCGAATAAGAAGTTCGAAGATCCGTGGAAGCTTTCACATCAAGGAAACCATCGTACAAAAAATAGAGCGCGACCGTTGTGATCCCTTATTTTCGGATCATAACCTCGCTAATAAAAAGGAGAAGAAAATCGGGAATATTTTTGGGTTAGTCGGAGTTGATATTTAAAAGTATTAATCGTTGTTCTTGCGTCAGCTCAGTTAACACCTCAAAAGGTTCTGCATCTACGAATGGTGTTGTGGATTCCGCCCTAACTTTTTCATCAGTTGACCAAGCACCCAGACCAGTTTGACTTTATTGTGTCTGAAAAGAAAGTCCAAGGCATTAATGCAGCCAGTTTCCGATTAATTGAATGCAACACTTTAAGTGCTTTTGACTGTTCGAAAAAATTGGAATTCCCACTCCTTTAATTCCTTTAGCACGATTAATCCTAGCGCATATTTCAATAGCATGGAGCGAACGCAGATACCGTACATTTTTAGCGTAAACGGAGTAAGTATTGAGCACCCTCTTTTGTAGGATCGCAACGGTGAAGTGGATATTGCGCTTGCTCGCTAAACGATGTGTGCAAGTTATTAGAGGCAATGAAAAATACATCATGATAGCCAGACCCCCATTCTTACGTATGAGGCTCTTATGTGGTGGAAGGCAATGAATAAAAAAAACATGCGGGGTATGTTGGCCGTGATACAAAGAACAGCCTGTATCGCCATCACGGCTGCTCTACGCATAACGACTACATCTGCACTCGAGACGTTTCTGTATTTTATAACACTAGACCTACAAATCAAATTTCAAGCAGGCAATACGCAGGTCGTGGGCGCCGTGGCATAAGTGGTTAGTGTGTCGGATCACTACGCATGAGGTTCCAAGTTCGAATCCCAGAAAACACCAAAAAGTTTTTTCACGGTCCCACCTCTCGCGAGCGTCTGACAAACATCCGAGAGTTTTGTTGTCACGAAAAAGCTTCTCAAATCGCCGTTCGGAGTCGGCATTAAACTGTAGGTCCCTTCCATTCGTGTGAAAAATATAACGCACACAACACGAGTGGTTGCGAGGAGCTAGGCCCTGGCACTTTAAAGAGCTGTTGCGCCAAATATTTGTATTTGTAACCCGCAGCTCTCTTCAAGACTAGTAACGTGGGACATAACTCCTTTCTTAGGGAATCATTTTCCGATATCTCTGACGAATCGGACGATATTCTTGGTACCTCAGACTTTGTCACACCATACGAAGTAATGTATCCTATTAGAGAGGATTGGCAAAGGGAGACAGTTTCTGTCAGAGGGCACGGGTCAGGTATATACTCGAGTCGAGAGATGGTCAAATTTGGACGGTCATAGGGTGTCCAAGGCTACAGGAAATCTGGGGAGATTATAAAATTAGAAAGATCATGAAGTAGAACAGCGATAGGAATACTCTCTGGCCATTATCTTCTAAGGAAGCATGCTATGAGGCTAGGATTATCAAACACGGATGTTTATAGGTACTGCAATGACCTACACGTCTCAGACGACATAACACATATACTCTGTGAATGCCAAGGCATTACCAGGACAAGGCTAAAGCACCTTGGAAGATACTTCTTCGATATCCTAGAAGAGATAAGATTCTTGAACCACAGTAATGCCTTTTTTAAATTCTGTAGGGAAATTAAGTGTATGGGAGAATTGGTTTAAGTCTTTTTGCCATGAAGGTTCCCTACGGATCGCGATGGGACCAGCTTGGTGTCTAGTATTTTTATAATTACCTCATAACTCTACTGAACCTAACCTAACTATTACAACGAAGTTTTTGCAACTACATACTTATTTAGATGGCGCTACAGTCCGTGGTGGACCTGGGCCTCAACCAACAAACCTCTCCAGCCAGCACGGTTACGAGTCAGCTGCTTCCAGTTGCGCACGCCAAGTTGGTTGAAGTCCTCCTCTACTTGTTTGCGCCACCTACCGCGAGGTCGTCCTTTACTGCGTCGTCCATCCGGGGTGGCTTCGAAGACTTTCTTAGCGGGAACGTTTGGCTCCATCCGCTCTAAATGACCCAGCCATCTTAGTCGCTGTATGTGAACTGTTCTGGCTAAGTCGATGTCCTTGTACAGGCCGTATAGTTCGGCATTGTACCTTCTCCTCCACTCACCGTCTATGCAGACGGGACCAAAGATCGCTCGAAGAACTTTTCTCTCGAAATAACCAAGGGCATCCTCATCCGGTTTTGTCAAAGCCCATGCCCCTGCGCCATACAGCAGGACTGGGATGATTAATGTCTTATAAAGAGTTAACTTAGTAGTTCGAGATAGGGCTTTGCTACTCAATTGCCGTTTTAGCCCATAGAAACAACTATTGGCAAGAGTAATTCTTCGTGTGATCTCCCTACTGATGTCATTTGCGGAGCTGACCATAGAGCCTAGGTAGACAAAATCCTTTACTACCTGAAAATTGTATCTGTCTATTGTGGCGTTCTGTCCAAGACGCCGATGTTGGGTGTCCTTTTTTGTAGACAGCATATAGTTTGTTTTGCTTTCATTGACCGCTAGACCCATCTTTGCTGCCTCGATCTCAATATTCGTAAATGCCCCATTGACTGCCCGCTGAGTTCTACCGATTATGTCAATGTCATCGGCATAAGCGAGTAGTTGTACAGACTTGAAGAAGATTGTACCTCCGGGGTTGGCTGGTGAGTTTCGTATTATTCTCTCAGGTATGTTAAAGAGATCGCATGATAGCGCGTCACCTTGCCTAAGACCTTTCCTGACATCGAACGGTTCGGTGACGTTCTTACCGACTTTGATGGAGCAGCGAGAGTTCTCCATCGTCATTGTGCACAAACGGACGAGCTTGGCAGGGATGCCAAGACTAGACATGGCCCTGTATAACTCGTCTCTATACACGCTATCATAGGCAACTTTGAAATCGATGAAAAGGTGGTGCGTATCGATTTTATATTCATGGGTTTTTTCCAAGATCTGCCGTAGTGTGAATATTTGGTCAATGGTGGACTTTCCCGGCCTGAAACCGCACTGATAAGGACCTATCAGGTTGTTGACGATCGGTTTTAGGCGGTCACATAGTACGGCAGACAGGATCTTATATGCGATATTTAGGAGACTTATACCTCTGTAATTGGCGCAGTTCAGAGGGTCTCCTTTCTTCAGGATCGGGCAAACGATGCTGAGGTTCCATTCATCGGGCATACTTTCGTCCGACCAGATTTTACAGATGAGCTGGTGCATGCTCCTTACCAACTCATCTCCTCCTGCCTTAAAAAGTTCAGCGGCAAGGCCGTCGGCTCCAGCAGCTTTGTTCGATTTGAGTTTAGATATCGTTATCCTCACTTCATTCTGATCGGGTTGACGGGAATCTTGACTGCCATCGTCACTGTTGAATGGCTCATTCTGCCTGACAGCAGAATATTGATCAGTGAGCGCCGTGGCGTAAGTGGTTAGTGTGTCGGTTCAATACGCATGAGGTTCCATATTCGAATCCCAGAAAATACCAAAAAGTTTTTTCACGGTCCCACCTCTCGCGAGCGTCTGACAAACATCCGAGAGTATTGTTGTCACGAAAAAGCTTCTCAAATCGCCGTTCGGAGTCGGCATTAAACTGTAGGTCCCTTCCATTCGTGTGAAAAATATAACGCACACAACATGAGTGGTTGCGAGGAGCTAGGCCCTGGCACTTTAAAGAGCTGTTGCGCCAAATATTTGTATTTTTAGAATATTGATCATCATCGCCGTTTAACAGTCTGCAGAAGTGTTCCTTCCATATCGTCAGCACCGACTGCGATTCCACTACTATGTTGCCATTTTCGTCCCTGCAGGCTTCTGTTCTGGCTTTGAAACCCTGGCATGTTCTTTTTACCCCTTGGTAAAATTTTCGAACATTATTCCTGTAATAAAGCCTCTCAATCTCCTCGATCGAGCGCTTCTCATGCTCTTTTTTCTTCTTTCTGAGAAGTCGATGTTCCTCTTTTCTGTGCACGTAGAGCTCGTAAGCAGCTCTAGTCCTTCTATGCAGCGCCGCTTTGTACGCCTCTTGTTTTGCCGCATGTGCTTGCCGGCATTCCTCATCGAACCAGGGGTTTTGTTGTGGTGGGCGAGAGAAACTCAGTACATCAGAGGCGGCATCTCTGATGGCTTGTTGGCAACGCTGCCACTGGTCTTCCGCATTTGCTGCTGGCGGCATAGGACTTAGATTGAGATTAGAAGAAACACGATCGGCAAAGGTTCTGGCGGTCTCTTGCGATTGTAGCTTTTCGACGTCAAATTTCCTCACAGTATTTCGTTGATTTCGCTCCGTTGTGGATATCCGCATCCGAACCTTGGCTACAACTAGGTAGTGATCCGAGTCCACGTCGGCTCCTCGGAAAGTCTGGACACCCAGAATACTGGAAGAGTGCCTTGCGTCGATCGCAATGTGATCGATTTGGTTGACAGTTTTTCGATCAAAGGAGAGCCATGTTCCTTTGTGAATATCGAGACGTGGGAACGGCGTGCTAGCTACGACAAAGTTTCACCCCGCCACAAAGTCGATTAGCCTGAGTCCGTTGTCCGATGTGAAGGCGTGCAGGCTGTGCTTTCCGACCACGCTACTAAAGACGTCCTCTCTTCCTAGCTTTGCGTTAAAATCACCTAGGATTACTTTAACGTCGTGGCTAGGGCATTGCTCATACGTCTTGTCCAAGAGCTGGTAGAATTCGTCCTTTGTCGCGTCGTCCTTCTCCTCATGAGGGGCGTGAACGCATATTAGGCTTATGTTGGCAAATTTAGCCTTGATACGGATAGTCATAAGGCACTCGTTCTGCAACTATTACGTCAAAAAAAGTTTCTGCGAATGGTCTGCATTTTTTTTATAATTTGCGCGTACTTAAGGGGCTATGAATATCCTTAACAGGTTTTTACATAGTGCGAGCGTTGAGAGAGAGAGAGAGAAAGAGTTGATGGTGTGGTTTGAAGCTCAGTTGTTTATGCTTCAGCAAAATTCCGGGGATGATATCCAGATAACTGGGGAGATTTTTGTTATTTTTTATCGTTACTTCTGATTCACAGTATTTTTTTTCGCGATTACCAAATTCATAGGTAAATCAATCATCCAGCAGAGTGAACAATTTTTCCAGCCATATGACCAAGCTACTGCCAGTGATATGTCTTTGCAGTAGTGTTTACACAAGCTTTCGCAATTCATCGGACTGACTTTGTATATTTCATGAGAAATAAATAAACGCTGGGTGACATCAGGATTTGAACCATGAACCATTAGTGTGGCAATTGACGGTGTTCCCACTATACCATTGCCACCCCTAATGCTCTCGGATTTCGGTTTCGTTTCTTTAAAAAAAATTGGTTTACATATATGATTTACATACTTAAAGATTGCGTCAATGCCTGATATAATATGATAGTTTTTGGCCTATCATTTTATTTATTTTATTACTCCTTCCTTGCTCTTTGACAAGATGGTCAATTACTGCTTCCCTTAAGGTTTTTACTACTTATAGCCTCATTGTTTTTCGTTCTCATTTGGGTTCTTCCGTGCATAGCCTATGAAGACGATGGCATGCAGGCACTGTATAGACATTTTATAGTGGATTAATGCGACAAAGACTTATGTTAAAGGAGGATTTTACTGGGATCAAATAAAAGACGTAGAGTATCTTCTTTCATAAGTCCCCAGCTAAATCAATAAAAAACACGCGTAACTGTGATGTGCATATTACAAATTTAATGGAAGTCTGCATTTCTTCTGTATTCAAGAAAGAAACTTTATACTTTAAGCAATCTTCACACTCAAATAAGATAGAATTCTTTCCAGTGAATTAATAGGATTAGTCCTCCTTAATAACGATCCACATATTGATAATGCCTAGAAAAAAAATCTTTACAACAAAAGAACAAAATCAACATATAAAGTCAAGTGACTTTCACATCAAATTATCAAATTTTCAGCCCAGCTTTAGAAAAATAATTTCATCAAGTAGGTAGTTGGCACTTTCTCCATAACAAAGGTTTTAATTTACATAATCTTTTGAAGCTATACTTGTGTTTCTAAATAAATTCTCTTAGATTTCTACTGTGGAAATCTATAGTTTCCGGTGGCAATTCACTTGTGAATGAACACAAATGTTTAAGATTTGCTCAATGAGTAATTAATTAGCTCATCCAAGCATTATTTTGTTGTTAGACTAGCTCATTATGAAGGACTTAAGGGTAGAAAAATTAAATCTTACCGGAATGTGGTTCTCACTATAATAAAATGGCACGACAACTGATGTCCGTGGTGTTTTATATTCACGGATAAAATGTGCAATAGTTACAAGCAAAAGCCTAAATGAATGCCACTTAACCTTAAGACACCACAAAGAACTAACAGCGGCCTAATCCCTTTGCTCGAAATCTACAAGTTATTGGATCAGTTTCATAATGTTCGAGATAAAAAAGAATAGGGCTTATGGACAAGCTTAAGCAACTGTCTGTCATTGTTATTATTATTTTAATTTTTTTTTTTTTTTCAAAAGCAAGGTCGACAGACAATATGTCTGCTTGTGCGTCGGTCTGCAAGTCTGGATGCAGTTTTTTCTTTTCTTCAAACTGACCTTGACCGCCTATGATTAGTTTTCTTTTTCATCTATCTGATTTTCCACATTAAGGTCTCCATATTTCTAACTGTATCCGATTTCAATTATTATTTCAGCACATTGCGTAACAAAGAAAAATAGATCTATTATATGTGAGTCGGTTTTTTTTTTTGTTTAGATACTAACAACCCACTTGGCCCAAATCGTGACGAATTTCGATCTCCAATCAAATCGAAAAACAGAAATAAAATCGGATTTTCTTTTGGAGATACCTTGGACCATTTTGTGACAAAAGGTTTGGCTAAGATTCATGTCAACTCATCACTAATTGATGGACATCTTAGGGAACAGAACAGGGAATAGACAATAATGCTGCAGCCCTCAACTCATTTGAATTTCGATATTCTTCATCGCCAACGAACGATGGATTTTCCCACCATTTAATATCATCGACCACCACCATCACCACCACCACCTTTACCACCGGCAGCACCACAAACAACTAACCAACAACACCAAGTCAGCCAGCTGATCATAACATGGTAGGAGAATGGTAAAAGCCATCTGTATATATACCAGGTTGCACTTGGAAATTGAATCAGTACCAACTTGGATCTCGTTTTGGGTTAAACAGTTTCTTTTAGAATAATATTTAGTGAAACAGCTCAACATGCGAATGGTAATAAAAAAAAGGCTCTTCCTTACTCCTTAAAGTGTGCTTACAGTGCGATATTACGGAAAAAATCGTTTCCCCTTTGTTAATACGGATTACAATTTGAGTGTTTGATTACCGAAGGCGACTATGTAATAGCCTAACCACTACCTGGGGAGATGCAATATGCAATGAAAGTGAAATTGCAACCGAAAGTGAATGAATTGGATTACCGCATCGCAACCGGTTCGGTTTGCATAACAGAAAGGATACTTACTGACTCTAGCTCCAAATGCTTTCCGTGTTTATTGTGCATAATTAATAGTCTCTCATCCATGTCTTTCTTTCTCTTCCTTTGCAGTTCATTATACCTTGTCTCGCTTTGTGCGTGGCATTGGCCAGCGGGTCAGCCGAACAAGCAGCAGCTAGCGCCCCTGAAGCTGAGGATAAGTCATCATCGGTGGCAGCTGATGCCGCACCCAATGAGGAATCAAAGAATCTAGAAAAACGTGGATTATACCTAGGAGACTATGGCCATTCGCATCATGAGCATATCAAGACCATCACCATCGAGAAGAAAGTTCCAGTACCATATACTGTAACCAAGCATGTTCCTTACACCGTGGAAAAGAAAGTGCCCTATGAGGTCAAAGTTTCAGTTCCACAGCCCTACTACGTTGAGAAGAAGGTACCAGTACATGTTAAGGAATACGTTAAGGTGCCAGTGCATGTCCCAAAACCATACATCGTCGAAAAGAAAGTACCTTACGAAGTCAAATACCCCGTAGACAAGCCATACGAAGTCAAGGTGCACGTTCCCCAACCCTACGAAGTGATCAAGAAGATCCCATACGAAGTTAAGGTACCAGTGCCACAACCCTACGAAGTCATCAGGAAGGTCCCATACGAGGTGAAAGTTGAGGTGCCAGTACCAAAACCATACGAAGTCATCAAGAAGGTCCCATACGAAGTCAAGGTTCATGTTGAGAAGCCATATCCAGTTGAAGTACCAAAACCATACCCAGTTGAGGTTGAGAAACCATACCCAGTTGTTGTCGAAAAGAAGGTCCCATACGAGGTGAAAGTTCCAGTCGACAGACCATACAAAGTATACGTTGAGAAACCATACCCAGTCCATGTAAAGGTTCCAGTACCACAACCTTACGCAGTCGAGAAGAAGGTACCATACACCGTTGAGAAGCCAGTCCCCTATGAGGTCAAGGTACCAATTGACAAACCATACCCAGTGTATTCCGAAGTTAAGGTACCCGTACACAAGGAAATTCCAGTCGCTGAGAAGTACCCAGTCGAAGTGCCAATCTTCCAAAAGGAGGAACACCATTCCTACTCCTCTCATGGACACCATGAATAGTGAGTTAGCAAGAAGGGCGCCAATCCCCCGAACACCCCTTAGAAAAACCTTTCGTTTTGTTTATTTCTCCCAATTTTTTTCAAATAGCCCTTCTTATTCTTCTCATTCTTCTTATCCTTCTTATTCTTCTTATCATCATTAAATGAAAACAAAAAATGCTAAAAAAAAAATTTAATAATGATGATAATTCTGTCCCGGAAGTGGGGCACTTGATGTGCAGTACTTCCTAACGACGTTGAGCTGACTTAAAGCGGCAATGTTCTAAACCCCTCTCAAAAGAACAACCGCTCTTTGTATTATAAACCAAATGTGTTATACTTTTATATTGTATTGTACGAGATGAAACTATTTTAATTTTGTTTTTATAGATAAAAGAAAATTAAGTAAAAAAATGTATAAAAAAAAATTCAAACGTTCTTTTTATTACTTTTTGGTATTACACTCGACTAAAATCCTGAACGCCATATGTTATGAATGCCAAACAGGGCTCAACTGGTAATAGGAATTGCGTTCAAAAATTCGACAAATAGAACAATCACTTTTCGAATTGACTCGAATTCGAAAAAAAAATGTGACAAGGATCTTATAACTTGTTGTGTAAGTTACAAGCTTTAAAATTCGATTAAAATGTAATAAATTCATTCTTTGAGGAATTCTTAGGAATTTTTTTCTTAATATTTATTCCAACATCAACAATTTCGACAAATTGCCCTAAACTTTATTTCGAACTGTCATAATACACATCTAATTTGCATTGATTTAGTGGTGGCCTACATCTACCATCAAGTTGCTGCAACAGCGACATTAAAGTATACGAAACCCGTCCATATGCAGGAAACAACCAAGTATGAGTCTTATGTTTAGTCTCTGTTTCTGCATCAGTGTCTGGTTTTTTAGATAGTGAAAGCGACGATGCTGTTTGGGGTCACCCCCCCATGGAGGAAGTTAAACCAACGCGAGCGCTCTCGCTCAACACTGCAATTAATTGTGGCAAAAGTCCGGTCTAGCGCGCGTTGCGATTATTCTCATTTTCGATTACGCAACTGTCAGTGGGTTGCGTCATATGGATTTATTATGTTTTACAAAAAAAAAAAAAAAAAAAAAAACAAGAAACCCACAAAGAAGATGATCAAAATGAGGAGCAAAACCGAGGAAGACTGATATGACGAACAGATAGTTATTTTCTCCTTCACATTTCTTTTGATTTGTTTATAATAATGGAGTCGGTTTGGTTTGGTCTATCGCGCGGTTTTTAATGAGCGATGATTTGTCGGTGCATGACATGTTGATAATAATTCTTGTTACATCAGACATTGTGGTGCTGTGTCTACATTGTACACCTCTTTCTCGTAAGTGACAGGTTTGTGTTGTGTGTTGTTTGACACTTCAAGTTATTTGTCAGTATTTTTGGAGACCAGTTAGGAGAGTAGAGTGCCACTCGAGATAATGAGGTGTAGAGAAACGTAATTAGTACATCATTGCAACGACTAAATTGAGTTGTAGTTTTGTCAGTTTGGTTTTTTTTTTTTTTTTTTTGCAAACTTCGTTCAAAAGATGTGGGTCGGGGGTGATTGCATAAGAGTACACTTAATGAAATGATTTTGCACGAAAATTGGTAAAAAACTTTTAGAGCATAGCGACGTTGTTGTTGTTGCGAAAGGTTGAGGAGTTTTCTAATTGGTAATAGTAGGAACACTTGTAACAAAAAAAAGCGTAATCTGTGATTAATAAGTGCGGAACGAGCTTAATGAATCGAGATTTATATTCAAAAGATGTTGGGGAATGACCAAATGGAGATGAGCTGATGTGTGCAATGTAGCATAAACATTTGGTTCAATAAAATTGAATCCCGTCAGCCGTTAAGTAAAAGGTCTTTGAGTCCAAATATTTGGTAATTGGAGTTCATCCGAAATAGAGGCTTCGAACCAATTGGCGTATCGCAGCGAACTATTACGTGGTAATGAAGCCTTAAGAAAGCAATGTGGCTTTCTTTATTATTTAATTTAGCCAAGCTCAAACGAGTTTTAATTCAGTTTTGTGTTAAACAGTTTGGTTTTGCTGGCTTTTACGAGTAATTGATTCATTTAGTTTGCTTTAGTAGTACATTCGCACTATTAAATGAGAAAAAATCGATGCACATCGATCGCTTACTGCCCACCGTGTCGCTATAAAACCTCCACAAAAGAAAGTAATGGACTCCCAATACTCCGAAGACAGTAGAACTACGTACGAGGATTCCAGTGTCAAATCAAGTACCCCACTTAAAATTCTCTGATTGAAGCACAATAGAGCACATGTGCGCTAAGTCCATCCCTTTTTGCTTTGTTCGTCGAAGATGTGATCCACTGCCTTCTTGCAGGCGTTGAGTACGCTAGTCACCGAATTAAGACCTTACTTTTCGCAGATGACATCGTTCTACTAACACACGCTGGAATCTCTCCAGATGATGATGAATAAACTGCACGAATACTGTACCTTATGGAACTTGCTGGTGAATCTGGATAAATCGAATGTAATGATTTTCAGGAGAGGCGGAGGAAGGGCTTACGCTAATGAAAGGTGGTACTACAATGGCTTAAGTATCGAAGTGGTAAATGAGTATGAATACCTATTTCACGAAGAACTTGTGCATAGAGAAAGATTTAAAGGAGAGGCTTTTGAAATCCAAAACTGCAATCGGCTCGACGTGGAGGAGATGCTTCTCCAACAAAGCTCACAGCAATAAGTTAAGGTTTTAAGGTTTAAGGTTAATAAGGTTTTTGCAGCAGTGGCGAAGCCATTTTATTTTAGTGTAGGGCTGTAAGTATTATGAAACTGTAGAGAAGTTACTGAGGTTCTACGTCAAGCGAGGGGACCTGCATTGCGATTGATCGGGAAACTACCGACTGCTCAAAACTTGGCTTGGGCCAGTAGCGCAACAATTAAGTTCGTCATGAAGTGCATACTTTACCTCCTAGTGGTGGTCCCCGGGCAACTATACGTATAAACCCTTATACGTATAGAATAAAATTGTAAGTGCGGGTTGTCTAGGGACTTGATTCTAGGCTAGGTAACGTGGGCCAGCAACCTGCGTTACCGAAATTGCCCGCTACAGAAACCGACACTATGCCTCGGATAAGGAATGATCACATGTTGACGACTTTTGGCTATTGTACCCGGACAAAGATAGGTTTCTGGAATGTAAAGACGGTCCTCGACTCGGGAAGCGAAGGTCTTTACAATGCCAGATCCCTCTAATTGGAAAAAATAATTTATGCGATATAAACTGGACATTTTGGGGTAAGTGAAGGAAGATGGTTAGAAGCGGGCGAGTACCAGTCTCCAACGCGTAACACTGTACTACTCTATTCTAGAAGACCATGCGGAAGTCCGCGGGAATATGGAGTCGGACTAATGCTAACAACAACCGCACGCAAGGGCCTAATTTCCTGGCAGCCTCATGGTGATAGGATTTTGACGACCAGATTCTGGACTAGAGTACGACGTCACCATCATACAGTGTTACGCCCCAGCAAATAATTCGTCTGAGGACGAAAAGGAGAGCTTCTACAATCTCTAAAGCGTCGTCTTCAACACAACACCAAATGGAGACATTGTCGTAGTGATGGGGGATTTGAATGCCAAGGTAGGCAACGACAACGAAGGGCTCAAACATGTAATCGGGAAGCATGGACTAGGCAACCGCAATGACAACGGCGAAAGGTCTGGGATTTCTGCAACGCCAACCGCCTTGTGATAGGTGGCACCATGTTTGAGCACAAGACCTGCCACAAAGTCAGCTGGGTTTCCAACGACAGGCAAGCAACCTCCAACCAAATTGACCATTTTGCTATCAGCCGCCGCTTTAGAAGTAGTCTCCTGGACGTCCGAAACAGGCGAGGGGCAGATGTGGGGATAGTACGTGATCATCATCTTATGATAGCTACTCTCCAACTTCGCACTGCTGCAGTTCGAAGATCCCACGACAACACAAGAATGCCCAGGCTCAACATCGATAGACTTAGTGATCCCTCAGTGCGCCAACAATTAAGGGAGCACTTTTCGCAAGGTGTGGAAGCAATCAGCAGCTTAATGTCCGCAACCATCCAGGACCATTGGTGTGCTGTGAAAAATGTTTTTACATCTGGTGCTGAAAGAATTGTCGGTCGATCGCAGGGAAGACATAGGGCGTGGCTTTCCGAGGATACCTGGAGACGGATTGACGAACGAAAACAGCTGAAAGCTCACGTTGCAGCTACCCCAGCAGCAGGGAGAAGCGAGCTAGAGTCCCTATATCGCATGAAGATGAGAGAAGTTCAGCGTAGCGTACGACGTGACAAGCGCAACTACATCAACGCGCTGGCTACAGAAGCAGAAGAAGCTGCACGGAGGTGCGACAGCAAGACTGTCTACAGAATCACGAAAGAGCTGACAGGTGGTCGCAGCTCCAGCCAACACCCAGTGAAAAGCCTAGACGGCTCCTTGCTCATTTCGGATGAGGACCAGCTCAAGAGATGGAAAGAGCATTTTGCTACGGTTTTGAACCGTGTATTTGCTAGCGATATGCTCCCAAATCAGATGATGATGTGATGCTGGAGGTGAGAAGTTCCCGAATACGCACCACGACTCCCAGTAATGTTGAGATCACTACCGTAATCAAGGCACTCAAAACCAACAAGGCGGTAGGACTTGACGGTATTCCAGCAGAGCTCTTACGAGCAGCGCCAACAACATCGGCTGAGCTTCTGCTTCCACTTATAGAGAGAGCTTGGGAAGCTGAGAGCTTTCTTAACGAGTGGAAAAAGGGAATGATCGTCAAGCTTCCTAAGAAAGGAAATTTAATGGAGTGCGGAAACTGGAGGGGTATCTGCGTGCTGCCTGCTGTAACTAAGATAATAGCTAAACTCATCCTGGAGCGTATCAAACAACATCTCGAAGACACACTCGATGCCGAACAAGCAGGTTTCCGCGCTGGATCCTCCTGTGCCGACCACTTCAATACCCTGAGGATTATTATCGAACAGTGTGTTGAATATCGATCGCCACTGCATCTGCTGTTCATCGATTTTGAGAAGGCGTTCGATAGTGTCAACAGGGAGTTTATCCGGCGTGCCTTACGCAGGAGAGGTATTCCCGATAAACTAATTGCTATTATCAAAGATACATATGAAGGCTCCAAATGTCACGTTCTGCACAGGGGAAGGTTGTCTGAGGAATTTGAGATCCAAAGTGGGGTAGGGCAAGGCTGTATCCTTTCACCAATATTATTCCTATTGGTGATTAGCGATGTGCTCCATGCAGCTTTGTCGACAGGAAACGAAGGAATTCGATGGACTCTTACATCTCAACTGAAACATCTTGACTACGCTGCCGATGTATGCGTACTCTCCCACAGAATTATGGACCTCCACCAAATGACAGCAGATGTAGAGAGGGAGGCAGGTGTCGTCGGGCTGAAAATTAATACGGCAAAAACTAAAATCATCAGCCTTGGAAATAACTCATCGGCTCAAATATGCATTGCTGGACAACCGGTAGAGAGAGTAGAGGATTTCCAGTATCTTGGGAGTATTGTCTCGACCGATGGTGGAACCGAACTGGATATAGCCAACAGGATCGCCAAAGCAAATTCCGCGTTCGGGATGTTGTACAAAATATGGCGAAGCAATGCAATCAGTTTGAGCACGAAGATAAGACTGTTCCGCTCCAACGTTGAATCCGTGCTGTTATACGGTTGCAGCACGTGGAGAGTGACCACTACTATCACCAGAAAGCTGCAAACGTTTGTTAATAGGTGCCTGCGCAATATCTTAAGGATTTTCTGGCCCAATCGTATCTCTAACGAACACCTTTACGAGAGAACGGGTCAGGAACCAATAGGCACAACTATCCAACGACGGAAGTGGCAGTGGATTGGTCACACGTTTTGTAAGGGTGACAGTTCCATAGCGAACCATGCTATGCAATGGAACCCTCTAACTCAGGATGGCAGAAGACCTGGCGGTCCGAGGAGAACATGGCGCAGAACAGTCGAGAAGGAGGCACGGCAGTTAGGGAAAAGTTGGGGAGAACTCGGGGCACATTGCCAGAAACCGTACACGATGGCGCGTAGGCGTAGTAGAGACCCTAGGACCCACAAGGGGATACAGGACATAAGTAAAGTACGTCAAGCGAATATTTCGACTACCATGAAGCACGCCCAATTACATGTTAATGCTGGAAATGGGATTATCGCCATTGTTTATTAAGATACTGAAGCTACAAGCCGACTACATCTTAAAGGTCCTTAATGTAAACAATGACCGTCTGCCAAAGAAAGCAGCTCTCAATGCAATACGAAGAAGGGTCGGCTGGTACAGAGAATGGTTGGAACTCCCAAATGGCTGTGGCATAGAACTGAATCTATGTAGTGCTGTGTTTGCCGATTGGAAGTCAGAACTCTATCGGTTTATCGCATCGGTGGATCTACATTACAGGGAGCAATTTCTGGGAGATGGGTCGGGGTCTGTTCACAGCCGAATATACAGTCGATTATGTCACAACCCGCAGCTTAGGAATTTTTTCCGGGATGAACTTAGCGTGGATCTCATCATCTATGCTTTTTAATTTTCATCTTAACTACATTCCGCATCGCGATGAACTTCCTGTTTTATGCTGCTTATGTAACTTGGAGGAAAAGGAGGATATTCTGCACTTTGTTGGCAGGTATCCAATCCTGAAAGAAATAATGAGGATTTGCTTCGGCAGCGATACTCTTGCAGATACCCAAACCATGGCCCTGCTCAATGAGGCAGAAGTTTCCAAGCTGTACAACTATTTCAGACTTTCATTAGGTTAACGTGGAAGGATAATTGGTGAAAAACTTTAAGTTTATTTATCTTGTTATTTTGCATGATACTCTTAACAAATATTTTACTGCAAACTTAAAAAAAAAAATGTAATACTTGTTAACCAGGCAGACGGCATTGCCATGCCTTTTGATTTTCTTGTTAAAAATGTGTACAAACTGAAAATTAAAGCAAATAAAATCTAATCTAATCTAAAAATCTTTTTTCAGAGCACTTCTGTGTAAGAAAGTAAGAAGGATGAGGATGGCATCGATTGTCGCTATCGGTGCAATTCTCACCAGGGCTGCCGAAGTGACTACTAAGGGAGTATTTGTATTCCCCTCTCATACACTGTAGTCCTTTAGTCCTCTCTTCATGACTTTACTCTCTTTGAAATATTTAGAATTCTTTCAAACAGATACATACTAATTTGCGTATTTTGTTTATTAAATCGTACTTTGTTAGAATACTAACATGGTAACTCTAACATACTAATATGTTGTCACCCTTATTTATAGTTCTGTCAGCCAGATTGCAAAAAAAAAAAAAAAATTCCTGTGAGAACTGCATCGTGCGTCGTGTGTGTGTCCTCAAAAGTAATTTATGGCGGGCTAATCGTGAGAGCTTCTCGTAAAATGCGAAAATGGAAAAGTAAGTAGAAAAAAAAGTGAAAACGTAAACTCCGTTTATTGTTTTCATATCTTGGTTTCTTTTAAATTATAAAAACAGCGCTACTGCTACTTCAGAAACGCCACTAGTAGTTGAGAAAATACTACCCTCTTCTTTAAAAGAAACGGTGGAATCATCTTTTTCAGAAATCCTAACACCTCTATCTGAACCAAGAGTAGCATCAGTTGCAAGAACTTCTGCGGCAGTAGCAACAACAAAAATTCCACCACGATCAACAAAGTCAAGAAAAAGGACCCAAGTCTGTCGGTAATGGAAATGAAGCCAACACAGCAGCCGCACATAAACCACGGCAGCAATTTCGAAAGGTATGGTTAGATGCATTCAAATGGATGGAGAAGTTAAGTGACCCAAATAACGTTGAAAAACCTTATCGTAAACATTGCAATAAGGTTCTAACAAACAACATAAAACGTATCCAAAGACATGCAAATTCTGACTTTCATTCACAAATGATGAAGTCCTTAAAAAACCAAAAGAGTATTTTTTCAAGCCAACATGAAGAAGAAAGGAGGAAACAAAATAAGAATAAGAAACAAATTAAGACTGCTGAGTTAAAATTAATCATGTTTCTTTTAGAACATAACTTACCATTTCTTCTATTGAGTCCATTAATATTTCCGATTAAATCTGTTGCCATCGATTCAGAAATTGTAAAAAGCCTTAAATGTGGTAGAACAAAACCGACTCAAACTACAAATACTATACTCTTACCCGAGGGTCAGGAAAAAATAGCGCGTGTGCTAAGGAATCAAAAATGATCGTTAATTATTGACGAAACTACGGACGCAAGCTACAAAAAGTGTTTAGTATTAGATGTTAGGTATTTCAATAATATTCGTCAGAAGGTAACTGATCGTTTTTTTTGGCTTAATCGAATTGCAAAAATCAAATGCGCAATCTATTTTTGATGCTATGGTGTCATATTTTCAAAAAGCGGAGATACCAATGAGCAATATTATGGGATTCGCTGCTGACAATACTACAGTGATGATGGGTGATAAAAAAGGTGTTAGGGCTTTGTTCAAAAGAATACCTCCCCACGTTTATGTTATCGGATGTACTTGCCACTCCTTGCATTTATGATCAAGCGTAGCTGCAAAACAACTTCCAGAACAAATCGAGATATTTACAAGGAATATTTACTAGTTCTTTGGACACAGCTGCAAAAGACAAATAGAATACAAAGAGTTTCAAGAATGTTTCAATGAGGAAATTCACAAAAAATAAAAAAGTCTTCAACGAGATGGCTTTCATTAGAGCAGGTTGTAGGAAGAATTCTTGAACAATGGAATGCCTTATATCACTATATTTTGCCTTATCAACTAGATAAAAACGCGGTCATGGCTCATCAAATTTTTTCAGAAATTAATATAAAAACCCAAATTTACTTACATTTCCTTGCATATACAATATTTTACAATTTACAAATAAGATTAATGTTGAGTTTCAATCAGAACAGCCAAGAATACATACGCTCCTGCCAAAACAATTAAAATGTATTACAAAACTATTTTATAAAATTTTGTAAAGCCAAATTGTATTGATGACGAGGCCCTAAATAATACTGACTTTTCAAATAATAACATTTTCTTGACAAAACGTACAAAGGGGCAAAGGCGGGCCTATTGTTCATTAAAGAACAAAGATGTTAATGACATTTTAGACCATTGCCGCAAGTACTATATATTGCTATGTACCGAAATAAGATCTCGCATAGACTTTGATGACGAAGTGTTAAACGCTATTAAAATAATTGACCATAAAAGTAGATCTCCTTCCCTTGTTCCTCTAATGAAAGTATTCCCAAATCTAGTTACTGATGATAGTTTTGAGGAATTAGACGAGGAATGGCTCTTGAATAACAATGAATCCTTCAATAAAAATTGCAGTTTGGGAGAGTTTTGGCAAAATGTTTTCACAACCAAGAATACACTTGGGGAACCATTGTTTAACGCCTTAAGAACATTTATTGGTTCAATTATTAGTTTACCACATAGCAGTGCGAATGCAGAAAGGGTATTTTCGCAATTATTTTCAATAAAAACGAAAAATAGAAACTGTCTAAATGTAGAGACTGTAAATGCAATACATTTCGGGAGATAAAATGTCGGGGGGAAGTCCGGGCTTTTTTTTAATACTCTTTTACTTACTTACTTACTTACTTAGATGGCGCTACAGTCCGGGGTGGACCTGGGCCTCAACCAACAAACCTCTCCAGCCAGCACGGTTACGAGCCAGCTGCCTCCAGTTGCGCACGCCAAGTTGGTTGAGGTCCCCCTCCACTTGCTTGCGCCACCTACCGCGAGGTCGTCCTCTACTGCGCCATCCGTCCGGGGTGGATTCGAAGACTTTCTTAGCGGGAAGGTTGGGCTCCATCCGCTCTAAATGACCCAGTCATATTAGTCGCTGTATGTGAACTCTTCTGGCCAAGTCGATGTCCTTGTACAGGCCGTATAGTTCGGCATTGTACCTTCTCCTCCACTCACCGTCTATGCAGACGGGACCAAAGATCGCTCGAAGAACTTTTCTCTCGAAATAACCAAGGGCATCCTCATCCGGTTTTGTCAAAGCCCATGCCTCTGCGCCATACAGCAGGACTGGGATGATTAGAGTCTTATAAGAGTCACCTTAGTAGTTCGAGATAGGGCTTTGCTACTCAATTGCCGTTTTAGCCCATAGAAACAACGATTGGCAAGAGTAATTCTCCGTGTCCTACTGAAGTCATTTGCGGAGCTGACCATAGAGCCTAGGTAGACAAAATCCTTTACTACCTCAAAATTGTATCTGTCTATTGTGGCGTTCTGTCCAAGACGCCGATGTTGGGTGTCGTTTTTTGTAGAGAGCATATATTTTGTTTTGCTTTCATTGACCGCTAGACCCGTCTTTGCTGCCTCGTTCTCAATACTCGTAAATGCCCCATTGACTGCTCGCTGAGTTCTTCCGAGTATGTCAATGTCATCGGCATAAGCGAGTAGATGTACAGACTTGAAGAAGATTGTACTTCCGGGGTTGGCTTGTGACTTTCGTACAATTCTCTCAAGTACTATGTTAAAGAGATCGCATGATAGCGCGTCGCCTTGTCTAAGACCTTTCGTGGCGCGCACAAGTTCAAGATGACCTCAACCGACTTAGATTGCGCAACTGGAGGCAATTAGCTAAAGACCGAGCTACATATAGAGACTTGTTTGTTAAGGCCAGGTTCACCCTGGACTGCAGCGCCTCTTAAGTAAGTAAGGAAACTGACGAGATCCACCATCTGATTTTCATGCTGTTCCTTGAAAGGAATTCAAACCCGAAGTCAGAGTTTATTAAATGTCTTCCCCAGAAGATCCCTAAGAAGGTACAGATGCATCCTCTACCGAATATCGCCACAGTCAACAATTCAACAACTTTTAAAGCCAGAAGTCAAAAATTACACTTGAAATGCTGAATGCATCATCATTTTATCGGAATCTGCCATATTCTCAGATCTAGTTGGGGGAAAATAACTCATATGTCGGAAGAAATTATTCGCGTTTTAAATGGTGGAACTTGGACCGTCCTACAATCGGTTTTGTAATACCGGTAACAATTAATAAACGAAGCTTTTCAATTAAAATAAATAAATAGAATTAAATGTGAAACATAATGCAATATATAAAATATAAATAAAGTATATTTGATTAGTTGCGAGCTTTAAGCGTTAAATTTAAAACTTTCCTTCTCGGCTGACGGCAAAACCCAATGCTTATTATTGTGAACTTTTTGTAACAAATTATTATTTTTTTTTTCTATAAATAAAGTCACACTACTACTACATAATCAATAGAATTCAAAATTTGAATTTTTTCCATTAGTCTGCTCAGCGACGTTGTGACCTTCGCCGCTCGTTCAGATGCAGATCTTATTTGTTGCCAGAAAGTGAGCTTCGTGTTAAGGGCCAACCCTAGGTATTTCACCGCTTCCTTGCTGGTTATCACCTCGGAATTAACTTGAAAATCAACAATAGTCGAAATCCTCTTCTTGGTCAGAAGGACTATCTCCGTTTTTTCTGTGGCTAAGCCTATACCATGTTCTCCCATCCAGAAATGCACATGTCTCATCACCTGGTTGAGTTTTCTTTGCGCGTTGGCGGTGTCTCTTGCCGTAATCACCGCACCGATATCGTCTGCATACCCCACCAGAAAGGTAGACGGATGCCATCGTAGTAGATATTCCAGAGATAGGTCCTAAGATTGAGCCCTGCGCTGCTTCAGCAGTAATCTCCTTACTTCGAAGTCCTTCTGTAGTGTTGTATAGCAACTTCCGGTCCTTGAGGTAGTCTTTCACCACCCGCAAGATATATTTGGGAATATCAAAGGTATTTTCGAGGGTATTTGGCATGCCGCACCAACTGGCTGAATTGAAGGCATTTCGTACGTCCAGAGTTGCTAGCAATACAATCTTCCTTGAATAGTGGTTGCCTTGTTGAGCCATTTGGGCCGTCATTACCACTTCTTCAATTGCTCCGATCGTAGAGTAGCTGTTCCTGAAAGCATGCTGTCTTGCGGGCAAGTCTCCTGCTCTCTGCACTGCTGCTGTAAGCCTTAGTTTCTTACTCCGACAAAAAAAAAGGCCTTCAGCTGTAATTCTTATTTTAAATTTGCGTATTTCTCTATTCGACAAAATGCATTAAAATACTTGCATGCTCTTAGGAGTACAGTTAAATGAGCACATACCGCCTAATTTCATGCTACAGTTTATAGTTGAACTCACAGTTTGAAAATCTCAAGATTGCTTTTACTCTCACAATTCGAATTTCCTAAAAAAAGAATAACGTTTTCTATGCAAATTGAAAACGAAAAAAATTAATAAAATAAAATAATATAGATGTGGGGAAAATAATAATATCGATTTCAAAGAGGAGCATGCACGTGTCAAATAACAAACACTATCGTAATAATAATGCAAAACTGTACTACCACTGCTGCGCATGGTACTGATCCTGGACCGAGCAAAAATGTTCGGGTCAGCGCTAATCCCTATAGCTAGCAAAATAATAAAACAGACAATTTTGTCGAAATTTGAAGGTCGCGAGTTGGAACGTTGGAAGCATGACCGGTCGAAGTTACGAGCTGGAAGAGATGATGAATAGAAGGCGGGTGGATATCTTTGTGTCCAAGAGGCGAAATGGAAAAACACCGGAAATCGGGCGCGCTTCTTGGATGCTAGGACAAAAGATTACAAAATTTTCTACTACGGAACGGAAAAGGCTAGGAACGGAATCGGTATCATCCTTGCGGCAGAGCTACTTAGTAACGTCTTGAGCATTTCGAAGTCCAGCGACCGTTTGATGTCTCACAAACTAGTAATACAAGGACAGGTGTGGAATATTGTCAGTGCATATGCTCCCCAAATTGGGTGCGATCAGAAGGATAAAGATGCATTTTGGGTAGATTTCCACAATCTCCTTAAGAGCATCCCAAAGGAAGAGTTTCTGTTTGTTGGAGAAGATTTGAATGGACAGTCGGGAAGTCAAACGAAGACTATGAAGACTGCCATGGAGGACTAGGATATGGCACCAGGAACCTTCCTGGTGAAGACATCCTAAGCATGTGCAAATCACAATGTCTTATCGTGTTAAATACCATGTTCATCAAACAAAGCCGACACCTGATCACTTACAGCAGTGGTGGAGATGACTACCATTTGGTAGCCAGTTTCATGAGGCCTCGGGTAAAAGATTGCAAAGTGATCCTGGCAGAGGCGATCGCTCGGCATAACTGTCTTCTGCTAACAGAAATTTGTATGAAAACACCAAAGAAAAGCAAACAAACAAGGGTCTCTGAGAAAATCAAGTGGTACAATCTGGATACAGAAAAAGGCGAGGCTTTTGATTTCGTGATGGAAAATTACCTCTCTAACACCATCAACGGAGCTGAGGATGAAGAGTGCAGAGCACAAAATATGTGGGATTCCCTACCTCGAACTTGCTTAAGGAAGGTCAAATCACTGCTAGGAGCTTCAAAAGGCCACCACTAACACGCCAAAGAAACATGGTGGTGGAGTGATGAAGCTAAGAAGGTGATAAATGAGAAGAAAGCGGCTTTCAAAACTTGGTCAAAGTGCCTTTTTAATAATAGAGACGAAAAAGCTCGCCTCGAAGTGGAATACAGATGTTGCAAGAAAAAAGCGAAGAAGAAGTGCGCCCAGCTTCAAGCAGAGAGTAGCATGTAGCCTGAGAGGGCCTGTATCGGGAGCTGGAGAAAATATCTTCCCCGGTTGTGAACAAGAGCGCAACCATCTTCAAAATAGCGGCCCAAAGAAGGAGGAATGGTCAGGAGATTCGTTCGCCAAAGTTCATTAACAATGCTCATGGCAAGCTTCTTGTGGATGATGACAAAATTCTGCAGAGGTCGCGGCAGTATTGTAAAGAACTTTTGAATGAACAGTTTCCCCAGCTATACTTTACGAGAGCCACCCCTTTGTGTTCTGGAAAAAGATGGAAGACATCGGCTTCAGATGGCTCAGAATTCTCAACTCCAAATTTGTGAGAGGTGAACCAATGCCGAATCAATGGAGGGAAAGTTACCTTCTCCCTGTATACAAAGGGAAGGGTGATACGCGAAACTGTGATAACTACCGTTCGATCAAGCTGATGTCACACACCATGAAGAGCGTTGAGCGAGTATTAGGTGGCCGACTGCAAAAATAATATGGCTATCTGATGATCAGTGCGGGTTTGTCTCGGGTAAATCAACCACAGATGCAATCCAAAGTATAGGGATCATAATGGAAAAACATCGTGATTCCTTAAGGGATTTGCATATTGTATTGGTGGACATTGAAAAGGCATTCGACAGACAACCACGAGATCTGATATGGGTGGCGCTAAGTCATCGAGGGGTTCCGGAAACCTATGTACAGATGATCATGGACATGTACGAAAGAGCAAAGACAAGAGTAAGATGCCCCGCTGGAGTAACCGGGGAAGCGTCTTAAGTCCTTTGCTCCTTATTACAGTCCTTGACTATCTGCTTGAAAGCAAAGTGACGGACACTAAGGTACTGCAACGAGCACTTGCTATGTGGGTGGACGTTTTGGAGGGAAATGGGTATCGCATTAGTTCAAAAAAGACAGAGTACTTGTGCCGCCCGTTCTCTGATCCACTCAGGCCTATTCCAGATATGTATTTGAATGGAACAGTGCTTCCCAAGTGCGAAAAGTTGAAATATTTGGAATCAATAGCAAAGCAACCTGTGATGATGACATCAATCATCGCGTAAGCATAAGGTGGATGAAGTGACGAGAAAACTTCTGTGACCGAAAAATTCCCTCTAAGTTGAAAGGAAGGCTCTAAACCGCAGTTGTTCGTCCAGCGCTCACATACGGTTGACAATATTGGACGATGTACAAAAAGCATGAGAATAAATTAACGGCAGCTGAGATGAAGATGCTCCGGCTGACGGCAGGAGTGACAAAGCTTGATCGAATAAGAAGTTCGAAGATCCGTGGAAGACTTCACGTCAAGGAAACCATCTTACAAAAGATAGAGCGCGACCGGCTCAGCTGGTATTGCCACGTTCAATCATTTGAACCCTGCTAGAAAGGCAATATCAATGAACGTTCCAAAGACATCGCGAGGCAGGAGAGGCAGGGCTATAAATGCTTGAATCACACAAATGCGACGACATCGGCATTTCATTGGCCTCAGTAACCGAGTGATCCAAAATCGGTAGGCCTGTCGATATTTTCTGAGGTCAAATAGGCGAAGCCCACACGCGGATCAGTAGAAGAGCAGTGAAGTGGGATGGTTATGATCCCTTATTTTCGAATCATAACCTCGCCGAAATAGGAAGAAGAAGATCGATTTCAAAGAGTCTGACCAAATTGCTGCAGAAACTTAGTAATGTCGCAAGGAAACGTTATGGTCGTACTATGACAGTATTCTGTTATGAAGCGGTGGAAATAAACACCTTGGTCCTTTGGGGCACTGACTCACAACTGAGATATATTATCCAAACAGGCGACAGAGACCTTTTACCTCCAGATCAGATAAAGATGCATCCAACAAATTAAGCTAAGCCTCGACTGACAGTAGGTGGAGGCGTAGTAGATATTTTCGATCAGAGACTACCTAACCCCCAATTGATCATTGAAGATATTTTATTTGATTTATTTGCAATAAATAACAGCAAAAATAAACAATTTTTAGCCGAAGCCCCTTGCAGTTGTTCAAAATTGTAGCCCTGCTTCGCCTTACATTACAGTGTTGCCTGTCCAGTCCCTCCCTATCTCAAATCTCTTTATTATTGACTCATTAAGGACTACTTGCGAAAATTTGTACTTAAATTTAATAAACATTACCGAGTAAATATATTTTTAAGTACGTCTCACTTACTTAAAATCTCGTCCAATTATGTCATGCCCATCGATTTTTATCTTCTGCATCGTCCTCGATAATCGCCGATTGAGACTAAATAAATTGCCAAACATAATCCTGGTCTAAAAAACCATAATTATCCTTCCGATCCATTGTTCTTGCACACATTACGCAATGTGCCAGCGCGCGAGTGCGAGCTGCTATGGCTGCAGCTGTGATTACCTTTTTTTTTATTTTTGCTAAAAACCCCCAAATTTCAGAAGGCTTACTTGCAGCAAACTGCCATTTAAAGATGATATCCAGCGTGTGTCTGCGTCGTCGCCAGGAAGAATACAAAAAGAAAAGTAAATGCAACTTTGAAAGGGTAACCGTTGATTTATCAGCTCCTTACAAATGCGGCGAACAAATTGCAATTCCGTTTAAGTAATTCGCCGTCATCGTCGTTGAAGAAGCCATCGCTAATGGTTGTGCCCGCTTGTGGATGTATCTTCGAGTGTTGCAATGGACGCCTGGACCTGGCGGATGTGCTGGTCGGATGGAGTGTGGATCATGTGCCGATCATAATCAATGCAATCGAGATGTCTAATTAAAACATGAGTCTGGCGTGCGATTTGATTCAGCATGGCAGAGTTGGCTTGAAGCCGATGCGATAGTGCGGTGATGGTAGTGAAGTGCTTCTGCTTTGGGGGAGCCCCGAGACAGAGTGTTTTTCTGTGGTTTGTGTGTGGAGGACCATGATGCAATTAGGGATCAAGACGGCCCAGGGGGCCGTGGTGCATGTTTATTGTTTGTTGATGTTACTTTGTTTAAAAGCGGGGCGTGCGTTTGTGGGTACACTTGTATGTGGTTATTTGCCACACTAATTGGGGATCAAAGGGCTGAAGGTTTATTTATTTTTTTCGGGGGAGAATGCAGCAGAAAAGCTGATGGATCGTCTGATTTGAAATGTTGCGTAAATAATTTGTAAAGCTGGCTTAAAAGTGTAGAATTAATTTCATTAGGGAAACGATTAACGAAAAATATTCGGATTTTGGGTGATCTCGTAGAGCTGGAACTTGAAATTAATATTCACTTGATTCTTAGGATTATCGCATAATAGAACTACTAGATAGTACGTTTAGTATATATGCACCTATGAGCTGAAGGCAGTTGGGGCAAACAAAAAAATAACAAATCTCGCGGTTTAAATAGGATTCTAAATGAATATTTCAAAAATGCGTTTGTTTATAAGTTTATAATAACATAGATACTGGTAAAATACCCGGCTATTTTAAGAAATCAATAATATTCCCATCATTTAAGAAAAGTTATCCCAACAATGCCGCTAATTACAGGCGCTCCAAACCATACTCCATCTACTCCCAAATGAAATCATCAGTAAACAATTGGCTATCAGCTCGGCAATTTCATTTCATTTCATTTCATATTTTTATTTATTTCATAACATTTGTTTTTACCTGCGAAGCCGCATGACTTATCGCAGGAGATTGTATTCATAAATGATTTGGTAAATGTTATTAAAATAAACGTTTGCGTTAAAAGACAATGTATGAACAAATGATTCTATATAAACATAAAAAGTTATGGATTAGATTATATATATATATATATATATATTTATATATATATATATATATATATATATATGGCGCAACAGCTCATTAAGTGCCAGGGCCTAGCTTCTCGCAACCACTCATGTTGTGTGCGTTATATTTTTCACACGAATGGAAGGGACCTACAGTTTAGTGCCGTATCCGAACGGCGATTTGAGAAGCTTTTTCGAGACAACAATACTCTCGTAGGTTTGTCAGACGCTCGCGAGAGGTGGGATCGTGAAAAAACTTTTTGGTGTCTTGTAGGATTCGAACTTGGAACCTTACGCGTAGTGATCCGACACACTAACCACTTACGCCACGGCGCCCACATGGATTAGATTAATCTTTTTTAAGTTTGTTTTATATTAAATTAGGAGTTTAAATGAGTATTAGGTTATTCGTTCTAAATAATGTTCTTTCAGTTTTATTTTTCTTATGTTGATTTCTTAAGTTTTGAAGAAGATTGTTAAGGATGTTAGGCACCGTATACATCAATTGTCTCCTGCCGTAAACGTTGTTGTAACTCGGAAGGTGATACATCCCGTTGGCTTGCCTTCTCGTTATAGTTGTTACTGATTGGTATCCGGAACTGTTCTTCATCGTACTATTCCAGCGCCGCTGTCATCTTGAAGATCTGCCTTATCTTCAGTATTCTGACGCTGCTTTCTGCCATGTTTCTTCTTGACACTACTTTGATTGCCCTGTTTTGGATGCTCTGTAGTTTTTCGATGTGCGTTTCTGCCACATCTCCCCAAGCTAGGATACCATAACTGAGCCTTGACTCAATAAGAGCATATATAATATCTGCTTCTGTACGCAAATTGATGATTTGTATTGCATACAAGCCAATACAAATAGGGACCCTCTCAATTTGTTACGTAGGTCATTGATGTGCGGTTCCCACAGAAGATGACTGTCGATGGTAATACCAATGTACTTTTATGTCGCCAGTACCTCTTTCATATCAGCAGTGGTATGGTTGGCACAGTTGTAGGCTTTAAGCCTAATTTCTGCCGATGGGTATTGTGGGCTGCGAATACCATATGCATCTCTTTCGTTTTCGATACATTGATCACCAGTCCGTTATCGTGGCACCACTTTCCCACTTCGTAGAGCTTCGACTGCATCACCCTCGTTGCTTCTTCTATATTGTTGTGGCAAACAACGATTGCCGTGTCGTCTGCGTATGCAAATGTGGAACTGTTTTTTAGGCACTTCAGCATACCGTTCGTGTCCCTTGTTTTCGGGTTATAACAAATACAAATACAAATATTTGGCGCAACAGCTCTTTAAAGTGTAACGAAGTGACATAATCCACCACCACAGAAGCGATCATCCACACTCTACGCACACCTCACTAAACACCTAATGCGAAGGCCGCCATCTGTTGGCAGGTAGCGAAACGGCGAATATTCTCCGAATCCTCAGTCAAACAAGAGGAAACGGAGGAAAAAGAGAATAGTACAATATGAGAAAAATTAAATACAAAGGTCGCAGACGAGAATGTGGAGGAAATTTTGCATTGGCTCAAGATTCACATTCTCATCTTGCAGGATTTTTCCATGAAGGAAAGTGGATGAAAGTCAGTCGAGAGAGTCTGCTCAAACGTGATAGTACCAATCCAGTGTACTTTTGACAGCCTCTCCAGGAAGTGGTCTTACGACTTTCCACCGATTTTTCTGCCTTCACCTCGGTGATTGGGCAATAATACACGGGTCTGCTACTAGCTATAGCCGGCCCGTCCGATAGGTTTCTCCCCTTCTGAGAGAAACAAACCGAGTTAACCACGGCGGATTTGCCGCCCTTTGTTAAGCTACTTCCTAAGCCTGCCCTAAGTGCGGACTGGATCCTTCCTAAGCCTGCCCTAAGTGCGGACGGCTACTTTCTAAGCCTGCCCTAAGTGCGGACTGGATCCTTCCTAAGCCTGCCCTAAGTGCGGACTGTTAGAGTTCCTCTAATTCCTGCTGCTTTTAAGACGGCGATTGTCTTATTGTAATATTCTTGCTGGGGTTCGTTTAAATAAAACTGTCTTTCGTGTATTTCAGCCGTTTATTTATTATCAATTACCAACTTTACTTCAACACAATCTTCAAATCACTTTATTCTTTATTTATTGCAAATTAAACTGTCTCTACAGATTTACTTTTAATCAGATTGTCGCTTATTTTCACCACTTGGTCGAGTCTCTCTTTCAATCGCTGTATTCACTTTGTTAAGAACTGTCTCGACGATGGTTGTGGTTGGTGTATTTATACAAAATGCAAGAGTTCTAGAACATGCTAGATGTCGCTAGGGGTGGTTAATTGATGATTGCGAATAATTGGAACATTGTGTGGTAATTGTGGAACATTGGCACATCCGGTTTGGTAGGAATATTTGCCGCTAGCAGCTTCGGCGAATAGATGGCTTTGCTTACAGTTTGGAACACAGTGTTTTAGTTTGGTACACAAACCATGCACTACTTTGAGTCGATGCTACATATGTATACATCGAGGAACAGAACTAGCACATGATGTTTCTTCGCAAGACTGCTGTTAACTAGATTGGCGAAATCTTCAAGAAGTTCGTTAGTGCTTTTCCCTTTTTGGAAGCCTTATTGATTTTTATTTAATATGTTGCGCTTTTCGATGAATTGCCATATGCGATCAGCTACGATTTGTTTCAATATCTTCTCTACAGTTGGTAATATTGCTATTGGACGATAGTTTGCTATCTCTTTTTTGGCTCCTCCCTTATATATTGGTCTAACAAGTGCCTCTTTGAACTTTTTTGGTAGCTTTGAAGTTGCAAAACTTAAGTTAGTGAGCTTGGTAATGATGGGGGCAAAAAAAAACGGTATGTTTTTTTAAATCGATTGCTCGAATACCATCTGTTCCTGGAGCTTTATGGGCATTTAATCTATTTAGCAAATTTACTTCCTCTACCATGTTTGCTTCTCCCAAGTAGTTAGATAGTTAGTTTAGTTTAGTTTTATTTGTTCGGTAATATTTTCATATAAATTTTACAAAAACAAATTAGCTTGGCTTTTTGCCGTCTGCCAGATTGACAATTATAATTCAATAATTATTATTTCTGTGATTTTTTTATAATACAAACATATTTTAATTTATATGTGAGAAAAAAAAAGAAGAAAAACATACATCTATGCACTGAATAATATTCTAAAAGCTTCCGCTCATAATTCTTTCCCTATACGCTAGAGCAATTTTAGAAAAGATGTACAGTTTGCTAACATCTAGCTCATTTAATGCACTTATACTTTCTTCATCCGAAAGACAGTTTTTGCCAAACATATGCTGTCTCGTTTCACGAAGTACCGGGCATTTTCCAATGAAGTGTAAGACGTCTTCTCGTTCACCTAGGTTGCATAATCCACACAAGCATGGCAGCTTCTCCCTATGTGGTATGTAGTTCAGCCTCAAAAGTTCTCCTCGCAACTTTATCTCTTCTCCCAAGTATATAGAGTTCTGTATTGCAGTGTTTTGATGATTGGATGCGATTGTGTTACATTCGTAGCTGCTTGTCGCGAAAATAGGTCTCCAAATGCATCTGCTAGTGTAACTGCGATCCTACTTGGTGAGAACTTTTCACAATCACTGCATCCAGCGATGATTTTTTACGTCCCAACACTTCGTTAATTAATGGCCAGGTTTTTTTTGAATTGTTCGGGACTTGCCGTAACGGGCCACCCCTACAGCGATAATTTTTTTTGCGTTAGGATCTTTTTTCCTCCCTGAGGTTTTTTTCTTGTTCCCGGTAATTGGTCTTTGGTTTTCTGTTCTTTTTTTTACAATCCAATCTCTTGTTTTTTTTAAATATTTTTTTCTCGTCTTAATAAACCGGCCGTTTCGAAGGAGTGGTAATAACCTGGTACAAATGATGAATCATTGATGATTGGTCTAAGTGCATCCTCATCGAGGGCCGATCCTAACCAACCAACTAACCAAGCAACCTTCCAGAAAATTTAAAGTTTTTCATTGTGTAACACGATCTGTTTTATGTTACGGAGCACAAACATGGGCCTTTGGATGTTTCGAGCTGGTGGAGAGCATGCAAAGATTTTTTTATAAAAAAAAGTTGTTGCCTTGCTTAAGACAACACTAGTACATCCATATAGGTATACACACCCGAAAAGATAGTTTTTATTTATAATCCTATTGTAAGCTTTGAAACCATAATATTAAACTCCCAAACGAATTATTTATCCTTTTAAGCTGAACCACAATGACCCCGATTTTTCCAGCCTGTGAACTCATAAGAAGATGGAATGGTGAATATACCTATATGTAGATTGGTAGTTCACGGCAGCAAACATTTACATTTTACATCCCTGAAGACTCTATAAGTTTCTTAACGTGATAGATATGCCAGGTGCTACAGTTTCTCAGAACATCCCTATGCAAAGAAGATACACTTACTAGTTGGCAAGGAAATGAAAACAGAGCATGCTACTCATTCGTACTTTCATAATTACACAAACGACAGCACTGCTCCTATGACTTTAAAGGAGATTAAGAATGACGCACTTGATTCCAAACTTTGTTAAGCGACAGATTTTTAAACTATACCAAGCTCCGCATTTTGCTTGAACTAAAGAGAATTAGTCAGAAGTCTAGATAAGCCCCTTATTAATATACAGAGAAGTCAACTTGGAAAAAGGAACCGCGTCGCTGTGCCAAATGTATTCGACTATAGCAAGACTCTAGAATTCAAGGTTAGATTAACCGAGAAAATTGGTAATCAGTAATATCCATTTTACGAAAGCCTTTATTCTTCTTTCTAACCAGTAGAACTTTGCGCTTAATAAGTTTCATACGAGTAGAGTGGTCTTTTTGCAGTATTTTCAAGCGATCTACTTTCATTTTTCACTCGACTTGTTTAAAATTTTGAATACCACATCTTCTCTTATGCTTTAACGAAAACTGTACAGTCTTTTTTTTCAGATTGTTTTTAGATTTTGATTAATGTTGAGGTTCATTCCACTTACCTTTAACAAGCAACATAAACCTTTTGTAATCAAAACTGTCAACGTTGTCTCGTTTCCACTTCATGACGTAAGACCCTGAAATCCCTTAAAACGAATGCGCATTTTATTGCATACGCCATCACATTTTTTTAAATACAGTTATCAATCTAACACTAGTCCATCAAACAGTACTCATCAAACCCTTTCAAACTGTTTACACACAAATTAAAGGACTCTAGAGGGTTGGGTGCGTCCCCGCCTTAGCCGGAAAAGTATCACATTTCACCTTCAAAATTTAATTCTTTATTACCCGTGCAATTAAAAACAAACATTTTGAAGAGGTTCAAGTGCTTTACACACCAATCAAACGTGAAATCGTATCTTCCACTGTTTTATTGGAAACACTTCATAGTTGTTGGTCTCCAGCCTCTCGACCGGCTGTAATCTACAAAATTTCATAGTTTTCGTAAGCACTTGTCACACTTAATGTCATTTTGTTTAATTCTTCTCTTTTTTTATATTGTTTGTTCAAAATCAGCATTAAACCGTGAAATTCGAATCCAAACATTGATAGATCACTAAAACGACCACCATGGTTCCGAAATGAATCTTCGCGTCGGATTAATAAATAAATACTACTCTCCAAAATGTCATCCTTTTCCAAATGGGGGGGACGACACAAACGTCAATGTCTATTCTTTTATCATTAATGGGAATTTAATTAGTTATCTTTTGTGGTGGGTTTTAATTTTGGGAACAATATTTCCATAAAAGTGATAAAATTAAGTTGCGTGGACCATAGGGCCTAACAAATCATCAAACCTTGAGAATATGTCAAACTCAAAGTCTCCATTAAAATAAAATCTGGCGCCAAATGCAGTGCTGTGTCCATCTTTTATGATTTAATTATGTGAACTCTGTTGACAGTTGTATTTTCAAAATAAACTTCGTTCGATTGAAATGGAAAACATTTTGCGGCTTCATGGTTGGTTACGTTTTGCCAGGACCATAGAGCGTGACCAGTACTGCCACATATGTTACAGTAATTACGTTCGCAGATAAATTATTATCTGTTATTGTGAAGTGCTGACAACCTCAGCAGGACGCCAGTAAATAGCATTCTGTGCGAGTCGCCCTCCGGATTCATTGTTCGAGGTAATAAGGGTTGAATATGGTTGAACCGGTCTTTGGATTTGTTTTGGCGTTACGCAACATTACCTTTTGGACTCTTGCTGTACCACACACAGAAGTGAATGAGTCCTTGTCGGGATGTATCCGTTTGTTTGTGATAACATTATTAAAAATAAATTTATTATTGTTGGGAAGATTGAATAAAGGGAAATCTGAGCAGGAGGAAGCAATTGATAACCCCTCTGGAAAAGTCGATGACATCCGGAGGGTAAAGGGAACATTCAAGTACGGATAAATGGGTTGTAATTGTTGTAAGCGAGAATGGTCCTGCGGTGAGTGTGGCACTTTTAATTGTAGAGCCAGCTAGATACTGAAGTGCAAGAAATATTCACGCAATTCTTAGGGATGTTTTCATAAGGATATAATAATTATCACTTTTAAATAACGGTGAAGATGACTTAACATGGTAGCAGAAGTGGTTTTAATCGTCAATCCTTTTAAGAGTTGATGCCACTGTGGTACCATAAATATAGGTAGCAGAAGTATTTGGTACAAGAACGAAGTGCATATTCGAAGTCAATAGTCAATATTCTTAGAATTCCGAGAAATTGTACACTTTTTGTACCGTAAACGCTTGCTCAAGAAACAAAAGGAAACCAACAAATTGGGACGAGTCCAGACTTTACGCAGGCACTTCAACCGAGAAAAGTTTAGATTTTGTACAATCTTAGGCTAAATTAAGCTTCCTAGCAGGTCTCTAAATCAACTAAAGGTCTCTTAAAAATATAGTCTTGGAAAGCGGCTGAAACTACATGAAGTGGAGAAGAATTCGTACTACCATTGTATATACAACTATACGATACAACTAGATGTTTATACAATGGTACTACTAATAACAACCCAAAACGTCGAACTATAGACTTAGCATCTTTCGATCGAGTAGAGACATACCAACGATTTAAAAAGAAAATACACTTCAAGATATGAAAATTAAAACAACTATGAGAAATGAGTATAAATGTTCTTAAGACATAATATTGTGCCTCTAATCTGGTAGAAAGAACACTTGATCTTTCTCAACAAAAATGTGCCAGTACCGTAGTAACGAGGGCATCATACAAATTTGGGAAAAGGATAACTCGCCTTTCAGATCAGGCTGACATTTTTGCCAGCATTATGGTCAAACCTCAATTTTGCATGTACGAGTATTTTATGGAGACGCACGTTTACTTGATCGTTTAGCAACTAAAGTTACTCCTCGGATGTAATTGGTATTGGTTTGAATCTTTAGTAGTTAAATCCTTAGCTAAATTTCAAGTAGACCCAGGTTCTAAAGGCTCCGTCAAACAGAGCGTACAAAAACAGATATTCGTATGAATTAACAGCAACAAAAAAACGACTTTATTACGAAAAAAAATTGATTAATCTAATGATCAGAAATCAGTGTGGCAAACAATAAAATCACTAGTGCTAAACGAAGAAAAAAGTGAAATTGATAAAGTGATATTCGACGGTGTAGAAACAGTCAATAAACAAACAATAGCAAATAAACTGAATGTTTTTTTTATCAGAAGTGTAGAAGAAATTTATAATAATATACATGTCATGCAATATGTGAACCTTAGAAGAAAATACTTCAAATAGTTTTAAATTTAAAACAATAGGCATAAATGAACTAAAAATTATTAGTATTAAAAATATGAACAATAAAAAAGATTTGAACTTTCTGTCAGTAAAAATGATGATACGAGGGCAAGGTGAAAAGTTTTCGGCCTGACAATGAAAGACTGCGATTTTCAGTTATAAAATGATTTTATTTTTCTACATAATCTCCCTTGACTTCAACACACTAGTTCATAGTAGCGCTCAAGACGGTTCACCATTCATGTATTCATGCATACTTCCAAACTGAATTCCCCCTCCAATTGCTTTCTTTATATCATTTACAAATAAAATTAAAAGTAACGTGCTCAGAACATATCCTTGCGTGATTCCCATTTGTGTTGTAAAGTCTTTCGATGCAAGCTCATCATCCCATACATATGCGACGTTGTTTTCGTACATCGCTTTTAATAAAACGACAATTTTGCTTCAGATTCCCATCTTAAATAGCTTATAAAAAAGTGCTTCACGTGCATTAGAATCAAAAGCAACACGAAAGTCAACGAAGAAAGCATCTACATAACTTCTTGTCCCTTCTTTTGAAGCTCTCCGCAAGGTTCGTCAGTGTGAATATTTGGTCTAAAGTTGAATAGTTTCTCTTAAATCCAGCTTGAAATTGATTCAGTATCTTCTTATTCCTTGGGCCTTGCGCCAAACCATATTGAAGTTAAGATTTTGAAATTGTATTAAAGTATTATTGAAGTTTAAATAAAGTTTTCAAAACTAACTGAACTAACTAATAGTTGTAATAATATATATAATTATTTGTTAAGGAATAGCGAAATGCTAAATAAAGAATCAAATCAAAAAAAAAAAAAAGATGATTATATAGACACGATGTTCTAACCGCCGCGTTAGGCTGTGGTTATGTAGCAAGCGAGTAATACTAGCGCTAGCAAGCAAAAATTAAATTCATTTTGTCAGGGCATTGTGGTAATGTAACATAATTTTACAAGCACAAGCAAGCGCGACCTCTCAGTAGCTCGCGCTTTTCAATTTTCTGCAGTGAACTCAATTTCATTTGCAAGCGCGAGCTTAGTCGAAAAGTGCTACCAACCGAGAATGAACTATGCAAAATTAATAAGTGAAGTGCAGCATGTCCCACAGACGAAAGAATACAGTAATAGGAAGGACTCATTCGGTAATATTGAAAAAACCGATCTCCATCTTCCTTAAGCATTATGTGCAAGTGGTGGTATTCACCTAATTGAGACCGCAGTTCGTTTATAGGATGAATACGCTGTTTTTTCTTCTTAAAAATGTGTATCCATCTCCGCGAGAGACGATCGGCAGCCTAGAGCTACTAATGAATTTATAGAGGTCGATTCCAAGAATTTGATTGCTGCTTGACTGTCCGAAAAGATGCGGATATCTCTAACGGATATCACGTTTATCTAAAGCCATGATAAGACTTTTTAATCTCCATAATTTCAGCCTGGAACACGCTACAATCATTTGGCGGACGGAATGAGAGCTTAAGATTAAACCTATCAGAGAAAACACCTCCACCAACTCCGTCTTTGATTTTGGAGCCGTCGCGTCGTCAGTATAGAAGCGAATCGACTCATCTTCCAAAAATGCATCGTCATTCCAGAGTGATTTAGAAGGGATGATAATGAGGAAGTTCTTGTCAGAATTTAGACGTGGGACGGTGTAGTCCGTGTTTTCGCGAGAGATTTTGAATTTATTCAGGATGGAAACGTGGCCAAATTCTTTTCTTGACCACTCCAAGGTAACTTCCTGGAGAAAAGGAAATTCAATCAACCATTTCACTGTAGACTTATACTAGCTAACATTTTCGGTAGTAGGTACTATGAAATTTTCTTCCTTGTATTTTTTACGTCCGCGGTATGTTGCCATCAACAATGGCCTTGAAGTTCTTCATCACAAGTACACACAAATCGCAATCCACTCTAGTTATTCATAAATTATTGAGTAAGTTTGTGGGATCAAAAATCATCCTTGTTCTTTTCATGTACCATTTATTTCATGAATCCACAACCTACTGAATTCAAAATGTTTACAAAAAGGAAATTACAACTCGCCAAGACAACAAAGACACCGTAAACTTCGAGTATCATCCTCAGATGCTGCGTCCAAAAGTATAATGTTTTCCTCTGGAGACAAGTTCAAGACTGCGAAAAAAAATATAGCGTTGCCTAATATGCCATCAACATCTCCCGAGTAGTAGGCGTTCTATTCAAAGCGATAAATATCGCTTCGACGATATACGCCTATGTCTGAACGCGCGTGAAATATATGCCTATGTCTGATCGCGCAATCCAGTATCGCCTCGCCTCACGTCCCGTAAGGCGTCTGTTTGTGAACCACATTTCTCGCTTATACCAAATTGAAAAAGGGGGGTATTTAATCACACCGCCGTTGCGTCGCGTCGCTTTGAGATAGTCGCTTGAAATTTCTTACTATACCTTACACCTTCATTCGGCTTTGATCGTTTCCCAAGTAGTTGCTACAACACTAATCTGAATTTACAAAGGAAACTTTAACCAAATCCGATAGGACATCTTTCAACTTGGGGGATCACAAGGACGACTTAATCTTATTCCCAGTCTAAAAAAAAAATTTCAGATGATATTATAACCAAATTTAATCAAAATCCGTTAAGTGAAAGTCTTGAATCAAATGTCTTAAGAGGAAAGTTTAATGATTTTAAAACTCACTGTCCTGCATAAGTATTCAAAGTCAAAAACTGACTAAAAAGTCTTATTTTAAATGTTACACACACTGAGACATATCTAGTATGAATCTTCATCACAATCATACATGTTTTCGAGAAACGAAAACTATCTATAATTACTTCAAGTTTGATCCACCTTTCTTAGCAACGTTTATCTAAATGCAGAGAAAAATTAGATTCGACCTCCGTGCAACCGCAAATAAGAATAGAAGGAGGTACTAAGGCTTTACCACTAAGGCAAAACCATAACCTTTTCTCAACTCTGTTACAGGGACTCAAAAGATTGTAGAGAGGAATAACTGACTGAAGGGATGGCATTCATTGAGCTTCGTCGAGCAACTTCACTTCACTTAGATCCTTTAACCCCTCGGGGGGCATAGGGAGTCAACCACGCCTGCGCGCCATCGTGTTCGAAGTTCTGCAACGCATTTGAGCTGCCTCCAACTCATTTCTAAAGAGCTCGATTCCTCCTCAACTGTTCTGCGCCACGTTTGCATAGGGCGCCCCGTTATTCTGCCTGCCTGGGTGAGTGGATTCCACTGCATGGCGTATTTCGCAATGGAGTTGTTTTCGTGCCGTAGGGTGTGTCCAATCCATTGCAACTTTCTTCTTCGTATAGTAATGTTTATAGGTTCTTGGCCCGCTCTCAAATAAAGGTGTTCGTTGGAGATGCTGTTCGGACAAAAAATCCTCAAGATGATTCTTAAGAACTTGTTTACGAAGACTTGCAGCTTGCATGTGTTAATGGTGTCCGCCTTCCAAGTACTGCACCCATAAAGCAACACTGATTCTACTGATTGGAGCGGAACAGTCGCGGCTTGGTTCTTAAGTTAATAACATTGCTTCTCCAGATATTGGATAGTATTCCGAACGCAGCTTTAGCCTTTCCGTTTCTGCTGCACACATCCAGTTCGGTGCCACCGCGATTAGCCGAGACGACACTTCCTAAATATAGAAAGATATGAACTTTCTCGACTTGCTTTCCGGCAATGTTAAATTGAGCGCGGTTATTAGAAGTACTCAGGGCTTTTGTTTTGGCTGTGTTTATTTTTAGCCCCACTTTGTTTGCCTCAACTTTTAGATTTTGGGCCATCAAATGAAGATCCATTATCCGATGTGAAAGTAGACAAACATCGTCAGCGTAATCTAGGTGTTTAAGGTAAGATGTCATCGTCCAACGAATTCCATAATTATCTTCCGTCAATGCTGCACGGAGTACATCGCTGATAACCACCAAGAACAATAGTGGGGACAGTATGCACCCTTCACGTACTCCACTTTGGACTTCAAAATCGACCGACACCTTATCATTGTGCACGACGTAACACTTACCGCCCTCGTATGTAGCCTTGATAATAGCTATAAGTTTTTCTGGAATGCCTCTCCTGCGCAAGGCCAACCAGATAGCATCTCAATTCAAGCTGTCGAAAGCCTTCTCGAAGTCGATAAACAGTGAATGTAGCGGATACCTATACTCAAAGGTGTTTATGTGGTCGATGCAGGAAGATCCAGCGCGAAAGCCTGCCTGTTCGACATCGAGAGTTGAATCTAAATGTTCTTTAATTCGTTCTAGAATTATTCGAGCTATTATTTTGGTTACGGCTGGAAGAACGCATACATGTTACCTCTCCAGTTACCGCACTCCATCAAGTTTCCCTTCTTTGGAAGTTTAATGATCAGCCCCCTTTTCCACTCCTGTGGAAATTGTTCACTATCCCAAGCTCTCCGTATTAACGGATGCAGCAAATCTGCCGATGTATTTGGCGCCGCTTGAAATAGCTCGGCAGGGATGACATCAATACCCACCGCTTTGTTCTTCTTGAGGGACTTGATTGCTGTTATTATTTCGGTTTTACTGGGAGGTGCGGTGCGAATCCGGGAATTTGTGGCTTCGAACTACTCATTCGAATTCGAGATTATACAGCCATCGTCTAAGTGATTTAGCACTGTAGCAAAATGTTCTCTCCATCTAGTGAGCCGATACTCATCCGAAATCAGAAGGTTACCGTCTAGACTCTTCACTGGATGTTGTTTGGAGTTTCGACCACCAATGAGCTCCCTAGTGATGTTGTAAACAGTCCTACTGTCGGGCGTACTCGCTGCTTTTTCAGCCCGTCCACAAACCGCTCACCATTGTCATTACGGTCTCCCATGCCGTGAACTCCCATCACGTGCTTAAGCATGGTGTCATCGCTACCCACCTTGGCATTGAGATCTCCCATCACCATTACGATGTCCCCATTAGGCGTTTGGTTGTAGGCGGCGCCTAAGTGGCTATAAAAATCATCCTTTTCATCCTCAGTCGCGTCCAGAGTCGGAGCATAGCACTGTATGATGGTAATTTTTCTAACTCTACTCTGGAATCTAGCCGTCAATATCCGGTCACTATGGGGTTTCCAGAATATGAGGCTACTACGTACTGCTGGAGTTAGCATGAGTGCTACTCCGGAACTCCGTGCGCTTCCAGCTGTTTGTAGAGCATGACAGTGCTTTTGTTGGGGAGATGTATTCTCCAGCATCGAACCATCTTATCTCGCTCAGACCTAAGATGTCGATTTTATACAATGCGAATTCGCGCTCCAATTGGAGTAATCTGGCGTTATAGGGCCCTTCCTTGCGTGAGTCCAGGAGGGTCTTAATATTCCAGAATCCGATCGTTGTCCGTGTTCGATAGCCAAAGGTCGTTAACAAATTATCCGTCCTTATCCGAGGCGATAGTATCCGTTTCGGAGCAATAGTTTGTTTTACGGTTGCGGTCGCTGGGCCACAGACCAACCGACACTTATCCTGTTTTTTGGCGCAGGAAGCTCGCCATTTGTCCTCTCCCGCTAGCAAATTCCGAAGAAATTCGCAGATGGCACCACGAGGAGGTGGGACTAGGTCTTACTAACAGAGCTGCTAGGTTTTCGGCTGCAGTGGCTCTTTCTCGTTACTAAGCGGACCAGCACCTATCGGGAGATGCTGCCCCTACGAGGCCTTTGTTAGTCATTTGCTCCTAGATGGAGCATTCTTTTATGTGACAGGGCTGAACAAATACATGCGAGGTGAAGGATGGTTTCCTCCTCCTCCTCGTCCCTGCAGCTCCCGCAGAAGTCGTTGGAGAAGAGGCCTATAAGATAGTGTCCAGTGAGGACACCGGCAACGCAGCTGATCTGTGATCGCTTTAGCTCGACCAACTCGGAACTACATTTCTGGTACAGCTTAGGCCAGATCTGTTTCGAAATGTGACATGTTGAGGCGTTTTCCCATCTGCGGTTGGTCTTGCTAATAGCGTTCAGCTTTAGTAGATGCTAACTGTGCAAAATGTGTATTCATAATAGTATCAAGGTCAATTTTATTAGATTGGTTGATTACCTTTAAAATCGTGGCTAAAGTTGTCAAGTGCCTTACATCCCTTGATATATGATACTCATCATATTCCCATCGACGCAACAAGATCACACTCCAACATCATTCATTCAAAAATCCCACAACCAAAGAGGAAGGATCCACGCTTTAATTTGACAGCAGACAATCATTTCCCAGTAAATATTGATTGGCTGTGTCGAATCAGACAATTCTGGCACTTGAAACATTCGTTCCGCGATTCGCACCTGCATCAATGATCATCACCAAGAGTATAAAACCACTCGCGGACATCCGAATCATTAAGCGTCAGCATAAAATGATTAAGAGCTCCCGACATCAATTAAGACGACCATCCACAAACTGTGTACCACACCGCCTGATCCCATCCCTGTCCCATCTCTCATTTTCTGCTGACACAAATGGACTTAAGTGTCCCTAAAGACTCCGCTAATTAATGTTTACATTGCTGCTCGCAAAAGTGACGTTCATCGCGCTACAAATTACTTTGTGATTACGGACGCGTGCCGTTTTTGTTTTTTGCTTCTCGGCTCTTGAGTCATCCTTCGTGTACATCTTGTAAGCTTACACGATGTTGTGGCAATTTCCCTTTCGCGAACAGATAATTGCACATGCCCACATGTGCTCACCTGAAAAGGGTTGGTGCCGTAATGACCACCTTTGAATTCTTAGCCGTGCCGACCGGACGGCGTTCTTCAACGTTTTGCTTGGTTGTCATCTTCTTTTGGCCAAAAAATCGGATGTCTTTCGAACCGACAAAATCAGTATCTGCGCAAAAAACGAGCAGATGATGTCGAGTTTGTTTTAAGCGCGTTTTAAGTGCGAATTCCCGGCACGTACCTGTCATTCAGCTTTGATTGGGCTTGAAGTGTTAGCTTAATCCATGGACACCATCATTCTCTAAGATCATGCAGATAAACAGGAGTAAATATTAATCCACGCCATTCATTCATTCACTCATCCCTGTGCATTGGTGCATCGGAGGCACCTGTCGACTAGAACATTAGCGAAATCGACTGTAGAGAATTGGAATTGCAGCCCTCAGGATGCGTGTGCTACACACCTACCCCCCGAAATCTTGTGTGATGTCTTTGCACCTTTCGCCGGTACTTGCGGATGGATATCTTTGAGAGCACTGATGCACTTTTAATTATACGGATTTTAATGGATTCGACGTGTGTCCGACGTGCACTAGCGCGAGTCCTTTCGCTGGGATAATTTGAATTTTATCAGCAATTTGTTAATTTTGATGGAAAACTTGTTCATGTCATCGTTATCGGAGATGGTGCCGTGCCGCTGTCGCTGTCGCTGCCACTGCAAGTGTTGTGTCTGCTTTCGGGGATGACGCACTTTGTTGGCGTTTAAATTTTCGCCTTATTAAATAAATTGACGATACCGACACGAGACGCGCGCTCTGATTTGGGACCCGAACCTGATGATGACAAATAATTACAGTGCTATGCAAATAGCCCAGCGCTGTGAAATGCACTTACATTTTCGGCCTAATATGCTCCCCGATGGGCCATTTTGGTAAACGACTTCCAATTAGAATTCAATTTTATAGCTTAATACAGATACCTACCTACACTGGTTCTGTTTGGAGGATGCAGGGCATACATAATGGTGCGTCGTTGCATGTGGAAACTGACATTTTTACATGTGCATGGCACGGGCACACCTCTGATTTTCGGCTGTACTCGTTATGGACAGTGTGAGTTAAAAGTAACTGCACCGAGCTTACAGAAGCCTCTTGATTGAGGTATGAATACTAAAGATATTAAAGATGTTGAGGTGAGAATAGTAACGATATTATGAGACACGGCAAGGAAAATATCAGATGTCAAATGGAAGCTCACTAGTCATTAATGCCAGAAATTTATGTGAACAAAATAAAAATATTTCATGAAAGTTGGTGAGTGAGCGGGCGCATTGCGTATGCTGGAAAGCAAAAAATATAAAACCACCAGAAACACACTGGAAAGGGAAATTGCCAGTCCAGTGACCCTAGGTAATTTAATATTATTTGAATCATCAGAAGCATGATGCAGGAAGTACGATCAGAGGAACGAGCACAGAAAAACCAGAAAGAAAGCTATGCCATCTTAGGATGGTACGAAAAATATACACCATATAACTTGCAAAAGATAGTATCAAGCAAGAGGAAGCTCAGATACGAAACCGACGAAGGAGCATCATGGGCGACGAACTTCTGCTATTAACGTTGCCACGAGGAGTTAAAGTAATTGTTCGCTGACGACATCGCCTGTTTTTTTTTTTTTTCGGGATAGGAAACGCTTGACTGGAGCACTAGCACGTAATTGGCCCATTGTACTACTAGAGAGCAAAACCTTGATTTACTCATTTTATTGGAATTGTCTTGTCTTTCTAAGCAAGCGCTTCAGTGATGGAAAGCTTACAGTTTTAACACTCACCACATCTGCAATGAAAATCTGCCACCTGACGCAAACAAAGGCAGGAAACTTGCAGTAAAAAGGTTCCACAGTGTCGTCGTCATTTACACAAGCATCGAAGACTTCAGTATCAATTATGCCTAGCAAATTAAGACGTTTAGCGAAAGTGAAGTCACCTGTCAAGACGCTTGCCTGTCTGCTGAGAGAGAGCAAGAATGCAGCAAATTTTTTACAGATGTCTGGGAGCATCCTTTTAGTCAACCTGCATACTGGAAAGTCAAACCACACACCATTGTTTTCGTAATAAACTCTATCCTCAATCCCCTAACCGAGGACGCAGGAAGATCCAACGCAGGTTCGGGTCATGAGAAAATTTCCTTTGAGCCTTGTCTAGCAATCTCAGCGGAGATCTCATTCCCCAAGATCTCAGTATGACCTGGGACCCAGATAAGAGTAAGAGAATTCAACCTTGTGATCGATTCATGAACTATTCTGGAATTGGTTAAAGGGTTGAGCATGGGCTTAAGCGCAGCCTGACTGTCACTACAGATGCAAATACTTCGGCCCTTCCACCTTTTTCTTACAATATAGTTCATGGCCATTAGGATTGCATAAATTTCCGCTTGGAAAACAGTTGCCTTACGAGGAGAAACCTAATATTGTCGCCTTCCACGAAGACACAAACACCAGACCCTTGACCTGTTTTGAAATTACTCGTGAAAATTCGACCACATTCCATTCCCGACTCAGACTCTGGCCGGAGCCAATCCTGAACACAACCATCTCTTCTGAACCTATCCTTCCAATCGCCACAAATACCAGGCATATGGAAGGTCGGGTAATCCCACTTCACAAACCGGGAAACCACCTGACTAAGGCAAATCGTACCGCCGCATATCGCTTCTCTTTCACTAGTCGCCAAGATACTGGAAGCTCTGCTTCTTCCGGATTTCACCGAACTCCTTACGCTAGTGCACCACCAGCACCACCTCAGCATGATTTCATCGCAGATCACCAACGGACTCAATCAAAAACAACCTTGCCATAGAACTGTTGCCGTTGCCCTGGACCTATCGAAGGCATTTGACACGGTGGATCATGGCACGCTGCTACGCGATATCCTTGCGTCTCCATTACCCAACACCCACAAGCGCTGGTTGGCCAACTACCTTTGCGGCCGCCAATCCTTTGTGAAGTTCAGGAACGCCATGTCTCAGTACCGGAAAGTCAAACAGGGAGTTCCATAGGAGGGCGTCCTATGGCCACTTCTTTTGAACTTCTATATCTCCAAACTACCCCACCCCCGGACAGAATCAATATTGTTTCATATGCCGACGACTGTACGGTCCTAACAACTGGGCCCAACGTGCCAGCACTATGCACAGCGCTGAACTCCTATCTCTATGTCCTGGACGGATTTCTTAGAGACAGGAACTCACAACTGTCGGCCGAGAAGTCCTCAGCCACACTCTTCACGTCCTGGACAAGGGAGATAAGGTCAGTCCTAGACATAGACATTGCAGGACGTCGAATTGCAACTTCCACCCAACCAAGGCTTCTTGGCGTCACACTTTCGACAGCATGATGACGTTCGCCGCACACGCATCAAACATCGAAAGTCGACTTAGACCTCGTAACAACGTACTCAAGTCCTTAGCGAGATATTCCTGGGGAATGGATAAAGAGACGCTACTCGCCACATGTAAGGCAATCGGTCGTTCCGTGCTGAACTATGCCGCCCCCATCTGGACACGGCAGCTGACTGACATTAACTGGCAGCATCTTCAAGCCTGCCAAAACGCGGCCATGAGGACCGATACCGGATGTCACATTATGTCATATGCTGATCACCTCCATGCCGAGACGAAGTTGCTTCCAGTAAGGGACCATAACACCATGCTCTCCAAGCAGTTCCTCCTTCATCCGCTGTCGATGGTAACACAATCACCCCTTTCCATTGGAAAATGGCTCCAAATCTACAAAAACGACCTCGATGCCTACACACAGGGACCAGGACCGACGGACAGAACTACAAAGATGCATTGAAAAGCATTCATCACATGACTGTGTCCCACTCTATGGAGAATCTCTGCCCCAAAATGGTCCTCGGAGGCCGCTCACCACCCGTAGCAGACGAAGAACGTAGCCTGCCTCGAAGAACAAGGACCACCCTAGCTCAACTACGCTCAGGTTGGTACCGCTTACTAAACAGCTACAACAACCGTTTCGACGCCTCCATAGAAGAAAAATACCCTGATTGCGGAAATGGCCCGCGCAATACCAAACATCTTTCCAACTGCCCAGCAAAGCCAACCGACTCGCGCCCCGATGCACTTTGGGAACGCCCCATAGACGTGGCTCGATTCCTGAGCCTAGAAACTGATTTGTCCCCAGCGGGACCACAGCTGCTACAACAAGAACAACAATAACTAAACACAAGGAAAGTCGACTTTAAATTTACGCAACAGCCAAAGTTCTGGTATCATTGCGTCAGACGGTATATCCATGAGACAGGAGTCGTAGGATAAGTGTCGCGCAAGGTCATTAAACTCGTGTGAATTATACCAAAAACCATCTCGCCTAGGACGATTGATGGCGATGATATAAGTATTAGGAGGAGGTACTCGTAAGTTCAAGAATGTATCTACCATATTTCAGAGCCAGGCGTTCTCGGGAAAGCTCATACGCAGCCGTTTTTCACCATTGTTACCGTGGAAAAATGCATTCATAAGATTATAAGCCACGAACGAAGCAGTGGTTCAATTCATAGACTGGCTAGTATGCCCATTTACACCCGCACTTAGGCACGAATATAAGTACAGACAAACGCGTACGTATACGCGTGCATTTACGCCTAAAGTGAAGATAATTGAATTTGCTGACGACATCGCTGTTGTTAACGTAGCAATCATCAAATCCAAAGAAGCCATCAAATACCTATGTCGGAGTAATGGTCGACAATAGACTAAAGTTTAAACAACATGTTGATTATTCGAACAAAAAAGCGTCAAGACTTCAGGCAGCACTCTCAAAGATAATGCCCAACATTAGAGGATATGCTACGAGGATCCTACTATCCAGAGTTGTCAGCTCAGTCCTTCTTTATGCGGCTCCGGTTTGGGAGGGGGCTCTCGCGACCAAAGAAACAAGGAGGAAAGTGACATCAGCCTACAGACTCTGCGCTATAAGAACCATCAGTGGTTTTAGAACTATCTCTAACGAGGCAGCCTTTGTTATAGCAGGGATGGTTCCAATTGGCATCCCCGCGAACGATATGCAGAGAATCTACAATAGAAGAGATTCGAACCATCAAGAGGCTAGCGGAAGAAGAAGGATTAAAGAAGAAGAAAAAGCAGCTTCAACAGCTGTGTGGCAAGCTCGATAAAGAAAGGCACTATAAATGAATCCCACCATCGACATTTGGATAAACCGAGCACATGGGAACTGCACCTACCACCTCACGCAGTTTCTGTCTAGCCATGGAGGCTATCGCAAATATCTTCACCGGTTTGGATACGATAGCTCTTCTTTGTGCCCAGAATGTCCAGACCAGGAGGAAGATACGAAGCATGCAGTCTTCTACTGTAAGCGATTTGAAAATTGGAGAAATGACCTTCTCAGTCCTCCATTCCTCATAGATCATATGGTACAATCTGAGGAAAAATGGATGGAAATTCGCCCGTTTATTATAATTCGAGTTCAGGAAAGAGTACGTCGAGTAGCAGAAAGTACAGCATAAATTGCTAACCAGCCCCGGGAAGTAATACCTAACGGTAGTCCCGCGGGGAGAGTGGTAGAAGTATACAGGGTGTGGATTAGTACGTAGGCGCATTCCTGGCATCGATTATTCACGCTTGCGAATCGTGCATGCTAGTAGCCCGGGCTGCAAGCATCTTTCTAAGATTACCACATCCCTTGGGGCAACCAACAAAAAAAAAAAAAAAAGGCGCGTGCATTTACGCGGATTTAAATGCGCATTTATGTGCGCATTTATGCCCGCATCTACGCATGCATTTATGCGAACATTTACGCTTACTGAGCTGATATCGTCTTACTCATATAGAGCGCAACCAGGTAGTGTTGTATTGATATTTCTATGCTGATGCTATGGGCGTACTCGTAGATTTGTTTTTGGTCGCTAATTATACAATAGAAGGACAGTTTATTCTACAACTGTTACAGCACAGGTACACTTATTCGCCGGTTGAATGCATCAAAATGATCAATATTAGATAATTTTGGTCCGATAATTTTTCCACCACCATGTCCTCGGCACATGGCAATTTTGGGCAATTTGTTGGCAAGCGTATCTCTTCTGATGGTCACCTCGTAAAATTATAGTCCTGCGTGTGTTGTGCTTCACGAAAAATCGGTGAAGGATCAGTATGCATTCATGTCCGCATTTAATCACTATTATTAGTGGACATATTTTGTTTCTCCGCTCTCCTTGGGGTGGAACCACAATTCAGTGCAACATGCAACAATCAACAAGCAAACATTGTTGACGTGGTCCTTGATGCAGTGTGCCTTGTTTCTACATCAGAGCGGTGTCTCAGTTAATTGTTATTGGTCCAAATGGAGCCTGTAGCGTAGCCGGCTGTATTTACCTTGTCCGCTTGCTACTCATTTATTCACTCACTAATTAGCTGATGAACTTTAATGGCGACAATCGATCTCATTTGCATGATAAATGAGTCTCTTCTGGTGGTTAGATGGCTGGATGGATGGTTGCTTCCTTTCAGTGCCCCACACACAACCTCTACTGCTGCGGTCAACTTTTATCGAAGAGGAAAGACTTAATTTGGGATTTTATGAATTAGCTGACATTAAAAATGCCGCTGGAACGGAAGGTTGTTCTAAATGTCTGTTTGATTTGAATAAATTTCGAGTTTCTTGTAGAATGGTCACTTTTTATATGACAGGTTTTTAAATGATTGCTCACAATCATACAGTAGCAGTTTCCTTCATAAATTTCTTTATTTATACGGCAGTTCGATTGTTCTTTTTGTAAAGATATGTTTATTTCGATTGTTATTGGGGTTTTGGTTTATAAAGTCCATGTAGGTTTTACGCTGATTGTGTGTTCTGTGGGTTTTCGTTTTATTAATTTTTATTTGAATGTTGTTCGTTTTGTCTTATTTGCTTGATAAAAAGAATATTAAATCAGTTGGGATATGATGATTAATTTTTTTAAGTTACAAGGTTACAAGCTTATATGTATAAATTTATAATTTTCTGGTTGTTGGGTGTTATTCAGAAATTTAAAACGTAAATGGAGCCACTTCATTTTATTAGATAGATATTTGGATTATATTGCTGTCAGAGATATTTAACTTTGTAAATTGATATTATTACTCCAGTGATTACCTTTCATGGTCCCCGTCTATATTGAGTTGTTCTCCAGAACCTATGTCCTCCACACTTCCAGAGGTCTCCCATATTATGAACACATAATTATATGCGGTGATTTTAATGATGACCTATTCAAATGTGACAGTAGATCTCACAAATTCTTAGACTCAGTTGCAACTTCGGCGCTAGCTGTAGTTAACGCATATGCCACCCGCATCGCACCTGACTGCTCTCCGAGTCTTCTGGACCTTTTGTTGGTATCTGATCAGTCGAATGTGTTACTACAGAACTAGCTGTCTTTGGAGGATGTCAGAGACTATGATCTAATTTTTTGCACTTATAACATTGACTTATCTCGTTCCTCTACAATACACCATCAACTTTTGAAATCAGAGACTTCGCTTCAGTGGATAACTACGCCTTGCAAATGGATGCGAGTTTAATCCCTTCGCATAGTTGTTATTTTTTCCTCAGATGTGTGTAATAAAGTGGACCTACTGTAGTCTCTAATACGAGTACTTAATCTGTTTAATAACCATGTGCCTTTTCTTCAAAATTAAAAGACCTGTCGGTGGTCATTGACGAATGCGAATATGACATCATTACTTTCACTGAAACATGGTTGCACCAGAATCATTTTACCGAAGAACTCTTTAACACCTATTTTTCGGTGTTCCGAGTGGATTGTATTGATATAAGCAAAAAACAAGGAGTGGGTGTACCTACTGCTTGCTGTTCGGCGCTCAATTGTATCTTCTGCGGTGGACATCGACTTAGTAACATCCGAAAATGTACTACACATTGACCATATTTGCGTCCGTATTATGCCTGGAGAATCCTGTGCTGGTGTCTTGTTACTTTTCTTGTGCTATGTTCCTCTACATAGTAGATAATATAATATCGAAAGCGTCATTTCAAATTTTGAAGGTAAAAGCGTTAGCAATTGTGTCCTTGGAGACTTTAATATCGGCGACTTACACTGAGTTCGTCATAATTTATGAATTGTGCCGTGCGGTTTCTTTTGTGAAATTGAAATGACGGTTATTGATATTTAATGCTCAAATCGATTACACACTTACTACTTACTTAGGCGGCTCTTCAGTTCGGGGTGAACCTGGGCCTCAACCAACAAGTCTCTCCATTTAGCTCGGTCTTTAGCTAATTGCCTCCTGTTGCGCACTCCAAGTTGGCCGAGGTCCCCTTGAACTTGTGCGCATCACCTACGGTGAGGAGGTCCTCTACTGCGTTGACGCTCGCGGTTAGATTCGAAGACTCTGCGAGCCGGAGCGTTGGTGTCCATTCGCTCTACATGTCCTAGCCATCTCAGACGTCCAATACCCAGTTTTTTGAATAGGTCGATGTCGCTGTACAGCTCATATAGTTCGTTATTGAGTCTTCTCCTCCAAAACCCGTCAACGCAAATGGGACCGAATATCTTACGAAAATTTTTTCTCTCAAAGCGACCAAGGATATCTTCATACTCTTTTAATAAAGTCTATGTTTCAGCGCCGTAAAGCAGGACTGGGATGATCAGGGTCTTATACAGAGTCTCTTTAGTTGTTCGAGATAAGGCTTTACTGTTGAATTGCCTTATAAGCCTAAAAAATACAGCGATTGCCAAGAGTTATTCTTCGCTTGATTTCTGCGCTGATGTTGTTCTCAGAGTTTATAGTAGAGCCAAGGTAGACAAAGTCCCTTACTACCTAGAAGCTGTAGCTGCCCACTGTGACGTTCTGTCCAATTCGTCGGTGTTGGCTATCCCTTCTTGTTGACATATATACTTGGTTTGCCCTCGTTTATCGCTAAACCAATTTTAGCCGCTTCCGCCTCAATGCTTGCAAACGAACCGGTGACAGCCCGCTGAGTTCTTCCGATAATGTATATATCGTCGGCGTATGCAAGCAGTTGTACAGACTTGTGATAGATTGTGCCTCCGGTGTTGGCTTGTGAGTTCCGCACAATCCGTTCAAGTACAATATTAAGGAAGTCACATGACAGCGCGTCACCTTGTCTAAAACCTTTTTTGACATCAAAGGTCTCGGTGAAGTCATTTTCGACCTTGATAGAGCAGCGAGCGTTCTCCATCGTCAGCCTGCACAGACGAACAAGTTTGGCAGGGATGTCAAAACTAGACATGGCTTTATAAAGCTCTTCTCTATAGATGCTGTCATAGGCGGCCTTGAAATCGATAAAGAGATGGTGAATATCGATTTGGACTTCTTGGGTTTTCTTCAAGATCTGCCGAAGTGTGAAGATTTGATCGATAGTGGACTTTCCTGGCCTGATAGGGTCCAATCGGGCTGTTGATAATAGGTTTCAGGCGTTCACACAATATCGCAGAAATGATCTTATATGCGATGTTGAGGAGACTGATGCCTCTATAGTTCGGGCAGTTGAGGGGGTTTCCTTTCTTGTGGATCGGACAAACGATGCTGAGATTCCATTCATCAGGCATACACTCGTCTGACCAAATCTTAGAGATGAGTTGGTGTATGCACTCTACCGATTTATCACCAGCTGTCTTGAAGGGTTAGGCCGGTAAGCCGTCTGCAACTGCCCCGCTAATATGGCTCCTTGTGGTGGATGAGATCTTGGTAATACTGAGGGAAAACGGCTTCAACGTGACGGCCTATGCGGACGATGTCATTATCCTGCTTTCGGAAAATTTCCTCCAGTCCTAAGTGAAAGGCTCAATTTCGCGCTACAACTAGTGGACAACTGGGTCAACAGCAAAGGGCTGGGAGTGAATCCTTCAAAGACAGAGGTAGTTCTCTTCACTAAGAGGAGATCAATCCCTACCGTCAGACCCCCAAATATTGGCGGCACTGAACTAAGTACTCAAGTTCAGCTCGGTATCTGGGCGTAGTTCTAGATTCCAAATTTAACTGGAAGGAAAATATTGCCGAACGCGTTAAAAAAGTAAGCGTAGCTTTCTACTCCTGCAAAAAGGCTTTCAGCAATACGTGGGGCTTCAAACCGGCTGTGGTGTACTGGATATACGCGGCGGTTGTAAGACCCATTCTCACATATGGTTCATTAGTATGGTGGACGGTACTTGAGAGGCAATACCTGCTTTCAAACCTCACCAAAATCCAGAGGGCGGCGTGCATCGGTGTCATGGGATCAATAAGAACAACACCAACGGCGGGAATGGAAACCATGTTTAGTTTCATTCCGCTTGACATATACTGCAGCAGTCTGGCGGCTAAAACCGCTGTAAGACTGAGAGAAGGCCGGTTGTGGTCATCTAGCCTTTACGGCCATGCCTCCATTCTGTCCCGATGGGGGATCACCAGCGGATTGACGGGAACTGATCACATGAATCCGACGCTAGCATTCGAAAGGAGATTCACTACAAGAATTCCCGATAGAATATACTGGAAGAATCGTAGAACCATGAAGAAAAAGGAGTTGGCTCTCTATACCGACGGTTCTAAGATGGACGTTGACACGGGAGCCGGAGTTTATTGTGAGGTCCTAGGAATAAACCGCTCCTTTAGAATAAACGATGACTGCAGCGTCTTCCAGGCCGAGGTCGCAGCCATTATACAGGCTGCTGAAATTATACGCGAGAGTAATATCGTTGGCAAAACGATCACTGTCTATATAGACAGCCAGGCAGCCGTTAAGGCTCTGGACTCTGCCGTAGTTAGGTCGAGGCTCGTGAGAAGCTGTAAATCAATCTTAAACGAGATATCCAGAGCCAATGCGGTGACCCTCTGCTGGGTACCAGGGCATATGGATATCGAAGGTAATGAAAGGGCTGACGAGCTTGTTAGGAAAGGGTCGGCGCTGCACTTATCGCTGGCCCTCCCCTCTGTAGCAATCCCGATCAGTTCCTTGCGAAAAAAAATAGAGGATGAAGACACCAGTCGAGCAAACAGACGCTGGGCTCATCTGGAAACATGCGCTACGGCCAGGGCGCTATGGCCGGCCTACAGCAAGAAGAGATCAACTTCTCTGGTAAAACTTAGTCGTTATAACGCACGGGTCATTTCTGGCATAGTTACCGGACATTGTGCCATTGGCGTTCACGCGGAACGACTCGGTGTGCTGCATAATGACTATTGCAGAAGTTGCAGGGACGAGGAAGAGATTGAATCTGTTCGTCACCTGTTGTGTGACTGTCCTGCCCTATCCGTCAGAAGAATGAGGACTCTTGGTAGTTACTTCTTCTCGGAGCTGGATGACTTGGATAGTGTTGAGCTAGCGGACCTCCTGAGATTCATATCACTTTCTGGGTGGTTCTAACGGCGGATTTTCTTTACAGCGTTTCCAGGGTTAAATGATTGGGCACAATGGACCCGTACTGTTGATCTGAGTGAGCAGTGACTCCTTGTCACAAGGCACCCATCTACCTACCTAACCTAAGCCGTCAGCAGCCTTGTTGGATTTCAGCTTGGATATTGCTATCCTCACTTCGTTTTGGTCAGGAAAACGAAAATTTTGACTATCATCGTCTATGTTGAATGGTTCATTCTGCCTGACAGCGGGATGTTGGTCTTCGTCGCCATTATACAGTCTGCAGAAGTAGTTTTTCCATATTCTCAGCACCGACTGTGATTCTACTACGAGGTTTCCATTTTCATCCCTACAGGCTTCTGTACGGGTATTGCTTCTCTGACACGTTCTTTGTACATTTTGGTAAAACTTCCGTACATTGTTCCTGGAGTATAAACTCTCGATATTCGCGAATACGCGCTTCTCATGCTCTTTCTTCTTCTTTTGGAGAAGCCGATGTTCTTCCCGTCTTTTTGCTCGTAGACCTCACGAGCAGCTCTCGTCTTCCTTTACAGCACCGCTTTATACCGCATGCCTCTTGCCTTGCTGCATGCACTCGCCGGCATTCTTCGTCAAACCAGGAGTTTCGCGGTGGTGGGCGAGCGAGACCCAGTACATCACTTGCGGTATTTCTGATGGCATGTTGGCAGCGTTGCCACTGGTCTTCCGCACTTGATGCTGGCTGCATAGGACTTAGATTAAGATTAAAAGAAACTCGATCGGCAAAGGATCTGGCGGTCTCTTGCGATTGTAGCCGGCCGACGTCAAATTTCCCGATAGTATTTCGTTGAATTCGCTCCGTTGATTTTCGTCCTTAAAGTATGTCTTATTTTTAATTAAAAGCATTCTGGTAAAAATGTTTGCATTATCGTTACCGGCAACGGATGAATCACTTAAATTAGGAAAATTTTTTGAGGCAATTTCCTTTCTTGCTTTACATGACAAATTTTCTATTTTTAATGGCGCAAATTCATAGCCAGCCTTTGATTAGGGTGTAAAACCCATTCTATTTAAAACCGGTTTTAAATTGAAAACCATATTTTAAGTTTTGTTATTCATAGACACGTTTTTCCCATCCTCTAACGAGTTCCTACTTTAAAACGTATTTTAAATGTTTTTTGATCAAACAAACCTAAACGCCGACATGCTCTGACAGAAATTGGGTACATTCACATAAAAAAATAATTTAAACTTAAAAATGGATTCAAAAAAAAAGCGAAGGTAATTTCTGGAGGCATAACATCATAAGTATACTTATCCCAAAATTAAAATATTTTTTATTTTTAAGATTTTTTAGATAATCTTCTCTCTAACGCTGAAACAGTTGGTTGCAACATTCCATGTACTGCTCCTAAAAATACCAATGGATACTAATTTGTGTAATTTGCTTATAAGTACATATGGTATATACGAGTAGTTATATGTCTTACCAATATCACATAATAAAATTTTTGTCACCGCACGACAAAAGTTCTGTGCTTCGCTCTATTGCTAATTATCGAAAGACTACTAAACAGCAACTCTGTCTCTGCGATCTTGGTTTTGATGACCCCGAAAAATTTGACGTCTACATTCATGAGTGTTTAACGTAAGTATGCATTGAAAAAGGAAAAAAGAAAATAAACTGTTCTCTGTGTACACAATGCGTGGACGAGTTTACGTAAAAAAATCCCGCAATGAGAATGCGATTTTAATTGAGAATGCTGAAGAGCTGACTGTTATTGCTACCACCACGAAGATGACAACAATTGCAGCTGATATAGAACGGTGTGACCCACAGCTGATGTATACAAACAACATTTTCATTCAATTCATTCACTTTTTTTTTCATTTCTTAATTTCCATTCTTCTTATTTTTCTTGTTTTTATTTTACATAATTATAATTTTTTTTAATTCTTTTTTTTTTTTTTTATCTTTTTATTAAATTACTACATAATTATAATGAATCAAATATGCTTGTTTGTCTGTATGTCTAAAAAATCGAATCATCATCATTTTTGCGTCTTTTGCTGTGTGGTCTCCAACACCAGCTGGTTTTGCGGCTTGTTTTCTGGGAGTGCGGTGCACCCCATTAGGTGCCTTTTATTATCAAACTACTTTAATGGTTGGTCCTAATGAGAACAATAGGGAATCAATAGCCGTAGTTAGTAATGACACAATGCGTTTAATGGTAAATGTTTTGTGTAAGCAGCGTGCTGGATTACAGATCTGCCTTATTAATGCACAGAGTTTGTCCCCAAAACTTGACTAATCCAGGTACTCGTTTGAAGGTATTAAGGTTGATGTAGTTTGTGTGACCGAGACCTGGTTTTCCCTTGATCTGAGTGATGCTCTATGCGGCCTTCGTGGCATCTGTTTAGGTGTGACAGAGTGGGGCGTATTGGATGAGGTGTCGCGATCTACGTCCGTAGTGAACTATATTGTAGATTAGTACGTGAGTCTCCGCCTGGTAGCAAGATCGAATATTTATTCATAGAAATCGTTTGTAACGAGAACAAAATTTTGCTTGGCTTACCTTTCAGATCCAATAAGCACATCGACACTACCCCATTGATTGCTATATTAGATGAGCTAACTTTCGTGTCGCCTTTGGTTATTCTTGCTGGAGATTTTAATAGTGACATTCTTGTGGACTCTTCCTTCGTTGATAGAATGAGGACTCTAAGCCTATTTCCAGTAAATGCATCAACCCCATACTCACTTTACCAAGGATTCTAGCACCCTTCTTGATGTATTTTTTGTGAGTCATCTGAACAATGTTATTCATTACAATCAACTCTCCGCTTCTTGTTTTTCCCATCATGACCTTATTCATTTAACTTATCAGTGTGAACCAACTATTTCAGATACAAGTTACAGTTTTAGAGATTTCAGAAATATAAATATGAATCAATTCAGAAGAAGATTTCAGGTCAGTCGAGTGGTTTCGAATATGTGCCATGGCGTCTGTTGATGATCAAGTGGCTTTTATTCAAGATAATATCAACACTCATGTTCCTCTAAAAACAAAGGCAGTGACAGCCAAACAACACCCCTGGTTTACAAGTCTTATTAGATCCTTAATCGCTAAGCGCAATCAGGCTTATACGGATTGGAAAAGATTTAGACTTGATGTGCTTCTTAACGTATACCGTGTTTTGAGGAATAGCGTTACATTCGAGATACGTGAAGCTAAAAAACGCTATTATGCCCCAAGACTAGATTCTTCTCTGAATGGACGTAAGCTTTCGAAAAATCTGAGAGATATCGGCATGAGTAAACGTGTTAACAGAAACGTCCTTAATATTGACTGCAATGAGTTGAATCAGAATTTTACTTCCCTTTCCTCCTTAGGTATTTATAATAACTTGGCCCCTTCGTATACTCAGCATTACATTACTGATGAGCGTTTCTCTACTGATTTTAGTTTTACAGCAGTTGACGAAGCAGACGTTTTGGAAAGTTGCATATCTGTTAAGTCAAGTGGGATTTGATCAAATCCATCCAGTTTTTGTGAAAGCTACTCTTCCTTATACATTAAAGTACATAACTCATCTTTTTAATACGATTTTTATGACTGGCTTTTTTCCGATTGCTTGGAAACTCACTAAAATCGTACCTATTCCCAAGAATAGTAATGAATACAGACCTACTGCTATTTTGCCATTTCTATCCAAGATGCTTGAAAAGATTATGAACCGTCAGATGCGTAATTTTCTGAACAACAATAATATGCTTTGCATCAACCAATCCGGTTTTCGTCCTAAGAATAGCTGTACTACGGCTTTGATTAATGTGGTGGAAGAAATAAGACAAGATGTTGATGACGACAAAGTGACATTCCTCACTCTCTTAGATTTTTCCAAAGCTTTCGACACGGTCAACCAATTCCATTTTTCGTCACCTTCTAGGAACCTAATTTCCTCATATTTATATAGAAGATCTCAGGCAGTTGTTGCTAATAACTCCGTATCTACCTTCCTACCATTAAATAGAGGTGTCCCTCAGGGGTAAATACTGGGCCCACTTCTTTTCGCATTGTATATAAATGAGCTACCTTCACTCTCACTACACTGTACTATTCACATGTATGCTGATGATGTTCAGCTATGTAATAGTTGTCTGATTGAAAATGAAGGGAATGAAGATCTTTACAAGATACTAAACTGGTCGCTGTCAAATGGTCTCTGCCTAAATCCGGCTAAGTCAAAATGCCTGGTAGTCTCAAGGACCTCCATCGATACATCGTATTTTCCTCAGATACATCTTAATAGTGCACCCATAGAGTTCGTCAATTCTGCAAAAAATTCAACTCAATTTCAACAAAACGCTTACGTGGAATGTTGCGCCACGGCAACTTGCAAAAAGAAAAAATCGACCCGATGGTGCGCCACGGCGACTTCGACAAGCAGAGGAGGAACAACTCGGCAAAGAAATGATAACACACTACCAAAACGATTAAACGTTATAAATTATTTTATTTCATGAGACAAAATACAATGTTTCAGTCTTGGATCGTCGAAAAACTGCACGGCTAGTGTCGCTGATGGTCGATTAACGTCAGATTCCTCACCACCAGTCCAACACATTCCATAGCCGCAGCCCGGTCAACAACTTGTACCAGGTCACCGCCTTCCATAGTTCGTTGATGATATACGCGCCGCCAAAGGTGCCGACGATTGCAAGAACCCAATACATTTTTGCCATGGCTGAGTACATTCGGTTTTGCCGCATGTACTTTGTTGTCCCCCTTGCAAATCGCAACATGGAATGATCATATAAGATTGACTATAGGAAAGGTTTAAGCAGGTCTTCGTATGCTATGTGCCGCTCAGCGTATAACTCCATTGAAAACAAGGATGGTACTTGCTAAAACCTTGCTTATCCCTGTTTTATTGTTCGGATCTGAAATCTTTTCCAACTGCGACTATGACCACATGCGAAGTCTTAATGTTGTTTACAATAGTGTTGCACGGTATATTTATGGACGGCGGAGGTATTATCATATTTCCTCCTTTTCCAAATCAATTCATGGCCTCACTCTCGAGAACCTTTTTACTTTCAGATCGTTAACCCTGCTTCACAATATAATGCAAACACGTCAACCTTCCTACGTTTATCATAAAATTCGCTTTCTGCGCTCTACTAGAAGTTATGATCTTCTTACAGTACGCTACTCGTTTTTAGTATCTGAGCGCCAATTTTTCGTGAACGCTATTCGGCTATGGAATTCCCTCCCTCGAGCTATCAGAATGATAGGCAGCTCAACCCAGTTTAAAGCGAGACTAAAACAGCACTTGGAGATGCTTTGATAATGATGATTGGTTTTATTAGGCGTCGGATTTGAATTTAAATCTAAATTGCAATAACATGCTGGCTTAATATTATTATCCTCTTGAATTGTTTACATATCTTTGTTTTCTTTTTTACTTTTCTATATCTAGCAGTTGTAATTCTATTTTATTATTATTATTTTTTTTTTACTTAGTACACAAGTGGAAATATTCACTAATAGTATTGCATGTAAAACTAAAGCTTGCACCGTTTTAAAAGATATTGTATCTTACAGTATAGTCTTACAAATAAATGAATATTAAATTATATCACTCTGATGAACATTTCTTCCAAAAAAGTGTAGGTAGGGTAGGTACGTAGGTGTGGTGGTTCTTCTAAGAAAAGCGATGAACCCAATTAGCACTAGGCGCTGTTTTGATACCACAAAACTCGTGTACCTGGATGTAAAAGGTGTGTTTGTAGGGAGTCTCTAGATCCAGCCTGTGGAGTTTAAAAAGATTATCAAATATTTAAGGTTTCTCTCTCTGAGAATCGAAAAAGGGTTTTCCTAAAGCTTGTTGCCTGGCCTTAGCTAGTGCCGGACAGGCGCCTAAAAAGTGGGTAAGAGTTTCTTTCTCAGTTGCGAGATTGCAACTGGGACAGTGTGTGTTATGTGGGATACCTAGTTTGACTGCATGGTGTCCTATAGGCTGTTGGTTGCCTATAGGTTGCTGTTATCCTGGCGATGTCCCTAGGCGTTCTGTTTAAGAAATTGGTGTTTTTGCTTTGTTGTAATTTGGCCACATTTTTTCTAGATATGACACAGTTTGTTAGCCTAGTCCATCTGAGTATAGCTTGGGCAAGGAATTTTGAGGATATTTCTGCTTTGACTGCTCCAAGCGGAATCTGAACTGATTCCACAAGAGAGTTGCGGAGGGCTGAGCCTTGTCTAGCCAGTTCATCCGCAAGTTCGTTTCCATAAACGTTACTGTGCCCTGGAACTCAAAGCACGGTTACCTTGAGTTAGCTATCTAGCGAAGCTAACTTATTTTGGCATTCAAGCACCAGCTTGGAGGATGTAGTAATCGATGCAATCGCGTTGGTGGCTGCCTAGCTATCAATAAAAATAGCAACGTTTTGCCTTTGCGTTATATTGGTGTGTGTTTTGATCTGACGACAAGCTTCCCGGACAGCGAGTTATTCTGCCTGGAACACACTGGCAGAATCCGGAAGCATATATGATTTAGAGACGTTTGGAGATTCGGAAAACACACCCGCACCGACTCCAAAGTTACTAGCACTTGTATATGTATTGGAATCGGTAGCTCACGATTCGTTTGAGGTTCTTTCATATCAAGGATATCAATTACAAATTTAGTAGTGCTTTTGTCGAACCTATACATCGAATAAAATTCTTCCTCATCTAACTCCTCAAATGGGTTCGATCGGATTTGTTGGCTTTGTTAATAATTTAAAATCTTCGAAAATTTGGAAATTATGATCCTTCGGAAACATTTTAATAACTTCTTTCATTAATAAATACTGAAAAACCTTAATGACGCCACTTAAAATGACGTTTAACTTATTTTACATTTAAAATGGCTTTCTAGGTTTAATATAAACTTTATAAAAACTAAAATCATGCTCCACCTGCTTCCGATTGACATCGTCAGTAAACAATTGGCTGTCAGCTCGGCAATAAGACTGAGAGGCTCCAGGCAGTGCAACACACGGGACATGCCAATATACTTTCGATGCACCGCCATCTTCCCAATTCTACTGACCATCTGCCCACTGAATATGATTTTGACAAGGGCTACACGCACTCGATACCGGACAGAAGTGAGTGGACGCAACGCAATGTCCTTTACAACGAATCGCTGTCAATCTTCACGGACGGGTCCAAAACCAAGGACGGAGTCGGTGCCGGAATTTTCTCAGAAGATCTGGACATACACCTCTCCTTTAACCTTCCAGACTACTGCAGCGTTTTTCAAGCCAAAATCACTGCAGTTCGCAAAGCTGCTGACTGGCTGGCGGCTAGCACACTATCAACACCTGATATTGTTATTTATGTCGATAGTCAGGCAGCCATCAAATCCCTCGCATCCAGCACTACAAGATCTAAGGCAGTGAAAGACTGTCGCATATCTCTTAACGAGATAGCTGGTCAGTACAACCTCACCCTTTGCTGGGTACCAGGTCACTGTGACATACCGGGGAATTGTGCAGCCGACGAACTAGCACGACAAGGCTCCTCTGGTACAGATAGCATAAGCATCACCGACATCGAAGCGCCAACGTCTTATGTTAAGCACCTCATTCAAATTGATGCCGAGAAAGTAGCCAATCATCGATGGCAACATCTAGACCAATGTCATACCGCCAGACAGCTCTGGCCGATACTCAATAAAGCCAGGTCCATCGGACTCTTGAAGCACAAGAGATGAACCCTCTCAAAAATAACAAATGTCCTCACTGGACACTGCGCCATAGGAAGACATGCCCAGAGATTAGGTATCCCTCATAACCACTTCTGCAGAAGCTGTAGAGATGAAGAGGAAGAAGAGACCATCCGTCATCTCCTGTGCGCCTGTCCTGCGCTCGCCAACATCAGGAAGGCCATTCTGGGTGAATACATCTACAATGATCTTAATGATCTCGGCAACGCCTGCACGGCTAAAATTCTAGACTTCATTCAACGAAGCAAATGGTTCCAAGAGTAAGAGGGTGACCCACCCGCCTTACACATCGGCAGTACAATGGACCTACTTTCTGGTCTAAGTACATCCTCATCGAGGGCCGATCCTAACCTAGCCTAACCTATAACAACTAAGAATAGCAAAAAACCGGTTTTAACTTAACTAGATGATTAAACAATTTTAAAATGGGTTTTATCTGACTATGAATTTGGGCTAATGTTTCTAATTTACGCCTTAAAGCGATTCGTTTGATTTGATATACATACCTCTTGTCTGTGCCGTGTCCAATAGTTAAACAACGTTCGTACGATGTATAAGAAAGCATTATGTATCTACATAACGTTTCTGGACCTCTTAAGTCAAGCTTTGAAACATATTTTGTTTCACCCCTTTCTCTGAAAAATCGAGCGTCACCCATAAAAATAAACCACCCCTCAATTAGAAAATAGGACATAAACGGCTATCGCTCGTAAAGCGTTATTTAATTAAAACAACAATTTCGCAAGGAAATAATTGTTCCGTTTCCTCCTTCTTACGCATTTTGCCATCGCCACCCTCTCCCTCCGAACTGTGTTATTGATTACGCACGAAATGCGTTCCATACATTTTTCATGTCAAACTATTACAACTTTATCATACTCCACATCCGCTGGTCATTTCAAACTCACTGCGCGAATCCTACATACACCTGTACCTGCAACGTTTCTCGTCCTTTTTTTATATTTTTTTATTATATTTTCCTGCTTAATTGGTCACCCGATTCACTTCAGTGTCTTAGATGGAAGCGCACAGATACCACCGGGGTAATTACGACATTAAAGAATTTCTCACATTGGACTCGAGTGGTGGAAGGATATCAAGCGCACGACATCACCATCACCAAAAAGTGATACAATCTGTAAATAGGGATCTCAATTAATTTCCCAACAACAATGTGGTAACAGCAGGATTGCTGTTCTTGTCTTCCTGCAAATAAACTACAGCCCAACGGCTATCGTGACCTTTTACTGCCTTGTGACAATAAAAAAGTTTGCGTGTTGCCTGCCTGTTCTCATCCTCCTTGTGACCCCAGGCGGGGCGCGCTCGTCCTTCTCATCGTATATATTCTTCGCAGCGATAAATTAAGTGACTGACATAATTATTAAACGAGAGCGTTCGCTGGCCGATCATCGAATAGGCTAACGTAGAAGACTGACCCATCGGAGCATCAAATCGCCAACTCGGTGTCATATAAACTTCATTATTTGAACAAACAAAGATAAACGGAGCCGACTACGACGACGACGACGATGGAATGGAAGGAAGGAAGGAAGGAATAAGCCTTCCATTCGCGCAAAAACTCTAACCAAACACACAGGACTTCCGAGCCGAGTTTGATGGTGCGCGCACCCAGTCATTTGCTCTGAGTGGCTGTTGGCTGCCCTTTCATCATCCACGTCGTCATCATTAGCCGTGGTATTATAGTTTGGCCGCCACAGCTTGGTGTTGACGGCCGCATGTCACTTTGGCAGCAAACAGCATATCGGATGGCTTCGACCTAAAATTCTGGCAAATTCATCACACGACTGCGCACCGTCGCTATCGACGACGACGGCTCGGCCTTAATTGCAGCCACACGACAGTGGGCTGACAGTAATTTCGGGGCTGCCCATTGAGGGCCATCGGAATAAGGGTCTAATTGAAGGCAATTGCGCTTAATTAATCAGTGAACGACGTGAGGTGCAGCCGCACTCCAATTTGTGTAATAACAATGTTCGCCTTTTTGGTTTTGGTTTGGGGGTCTACTATAGCTGGCAGCACTTTTGGGGAAGCAGCTTTGAAATAGTGGCAATCGATCGGCCGGGCCATATATTCCCTCGGCATCCCATTACTGGACAACGGCGTACGGATTCGATGAAGTCCATTGGCCTCGCTTAAGCGTCAATCAGCGCGCCCAATCGATTTCACGAGTGTCAATCACTCTTGACTTGGCTAAGCCTTCCGTCGTTGTAGTCATCGCCGTCGTCGTCGTCGTTGGCGAGAGATGGCTTCGTGTTTGCGCCGCGTGGTATTGCTGCGCTGCGCTGTTGGAGAGGAAATATGCCTAAATGGTGATTTAAATGGAAAATTGCTCAACAGTAGCAGCATATTTAATTGCTGGCTGTAAATCGCTTGTAAAATAGCAAAAATTAATTTTACTGGAACGCTTCGAGGCATCGTAAAGTTAATGGGCTGGCTACCCTAGCTTGAGAATGCTATATTGCTACTATCCGCGCTGTCTGCTAGGTATCTGCATTAATGGTCAGTTAGATTTCACATGAATGGATTCGAGACAGAATGTGTGGCATGCTTCTAAGAGAGAAGAGAATTTTTTTATGATGTGCCACTTGAAGAATGATTTAGAGGGGTCCACCTTACGGTGGTTTCGTATTTCCCTTTTGTGGTACAAAAGAAAAATAAGTGGCAACACATCAGCGTATAGAAGGTACACCAACGATTAGTGCTACTTCAGAAGCAACTAGGTATCGACTTTCGTCATCATTCAAATTGCAATTACCTCTTACTCTTAACTGTCGCTGTTGAAGGAGAAAAGCTGTCAGATTTGAAAATCTATTGTTGAGGTTTCTCTTGGTAGAGGCTGAAGTTTTATTCAAAGATCAAGCGTGTGACCTATGCGCTTTGGGCTATTACTGTCTCTCTTGCCTTGACCAATTATTGCAAAGAAATCCTGGTTGCAAATTTGTTCCGAATGCGTGGGGTCTGCTGTGTGAAAGTCATGTGTCGAACTCTCGGAAAATTAAATTAGTTTTATGTTCCTATATATATTGTTCCTGTATATTGAATATTTGCCATCAAGCTTAATAATTATTCCTATGTGTCACATATGGATGGATGTAGTATAGGCGTTTTTCCTACATGTTACTGAAAATCACAGACTCATGCGATTACCCGGATGACTGTACTACAATTGAAGCTTCAGCCTCTAAGAAGAACATACCTACAATAGCTGTATTCTTTTTCTGATCTTGACTAGGATTGCCGAACCCAACTAACTGGGGAAGGTTTATCCATAACTTCAAGGGGTAAAAAAAAGGCGAAAAACATTGTCGAAGAAAAATAACAACACTAATTCCAACAGTGAAGACGGCATACTTGTATCTCAGCAAGTGCACTGAAAGAACATTATTCTTTTGTTCTTCTTCCTATTTTGGGGAGGCTATGATCTGAACTCAAGGGATCATAACTCTTCCACTTCACTGCATTTATACTGATCCGCCTGTAGGGCCCGGGTGTTTGACCTCAGAAAATATCACAATTTTGGATCACTTCGTTACTGAGTTAAACCAAATGCTGGTGTTTCTGCATTTGTGTGATCTGGGAGATTTAGATCTGCCTTTCTTTCGCGATATTTGTGGAACGTTAATTGATATAGCCTTTTTTACGGCGTTCAAATGATCTCTTCTTTGAATATGACAATACTGGCTGAGCAGGTCGCAGTCTATTTTTCCCCGAGATGATTTCTTTGACGTGAAAGGTTCCACGAATCGTCGAACTCCTTTTTTGATCAAACTGTGTCACTGCTCCTGTCATGCGAAGTATCTTCATCTCAGCTGCCGTTAATTTACTCTCATACGTTTTGTACATCGTCCAACATTGTGAACCGTATGTGAGCGCTGGACGCACAACTACTGTGTAGAGCCTTCCTTTCAACTAAGGGGGAATTTTTCGGTCATAGAAGATAGCGGAGTTTTCCCGCCACTTCATCCACCCTACGCTTACGCGATGATTGATGTCGTCATCACAGGTTGCTTTGCTATTGATTATAGATCTCCGATATTTGAACTTTTCGCACTTGGGAAGCATTGCTCCATTCAAATAAATGTCTGGAATAGGCCTGAGTGGATTAGAGAACGGGCAGCACAAATGCTCTGCCTTTTTTTAACTAATGCGATACCCATTTTCCTCCAAAACGTCCACCCGCACATCAAGTGCTCGTTGCAGGGACGTAGGATCCTCACTTATGATGGCTTCATCGTCAGCAAAGAATAATTGATGTATATTGGAGTCCGTCATTTTATCTTCAAACACATAGTTAAGGAATGCAATAAAGTGCAAATGACTTAAAACGCTTCCCTGGTGCACCACGACTTTCATTGGGAACTCTTCAGTTACCCCAGCGGGGCATCTTACTCTTGTCCTTGCTTCTTCTACATATGTCATACCTGTTAATACTCTTATGCTGTAAAACAATTTTTATTTAATTTATTTATTAGAGCACTGACTTATAATGTAAAATTACAACCCAGAGTAGAGCAATAGCAACTAAGTCCTTCAGCTGCACGGGAGCTTTTCCGAGTACGCCCAGCTCTACTTTAGATGCTTTGCTGAACTTACCTCCTCTTGATACTTATCATGGCTTGTACTAACAAAGCCATTCATCGTCTTAGGCGGAATGGTTTTTGGTATACTCCACACTGGAATTTTGGTGAAGTTGCGCGACACTTATATTACGACTCCGGTCTTATGGATATGCCGTCAGGAATGGAATGTAGTCGAATTTTCACGAGTGGCTTCAAAACAAGTCAATGGTCTGGTGTTGGTGTCTTCGTGGAAGACGACAGCATTAGACTTCTTTTCTCGTTAGGCAAATATGCGTCTGTTTTCCAAGCGGAAACTCAATCCTCAGTTCATAAACACGTCGTGTTGAGCTGTGTGCAAGGTATGTTCGATTAGATTTATCGGTCTGATATTACGTTTTGTAGTCAAGGCACGGATGCGGATATCCAGAACGGAGCGAAATGAGGGAGTTTGACGTCGGCCGGCTACAATTGCAAGAGCCTTTGCCAATCGAGATTCTTTTAATCTTAATCTTAGTCCTATGCCGCCAGCAGCAAATGCGGAACACCAGAGGCAACGTTGCCAACAAGCCATCAGAGATGCCACCTCTTATGTATTGGGTTTCTCTCGGCCACCACAGCAATACCACTGATTTGATAAGAAATGCCGGTAAGTACATGCAGGCGTACAAAGCGGCGCTGCATAGAAGGACTAGAGCTGCTCGCGAGCTCTACGAGTGGGGGAAGAAAAAGGAACATCGACTTCTCAGAAAAAAGAAAAAGGATCATGAGAACCGCTCGATCGAGGAGATTGAGAGAATTTATTGTTCGAAAATTTTACCAAAAGATAAATAGAACATGCTAGGGTTTCAAAGCTAGAACAGAAGCCCACAGGGAAGAAAATGGCATTATAGTAGAGAATTGCAGTCGGTGCTGAGGATATCGAAGGAACACTTCTGCAGACTGCTTGACGGCAATGATGACCAATATTCCGCTGTCAGGCAGAATGAGCCATTCAACAGTGACGATAATAGTCAAGACTCCCGTCAACCCGATCAAAATGAAGTGCGGATAGCGATATCTAAACTTAAATCCGACAAAGCAGCTGGAACCGACGGCCTTGCCGCCGAACTTTTCAATGAAGAAGGAGATGAGTTGGTAAGGAGCATGCACCAGTTCATCTGTAAAATCTGGTCGGACGGAAGTATGCCCAATGAATGGACATTGACATAGTCGGAAGAGTTCAGCGGGCCGTCAGTGGGGCATTTGCGAGTATTGAGATCGAGGCAGCAAAGATGCGTTTAGCGGTCAATGAAAGCAAAACAAAATACATGCTTTATCGAGTTTAGACACGCCCGATGTTAGGCGTTTACCTACCCCGGTTAATAACATTGGTTAGGCTCGGATGGAGCACAGTCCGCGTTCTGTGCTCTTCGATGATATTGCGATCTAGTCACCTGGACTAATTAGCAATTTTTTTCTGATCTCTATGGTCTTTGTTTTCGATTCTAGAGTTCCGCCCATTGGCGTCTTTCGACAGATGATAGTGTCTTCTTATGTATATAAGTAAGTGCATAGAACATAAGTGGGGTTTAATCTACTCAAAACGTTGGAGGATAGATTCACACCGAGCGTCAATTCAAATGGCTTTGTCCTATTTAGCCTTCGCACTATGTTTGCGTTGTCTAAAAGTTGTACTACCTCAGGGTTAGTATTTTCTTGAAGCCTTGATTCATGCCTTCGTGCATTTTTCCTAGTTTCATCTGGGACACATTCCACTCCTAAATCCCTGTGGAGGTCATTATTCCTTATGTACCAGGATGCATTAACGATATTCCTTAGCACTTTGTTTTGAAATCTTTGGATGATGTCTGCGTTCCTCTTTTTGGTACAGCCCCATAGTTGAATACCATATGTCCATATTTGCTTCAATGATTGCTTATATACAATAATAAAAGCTTATTATAGATTAATAGAGACGAATCCTTTCCTATCAGCCAATACATGTTTCTGTATTTTATTTCCAATTCGGTTTTGTTCTTTTTTACGTGTGCTTTCCATCTTAGCTTAGCGTCCAGGGGCATTCCAAGATATTTTGCTGTATTTGCGTACGGCACTACTTGTTGGTTGATAGTTACCGGGATATGATTTATTCTTCTGTTAGTGATATTGGTGTGCACTGATTTGCTTTCATTAAGCTTCATTCGCCATTTTACTGTCCAATTACAAATTTTGTTCACAGCTGATTTAAGTTTCTGTGTTGATTCTATATTATTCTTTCCTACCGCTAGGATTGCAGTGTCATCAGCAAATGTGGCCAAAATGCTGTTTTCAAGATCTGGAAGGTCACCAGTGTATAGGAGGTACAGAATGGGGCCCAGTACGCTACCTTGTGGAAATCCTGCTTTAATTTCCGGTAGTTCTGAATACGAATCTTCCTGTTTAATTCTGAAAAATCTTCCGCTTAGATATGATTCTAAGATTGCAGCATATTGTTTTGGTAGGAGGCATCTTAGTTTATGATTTAGTCCTGCATGCCAAACTTTGTCAAAAGCCTGAGCTACGTCGAGAAATACTGCAGAGCAGACCTTTTTTTCTTCTAAAGCTTTTCAATGATATTAACTATTCTGTGGACTTGATCAATTGTTGAATGTTGTCTTCTAAATCCGAACTGATAATTTGGAATCAGGTTTTTTCGTTCAATGATGTGATTAAGTCGTTTAACAAGCAGTTTTTCGAAAAGTTTAGATATGAATGGCAGTATTGAAATTGGCCTGTATGATGACGCTTTGTTCGGTGGCTTTCCGGGCTTAGAGATCATTATTACTTCAGCCAGTTTCCATAGGCTAGGAACATATTTCATTCTAAAAGTAGCATTGATTAAATTCGTTAGTTTATTTATAGCTTTCCTTGGTAACTGCCTCAATATTTCACCAGTTATAAGGTCATAACCAGGACATTTTTTCGGGTTAATGTTATTTTTAATCTCATTTCTCACTTCGCTTGGAGTCGTGAGTCTTATTTCTTCACTTTCTTCTCCGACTGTTTCCGCGGGCATATATATTTCCTGCTCGGCGTATGGTTGAAATACACTTTTTAAGTATTCTGCGAATATTTTGGCTTTGTGCTCGTTACTTCTAGCCCACTTTCCTTCGACTGTTTTGATGGGTGGTATTTGTATAATTGGCCTTTTGGTGTTTTTCATTGCTTTCCATAGAGTAGTTTTTTCGTTGGTTAATCCTCTAAGATAATTGTTGATTAAGTCTTCTTTTAAAGTTCTAATTTCTCTTCTTAACTGTTGAGTAAGATTATTCAATTTCGTTTTGTCTCGAGGGGCTCTAGTTTGCTGCCATATTTTTCTCGCTCGTCTTCTATCCGCAATAAGTTCTCTTATTTCCCTGGGATAGTTGTTCCCTTTAATTGTCCTTCTAACTTCTGGTGTGTTCATCCAGGCTGATTGTTGTAGGTATATCATTAACAAATTTTTCGACTTCTGTTTCCAGGTGTTGAATATTGTACAAAGGCACGCTTAGTTCAATCCTGTCTTCCAAAGTTTTCTTCAAACTATCCCAATCGGTGTGTTTGTTAGTTAGCATTGGTCTGCTTTGTTTCTGAATTATATTCTCACTCAACGTAAGTAGTATTGGGGAATGATCAGAGTTTAGATCATTGAACTCATCAATTTGTAGATAATTAGCAGATATGTTTTTCGTTATAAAAAAGTCTATCAGATCTGGTATTTTATATGGATAAGTTAGTTAGTTAGTTATCTTTATTTGGCTTAATACAGCCATTCAGGACACTATTTACATTGATACATTCGTTTTTTAATATATATATATATATGGACTAATAGTACTTTTTCTTTATAATAAGTTTGGAAACAGTATAAGGATAAGAAAGGAAAAACAAATTTACAATTGAAAATTAGCAAACAAAAATCAAAAATTAGCTCTAGTAAAATCAATAATTTTTCTTTTGAAAATATAATAATTCGATTCTGCTTTCAAATACGTAGGCAGCCTGTTGAAAGCTTGAAATCCCATGTACGAAATTGATCGCTGGCCTCTGGTTGTTCTTGCTCTTCGTATTCTTAAATCACCTGTACTTCTCAAGCTATACGACGAGCCATCGGATATTTCCACGTTTTCGAGAAGGTAGTTTGGGCACGTTTCGTTCTTTATTTTATGGACAAATAGCATTGCACACATGTTAAGTCTCTGTTTTATACTTAACCAATTTAGGGAGTTCAGCATAAGTATTATGGGGGTGTATCTGTCACTTTTCAATATTATGCGCATTGCTTTATTTTGCAGGACCTGTAATCTGCTTATTTGATATTGGGGACATGTATACAAGACACTCGCACAGTACTCGAAATGTGGTTTGATATTAACATTATACACTTTTATTGCACAGTTCACTGACAAATTTTGTCTTATTTTTCTTAAAACACCAATTTTTATAGATATCTTTTTACAAATATAATCAATATGTTCGCCAAAAGTTAGATTTTTGTCTAGCATAATGCCAAGATATTTCACACTTTCCACTACCTCGATTTGGATATTGTCTACGATAACATTTACGGACGTTTCGGACATGTTTTTATTAACGATCATACACTTAGTTTTTTCAGCGTTTAGAATAAGTTGATTCATTTTTAACCACTCACTTAATGCTTTTAAATCACTATTAATGTTTTTTATACATGTTTCTAAGTCACTTCCACTAACATATAAAAGACTATCGTCGGCGAACAGGACTAATTTAGAGTACCTCACAACTTTTATCATGTCGTTCACATAAATAAGGAACAATATTACACCGAGTATTGTACCCTGTGGTAGGCCTAAATTGATGTTCACCGCGGACGACACATTTTCAATCACTTTAGTGCGCTGACTTCTTCCGGTGATAAATGATCTGAACCAGTTTAATTCTAACGATTTAACACCATATTTAAACAATTTATCTAGGAGTATTTCGTGGTTTACTGTCTCGAAAGCTCGCCTAAGATCTAGGAAAACTGCGACAATTACATTTTTTTCGTCAACTTTGTTTTTCCAGTCACTTATCACATAGTTTATACAAGTTTCACAAGAGTGATTTGCTCTAAAACCCGATTGATGAGCAGTTATTATAGCTTGCTGTTCGAGATGGCTTTGGAATTGGGTTTGTACTATTTTTTCTAGTATCTTTTCATAAACCGGCATCATGTTTATTGGGCGATACTCTTGGCACGTTTTTGCGTCACTCACTTTTTTTATTGGCACAATTAAGGATTCCTTCCAAGATTCAGGAAAAATTCCTGTGGTCAACGATACATTTATGATACGCAAGAGAACAGGACCGATCACATCTATATTATCTTTTAACATTTTAACATTTAGGAAGTTATAGTCATTTCTTTGGTTTATGTCTTTTATTGCACTGATTATATCTTGTAAGGTTATAACACGAAACTTAAAGTTAATATTGCACTCATCGATTAAATTTACATATTCTGGAAATATCACAGATTGGCTTAACTCTACTACACTTTGAACAAAAAATTTGTTAAATTCCTCACATAATATTGCACTTTGATTTATATTTTCCCCATTTTGGAATATCACGTCAACTATAGTATCATCCCTTTTGTTAAGTACATACTTTTTTAATTGTCTCCACATGTCCTTTTGAGTGTTGGCAAAATCAATCTTATTTCTTATGAAAGTTGATTTTGCTTGACTGATGCTCCTCTTATAAAGATTTCTAAAATTGTGATAATTTGTCCAGTCAACATTATCATTTGATATCACAGCTCTTCTATACAGGTTATATTTTATTTGTTTTTTGTGTTGAAGATCATGGTTGAACCATTCCGCATTTTCGAAAGGAATGTATTTTATTACCGTCATGGAGTCAATCGCATTTTGGATTTCTATTGCAAAGCGGTTGCTAATATTACCAAGGCTATATGGTTGATCGTCACTATAATTTGCGAATAACGATGTGTGTGACAAATTTGCTGCGAAAATATTTTTTTCATATTTGCAATACTTAAAAAGTTTTTTTTTTACTATATTATCTTTAATGCAATGGACCAACACGACTATTGATTCATGATCACTTATATTTAAATTTTGGTTAACACACGCACTTACAGAGTGAATATTGTTCGTCAGGACATAGTCGATCATTGTTCTCGAAGTAGACGTAATTCTGGTCGGCTCGGAGCTAACCATGGAAAGATTATTATCATTCAATATTTCAGCCACGCGTCGACGGTATGTATCCAGATACTCGAACCAGTTTATGTTGAAGTCACCAAGTATTACAAATAAACCACCACACTCTTGCAAGACACTAATAACATTTTCAAATTCAATACAAAATTCTCTTTTTGAAAACAGGTGGGACCTGTATAATGTACACATATAGAATGAGGTATTATTATTATATTGCACTTTAACTATTAGGCACCAGAACCTCATACTTATTATAATTTTCTTTACGACCGAACATTTAATTCCAACTTTTACATATATTGCAACTCCCCCGGTATGACTAGAATCACTCACACAGTTTAATAAGTAGTAACCGTCCAATTGTATCAGGTTAAGATCATACTTTGGTGTAACATGTGTTTCAGATACAGAAAGAATATCGAGATCTTCATTTTTTACCAGGCACTGAATTTCACTAAAGTTATTCCACAAGCCTTGCACATTAAGATATATGCATCTAAGAGCATTTAGTTGCTAGTAATCTACACGGTCTTCCGCAACTTTCAGCTTTCTTAAGAAAACTGGACATTTTGGATCATTTGCAATATGGCTTGTATCAAGCTCCATATTGAAGTTTTTCTTAGCTTTGTCACAGTTAACACATTTTACATCTTCACTATTACACTCTTTGACATCATGACTTCCTGAACATTTTACACATATTTTCCCGTTTTTGCAATTTATAGCTAAGTGGTTATATCCACAGCAATTAAAACATCTATAAACACTAAGGTTTTGGTAAGCACTACATTTATCCCATCCAACATTTAGTTTTCCACACTCCATAATTTTTGCATTGGCAACACTGTCTACTTCGATGATGGCATTATAACACTTTGACTTTTTTGACATAAACAAACGCACACATTTAATATTAAATTCACTCAGTCAGTCGGCCAGTATGTCGGTTTTCCGGTTGATAAGACTTCGCATCCATAAAGTCTAGTACATGCTGTCTACAAAAAAGGACACCCAACATCGGCCTCTTGGACAGAACGCCACAATAGACAGATATAATTTTGAGGTAGTAAAGTACATTGCCTACCTAGGCTCTATGGTGAGCTCCGCAAATTACATCAGTGTGGAGATCAAACGAAAAACTACTCTTGCCAATCGTTGTTTCTATGGGCTAAGAAGGCAATTGAGTAGCAAAGCCCTATCTCAAACTACTAGGGTAACTCTTTATAAGACACTAATCATCCCAGTCCTGCTGTATGGCGCAGAGGCATGGGCTTTGTCAAAATCGGATGAGGATGCCCTTGGCTATTTTGAGAGAAAAGTTCTTTGTGCGATCCTTGGTCCCATCTGCATAGACGGTGAGTGGAGAAGAAGGTACAATGGCGAACTATACGGCCTATATAAGGACATCGACTTAGCCAGAAGAGTTCACATACAGCGACTAAGATGGCTGGCTCATTTAGAGTAGATGGAACCCAACGTTCCCGCCAAGAAAGTCTTCGAATCCACCCCGGATGGGCGGCGCAATGGAGGACGATCTCGCGGTAGGTGGCGTGCGCAACTGGAGGCAGCTGGCTCGTTACCATGCTGGCTGGAGAAGTTTGTTGGTTAAGGCCCAGGTCCACCCCGGACTGTAGCGTCATCTAAGTAGTAAGGACGAAAAATAGATTTCTTAAAATTAATTTTGTAGAAATGCTGCGCTTTAGAATTTAATGAAAAAAACTCTTAACTTCCCACTTCTTTATACAAGTGGATGGAAATAAAAAAATGTCTCTACGGGTCTTCATGAAGAAGTTTTAACAAAAATCTAAGAAAATGTTGATCAACTGTCTAAAATAAGTTAAAATTCAATTCAATTTCAATTTCACTTTATTAACAATTATTTGATTTGTACAATAAGACTTGGTACAATATTTTATAGTACTACACAGATATAAGATTAACAACGTGTCTTAAAAGCAATTTGCATTTTTGTTATTATAACAATCAAAATAATTATAAAATATACCTAAATAATTAACTATCCAAAAAGGACAAGGAGGGGACAGAAGGAAATTGAGAAATTGAAGCTATATCTTGAAAATATTTTAATTTTTTTGTAATTTCTTGCATTAAATGATCTCTTGATATGAACGGGTATAGAGTTCCATAGCCTGAGAGGGTTAATATAAAAAAAGTCTTGATGGGTCAAGATAATTAAATGATGGGATATTTACGCTAAGAGTTCTTTGAGATCATGGAAGACTTAATTTCTTGAAAAGATACACAGGTGTTTTATTTGTGGGCGCCGTGGCGTAAGTGGTTAGTGTGTCGGATCACTACGCATGAGGTTCCAAGTTCGAATCCCAGAAAACACCAAAAAGTTTCTTCGCGGTCTCACCTCTCGTGAGCGTCTGACAAACATCCGAGAGTATTGCTGTCACGAAAAAGCTTCTCCAAATCGCCGTTCGGATTCGGCATTAAACTGTAGGTCCCTTCCATTCGTGTGAAAAATATAACGCACACAACATGAGTGGTTGCGAGAAGCTAGGCCCTGGCACTTTAAAGAGCTGTTGCGCCAAATATTTGTATTTTTTTTTTTGTTTTATTTTCAATAATATTATATAGGAAAACACAGTTACGTGCTTTCACATATTGTTGTAAAGAGCAACCTAAAATATTATTTGAGTTTTGAGATATATGGTCGTACCTTCGTAAATCATGAACATATCTGACACTGTCAGAAAAAGCAATTTGAAGCTTATGCTGCGATAGTGAAGCTAAATTGCTATATACCACATCAGCATATGCAATTATTAGTATAATTAGGGATATTACCAACTTGCGACGAGTTCCAACAGGAGTAAAACTAGCAGATAGCCATGGCCTACGCAGACAGCCATAACATGTGCCCGATTATGTAATTTATTTAAGGTGTAATTTATTACGAAACCCAAAATAGTGACTTTTTTTTAACAAAAGTGAGTTTTTTGCTCAAAAGGAAGATATCCGGGAGAGAGTTAAAATCTAAGGATCTACGCGAGATATGCATAATTTACGATTTTTCGGGATTCAGTAAAAGTCCATTTGTCGTTGACCACGAAAAAATTCTTGAGAGGTCTTTGTTGGTTCCCAACAAAAACACAACACGCAACACACAACATGCAGCACACATGTCGACATCAAGTCGAAACCGAGCACACTTGACACTTCCTACGCGATAAAATAGGTTTTTGCCCATTGAACTAGTTATCGAGATACGTATATGTAAAATCAAAATATCATCGATAACTAGTAACAATGCACAAAAAATAATTAATATCCTTATTTCTATTTGTGAAATACAAATATCGCAACCGAACACCACGCGAGTAAACATAGAACTGAAGCTGTCAAATGTGCAAGGCTAGATCGGTCAAATGCCTGCTTTCTCTTTCCAACAGTAGCCAGGCCCATAAGAATCAGCTAGTTATACACTCTAGCTAACTAAACTAATATATATTCTAAACCCTTATTAATGGCCGACTTGAAGAAAGAGAAAGCATGCATTTAAATTTCTTTCAAGTCAATGTATAGATATTATACCATTTAGACACACACACCTTGAAAACATAATGTCTATTGTAAATTGATGTATGTAAGAGGATCTCAACCCCACGTAAAATGTTAAAGCTTAACAGCCGAGGCTAGCTTGTAGCATGACAGAAATCTATTCGACACTCATCAACAGTCCAGCGAAAAGAAAGCGTCCAATAAATTTATAACGTGGTGCTAAATTGAGTTTATTTATTCTTTTGGTTTTCCAAACTTTAAATTATTTTCGGCTTCGCCTTAGTCCGAAACAGTCTTCATTAAACCTAGATGTAAGCTCAGCAATGTGACTAATAAGGCGAGATAGGCACAATTGAACATCATCCTCACATAAATATACAGACACATGATTGCAAACGGACGGCAGTTCATTGATAAACACGAAAAAAAATGTTGGACCTAAAATAGAGCCCTGGGGAACTCCCCACCGGAGGCATAATCTATCACAAGTCTGTACAACTGCTTGCATACGCCGACGATATTGACATTATTGGAAAAACTCAGCGGGCTGTCACCGGTGCATTTGCAAGCATTGTGGCAGAGCGGGGGCAAAACCAAGTATATGCTGTCAATAAGAAGGGATAATCAACACCTACGAATTGGACAGAACATCACAGTGCGCAGCTATAACTTCGAGGTAGTAAGGGACTTTGTCTACCTTGGCTCTGCTATAAACTCGAAAAACAACTTCAGCGCAGAAATCAAGCGAGAATAACTCTTGCCAACCGCTGTTTTTTTTTTAGCTTATAAGGCAATTCAATAGTAAAGCCTTATCTCGAACAGCTAAGGAGACTCTGTATAAGACCCTGATCATCCCAGTCCTACTTTACGGCGCTCGAACATGGACTTTATTAAAAGAGGATGAAGATATCCTTGGTCGCTTTAAGAGAAAAATTCTTCCATATTCGGTCCCGTTTGCGTTGACGGGTTTTGGAGGAGAAGATTCAATCACGAACTATACAAGCTGTACACCGACATCGACCTAGTAAAAAAATTGCGTATTGGACGTCTGAGATGGCTAGGACATGCAGAGCGAATGGACACCAACGCTCCGGCTCGCAAAGTCTTCGAAGAGCTACTAAGGAATTTATAGAGGTCGATTCCAAGGATTTGATTGCTGCTTGGCTGTCTGAGAAGATGCGGATATTTCTAGCAGATATCACGTTTTTCTTAAGCCAAGATAAGACTTCTTTAATCGCCAAAATTTCCGCCTGGAACACGCTACAATGATTTGGAAGACGGAATGAGAGGTTAAGATTAAGCCTGTCAGAGAAAACACCTCCACCAACTCCGTCCTTGGATTTTGAGCCATCAGTGTAGAAGCGGATTGACCCATCTTCAAAAAATGCATCATCATTCGAGAGTGATCTGGAGGGGATGGTGACTTACTTGAAGAACGACGTTTTTCGTTTGAGCGTATATAGAACCGTGCGATGATATAAATCTGTAGCCACAAGGTAAAACCGCCTAAGTCGAGTTAGGGCAAAATTGAGTTAATGATGCTAGAAGATGCCCTTCTATTCGAAGTTTATGCTACCAAATTTGTACCTTATTACCTGTTATCGTTATCAGGTTATAGGCAAAGGGACAAGACTAAAATTCCAAATTTCTATATGTTTTCTGAGAATCTGTGAAAATTGACTTAAGTGGTTTTACCTTGTGGCCACAGAAATATCGGTTCGGTGTGCCAAAAACTGAATTGAGTTGTATGCATAAAAAATCCAGTGCTGTTTCCTGTCTCTGGAGCACGACACAAATGCGGTCAAATTAAAAATGAATGGAGTTGATGCTAGATGCCTCGGATTGCTGAAAAGATGCAGACGATTTTTCAATTCCACAGACTTGGCTATGACCCATACAGCTTATATTCGACCGAAACTTACACAACAACTTGCATATTTGACAGGAACTCCTGCAACAAATTTGACCTTACAAGATCGTGTTCATCGACAAACATGCAAATACCGCCGAAATGTTGGATGCTTAGCGCTGTGGTAACTTCCGCCACAGTTGTTCAAAAGTTGTGTGCCGCCTGTCCGTCAGTTCAATCGAAATACAAGAGTGGCCTTTTCGGGAACACAGTGAAAGACAGAAGTACTGTTTTTAACAGTTCAACACGGCTGCGGAATGACTTGCCTTCCTCAGTATTTTAGGAAACTTCTCTTTTTCCGTTTCTATCCTTATTGTGGAATCATATTCTTTCCCTTGACTACATCACTGGGTTTTTACAACTTTAAATAATGCAGAACATATAAAAAGCCTCAAACTAAGACATAATTTCAATGAATAAAGTTTAATAGTACACGCATTTTCTACGTTTCATTCATGAGTCTGATTAGCTACTCGTACGTCGCTAAGTACATACATATGTATATCATATATCACATGTGTCAACGTGAATCAAGTTTCATTACAAAGAAAAAAAAAATCTTTAACAACATCAATGCTCACTTCGGTCATGTCGACAAATCCTCACAAAATCGCACGCACAACCCATAACCAAAGGACATATGCAAAACTTGACATGTCACGCGTTTTTAAAGTTTTTTCCTTCCAAATCTACCAAAAAAATCATCATTCAAAATAAGGGCAAAAAAAAAAATAAACACATTCCTAACAAACCTCCTAACATATTCCACTTCAACCAGAAAACATTTGCATATTCCGTGAATTGTTTACCCGAGAAAACACAACGAATTTCTCACACCTCCTCCTCCGCATGGCCTCACGCCTTGCTTTGGTAGCTGAATATGGAAAATTCCACTCCATGGCCCCGAGGAATCCCTGCAAAGTTAAGATAAAACTGTCGACAATAGGACTTTCGCATCAGTATTAGGACTTTTCTCATCCATCGAAGCGTCAAATAAGATCACATTATATGTATGTCCCTCGTACTCCACTGCACCGGCAACCGCCTCCTTGTCAGAAGTGAAGCTTCTGCTTGTCAAAAGTCCATCCACCAGCACACTGTGCACATACTCTATGAATGCCCGAAGCACAACCAAAGCAACCAACTCGGAACTCTCCCAGTTGACAATGGGATTATATTTTGACTTCTTTAAGCACCCTTTATCGGATCAGGAAACAATTACCCACCCTCCAGAGTTCATCACCACTGCTGCAGCAACCATCTTCCTTCGGCACAGCACGCAGCCCTTGCCAAGAGTATAAAATACTGGTAATCCCTGGTGTAATCGTTACATAATGGTCGTGTTGGCAAAACACTTTATAAGTGGATTACAATGACAGAGCTGAGGCACCAGCAGCAGCCCATTTCCAGCCACACAGCAGAGCACAGCGCCGAGCTAATCAGACGAGGGTGACACTGATACAGACACAGACACAGAAGCACTGCTTGGGCGTTGATTCAATTTAATTTCACAATTGAATCGGTTTGGTATCAGTTCCAGAAGAGGTGGTTATGAGTTTCTGATGACTTGGTGACATTTTCTCATCCTTCCTATGATGGGTTTTGATTTTTTGATTCTGAACTCTTATTCCGAGATTTAAATCGTTCTCACAAGTATTAGGGCTGCAAATAGAGCGGTGGAATACAGTTGAATATTCGCGACAATGCGATGCTGGAAGTAGTTAGCTGGGAGAATTCATGGACCAATATCTTACCACAATCTTTGAACTTTTTGATGTGGATGTACTCTCGGACTATCATCAAAGGGTTAGTGAAACCCAATGAATAATGTACTTATTCTTCCTTACTACCTGTTTTGCCTTGCGATTAAGAGTGTGCAATTTAAAAGGACAAAATCGAACGAGCATTTTCCACTTATTTCATTTTCGTCTCGCCTTGCGAGGAAAATCCTTGCAGAATTGTAATGGAATATTTTTTCTGCCATTTTTTTTTTGCTTGTGGGGCTTTCATCATTGGAACTTGTGCGCTGGTTTCTATCGATTTCTTCCCATTTTAAAAATATTTGACCACGTCGCTCTAAACATTTCTTCATCGGAAAGAGCCAGAGGCGGATCATCTTTGTTTATAAAAGAATCTATCGAATACTCAGCAGAAATAAAGATTGAATTAGAAGCAATGCAAGTAAGCACGGTACGCGTTAGAAATAGACATTTTGCTTTCAACATTTCGTCTATATATTGTCCACTGCGATGTAAACTTGAAAAAGTGATTTCACAAACATCTTCAACTTCCTTTAACTAAATTTTATTATTGGTGGCGACTTCAACGCGAAACACCCCTTCTGGGGCTCAAGGTACGCCTCTCAGAAAGGTAGAAAGCTTTGTAATGCGGGTATGCAATTCAGTTGTGATTTTCACTCGACGGGTAAACCAACATATTGGCCGACTGATAGAAATAAGATACCAGATCTGATTGATTTCTTTGTTGTTAAAGAATATCTGGCAACTGTATAAAAGTTGAAGAAAGCTTTGATCTCTCCTCTGATCATTCTCCAATCATTATGACGATAAGCGAAGCTCTGATTAAAAAAGTAGGACCGGCCAGATTAACCGGCGCGAAAACTAATTGGGATGGCTTTAAAAAAGATATTGAAGCAAATATTGAGCTGAGCGTATCACTTAAAACGCCATATGAACTTGAAGTTGAAGTAGATCGCTTCGTCGAAATCTTACAGGATGCCGCGTGGAAGAATATTCCCAAACCAAAGAGAACCCCGGCCAGTTACATTCAAACTTATCCGCAGGAAATAAAAGAGATGATTAAGCAGAAGAGAAAAGCGCGTAAAAGATGGCAACAAACTCGGGCTCCGCAACATAAAGCACATATTAACCGTTTGTGCAACTCACTAAAAAGATCTATTAAACACCTTAAGAATAATGAAATACAAACTTACCTAGAAAGCTTAACGGCAGAAAAAGATTCTAACTATTCGCTTTGGAAGGCTATAAAAGGTATTAAAAAACCTCAAATTCAAGCCGCCCCAATTAGGAAAAATCAAAACGAATGGGCCAGGCATGATAAAGAGAAAGCGCAAGTTTTTGCCGCCCACCTGGAAGAAACTTTCAAACTGTTTGATGGACAAGCTCTTATTGAAAATATAAATACGTCGTATATAGACAATAGCATAATAAGAAATGCAACACTTACCGAACTTAAGGAAGAAATAAAGAAACTTAAACCTAAGAAAGCTCCTGGATACGACCTAATTACGGGAGAGGTTCTTAAAGCACTACCAAGAAAAGCTCTACTTAAGCTTCTGTTCATTATAAACGCCGCGATTAGACTAGAATATGTTCCCAGTCAATGGAAAGTTGCCGAAGTTATAATGGTCCTTAAGCTTGGAAAACCGCCCAATGAAAAAGCGTCTTATAGACCGATTTCGCTTCTTCCAATTATATCCAAAGTGTTCGAGAGAATATTCCAGCAGACTACTTTCATCATCCAAAATCTCCATTCGTAGAGCGATTTGGTTTGACAAATATATCCTGGAATAATTTACGACCAACCAACAATTCAATAAATTTTATTAACGTTTCCTCGAAATAAAACTTCGCAATAAATTCATTTGGACATCATTTCGAGTCATAAACCCAAGATAACCTTACAAAACAGGCAACAAACTAGTAATTGTTTTCAACATCCCTACATGACACACACAATTTCGGTGTTGAACTGACAAACGAATCCCCGTGTTTAACGATAACGTGCATGTTCTCGCAAAAGGTGCAAAAGGACACCTGAGAGCCCAAAATAGGTCCTAAAAGAGGGAGCAATCCTCATTAGAAACGTGACCCCTAATCGCATCTAATCAACCTACCTGTTCGTGTGCCAAAACTGTGTCCGTTGTCAAGGAAATCTCTAAACTCTCTATTTCCAATTGTGTATCTGTATCTTGCAATCAGGTAAAGAAGCGGCGCTTCGCTCTTGTCAATTTGATGATGATCACCCTAAACACCGACGGGCACCTGCTCGTGTCCTTTGGACACGGGACATTAGACTCCTATTCACAAACAAACCGTCCTACTCGGAGATATAAATTACAGTGTTGGCCGCATCCGAATAGTCTCAAGAAATTAGCGGAAATAATAGATGCATTTCGAATGATGTCCAAAACGGAGATGGAAAGGTTCATTGCACCGCCAAGGGTAGCCAATTTAAATTCCCCTCGATTAGGATGGCTGTAGGAAGAAAAAAAATCGCCAGTCGTGTGCCTGAGGCCAACTGCAATCATTCCACCCACTTGCGTATTGCAAATCCTTATAATGACCATGAAATGTTTGGCCCTCACTCACTATGGCCATGCATCCCCAAATTAAGCCACAAATTTTTGATTCACCCAAAAATCCGCATCTAATGCATTTCTGATGCAGTAGTCCCCGGTGGCAAGTGATGCCCAACACACACGCGTAAGAACCACGCTAAGGAGATGGGATCCTCTGTAGAAAAGGAGCCCGCCAATTAATTGCATCAAATCACGCACGCGCACGTAAGCGTGCTCTAGGTAGCTTCCAGCGTAGCACAGCATTAGGATTCGGGGCATTCTTGCCACTATCTGTATTTTTTTTCGGCGGTCCTTCTGCGTTTCTGTATGCAAATTAGGGAGGTAATAGGACTCGGGGTTCGATGTGATCGCTAACCTGTGATTATCGACCAAATCACAGGGTCGGGTGTGTGGTTGGACCCTCAAAGCTTATGTCTTTCCAGATAGTTATTTGGTACAGAATTAAACGAGTGTGCAGACTGAAGGATATATTCTCTCAATAATCACATAAACATCAACAAATAAATCGATTACCAACCAAATGCTCAATGAAGTCACCACATTCACCGAACCGAATGCCATAAGGTATCTCGTTAGAAATAGAAGGGGTTCGCGTTCATAGCTTGTTTGTCACTGCCAAAAACCAACTCAGATAATCACCTAGGACCCCGATTATATAAGTCCAATCCGCAATTTTCACGCTTCGCCAAACAGAAGTCAATTTTATGCGCACATTCAACTGTGACCGCAAATCGCACACATGCCAACAATCTCATTCGCCGCTGTACCCGATTAAGACAGGTGGCGGTTTCTTGAATCACTGCTTTGATGATTATAGTATGCTAATCAATAACGCATTATTCTTGTGACATAAAAAATAAACACAGCATCTCTCTCTCTTCTCTTTTTTGGGGGGGAAAAACCGAGTTCATTAAAATGGCTGGGAACTCTTGTTTTGGTATACAAATGGCGATTTCCGGCAGTTAAAGTCGAAATTAAAGAATAAAACTGAAATTAATTGACTGCACATTTTGTCGATTTTATTTCATTGATAAAATACAGTTTTGTAAGAATTGTTTTTATAAATTTGTAAATTTTTAACATTTATCTCTAATTGGGGTTATATACTCGTACGAGTATGTGGATAAATAGCAGGCGGATGTCAGTATAATATTGAATTGTACGTTTGGTATGATGATGATGGAGTCATCTTTATTTTATTAGTACGTATCGTCTACTTATGTATATAGTAAGATCTCATTAAGTAAGAATTTGTGGACAGAAGAGAAAGCCGTCGGTACACAATGATTTAATCTATTTGAAATGATAATACGGATGTAGTTCAAGAGTATTGATCAGAGTTTGGTTCAAGTTCAAGGCAATTAGAGTAATTTAAATTAAACTATACTATACTATGCTAGGGCCCTGTACACACTGCGATCTCAAATATCTATTGTGGCAGCCCTGTGTTTAGCCGAGAACTGGGTTAAGACTCTTGATAAACCAGAACGGAATTCCAAGCTCAATGTTCCAAATTTCTGAGGGGCTCAGTAAAGCCCGCCTGAGCTGGAGAAGTTTTTTTTCTTGCGGCCATGGGGGCATTCACAAAGAATATGTTTTGCCGTCTCTTTTTGCTCTTCACATAAATAAACAAATACATTTTTGGCGCAACAGCTCTTTAAGTGCCAGGGCCTAGCTTCTCGCAACAACTCATGTTGTATGCGTTTAGATTATCATAAATTTGAGGAAAAGTTTATAAATTATAACTTCGTATGGGTACCGGCGATTAAAATCAATCGACATGGACGTGCATCAGGAGGTTGTTATTTTGGAATAAAGAAAACGGTCACCGTCGACCTTAAATGCGAATTCAAAGTTGCCGAAAATGGAATAACATATGTTGAATTGGAAATTTTATCACAGCGATTATTAATTATTCCAACTTATCTTAATTGCAATGGTGACAAATGGCAGAGGGAGTTCAATCGACTAGAAGAATTTTTATTCTCAACCCAAAGTAATAACTTGCTGGTAATTGGCGATATGAATGGTAGAATTGGGAATTTAAGCGGTGCAGACATTGGTGTTAGAGGAATCCAACGGAAGTCAAAAGATGCGGTTGATGGCCTGATGGATTCAATGGGACTTGCAGTATATAATGGATGCAGTAAATCTGATTCAAATGGGGAATATACCTATATTAAAGCGAACTGTGCAACTATAATAGATTATTGCTTCGCCGGAGGAGACTGGCGTTCCTTTATAACGGACTTCGAAGTTAGGGCTCTTCCATTCTCCGATCACTTCCCTATCATTGTCACGATAGGTCTAGAAAAGATCGGGGCGGATCACATACGAGATTTGAAACTTCTTCCGCAACTCGTCTGGAAAGAGGAGACAGCGATCCTATACAGAAATAATCTCAACAGTCGCCTTTGTGAACAGAGTACCAACGCTGAATTAAATATGGACAGTCTGGAAGAAATAATTAAATCATCCATTCCGAGGCAAAGTCAAGTCGGCAATACTTATCGAAAACATGTTAATAAGAAACCCTGGTTCGATGGAGATTGCTTAAAATTGAGGAAGCACACATTCGCTTTTCTTCGATTGTTCAGGAAATACAACGAAGAGTTATTCAAGAAGCTATACTTCAGAGTCAGATCCCACTATAAGTGTCTATGCAAACTTAAAAAGTCGCAATATTTTGAAAATGAGGCTAGTAAACTTGCAAATTGCGGAAACTCAGCAGTTTTCTGGAAATCAGCGAGAAAACTCAACGGTATCTCTCCAAAAATCAGCAATAAGCTCAGTGTTCAGGTCTTAAAAAGTCACTTCGAAAATCTTCTTAATCCACCTAATCACGCTAGTCCTATCCAGTATGCGAAGCCACTTTATTTCAATGAAACATTAGATGCTACAATTTCGAATGAAGAAGTAAAAGAAGCCCTAATTCGATTCAAAGATTCCAAAGCACCTGGCTACGATAGAATACCAGCAGAATTCTTCAAATACAGCTCAGATGAATTTTTAGTCGCATTAACCACTGTTTTCAATAATATATTTGAATCGGGTAGCGTGCCGGAAAGCTTCAAACAAGCCATAATTTTTCCAATATTTAAGAAAGGCGACTCGTCAGACCCGGCCAATTACCGTGGGATATCCCTCTTAAACGCTTCTGCAAAAATCTTCACAAGTGTTCTACATTGTCGTTTATCGCGCTGGATTCAGGAAAACGCGCTCATAGGAGAATTTCAAGCAGGTTTTCGACCTGGGTATTCAACGGTAGATCATATCTTTGTGTTATATAACATAGCAGAGAAGTTCATAGAACGCAAACAAAAGCTGTATGCTTTTTTTATCGACTTCAGAGCTGCTTTTGGTACCATAGACCGACAAAAGTTATTCTGCAAGCTCTATCAATATGGAATATCTCATAAATTTGGAAAGATTATGGAAAATTTATACGATGGCACTAAAGCAGCAGTATGGAATGGAGATGGGTTGTCAGAATGGTTCGTCACAGAGGTAGGGGTTAGACAAGGTTGCAACGCGAGCCCGTCACTATTTGCGCTTTATATCGAAGACATCATCAGTTACCTTCCAGGGGGAATTTCATATGCAGACACCCTAATTAAAGCTCTCCTGTATGCTGATGATGTGGTCCTGTTAGCAAAATCACCAGAGACCCTACAACTCATGATTAACCGAGTTTATGATTATTGTGTGCTGTGGAGTTTACAAATCAACCTGATGAAATCCAAAGTGATGATTTTCAGAAGAGGCGGGGGTAGACAGACAAGGGCGGAAAGGTGGACCTTTAATGGCGATAGCATTGAAGTCGTAAAGCAATACAAATACCTTGGAGCTATAATTTCAAACAATTTAAGTATGGAACCGCATTTGGCTGAAAAACTTCGGCAGTCTAAAAGTGCGATAACCTCAACATGGAAAAATTGCTTTCAAAATCGCAGCATACATCACAGCCTTAAATATCGGGTGTTTGAAGCGGTTTCAAAGTCAATACTCCTGTACGGGGCACAAGCATGGGGTCATAGGTGCTATAATACAGTAGAAAAGTTGCAGAGATTCTATCTACGGAGAACATTCCAATTACCTACAACTGCACCTAACTACATGCTGTTGATTGAAACAGGTCTCGCCCCGTTGTTTTTACAAACACTCAAACTGAATATTGACTATATTCTCAGCACACTCAGGATGGGAGAAGAGCGATTGCCAAGAAAGGTTGTTAAATACGCAGTACATACCCGAAGTCTGTGGTATAAAGAGATGATCAATTTGGCGGAAAATTACGAGTACCATTTAGAATTGGACTGGAATGCGCGAAGTAGTTGGAAGAGTTACCTCTATGACTTTCTGTCGCAATTAGATACACAGATTCGGCAAAAATATATCGAGCAAGCGAGTGTGTCAACCCATATGGAGATCTACAAAGAACTACAGCTGAACCTGGGCTCTCTAAACTACTTTAAGGACACGAATAAAATAAGATGCATCTCTATAATCTTTCGTGCAAGGGGAGAGCTACTTCCACTAAACTTTATACCGCATAGAGATGACCTTCCGGTTTTATGTTCATTGTGCAATATGTCACAGAGGGAGAACGTTATGCATTTCATAGGGATTTGTCCAATTTTTCGTGATATTAGGAGGTTCCACTTTGGGAAAGCCAGCTTGCTATCTGAAGACGTCAAGGCATTGCTAAACGGGTCCAATTGGAGAGCTCTCACATCATATTGCGAAATAAGTTTAGCTTACAGAAAAAGAATTATAGAGGAGAATTTTTAAATTTTCTAAAGTGAATCAAATGTAAAATTATGCTGTTAATCTTTGGCAGACGGCTTTTAGCCATGTCACTTAAAATAGATTTAGTACTTTTATTATTTTTGTAATGAATTTAAACCAATTGGAATTAATAAAATCTATCTAATCTAAATCTAATCAGTATGCGTTGTATTTTTCACACGAATGGAAGGGACCTACAGTTTAGTGCCGTATCCGAACGGCGATTTGAGAAGCTTTTTCGCGACAACAATACTCTCTGATGTTTTTCAAACGCTCGCGAGAGGTGGGACCGTGAAAAAACTCTTTGGTGTTTTCTGGGATTCGAACTTGGAACCTCATGCATAGTGATCCGACACACTAACCACTTACGCCACGGTGCCAACGCTCTTCACATAGCTACTCCTATTTTGTGCCTACGTGGCAATGACCAGTCAAGTAGTCTGTTAAGGTCCCTAAGTCTGCTTTGCTGAGCTCAAGTAGCTTCTTAGCCTTACAACGATTGAGGTTAATTAATTTTTGTTGTTTGACTTAGGCCCTTGAATTTGGTCCAGTACTCTGTATGACAATCAGCTTCCCATTGTTTTATTTTGACATTTGCGCTACTCCGTGGAACTTCAAATAGGCTTCAGGAACGACTAGTGGACAGCTGGCGCCTCTCCTCCCTAAACAGTTCGCCCGGTCATTGCCCTCGAAGCCTTCGTGTCCTGGTATTCAGGCCACAGTGACGGCGTTTTTTGATGCGAGATCTTTGAGTACATTGAGACACTCCCATACAAGTTTGAATGCTATCGTGTCGGATTTCATAGCCATAAGTGCTGCATGGCTGTCATACTTACTTACTTACTTACTTAAGTGGCGCTAAAGTCTGGGGTGAACCTGGGCCTCAACCAACAAACCTTTCCAGCCAGCTACCTCCAGTTGCGCACGCCAAGTTAGTTGAGATCCCCCTCCACTTGTTTGCGCCAATTAACGCGAGGTCGTCCACCAGTGCGCCATCCATCCGGGGTGGATTCGAAGACTTTCTTACCGGGAACGTTGGGCTCCATCCGCTCTAAATGACCCAGCCATCTTAGTCACTGTATGTGAACTCTTTTGGCTAAGTCGATGTCCTTATATAGGCCGTATAGTTCGGCATTGTACCTTCTCCTCCACTCGTCGTCTGTGCAGACGGGACCAAAGATCGTTCGAAGAACTTTTCTCTCAAAGTAACCAAGGGCATCCTCATCCGACTTTAATAAAGCCCATGCACCTGCGCCATACAGCAGGACTGAGATGATTAGCGTCTTATAAAGAGTTACCTTAGTAGTTCGAGATAGGGCTTTGTTACTCAATTGCCGTCTTAGCCCAAAGAAACAACGATTGGCAAGAGTAATTCTTCGTGTGATCTCCCTACTTATGTCATTTGCGGAGCTCACCGCCTAGGTATCAAAAATCCACTAGGACAAGATCCTTTATAACCTCAAAGTTATATCTGTCTATTGTGGCGTTCTGTCCAAAACGCCGACCTTGGGTGTCCTTTTTTGTAGATAGCATATATATTGTTTTGCTTTCATTGACCGCTAAGCTCATCTTTGCTGCCTCGACCTTAATACTCGCAAATGCCTCATTGACGGCCCGCTGAGTTCTTCCGATTATGTAAATGTCATCGGCATAAGCGAATAGTTGTACAGACTTGTAAAAGATTGTACCTCCGGTGTTGGCTTGTGAGTTTCGTACCATTCGCTCAAGTACTATGTTAAAGAGATCGCATGATAGCGCGTCACCTTGCCTAAGACCTTTCCTGACATCGAACGGTTCGGTGATGTTCTTACCGACTTTGATGGAGTAGCGAGAGTTCTCAATCGTCATTCTGCACAAATGGACGAGCTTGGCAGGAATGTCAAGATTAGACATGGCTCTGTACAACTCGTCTCTATACACGCTATCATAGGCAACTTTGAAATTGATGGAGAGGTGATGCGTATCGATTTTATTGTATATTCATGGGTTTTTTCCAAGATCTGCCGTAATGTGAATATTTGGTCAATGGTGGACTTTCCCCGCCTGAAACCGCACTGATAAGGACCTATCAGGTTGTTGGCGATTGGTTTTAGGCGTTCACATAATACGGCAGGCAGGATCTTATATGCGATGTTGAGGAGATTTATACCTCTGTAGTTGGCGCAGTTCAGAGGGTCTTCTTTCTTCAGGATCGGGCAAACATGCCTTGCGTCGATCAAAGGAGAGCCAAGTTCCCTTGTGAATATCGAGACGTGGGAACCGCAGTACTAGCAACGACAAAGTTTCGTCCCGCCGTAAAGTCGACTAGCCTGAGTCCGTTGTCGGATGTGATGTCGTGCAGGCTGTGCTTTCCGACCACGCTATTAAAGACGTCCTCTCTTCCTAGCTTTGCGTTAAAATCAGCTAGAACAATTTTAACGTCGTGACTAGGGCATTGCTCATACGTCTTGTCCAAGAAATCACCCTTGGTCGGGTCGTCCATCTTCTCGTGAGGGGCGTAAGCGCATATTAGGCAAATTAAACCTTGATACGGACAGTCATGGGGCGCTCGTTCACATGCCGGAAACTCAAGACTTCTTGCCTATGTCTGCCTCTAATGAGAAATCTGCACCCGAATAGTCTACGGCTGTCATAGAGGTTATAAATACGGTTGCCCTGAACCCTTCGTCGCAGGCATTCTCGTACATAGAAGTTTGATTGCATGGACTTCCGCCTGAAATAGTGTTGATGATATCCCAAGCACTGCTGGACGTTGGAACCGGGATCCATAAACCCCTGCGCCACTGCTACCATTTTCCAATTTGAAACGATCTGTGTACTAAGTGTACAAACCCTTCATTCCTCCATGTATGGCGTTCACCTATGACCACCTTGAATTTTCTGGAGAACTGGTATTTCTTGAGCATGGTATCTGGGATTTTAAGAGTAGGGTCGCTTTGAATGTACTGTAGAATCTTCAGATGACCTGTAAAGTTGCCAATTTTAAGGACCGGAATCTTGGGTAGCCTAAGAGCACTCAACATAGCTTCTTCTTGTAGGTGTAGTAAAAGTAAGCATTGCCCCCATTGCTGCCGTCAGAAACGTTTCCAATGCCCCTGTGATACCCAGACAGGCTAGTCGATAGATTTTATTCATCTGTTCCTGAATCTTGATCTGTAAGGTTTTTGGCCACCGAGCCAACGATGCATAAGTGACCATGGGTTTGATAACGGTGCTGTACGTCCGATATATTATCTCGGGTTTTAGCCCTCAAGTTTTACCGTGATGGCGCTGAAATATAAACATTGCTCTTATCGCTTTCTCCGTGTGAGTAAGTTCCAGGTGAGCGTCTTGTCAAGAATAAGCTACTACGCATCATGATTAGGACCTCCCGTGCAGGGACGGGTAAAGAATATCACTGCAGCGCCCCCAACAAATAGCGCTTGTCGTAAAATTCGACTAAGGGGACAAATCAGATCTAGGCAATATAACACCCAAGTGAGCCCAGCGACACATACATACACTACCTTAAATACCCTCCCATAAGTGTGCATGCGAGTCCGTGGTTTGACACGACTGGAGATCACCGGTGTCATAGAAGAAAGATCAAACAAACAATAATAAAACAGGAGCATGCACGTGTCAAACAACAAACATAATCGCAATAATATTCCAAAACTGTATCAATACGGCAATACTTGCTAAAATGAAAGGCACAACCCCGCCAGGCACTACCACTGCTGCGCATGGTACTGATCCTGGACCGAGCAGAAATGTTCGGGTCAGAGCTATACGGATTCCGGGGGCTAGCAAATTAATGAAACAGTTTAGATGAAATTTGAGGGTCGTGAGTTGGACCGTTGGAAGCATAACCGGTCGAAGTTCCGAGCAGGAAGAGATGATGAATAGAAGGCGGGTGGATATCTTGTGTGTCCAAGAGGCGAAATGGAAAAACACCGAAAATCGAGCGCGTTTCTTGGATGTTAGGACAAAAGATTACAACATGTTCTACTACGGTATCATCCTTGCGGCAGAGCTACTTGGTAACGCCTTGAGCATTTCGAAGTCCAGCGACTATTTGACGTCTCACAAACTAGTAATACAAGGAGAGGTGTGGAATATTGTCAGTGCATATGCTCCCCACAATGGGTGCAATCAGAGTGATAAAGATGCATTTTGACTAGATTTCCACAATCTCCTTAAGAACATCCCAAAGGAAGAGTTTCTGTTTGTCGGAGGAGATTTGAATGGACATGTCGGGAAGTCAAACGAAGACTATGAACACTGCCATGGAGGACTGAGATACGGCACCAGGAACCTTCCTGGTGAAGACATCCTAGGCATGTGCACATCACAGGGTCTTATCGTGTTAAATACCATGTTCATCAAAAAAAGCCGACACCTGATCATTTACAGCAGTGGTGGGGATGAAACCCAGATTGACTACCATTTTAGTAGCCAGTTTCATGAGGCCTCGGGCAAAAGATTGCAAAGTGATCCTGGCAGAGGCAATCGTTCGGCAACACCGTCTCCTTCTAACAGAAATTTTTATGAAAACACCAAAGAAAAGCAAACAAACAAGGGTCTTTGAGAAAATCAAGTGGTACAATCTGAACAAAGAAAAAGGCGAGGCTTTTGTTTTCGTAATGAAAAATTACCTCTCTCACACCATCAACGGAGCTGAGGATGAAGAGTGCAGAGCACAACATATTTGGGATTCCCTACAGCGAACTTGCTTAAAGAAGGTCAAATCACTGTTAGAAGCTTCAAAAGGCCACCACCAACACACCAAAGAAACATGGTGGTGGAGCGATGAAGCTAAGAAGGTGATAAATGAGAAGAAAGCGGCTTTCAAAGCTTGGTCAAAGTGCCTCTTTAATAATAGTGACGAAAAAGCTCGCCTCGAAGTGGAATACAGAATCTGTTGCAAGAAAAAAGCGAAGAAGAAGTGCGCCCAGCTTCAAGCAGAGAGTACGGAGGGCCTTATCTGGAGCTGGAGAAAATATCTTCCCCGGTTGCTGATGCAAACCAGGCTATCCAGGAGCTGCGAAGACACAATATGAACAAGAGCGCAATCATCTTCAAAATAGCCGCCCAAAGAAGGAGGAATGCTCAAGAGATTCGTTTGCAAAAGTTCATTAACAATGCGACAATGACGACAAATTTCTGCAGAGGTGGCGGCAGTATTGTGAAGAACTTTTGAATAAACCGTTTCCCCGGCTATACTTTCCAAGAGCCACCCCTAACTGTGAAGAAATACCCGACATTACAGTCGAAGAAGTTAGTGAGGAGGTCAAATACTCCAAAAAACGAAAAGCGATTGGGTGGCCAGACGAGACGTCGGGTTCAGATGGCTCAGAATTCTCATCTCCAAATTTGTGAGAGGTGATCCAATGCCGAATCAATGGAGGGAAAGTTACGTTCTCCCTGTATACAAAGGGAAGGGTGATACGCGAAACTGTGATAACTACTGTTCGATCAAGCCGATTTCACACACCGTGAAGATCGTTGAGCGGGTATTAGGTGGCCGACTGCGAAAAATAATACGGCTATCTGATGATCAGTGCGGGTTTGTCTCGGGTAAATCAACCACAGATGCAATACAAAGTATAAGGATCATAATGAAAAAACATCGTGATTCCTTAAAGGATTTGCATATTGTATTGGTTGACTTTGAAAAGGCATTCGAAAGACAACCACGAGATCTGATATGGGTGGCGCTAAGAAATCGAGGGGTTCCAGAAACCTATGTACAGATGATCATGGACATGTATGAAGGAGCAAAGACAAGAGTAAGATGCCCCGTTGGAGTAACCGAAGAGTTCCCAATTAAAGTCGGGGTGCACAAGGGAATCGTTTTAAGTCCTTTGCTCTTTATTACAGTCCTTGATTATCTGCTTGAAGGTAAAGTGATGGACCCCAAGGTACATCAGTTATTCTTTGCTGACGATGGAGCCATCATAAGTGAGGATCCTACATCCCTGCAACGAGCACTTGATGTGTGGGTGGACGTTTTGGAGGGAAATAGGTATCGCATTAGTTCAAAAACGACAGAGTACTTGTGCTGCCCGTTCTCTGATCCACTCAGGCCTACTCCAGACATTTATTTGAATGGAACAGTGCTTCCCAAGTACAAAAAGTTCAAATATCTGGGATCTATGATCAATAGCAAAGCAACTTGTGATGACGACATTAATCATAAGCGACATTAATCATAAGCGTAGGGTGGATGAAGTGGCGAGAAAATTCCGCTACCTTCTGTGACAGAAAAATGATACCTAGGTTGCAAGGAAGGCTCTACACCGCAGTTGTGCGTCCAGCGCTCACATACGGTTCACAATGTTGGACGATGTACAAAACGTACGAGAGTAAAGATCAGTAGAAATGCGGTGAAGTCGGAGGGTTGTGATTCCTTATTTTCGGATCATAGCCTGGCTGATAAAAGGAAGAAGAAGAAGAAGCATTTAGAATCGATGAATTTGGCAGCATTGTATCTCCCGAAATGAAAATCTCTTAACATCTGGCTACAAAAATGCCGCCATTTTGTTTATTTTAGAATACGTCTCTCATTAAACGTTACTGTGATGCCAAATTTGCCAGAGATTTTCAATTTTGTAGGAAATACGAGTAGATCACATTATTCTATAAATAAATTGTTTTAATTCGAAACTGGCTACTCCTACGAAACAGTACATTCACCCCTGCAACCGACTCAGCCTAGGCCCAACTATCAACTTTCCATGTTCACACTATTCCCAATTTAATCTCTACATTCACCGTAATTAAGAAAAAAACAGATAAAAATATGTGTGTATACCCGCCTGAGTAGGTAATTGAATTTTAACCCTCTGCGACATTTGCATACCCTATCAACCGACCTCACGCGATTATATTTTTTTTCCAAAATTAGATTCCATCCATAACTGCGCCAATTGTCATTTCATCAACAACACCAGAGATAAGGGTGGTTTTACCGCATTTCGGGCTCCGATCATTATGCGTCGTTATCGCGATTGTCACAATTTCGGCGGTTTCAATTTATTTTCCATTGAATTCCCTCCACACGACCGAAAATCCGTTTCGATAATCCACAACGAAGTTGGAAAGTACCAACTCGTATATCTAAATCACCCCCACCCACAGAGCAATTCAATTGTATCTAACCAATGCCACCTTTGCTCTCATCCTCTTTTTAATTAAACGTACACCGATGTGGTTCTTGATTGCATTCGCGTGCCGTTGCCATTGCGATTGGCCGGAAACCGAGAATGTGTCTGTGACGGTTACGCCACGTCGTTCACTGTGGCAGAATGAACTGGAAAACGTATCGCTATTCCACTTCGTCACACACAGTCTTCTTCAGCCCACTGTGTTTGCAGCATGCGTAGCAAAGGAGCGAATCGTGCCGACATTTTTCTGCTGCTGTACTGCCAACCACCACCAAACGGCAAACGGGTAACGCCTCCAAGTTCACCGCAACTGTAAAACAAAATGAACAGCGAGGATGAATGGATGAATTCGTTTGTGGCGTTCAGCCTATGGGATGACTCCGTTTGTCCGGTACCGTCATGCTCGGTGCTCGTTTCTCGTTGGTGATGCCAATAGTGATGGAGGTGGTGGTGGTAGCTACTCGACTGTTTGTAGATGGCGTTGAAAGAGGTGTATTGGTGAGTGTATGGAACAGCTGGACAGTGTATCGTATTCGTATCTATCATCCGTGGCAAGAAGGTGTGTTATTCCTTCCCACTCCGTTGTGGGCCTGTGACGCGATGGGTTTCGCTTTGAAATGGTTATTTCACAGAGTTGTGAGCCAGAGTGAGATGGAGACGCCGAAAAGAAGCAAAAAAGCGCGACCGACCGACGACGTGGTGGAACGTTTCTATACGGCCCGTCGATTCAGTTGTTAGTTTGTTTTTGGTAGTGGTCAAGTGATAGCACGCGCGTTCTCTTCGTTTTTAAAACAGAAACATCTTGAACGTAGATTCGCGGTTTACCGCTACTTCGCTTCTTGTTTTTTTTCATCAAAGTGATTTTGGATTATACGATATTTTTTGTGCACAAAAAGTGACATAAGTGAGTGCAACTGCTTCGGTATTGGCAGGTGGTTTCATAATCAAATTATCGTCAGTTTGGGAGACGGAATTTGAATAATTATTGTCGGATATACCTACTTAGAACTGTGATACCTTTTGTGAGGTGAGCAATTGTGTTAATTCTATGTGACTATAAAAAAAACAGATTGTGTTTAGTACTGTGATATCACGGCTACACTTTATTATGGCTCTTAATGGTTGCACTTTAGACATGAACTTCAGTGGAAAATATTAAATTTAAAATTAATTTTAATGATGGCAATTCTGTGGCGAAATATTTTAATGATTTTTCATATTTTCGCAATGTGTTTGAAGTGTGAGAGATCAAACACGTGTAGAGCAATGAAATGAGTTGAGCTTTGTGTGTTAAATTTATGAAGAAAGTCAGATTTCATATATATTTAGCCAGATGATAAAATTAAACCCTCTCGCGAGTCTTGAACTTTAATTAAATATTTGTTGCAACGGAGTTCAATAAAACATTTTAATTTGGAAGCAAAAGGATTCTTTAAACTTGGCAGCACCCTTTTACCGATAGTGGCGACAATTCTCTAATAAGGGTCATAACACAAGCTTACTGCTAAGCAGTTTTTATATTAACAAATTACAAGTGAAAGAATATTTCCAATATCCATGATCGCCTTATGCGTCGACGTGAAATTTAGTGGCTAGAGGTTGGTTCCGTCGGAGTTTTGATATTCACACATGCGCTGATCTTTTCAGAAACCTGGGAATAAAATGTCCAATTACGGTCCAATTTTACCAACCGTCCATTCTGAAGGTAGCCGATGATCTATGATTTACTAACCACGACTAGGTATAGGAAAACCAAATGTTGACACTTTGGAATTCACAAGAAATTGTAGCCGATTCTCACGTATGCAATAAAAAATTTGTGAGTAGGTGAAACTTTACGGGCCTGTTTTTGACCATGCTATCCTCAAAACCACAGAATAGGTTAAAATCTGTCGGAATCGGATATTATGAAGCTTCTTCTTCTTCTTCCTATTTCGGCGAGGTTAGGATCCCCAAACAAGGGATCATAAACCTCCCACTTCGACGCATTTCTACTGATCCGTCTGTGGGGTTCGCCTATTTGATCTCAGAAAATATCGACAGGCCTCCCGATTTTGGATCACTTGTTTACTGAGGCCAACCAAATGTTGGTGTCGTTGCATTTGTGTGATCCAGCCATTTATAGGTTTGTCTCTCCTGTCTCGCGATGTGGATATTATGAAGATCTACCCTTGATAAAAATTGGCTTACAGCAGGCAAATGTTTCATTCATTTGTAGCATGCTGCACTGTGGATATTTCTTTGTATACTAAAACTGGAGTACTTTATCAACATTATATGGTATAAACATTTTTATAAATAAAGATACTCCGATTAAAGCAGAGGAATGTCGAAATAATTTTGTTTTTTGTAGAACAACTATCCTGACCAAACGATTGGAGACAAGACAGCTTCCGTTTGTGCAATATGTACATCAAATAAGCTGAAACAGACTGTCTTAAGGTTGAATATTGGGCTTAGATCTTCACAATTCTAGAGAAATTTCTTCGAAACAGGTCAATATATGTCTTTTTGAGATCCCAAGATAGTTTAATTGCTTTTAGAGACAATCATAACACGGAGTGATGCACGTTTTGAAAGCTAGTTTTTATAGATAGGTAAAATGCCCTACATCCTTACTACTTTCAAACAGGCGACCAAGTAATGTAGCTAAAGATGAAGGGATCCCTTTTCTTATTTTGATGAAAAGAGCTACACCAAGCCAAAATATGTTTTTCAAGTTCTTAAGGGTGCCTTGTGGGTTCAAGACTTTGTCGCTCCTTCGCGAAGCCTATGTATTGCGAATTGCAGTTTATGTGGTCTTATAAGGGGCTGTTGTTTGCTGGTTTCATGTGCCTTACTTAAGCAGTTTGATGCATTTGATGTGGTTTTGATTACCACAAACATATAGAGTTTTCTTACTAAGATTGAACTCATCATAAACTGCAACGTCCTCCGCAGTTTTCTAAATTCATTAAAGTGTTTCAAAACCAATTGCTAAAACCGATGGATATCCACAAATGGTTTTAATCACCAAAGTAACTGTAGAAGCAATTTCGCGCTGAAAAATGAGAGTCTCTGCAGACAATAACTTCAGTAATCGTTTTGATTTAACATTTATTGTGTGGAAAGAGAATTGGAATTCCATGAAAGATGCTCCATTGAACAGTAGGTACAAGAGATGTTAGTCTCCTTTCACTTGAAAATGCTGTCAAAGCTGGAATATGTAGTTGCTTTCCACGAATACTGACTACTTTCACAAATTCATGTTATTTTTTCTCAAAAAAGTGCACCTTTCCTTCCATAATATGAACTGAAGGGGAGGTTCAAGCGAAGAAATCAAGCGAAGAATAACTCTTGCCAATCGCTGTTTTTTTGGGCTTATAAGGCAATTTAACAGTAAAGCCCTATCTCGAACAACTAAGGAGACTCTGTATAAGACCCTGATCATCCCAGTCCTGCTTTACGGCGCTGAATCATGGACTTTATTAAGAGAGGATGAAGATATCATTGGTCGCTTTGAGAGAAAAATTCTTCGTAAGATATTCGGTCCCGTTTGCCTTGACGGGTTTTGGAGGAGAAGATTCAATCACGAACTGTGCAGCGACATCGACCTAGTCAAAAAACTACGTATTGGACGTCTGAGATAGCTTGGACATGTAGAGCGAATGGACACCAACGCTCCGGCCCGCAGAGTCTTCGAATCTAATCCCGAGGGACGACGCAGTAGAGGGAATCATCGCCGTAGGTGGCGCGCATAAGTTCAAGGGGACCTCGACCAACTTGGAGTGCGCAACTAGAGGCAATTAGCTAAAGACCGAACTAAATGGAGAGGCTTGTTAGTTGAGGCCCAGGTTCACCCCGAACTGTAGCGCCACCTAAGTAAGTAAGTAAGGAGGTTCATTACAAGTTCTTAGAGTGCCTATATTTTTCATGCATCACCATGGGTTTCTGGCGGCACTATCTCGAAAATGATACATTATTTTACCGGGAAAATCCTTTTTATATGGCATCTTATGCCGACGAATAGATTCCTTGGAGGTGCAGGGATACCTCGATTTACATTATTTCGGTCTACGTTGTCCGGGTTTTTTTTACTTGCCAGCTTCGATTAACGTTGTTACAATTTCGACTAACGTCGTTTCTTGAAACACAATTTTCTCACGAAATTCCCTCTTTCGTCATTCTTATTCAACCGAGATGCACATCTAACCGATTTCGTGCACAATATCATTCCTTTTCATTCCATATGGACTGTACAAATGTTGGATAATTTTACTTTCGATTTACGTTGTTTCGATTTACGTCGCATTTTCTCGGTCCCGAAAACGACGTAAATCGAGATATCCCTATATTTCTGTAGAGTTGACATTGAGTGAGATATTCGATAAAAACCTAGCTTGGGTCCCTTCTTTCCAAAGTGCCTTGTAAGACTTGCAATTTTTACAATTAAGTTTTCTGTCAATTATGTCCGATTTCTGCTCCTTTTTCTGTCCTAACTACTGACCTGTTTGCTTTACATTTCTATTTACCTTGCCTACGAATCTCATCTTATGCTGGTAAAGACGATTGTGTTTTTTTCTTTTTAAAAAGGAAACCCAAATCCCAGAGCACTCAGACTTCTCCGGTCCATTGTACTACCAGGCAGGAACCCTTCTTTGGTGCAGTGGTTGGAAAAACTTCGATGTAAATCGTTTTTCCTTTATACTTGGGTGGTCCATGATTGCTGTTCCCCGCTGGGGCTTGAACCTGCACACAGCGGTTAACGAGCAAACACACTACCCACTGCACCATTGCCACCCACCAAAAGTAAGGTATAGACGATACTCCTGCAGCTTATTATACGATGAGGCCTTTACAATTATTTAAAAATAATAAAAATTTGTGGCATTTGCCCACCGTTTATACCACTTTGATCAAAAAGTTCCCGGAATTTATCCAGAAAATTAAAAATACAAGTTTATTCATCTAAATCTATATTGTCCCCTTCAAAGTAATCCCCATCGACTGCAACACACTTATGCCAGCGCTTGATCCAATCTTCGAAACATTTTTTATATTCGGTTTTCGGTATGTCCATCAGTGCTTCCTGCGATTTTTCCATTACTTCCTCTCGGCTGCTGAAACGCGTTCCCCGTAATGGTTTTTTAACTCGATTGAACAGAAAAAAGTCACAGGGAGCCAAATCAGGTGAATTCGGTGGCTGTTGAATGGTATTTGTTGCATTTCTCGTCAAAAAATTACGAATAATGATGGCACTGTGCGACGGTGCGTTGTCATGGTGCAAAATCCACGAGTTTTCTGCCCACAATTCTGGTCTGGTAAAAAATCGCCAACACACACAGAGATGTACTCTTGGCTACGTAACTTTTGCAAATGTCAGGCTATAACGCTAAGATTTAGAGGGAATATCAACAACAGATGTACCAACTTAACAAAGAAAACAGAACTCAAATCGGAACGATGGGAGCGCCACACGGGAACTTTTTGATCAAGGTGGTATATAAATACAAATGATAGAATATAAGCAGATCCTTGATTATCTACAACAGTCGCAGTATGGTAGTTTTCCGCAAGCTGATGCACAACTTCATTGGACGATTTCACTCTTAGAATCAGATCAACAGTGCAACGAAAAAAAGTTCTGCGAATTATAAGCGAATTAAAGCTATACACCTTCTTTGGCAATATTGCACTTATCGACCTTAGTGGGTTTTCTCGTGATATCGTAGGATTTGCTCTTTGATAATGGTCCTCTTTTTGAAAAGAAAATAATTTAAACATAGGGATGATTTACGAGTAAATTGTGTACAAAGGACTATGCGATCTTCAGTACGCAACTACTGAGCGACTCCTACAACTTCTTCTTCTTCCTATTTCGTCGAGGTTATGATCCGAAAACAAGAGATCATAACCCTCCCACTTCACTGCATTTCTACTGATCCGCCTGTGGGGTTCGCCTATTTGACCTCAGAAAATATCGGCAGGCCTACCGATTTTGGATTACTTGGTTACTGAGGCCAATCAAATGCTGATGCCATTGCATTTGTGTGATCCAGCCGTTTGCAGGCCTGACTCTCCTGCCTCCTGATGTTTTGAAACGTTCATTGATATTGCCGTTTTAACAGGGTTCTAATGATCTCTTCTTTGAACGTGGTAATACCAGCTGAGCCGGTTTTGTGTACGATGGTTTCCTTGATGCGAAAGCTTCCATGGATCTTCGAACTTTTTATTCGATCAAGCTTTGCCACATCTGCGAAGCATCTTCATCTCAGATGTCGTTAATTTATTCTCTTACTTTTTGTATCGAACATTGTAAAACGTATGTGAGCGCTGGGCGCACAACTGCGGTATAGAGCCTTCCTTTCAACTTAGGTTGCATTTTTCGATCACAGAAGTTTTCTCGCCACTTCATGTACCCTACGCTTACGCGATGATTGATGTCGTCATCACAGGTTGCTTTGCTATTGATCATACATTCCAGATATTTGAACTTTTCGCATTTGGGAAGCACTGTTCCATTTAAATAAATGTCTGGAATAGACCTAAGTGGATCAGAGAGCACAAGTGCTCTGTCTTTTTTTTTTTTACTAAGGCGACACCCATTTCCTCTAAAACGTCCACCCACACATCAAGTGCTACTTGCAGGGATGTAGAATCCTCACTTATGATGGCTTCATCGTCAGCAAAGAATAATTGATGCAGCTTGAGCAACTCCAACTTAACTTAAGCTTTGGGTCAGCACATGTTTTTCTTTATTTTCTGAGGGTAGGTGGAAATCTAAGACACTGACTCTGAGGACTACACACAATAGGACACAACTAAGTTTTGACTTATCAAGCAGTTTTCCTTGGACGTAATGGCAGATTCCTTTCCAACGAAAATTTATGCTTGCTCTGCAATATGGTTGGTTGGTTGAGGTGGCGGTTCAAAAAGAACCCAATTAACGCTATTGCGTCATTTTAATACCACAAAACTCATGTACACCTGGTTGTATGATGGATTATTCGGTTGAAGAAGATGGATATGCTGGACCCAGACCGTCGAGTTTAGGCTTCAATCCTTTTCTCAGATATTTCTCCCAGGTCGTCGAAGAAGAGTAGACCTAGGGTACGGTGTCTGGTTCTCGCTAAGGCCAAGCGTCTGCAAAGAAAGTGAAAAAGAGATTCTGTCTATTAGCATCTCTCCAGCTACGGCAGAAGGTATTATGGGGGATGCCAGACTTGGCTGCATGGTCTCCTATCGGCCAATGGCCTGTACCGATGGCTACTATTCTGGCAATATCTGGTCTTGATCTGGTAAGTAGCTTATTTGACTTAGGTTTGTTATAGCTGGGCCATGTCTTCCTTGATAGAATGCAGCTAGAAAGCGATTTCCACCCGTGGTTAGCTAGCTTTAAGATTGATTGTGAATGTTACCCTTGAAAACTCCCAACGGAATATTGACTCTTTCTGCCAGAGAGTTGCTAAGGGCTAACCCTTGTCTGGACAGATCGTCCGTTCGCAAGTATCCCTCGAAGTTACTGTGTCCAGGGACCCAGACGAGGGTGATTTTCGACTGAGCGCCTGGTTTGTTTAGCTCTTCCTAGTATTGCTCTACCAATTTTGAAGATTGATAGCTGAATCAATGGCTTTGATAGCAGCTGGAATATCAGTGAAAATAGCAAGATTGCTGTTGAGAGTTGGGAGGGCATTCAGTATGCGGCAGGACTCACGAATCGCGAGAAGCTCCGCTTGAAAGACTCTGGCAAAATTTGGTAACCGGAAAGATTTCTAGATATTCAGCTTGTCAAAGAAAATGCCTGCGCCGACTCTGCAGTCCATTTTCGATCCGTCCGTGGTTATGTTGAAATATTTGATTATCTTACCGCTTTTCTACTCAGCTCTGGTTGGGAAGGTTACTGAGAAGAGTTTGCTGAAGTTTAAAGTGGGGATTTTGTAGTCAGTCGAAGATGCATTCAGGTTTATTGGGCTTGTCTCCAGGATTCTATTGGCGCAACAGCTCTTTAAAGTGCCAGGGCCTAGCTTCTCGCAACCACTCATGTTGTGTGCGTTATATTTTTCACACGAATGGAAGGGACCTACAGTTTAATGCCGAATCCGAATGGCAGTTTGAGAAGCTTTTTCGAGACAACAATACTCTCGGATGTTTGTCAGACGCTCACGAAAGGTGGGACCGTGAAAAAAGTTATTGGTGTTTTCTGGGATTCGAACTTGGAACCTCATGCGTAGTGATCCGACACACTAACCACTTACGCCACGGCGCCCACGGCATGGCAGTCGTAATTGTAATCGTAATGAGGTTGAAGACATCTATCACTTTGTCGCAGTCTGTCCAATGTTATTAGAACTGCGTTTACTGTACTTTTCTAAGGGATCTCTCACACTGAATGAAACCAAACAGATCCTAAATGGAACGCAGGGATGTAATTTGCTTTTTCTCTTTTGCAATCATGCCTTGAATTACCGTAACAGCTTTATTTACCTGTACCTTAAACTTAACATGGTACGCACATAATTTTTCAATTTAGCTTTTTGTTTTATGTATACTTTTATTCTGTTTATTCTTATATCCTTATTAAATGTTATTTTCTCTTTAAAGTAAAGTAATGCCAATTCCCGACAGACGGCACTTTGCCATTTTAACTTATTTTTTTTGTTATCTTATTATATTGTAAATCTATTTAATGTTAATAAAAGAATGAATACTGAATACTGAATACTGCATGGCAGTCCAGCACCCAGACTATCTGAGCCAGACTGCGCTGTATAATACTGTATCCTTGATGTGTAGTTCCAGAGGCGTCAGGTGGAATATCAGAGTTAGAGCAGGATCTCAGAGCACCCATGACACCTACGCATGTCGCTCTTTGGACTCTTTTTGGTTCAATGACTTTATATTTTCTACTAAGGCAGGCCACCACACGATAGCTCAGTAGGTGAGAATTGGGTGCACAACAGCTGTGTACTTCTAAAGTGTTATTTTAGACTGAAGACCCCGTTTTCTGTCGAAGGTTCTATTGCATGCGTAGAAGACTATGCTTGATTGCCTAACACACTGTTTAATATTTAGCTTCCAACTAAGTTTAGGGTCGAGGATTATACCTAGATATTTTGCAGTAGAGCATGAAGACAGTGGCGGACCATTCAGTTTGGATGGGGTGAAGTCCCGTATTATGGTTTTAGTGGTAAATAGTTCAGTTTTGTCTGGATTTATTCCGAGGCCACAGCTCGTGGCCCATGAGTGCACTAGGTCCAGACTCCACAATATAGACGCAGTTATTCTTTATCGTGCTAAGTCGAAAGGTATGTCCTTAGGCAATAAATGACTCTTATCTAGAATCTGAAAATCTACATTGCTGACGTGTCCTTGCAATCGATTTGTATGCTTTCGCGCGAAGTTTTTATTTTATCTTCAAAATCTCTTTTCGAATGCACTACTATGTATTGAAGATTTCTCTCAGCACTTTATTTTGAAAAGTTTATAAAATATAGGTTTTACCTTTTTCGGTACAACCACAAGGTTGTATTCCATATGTTCACACCATTCACATGCATAAAAGGAATTTATTTTCTATGTTAAACGTGGCATATCTTCCAAGTAACCAATACACATTACTTTGTGTTTTTTTCAATGTACGACTTTCATTAAAACATTTTGCCACCGCCCAGACCTCTACTCTCTAAGAAATAAGTTCCTTGGACAATATTTCTTTAAGGATTTAGAAGAATTGTCCAACAGACCGATAAACGACATCGCAAATTTCATTAGGTAAATCCTCTGGATGGTTTGTATCTCGGGTCCAGTAAGTAATGCTTTCTGCTAGACTGAGTGACGTTTATTTTCTTTTTCACGAGGAAGGGATTCATTCTATCTTCTTTCCCCCCATGGGTATGACAATAGGTCTATATTGACTTGAGTGTGGTGTAGAGGATTTCTTCCAACTACACAAACCCACTTACCTAACTTTACCTTTCAACATTTTATAGAATGTTATTCCAAGATGACGGTGTCGTCAGCAAATGTAGCTAATATGGTTCCTTTCCCTTGCGGTATATCACAAGTATACACAAGATACAAATGCTTTTCTAGAACGCATAGATCGTTCCGTTCGGAGAAGTAGCTGCTCAACATTGAGCGTCTCGCGTACTCTGGTGTTGCGCACTCGATCCCTACGATTTATTCCAGCAGCATCGCGAAGGAGCTTCATTTCGGCAGCTTGCGAATATTCATTTCTCGCGGATGAGTCTATTCATGAAGTACAATACATACGAGTATGTCTTCAAAATTTTGTAAAAGCGCTAATGCAGAACTTGCCTTAATCTATGCTTTAAGCCTTGGTGCCGCACCATGCCATAGTTGAAGAAATGCGCTTGAGCAAAACTTTTTTTCTTCATTAATTGATACTAGTATCGCGTATGGTCGAAATTCGACCGAGGGGAAATAAACAAACATGGTTTTGCTTTTCTGCACATCTATAGCACAGTGCTTTTCAAATGATATAAGTTTCATCCACCTCGTTTTATAATAAATACTAAAAAAGCGTACGATCAATTTCGTGTTCACGTATTAATATATAAGATTTTCAATGCACACTAAGTAGTCCAATGAACGCTTTAGAAGATTCTTCCAGATGAGCGCCAAAGACTTCCACTTTCTCTTTATCATTCCTGGATTATTCTTGTTGCGTAATCCTTCAAGCTTATCAACTCCTTTTACACACTATGCATGCGTAGCTCTTTAAATTCGACCATATCGTCCCATACACGTGTAGCTCTAACACTCTACCATATTGTCCCATCCTGCTAGAACCATGAATGCGCAAATTTTATTTTTTTGAGTTTCTTAGTTTGTTTGATAAGTCTTTCTGTACCTGTCCTATGTTGTGCCGGAACTGTGAATGTGCAGACAGTGGGGAAATAATAATTTCTTACTATGTCTGTTGGGTGAATGTTGAATTCACTGTCATTTAGTAGAGCCAGAAGCATAATTGTATTCATTCCCCTAAAGTTTAACATTTGCACATTCATGGTCCTTGCATAAGGGGGACGATATCCAACCGATAGTTCGAGTCCTATGCGTTAAAACAGTTCAGCTCCGGGTTCATAATTGCAATGCATAATGCATACTTATTGCAGTTATAAGCATGACTTCAAAAAATTCCGATTCAACAGTACCGCACCCAAGATGCACTTATGAATTCTGGGATCAGCACAGGCCGAGTGCATATCCGGTAGAGTTTAATTTTATTTATTTTTTTGATGCGCGGGTAGAGGTAAAAATCCTTTACGGATACTTGTACCCCTGCAAGGAGTTATGCCCGACTCCATGCTGCAGCATGTTGTTCCCCAGCGACACCGCCAGTCAAGGCATTCTTTCGCAGGGTCAGGTTTGACATTTCGTCACTTCTTTTTAGCTGAAGGGCTGGCAGAAGATCAGGCTTCTTGGGGTCATTTCGCCGCCAATTCTCCTTTGTAGGGTGCTCCTAACTTTTGTATAATTTTGGAATTCAATCAGTACATGCTCTGCACTTTTTCTTCACAGTGCTGACAGAATGGGTCATGCGTGTGCTTGTACTTGTAGAGGTACTCCCGGAAGCATCCGTGCCCCGATATAAATTGTGTTACGTAGTAGCTTACCTCCCCGTGGTTTCTGCTAATCCATTCATGAACTTTGGGGATCAATTTGTATGTCCATCGCCCTTTGGTTGTGATGTTCCGCCTATGTTACCATTCTGCTTATATAGCTTCTACAGTTGTTGTTCTGTCATCATGCTCGTTTTCATGTAGTGCCGAGGTCTTCCTCGCGTCTACATCGATAGGCATTTGGCCTGATGTTACACTTATCACATCCGCTGATACAATTCTAAAGGCGCAGCATACCCTTAAAGAAGCGACTCTAGACATCTTTCGTATTTGTACATTCGTCAGGTATGTTCATACTCTGTAAGTTTTGGTCGCAATATCTTGGCAATCTGTTGACGAGTTGACATTGTGTCATGAATATTTACATGTGAGAATCCTGTACCTCCAGGCGAACCCCACAGGCAGATCGGTAGAAATGTGATGAAGGGGGAGGGTTATGATCCCTTGTTTTCGGATCATAACCAGGAAGAAAAAGAATAAGAAGAGAATCCTGTACCTCCACACTTCTCATTACAAAGACGATCAGCTTCCAGTTCGTTTCTACAGGTGACGTGACTAGGTCAAGTTTTAAGATGAATCCTAAAAAAAACATTTTCAAATTCTATCTTGCACTGGAAATCTTCAAGGACTATCTATGTATTTGAACGTCATATCTTGGGCATAGTTCACATAGCTCGGATGAAGCAACTTCTGGTTCTATAATATTTTCTCTGAGAAGCATGGTTTTGTTCAATTTCAGATTTCAGTCCTACTTGCGATAAACCGGACTGACTAATAACTAATGAATCTACACTTTGACCTTTTCCACGCTAGTATATAGATACATAGATATTCAGTTGTAGTGAGGTGCAAGTGTACTGCGACCTTCGACTGATCTATTGTGCCCACATACTAGGGGTAGGGCTAGTCGATGATATACTCGGTCTAGAACACTTCATCCAGTCCAGCTGCTACTACGAACCGGAGTATCTTGAGTGGATCCAGCAAAGGTAGATCCATTTCTGATAGGTGATAGGCACCCAAGTGATTTCTTTTTTTGTGGATCTGTGCTTCGAATTCCATAAGGAGGTGTGCTGGTGTTTCTGTTTTCGTCTTCCCCTATTCCCAGTTTCCTAAGGTGCTCCTTGAGTCTGCAGTGACCCGTTAACATGCCCGTCAGGATGCTAAGTCGATTCTTGCTAATTTTGAAGCAGGTTCTGCTTGTTTTCTGATTGTAAATATTTCCCCAGAAGAAGAGTTCACATACAGCGACTAAGATGGCTGGCTCATGTAGAGCGAATGGAAACCATAGTTCCAACCAAAAAAGTCTTCGAATCCACTTCGGATGGACGGCGCAGTATAGGTAGACCTCGCGGTTGGTGGCGCAAACAAGTGGAGAGGGACCTCAACCATTTTGGCGTGCGCAACTGGAGGCTGCTGGCTCGTAACCGGGCTGGCTGGAGAAGTGTTTCCCGTATTTTGTGGGGTCCTATCCCACAGAAAGGTTCTGATCCAAGGAACGGCGTGTCTGATCCATTTCTTGCTAGTTCATCACTTGCTTCGTTCCACTCCACTCCTCCTGTTACTCAGTAGAGAGTTACGTTGTTTCTCCCAGGTTGTTGATCTTGGTGAGGCATTCCCATACTGATCTGATCTCGTGCGAGGTCAGTGTTACGCTAATAGTTTACCGACAGCGAAAATATTTTCAAATCTTTGAAATTCTTGCGAAAAAATACTGAAATTCACAGTCACTTAAAACTAGAGCGTCCAATCTTTAATCTAATTGGAAAGTAAAAAGCAGAAAATCAACACGAGTGGTTTCTCGGATCTATCATACGGATCTACTGGAGTTCAATTCACCTCAAATGCAAATCGTGGGTGATTCGATCGCTCTTTATAGACCAATTAATTTCTACTTCATTTCGCAATTTAAAACTATTTAATTATTCCTGCGTACTACCAAGCTAAGTTGCAACTTAAGTAGTATTCCCGGACTGACTTGCCTCAGCAATTAAATTCGTTTTTTTCCAAAAATAACTGACTCGAGTATGCAAAATTGATCGATATCTGAATAATAAATATTCCCCGATCACAAATCACAATTAAACAAATAAATAATATCAATCCAGTTGCAGAAATTGCTAATTAAAAGCCAGAATAAAATTCCCCCTGCGCCCCCCAAAAAGATAAAAACGTCCGCCAAATCAACCGAAAAAAAAAACAAATAAAATTATTAACGATTGACCAAATCAGGGCGCGGAGGGGGCCGCCTTATTCGCCTCTCCAATGCCCAAACTGGTTATGATTGTTTATGTATAATAAAGTTTTCCGTCGTTTTGTTGTTTTAATTGATCCGGCGACAACAACGGGCACATTTGCATGGCCCAATTCGCAGGCGCGACCAGCAGCGATGAGATGTCACACAGATGACGATGTTCCCACGGTCTCGGGCTTACCCGTGATAGCCATATTCCCAAGCGAGTCAAATTTATGCTGATATGATTGAGAAGCTACCTTTGGTAGCTGCTTCTCCAAACATCGATTTGACAGATGAACCAGAGATTGGCGATAGATATTAAGCGGCTGAGAGCCCAAATCTAGAGACAATCCCATTCACTCGTCACAGTTGATCTTTAACTCTAAATTAATTCTTTTGGCTTTGTTTTTGGTGCTGCGCCGGCTGTATCTGTATAAAAACCCATACAGAATCAAGCGTTACCGATGGATAATAGTGTGCTGATGGGTTTGTAGAAGCTGGGAGCCGCAGGTGATAGACCGCCGACAGATTCCCACTACCAAACCGGAAAATACGTATCACCACACGATTTGCATAAATGTTCCATTCGAAAACGGTCTTCTTTGCCGATAGAGATGGAGAGTAGTTTGTTGGCTGCGATGACCACTGGTTCAGAGGTCGTCGCATCGACAAGTGGACAATCGGTGGATGGAAATCGACTCGACTTCCGCTGATCGTAATTTATTGGTTTTTTGACTCGACGACAGACGACGCGTAGCTACACTTAGAGAGAGAGAGCGATTCCAGAAAATGAATATTGAAAGGCGAGCTAATTGGATGCGAAAATTTGTCTCAAACTGCTGATGGGCGATGTTTTACATGGAAGTCATCGAAATTTGAAGGTAGGATGGGAGCCAACACTGGACGGTATGGTTCTCACGGAAGATCAGGCGGAAATAGAATGTATTTTGTTAAACGATTTGTTTTGACAGATCCGAAAGTATTTCCTGTGGGATAATGAACCTGTTTAATGCATGTTAGTGCAAAGAACAGATTAGGATTGGTAACGGAGAAAGGCAATGTCACACGTGATTTAATTATAAAATTCGAAGGGATTTGAGTTTAGAAATATATTTGATTCGTATTCACTTGAACATACCTTACATAAAGATGTAGGAAATTATATTTTCTCGTCTGTGGAGGACTTCGCTTTATGATATTGAACTTAAAGAGCCATCGACGAATAATCGATAGAAACATGGTTTCGTTGCGCAACTATTTTGGTCGGCTTAGAACCTCTTGACCTCAAGAATCATGTGACCGATATCAATGTATCAAAACATTTAATCCAGGGCAGGAACTAATAAAAATCAGATGAAAGCCAGTTCCCTTATTGGCTGAATGGAAGGGTTCCACGTGGAAATTCCTGTTCGACGTGGAAATATGGACGATATGATATGCTTGACTTAGAACACTTCCTCTATTCCAGTTGCTTTGATGAATCGGAGTATCTGTAGTGGATTCAGAGAAGGTAGATCTGTCTCTGATAGCAGATAGGCACCTAGGTGATGTCTTCTTTTGTAAATTAATGCTTCGCATTCCATAAGAAGATGCTCTAGTGTTTCTGTAAGTTCCCTGCAGAATCTGCAGTGTCCAACCATTCTATTACCATTTGCCTAATGTGCTCCTTGAGTCACTCTACAGTCACACGTTAGTATGCCTGTCAAGATGCGAAGTCGATTCTTGCTAAGTCTTAGACAGGTTCTGTTTCTTTTTCGTTTGTGGCTTCCCATAAGTTCCTTCGCCTGTCTCAGTTGAGGAATATCCTCCCAATGCTTGACCCATTTGCTTTCTTTTTCTTTTCTCAGTTCTTCTCGTATTTTGTGGGGTCCTATCCTATCCCATAGGCGTTTCTTGCTAATGCATCCGCTACTCCGTTCCCCTCCACTCCTACATATCTTGGTATCCAGTAGATTGTTATTTTATTAGCCTGTCCCAGTCTGTTGATACATTTAGACATTCCCAGACCAGTTTGGATATTAAGAGGTACAATCAGCACACTTTTACTGTCTGAGATAGCTTAATGTAGCCCATGAATAGAGTTCCGTTTTAAGAGCCCAATATTGAGCTCTACTTAATACCAGCTGATTTGCGAGCTATAGAGAGGGATCCATTAGAATTTGCTTCGGGTAGTCGAATCCGAAGATATGACGAGCTACGAGAATCATTCGATATTAACATATAAACAGGAATCTCAGCCCGTTTAATTTCTTTTTGACGTTTTATTATTCACTTGCTTAAGTGGTTTTATAGTTCGGGATAAACCTGGGCCCCAAACAATAAGCCTCATCATTTACCTCGGTCTTTAGCTAATTGCCTCCAGTTGCGCACTCCAAGCTGGTTGAGGTCCCCTTGAACTTGTGCGCGCCATCTACGGCGAGTAGGCCATCTACTGCGTCGTCCTTCTGGGGTAGATTCAAATACTCTGCAGGCTGGAGCGATGGTGTCCATTCGCTCTACATGTCCTAGCCATCTCACACGTCCATTACGTAATTTTTTGACCAGGTCGATGTCGCTGTACAGGTGGTATAGTTCGTCGTTGAATCGAATTGAGGATTAAAGATGTGGGCACGGTGGCGTAAGTGGTTAGTGTGTCGGATCACTACGCATGAGGTTCCAAGTTCGAATCCCAGAAAACACCAACAACTTTTTTCACGGTCCCACCTCTCGCGAGCGTCTGACAAACATCCGAGAGTATTGTTGTCACGGAAAGCTTCACAAATCGCCATTCGGATTCGGCATTAAAACTGTAGGTCCCTTCCATTTGTGTGAAAAATATAACGCACACAACATGAGTGGTTGCGAGAAGCTAGGCCCTGGCACTTTAAAGAGCTGTTGCGCCAAATATTTGTATTTGTATTTGTATTAAAGATTAGGAGGTAAACCAAACATATTCAGGTAGCGAGGCGCATTAGTTTTGATCTTTTGCAGGTTATATGGTTCCGGAAATACAATACTAAAGAAGGTAATGCAGTTATCTGTTGGTTTCAGTGAATTTATGTGTTAACGTGCATACCAAGCACACTGACTTGAGAATCTCTCGCATTTTGAAGAAGAAAGACCAGATCGTCGGATACAAGAAAAGCGGATGTAGAAAAAGATGCCGGGAGGGTCAGTATACCCGTCTAGAGGATTGTCTAGTTAATTGGCTTGGTAAGGCTAAAATACAAAACACACCAGTTGGAGGTTCTATGCCTAAGGAGAAACCTCAGCCGTTTGCAACTTCGATAGGCATTCAAGGATTTACTGCTAGTGAAGGGTGGGTGACCAATTTCAAGAAACGTCATGGCATCGTTTTCAAAAAGATTTGTGATGAAAGTACTACCGTGGATAATACAGTTTGTGCAGAATGGAAGGAAGAACTACACTGTTTGTTGGAACACTTTGATCTAGAGATGGGCTAAGTCGTGCATTTGCATTCGCAGTTATAACTATGAATGCGATTTCTTATTCACTGCGAATGTAAACTGCTAATGCGCATTCGTAATGGAGTCATATAGGTACACCTGTCCTTGTGCATTGGTAACACCAGACAGCAATTTGTTTTTACGGATGGCTAATTGGAAATGATGAGGGATGATTCTTGTCTTTTTGTTGTCACGAGCAGCATTTCCCGCCAATTCCAAAACTTCAGCAGCCAAATACTCCATAACAGCTGCTAAATACACTGGAGCACCAGCACCGACACGTTCAGCATAGTTGCCCTTGCGAAGCAAACGATGTATACGACCGACGGGGAACTGTAGCCCGGCACGATTTGAGTGCGACTTTGCCTTTCCTTTCACTTTTCCTTCTTTACCACGGCCAGACATTTTCACTAGTAGTTTTTTTTTTTTTTTTGTGATTGTGCACGACACTACTTCTGATGTCTAAATCTATCAGATCGTCCTAATCGTTAAAGTAGAAAGCTCCTAGGTGAAACTTCTTCTGTGGGAGAGATCTGGGCATGCACAAAGAAGGTGAGGCATGGTTTCTTCCTCTTCTTCATACATGCAGCTTCTACAAAAATCATTTCAATATACGCCAAGCCGAGTTACATGCTTCCCTATTAGACAGTGTCCTGTACTTACACCTATAATAGAGCCAATATGCAATCGGTTAAGAGAGATCAATTTCTTAGCGCGTTTCAGATCCAATTTGGACCAAATCTGCTCAGTCGCTAGGCATGTTGTACCACTTGTCCACCTAAGATTTATTCTTTTTATTGCATCCAGCTGGGCGCCGTGGCGTAAGTGGTTAGTGTTTCGGATCACTACGCATGAGATTTCTAAGTTCGAATCCCAGAAAACACCAACAAGTTTTTTCACGGTCCCACCTCTCGCGAGCGTCTGACAAACATCCGAGAGTATTGTTGTCACGAAAAAGGTTCTCAAATCGCTCTTCGGATTCGGCACTAAACTGTAGGTCCCTTCCATTCGTGTGAAAAATATAACGCACACAACAAGAGTGGTTGTGAGAAGCTAGGCCCTGGCACTTAAGAGCTGTTGCTCCAAATATATATATATATATATTGCATCCAGCTTAAATTTAAGTTTGCAAGTAGCGATTGGTATTCCTACCTAGATTATCCTTATATGGAAGGATGGGTACAATTGTTCCTATTCTGGCGAGTTCGTCAATTTTACAATTCCCCAGAATATACCTGTGCCCCGGCACCCAACAGAGGTGAATATTAAACTGCTCCGCCATCTCCTTAAGAGCCGATCGGTAGTCTAGGGCTACTACTGAATTTATAGAGATCGATTCCAAGGATTTGATTGCAGCTTGGCTATCTGAAAAGACACAGATATCCTTGGCGGATATCACATTTTTCTTCAGCCAAGATAAGACCTCCTTAATCGCCATTATTTCCGCTTGATAGGTAGATTCAGGCGGTTGTAACAGCAAACCATGCTGATACATAAGTAGCACAAAAAGTGCCGTTTTAATACCACAACTCAAGTGACCTAAACGGATGTGAAACGGGCGTAGCTTGTAGGGAAAGGGAGAAAGAGTAAAGATTATTGAAATCCACCCCGTTGCATTAAGGAAACTGATAATGTCCCAACGCTTGTCTTCGCTAATTCTATCAGGTTGTCAAAAAGGGGTTTACCTAATGTAAGCTGTCTGGCCTTGCCTAGAGTCGGACACTTACAAAGGAAGTGTAAGGTAGTTTCTTTCTCGTTAGCAGTGTTGCAGCTGCGTCAGTGAACATTAAAAGGAATTCCTATTCTAGCCGCAAGAATCTCGATGGGTCAATGGCCAGTACTAACTGGAAGAACTCTTGCGATATCTGCACGGTTTTTGTTTAGTAGATCTTTCGTTCTTTTTCGGAAGTATTTGCGCCATATCTGCCTGGAGATGAAACAAATCCGCACCCCCTGCCACCTACTATCAGCCTTTAGCAGATAACGCTAAAGACGGAAGGAAAGCTTAAGATTAAGCCTATCAGAGAAAACACCTTCACCAACTTCGTCCATGGTGTTGGAGCCATTAGTATATAAGTGGATTGACTCATCTTCTAAGAAAACATCGTCATTCCTGAGTGACAAAGAAATTCTTATCAAAACTTAGACGTTGGATGGTGTTGTGCGTCTTTTCCGGAGAGATTGCGAATTTATTCAGAACGGAAGCGTGGCCAAACTCTTCTCTTGACCACTGTTGGGTAGCTTCAAGGCGGACAGCTGTATTCGCTGCTATTTGCTTGCTAAATATGTCGAGGGGTATCAGATGAAACATGATGTCCAGTGCCGCTGAGGGAGTTCTACGTAGTACTTCGCTTATGCACAGACAAGCTGTACGCTTGACCTTGCTTAGATAATCACTATTGGTAGTTTATTCTAAGACTGTCCACCAGACAATCACTTCGTATATTAGTATCGGTCTAATGACCGAGACGTAGAGCTAGTGAGTTATTTGAGGCTGTAAAGCAGCAGCTTTCTTGACGCTTTCTTGAATGTTAGGTTTCCAGCTTAATTTCCTATCCACGATAAGACCCACAAGTTTTGCTTTATCAGAGAAAGTTAAGATAATGCCATTAAGAGAGGAAGGAAGGACCGGTTAGATCTGTCTAACCCTCTGCACTCGAATCAGTACGCATACAGGAAAGGCAAATCTACAGTAGGTGCCCTTCATTATCTCGTCAAAAAGATTGATGGAACATTCAAAGGAGATAGCCTTGTGTGCATTTCTTGACATCGAGGGCGCGTTCGATAACACTGGTTACGACTCGATCGCAAGGGCGATCAGTAGCAGAGGTATCGACCAACCAATGGATTAGGGCCATACTGGTAAGTCGATTCATTACCTCGTCCTCCAGGGCAGTGTCGGTGTCTATAACTGCAGCCAAAGGCTCTCCTCAAGGAAAAGTTCTTTCCTCCCTGTTATGGTCAATAGTCATCGACAATTTGTTAGTAGATCTTCATAGATCAGGATACACCACCGTCGGTTATGCTGATGACTTGGCGGTTTTCATTAGAAGTAAACATGGCACGACAATTTCCAATGTCATGCAAAGTGCAATATCTCAAGTTGTGGAATGGTGTAACAAAGAAGGACTATCCATCAATCCTAGTAAAACCGTTCTGGTGCCGTTTACAAGGAAGACACAGCTCAACCCTGAACCTATTGCAATCAGAGGTACCACACTAGTTTATTCCAGCGAGGTCAAATATCTTGGTGTAATTCTTGGCAAACGACTTAACTGGAATTCACATATCAAGTCTGCCACAGAGCGTGCTACTAGAGCACTTCTTCTTCTTCTTCCTTTTATCAGTGAGGCTATGATCCGAAAACAAGGGATCACAACCCTCCCACTTAACCGCATTTCTACTGATCCGCCTGTGGACTTCGCTATTAGAGCACTATGGGTCAGTAAACGGCAGAACTTGGGGTCTCTCTCTTTAGATGATACATTGGTTGTACATAATGATGGTTAGACCCATTATCACATATGCGGCCATCGTCTTCTGGCCAAATACTCTCCAGCAGACAAGGGCAAACAAGTTGCAGAAGTTGCAAAGAATTGCCTGTCTTGGCATTACAGTTGCGATGCGCACCTGCCCTACGCCAGCTCTGGAAGCTATTGTCGGGCTAACACCCCTACCAATCTTCATTAGGAAGATGGCTGCTAGATATACCATCAGGCTGCAGCTAGATTATGGGTATAGAGCAGGTGACCAAGTGGGACATTTAAAGATACTCAACTCAATCCCTAAAAGAGACATGTTCTGCCCTACACCAGATATTATGGACGGCTGTGGGCGCCGTGGCGTAAGTGGTTAGTGTGTCGGATCACTACGCATGAGGTTCCAAGTTCGAATCCCAGAAAACACCAACAGCTTTTTTCACGGTCCCACCTCTCGCGAGCGTCTGACAAACATCCGAGAGTATTGTTGTCACGGAAAGCTTCACAAATCGCCGTTCGGATTCGGCATTAAACTGTAGGTTCCTTCCATTCGTGTGAAAAATATAACGCACACAACATGAGTGGTTGCGAGAAGCTAGGCCCTGGCACTTTAAAGAGCTGTTGCGCCAAATATTTGTATTTGTTTTTGTAATATTGGACTGCGGAAACTGGTCCAATGGTACTCCAACACTGGACCCTAGATGTCTGGTCTGGTTCACCGACGGTTGGAAAATGGATTCTGCAGTTGGAGCTGGGGTCTTTGGACCCAACACAAAGATTTCGGTACCTATGGGTACGGCTCTCACTGTGTTTCAGGCTGAAATCCATGCCATTGAGATCTGCGCCGGACACAATCTCCGCAAGGGGATCAAGGGCGCTAGAATACATATCTTCTCAGAGATAGCCAAGCAGCACTTATGGCACTATCGTCCAACCTAATGGACTCCAGAACCGTGAAATGCTGCTACGATGCATTATAAGACCTTGCCAAATACAACAGGGTAAAACTCGGTTGGGTCCCTGGACACCAAGGGACAACGCATCTGCAGGGATGGCTCAGAATCTGCGTCCTGAACCTTATTGTGGCGTCAACTGGGCAACAGCTACAACGCTGACTAACGAACGGGAAAACAAACTTCGTCTAGACCACTAAACTAATGAGCCAGGTCTAAGACAATCCAAACGATTATTCAAGCCTTACTCCTATAAAGAAATCCTTAACTTTAGATAGGGAAAGCATTAAGAAGCTCGTGAGCTTTCTAACCTTAACAGTAGAACCTGTGTCAAGAGAAAGACTGTCGGTTATGTTTAGAGGAGGTTGAAACATCCGAACACATTCTTTATGAATGCCTGGCTTACTTACTTGCTTAGGTGGCGCTACAGTTCGAGGTGAACCTGGGCCCCAACCAACAAGCCTCTCCATTTAGCTCGGTCTTTAGCTAATTGCCTCCAGTTGCACACTCCAAGTTGGTCGAGGTCTCCTTGAACTTGTGCGTGCCACCTACGGCGACGATTCCCTCTACTGCGTCGTCCCTCGGGATTAGATTCGAAGACTCTGCGGGCCGGAGCGTTGGTGTCCATTCGCTCTACATGCCCTAGCCATCTCAGACTTCCAATACGCAATTTTTTTACTAGGTCGATGTCGCTGTACAGCTCGTATAGTTCGTGATTGAACCTTCTACTCCAAAATCCGTCAACGCAAACGGGACCGAAAATCTTACGAAGAATTTTTCTCTCGAAGCGACCAAGGATATCTTCATCCTCTTTTAATAAAGTCCATGTTTCAGCGCCATAAAGCAGGACTGGGGTGATCAGGGTCTTATACAGAGTCTCCTTAGTTGTTCAAGGTAGGACTTTACTGTTGAATTGCCTTATAAGCCCGAACAAACAGCGTTTGGCAAGAGTTATTCTTCGATTGATTTCTCCGCAGATCTTGTTTGTAGAATTTATAGCAGAGCCAAGGTAGACAAAGTCCCTTATTACCTCGAAGTTATAGCTGCCCACTGTGACGTTCTGTCCAATTCATCGGTGTTGGCTGTCCCTTCTTGTTGACAGCATATACTTGGTTTTACCCTCGTTTATCGCTAAACTCATTTTGGCCGCTTCCGCGTCAAGGCCGGCAAACGCACCGGCGACAGCCCGCTGAGTTCTTCCGATAATGTCTATATCGTCGGCGTTTGCAAGCAGTTGTACAGACTTGTGGTAGACTGTGCCTCCGGTGTTGGCTTGTGAGTTCCGCACAATCCGTTCAAGTACAATATTAAAGAAGTCACATGACAGCGCGTCACCTTGTCTAAAACCTTTTGTGACATCCAAGGTCTCGGTGAGGTCATTGCCGACCTTGATGGAGCAGCGAGCGTTCTCCATCGTCAGCCTACACAGACGGACAAGTTTGGCAGGGATGTCAAAACTAGACATGGCTATATAAAGCTCTTCTCTATAGATGCTGTCATAGGCGGCCTTGAAATCGATAAAGAGATGGTGAGTATCGATCTGGACTTCTTAAGTTTTCTCCAGGATCTGCCGAAGTGTGAAGATTTGATCGATGGTGGACTTTCCTGGCCTGAAACCGCACTGATAGGGTCCAATCAAACTGTTTCAGGCGTTCACACAATATCGTAGAAAAGATCTTATATGCGATGTTGAGGAGAGTGAAGCCTCTTTAATTGGCGCAGTTGAGCGTGTCTCCTTTCTTGTGGATCGAGCAAACGATGCTGAGATTCCATTCATCAGGCATACACTCGTCTGACCAATTCTTAGAGATGAGTTGGTGTATGCACTCTACCAATTCATCCCCAGCTGCCTTGAAAAGTTAGGCCGGTAAGCCGTCAGGTCCAGCAGCCTTGTTGAATTTTAGCTTGGATATTGCTATCCTCACTTCGTTTTGGTCATTTGAAGGGAAATTTTGACTATCATCGTCTATGTTGAATGGTTCATTCTGCCGGACAGCGGGATGTTGGTCTTCGTCGCCGTTATACAGTCTGCAGAAGTAGTTTTTCCATATTCTCAGCACCGACTGTGATTCTACTACGAGGTTTCCATTTTTATCTCTACAGGTTTCTGTACGGGTATTGCTTCTCTGACACGTTCTTTTTACCTTTTGGTAAAACTTCCGTACATTGTTCCTGGAATATAAACTCGATATTCTCAAACACGCGCTTCTCATGCTCGTTCTTCTTCTTTTGGAGAAGCCGATGTTCTTCCCGTCTCTTTTGCTAGTAGAGCTCACGAGCAGCTCTCGTTTTCCTTTGCAGCGCCGCTTTGTATGCCTTTTGTTTTGCTGCATGTACTCGCCGGCATTCTTCGTCAAACCAGGGGTTTCGCGGTGGTGGGCGAGCGAGACCCAGCACATCAGTCGCGGCGTTTCTGATGGCATGTTGGCAGCGTTGCCACTGGTCTTTGGCAATGCCTGGCACTACACTCGTTAAGGAAACATATTCTCCACAAGAAGATACTTACTTCAGTGAAACGCTGTGAAATGCTCTACTACTAAAGACATACTCACTTTCATAAGGGAGGTAGTACGTCTGTTAGATTAACCCCAACCCTCCGATACAATAGATCTTTCAGGTCGCAGTTTCGTTGCCACGTGGGCATGGGTTGTACAAGAGGAAAAAAAAGAAAAAAAGAGAGGGAGGATCGACAAATGGAATTTTATATTTCCTCCTGTCTAAATGCGCTACAAAGTTTTGTTCGCAAACCATCATCTGTCAGATAATATACAGTTTGTCAGATATATACCATCCTAACACCTAAAGAAAGACAAATTCTCTCTACTTTCAAAATATTCTAGAAAAAGTTCTGAAATATGTGCATATGTATTCTTATATGTATGCTAACATTAGTGGGTATAGATGACAGATAAAAGGAGCACAAAAGTGGTCGCTCTGCTTCTGAACTTAACTATTAAAACTTAATTTAAAGCATTTTTGCATATTTTTAAAACTTGTTTCTGTTCTCAGATATTATCGGATTCAAAATAGGAATTTCGCGCCCGTTCCGGCACCTCTTTATCAGCTATTGATCTGAAAGTTCAGAAATGTAAGAAAAATTAAAATAATGTTTAAGCGGGAACCAAAATGAACGAATCATTGACAGCAACATGACATAATAGAAATAATTTTGAAGTAATTTCGTGAAAAATTATAAAATAAATAGACCAAATTGCCAGTTGCCGACAATGGTAATTGTTTGAAAGTGTTATACGACTTAGAAATATTTCAAAACAAAAATTAAAAAAAAAACCTGAGTCCCATACTCTCTTCGTTCCTTTTTCTAACTTCAAGCTCACCATTTATTCAAATGAAGTTACATCACATAATCCTCCCACACAGTTTGGTCCCAAATTTTATGACAAATACCTAACCCATTCCCAAAAACAAAAAACCACATCATCGTATTACTCGCCACCTTATTTGTCAGACGTCATTTGCCGGCCACCACTTTCCCTGTGTCACATCGAACCGATTTTATTTTCGCGCACATTAGCCACAACACTAATGTGCGTCCCCAAAACGGAGCGAAAAAACAAAAAACCCAATTCTAAGTAATTATACGGTTCTTCTGGATTTATTGATCCTTAAACCATGCTAGCTACAGAGAGTGCCCTCTTCCCCTACCAAACCAGAAATAGCAAATCATAAAAATTCACTCATCCACCCTCGCCTTTTTTTTTTTCTGTGGTCGTTCTCTATGCCACTTTACACCGCCACCACAGCCGGTCCCGCTCGAGGAACAAAAAAATAAAATACCAGCTTATTATGGAAATCACTTCTGTGGTCACAAAAAAGCCTAGGAAAAACTATGAATACTAAGCAGGCCAATAATTAATCCTTATCTCTGCCTTAATTGGCTTAAAGCTATTTTCTTTGATTTATAAACTGAAACTGAAAAGAAATTTCGCAGGAATGCGCCCCACAAAAAAATGTCCTTCTACAACTTAATTTGGACTTTCTAATCTAAAGGAACTGCTTTGGCCGACAAACAAAAGGACCACTTTCATCAGGTTGTAAATTTTGGGGGTACTTAGCATTCGCACACACAACAGGAAAAGGAAAAGGGCTAACCTCAAACTCATGTCAACAGAGGGCCAACTGTCAAAATTTGCATAAAACCTTACGTGAAAAAATCTTAAGCGTGTGCTCATGGAACCATTGCGCTTTATGCGGTGGTCACAGCCGATAAATATCACCCATGGGCCTGAATTAATTTTATGGTCTGCCATATATGAGTCGGACTTTCCTTCGAGTCGGAGTCATTTTGACGTTTAATTCTGCTTTTATTGACCGTCAACATGCGACCAAAATAGCAGCAGCAACCACCCTTACGCTGAAATGAAATTGATTATTTTTTATTTTTTTTTTTCTTTCTTTTTTCGTTTCAGAGAAGCGGACCTCTGGAGATCTCAATTCGGGGAAATCGCGGCTCAGAAAAAAAAGAAGAAAAAACCAGCTCTCCGTTACCGATCTTTCAAATAAAGTCAATAACAATAAATCGGATCGCATTAAATACACGAATACACGAATTTTTATTGCGCGGCTGATTGAAGCGGAGAGATAATTACTAGGCCATCATCATCATCATCATCATCATCATCATCAGCAGCAGCAGTGAACGCGGCCATAGATCACCACCGCCGCCCTAAAAACCATGCCACATACAGGTGAGTGGAGTGTTAGTGGCCTTTAACAGCATTTTAATTGGTATTTTATGTTTGTTACAAATTTTTTTTGTTCACGAGAGGACTATATATTGGGGACACCACCATCACCACCACCACCACCACCACCACCACCACAAGTCATTAGCCATTCCTCGACACCTCGAAATGGGAAGATCTCTTATCAGCCCGAAAACCCTTTAAGGGTACCACAATGTCTATCTGTACTAGGAAATCCCATAACCCGAACGCTCATTACCTAATGGTCGACCGATCGGATCAGGCTTTCATCATTTCTCCGTATCGGCGCTGGATCGGTTTTACGATCAAAGAATACGGAGGAGGGGGAAAACAGAAGAAGGAAACTGTCTTCGCTAATCCCCGAAACCGCCTTCGTTATTTTTATTTTTTGTTTCCTTCATTTAAATGAGCTTTCACGGCGTGCAACGATCATCTTTATGACTCTTCCCACTTCTGACACCTTGGCTTAAATCGAAAACAGATGTGTCCATGTGGCGGTGCTCCTTTTTGGAGAGGTGCCACCCTATTAATTGCGTTTTAATGGTGGAACACTGTAATTCGCACACAATAACCATTACACTCAAGAGTCCGGCTGCTGCTGCTGCTGCACTCGATGTGCACAGTCATTTTGCATGAGGCGCGAGATTGAGAGCCAGCCAACAATTATCCCCCAAATTATCAGATGCCCTGAATGCAACCTTTCACGGTTATTATTTTTATTGGCCCCGTCGTCGTCATCATCGTCGGACATCGTGCAATAAAACTGAATGCACGTCGATGTGCTGCAGATGCTACTGAGGGACAGAGTCATAGCCATAGTCAGAGTCAGAGCCAGAGCTCAGGCTTTGATGGCTTTGACGGCGGTTACGTTGCGTATGCCAATAAAAATTTACGAAATCTCACAATTAGCGAGCAAAAAAGTGCCAAAAACACTTAACACCATTCGTCGTGGTGCAGTCTATACCAGATCCCAACATATTTCCGGAACACAAAAACATCGATTCACGATCGATGGATCGTAGCAGCATCCGACACATCATGATGCTTCTGTAGAGAATGGCTACCTCGGTGATTCCTGTTTTTTCAACGTCTGGAGGCCGGTCATTAATATTTCGAGCGCGACCGTGTAGAAATATTCTGTTTTGAGATCTGTCGTCCCTTCTGGCTTTGCTTGACGATCATCATGATCATGATGATGATGGAAATCTTCGGGGGCTTCAAGATCTTGCGCGAGAGATATTCTGGCGATGGTGTAAGATAGTTACATTCCAGTCGTCACCAGTGTTTTTCTTGACATTTTGCTTTTCGTTTTTATTGTTTTGCTTTGGTTATTCGTTCTCTTTCTCTTATAGAGAAGAAGCAGTACTTGGTTTGGTTTGGTTTGGTTGGATGCCATTACAAAGATGGAAATTGCTGAATTAATGACTTCGTTGTGAGGTGTGTAGGGAAACTTTATGTGTGTTGCGATGATGCTCCAGTATTGGCTTGGCGTGGAAATACTTTTTTTTCATCTTGGATTTGTCTGCGTAATAAATCTTCGGATGCACAATGGATGTGCTTATACGAGATTTTAATTTGAAATTGATGTCATTTGCATATGGGTGGGATTTTTTTTGGTTATTTTCAAATTAAATTACAGTAATTGGAGTGTTAAAGCCATTTCAAGACATACTGAGAGATTTTGTTGAGAGCCTATCAAATCTTTGGATCAAGTGTGGGCATTTTGTTGAAATTTTGACGGTGTTTAGTTGGAGACGCTTCAAGAATGTAGGTGGCAGGTTAGGCGTTGGTGGTTTTGGGAAACCATTTGCTTATAATGGATTAAGCTTCGACTTCCTGAATTAGCATTTTTGCCGACTAGCGTTATATAATAGACGATAACCATAGCATGAATAGTAAAATGGAAACAAAAAATGGTTTCGCTTGAAAATAGTCACGTTTTCTTGCAATCGTGTACAACAACCTGGATCTTTGCGACAACAGTAAAAAAGTATTGACTTGAGACTGGTTAAAAGTGTTATATAAAATTGACCAACATATGTATATAGCGTACGTATGATGCGTCCAAATGGCACGTGATGCATAGAGGAAGGTTGGCTGTGGAATTCGATATCCAAAGTTTCAAACCATTACTCAAATCTTTCTCTTTCTTTCTCTATCCTTTTCAACGCCAGCACTGTGTAGAAACATTTTAAGGGTATTCATAGCCCGTCATAACCAGGTCGAAGAAACCATCTCACGAAAAATAGATCACGACCGGCTCGGCTGGTATTGTCATGTTCAAAGGAGAGAACATTTGAACTCCGTCAAAATGGCAGTATCAATGAGCGTTCCACTGATATTGCGAAAGACAGGCCTAAAAACTCCTGAATCAGACAAGTGCAACAACACCAGCATTTGATTTGCCTCAATAACGAAGTGATGCTAAATCAGGAAGCCTGCCGATATTTTCTGAGGTCAAACTGGCGAACCCCAGAGACGGATCAGTAGAAATGCAGTGAAGTAGGAGGGAAATAGTGTCTTGAGTTCAGACCATAACCTCGCCCAAATGGAAAGAAGAAGACATCAAAAAAGTCGGGTAATACAAGGCTGCATTCTTTCACCAATACTATTCTTATTGTTGATTAGCGATGTGCTTCGTGCAGCTTTGTCGATGGGAAACAGAGGAATTCGGTGGACTCTAACATTGCATCTGAATCACCTTCACTACGCTGGTGATGTACATATGCTTACATCACAGAATTATGGACCTCCACCGAATGGCAGCAGATAAGTAAAGGGAGGCCGGCGTCTCGTCGTCGAGCTAAAAATTAATATGGCAAAACTAAATTTGCCAGCCTTGAAACAAACTCAAACTCAGCTCAAATATGCATTGCTGGATAGCCGGTAGAGAGAGAGTAGAGGATTTCCAGTAGTAGTAGTAGAGAAAAGGATTTCTAGTATCCTGGGTGTATTGTCTCGACCGATGATGGAACTGAACGGGGATCACGAAAGCAAAGCCCGCGTTTGGGATGCTGTCTAAAATATGGCGAAGCAATGCAATTAGTGTGAACACCAAGTTAAGATTGTTTCGCTCTAACGTTGAATCCGGTGGGCGCCGTGGCGTAAGTGGTTAGTGTGTCGGATCACTACGCATGAGGTTCCAAGTTCGAATCCCAGAAAACACCAACAACGTTTTTTTTCACGGCCCCACCTCTCGCGAGCGTCTGACAAACATCCGAGAGTATTGTTGTCACGAAAAAGGTTCTCAAATCGCCGTTCGGATTCGGCACTAAACTGTAGGTCCCTTCCATTCATGTGAAAAATATAACGCACACAACATGAGTGGTTGCGAGAAGCTAGGCCCGGCAGTTAAAGAGCTGTTGCGCCAAATATTTATTTATTTATAACGATGATTCCGATGCAGCACGTGCAGAGTAACCATTACTATCACGAGGAAGTTGCAAAAGCTTGTTAACAGGTGGCTGTGCAATATCTCAAACATTTTCTGGCCCAACCGTATCTCTAACGAACATCTCTATCAGAGAACGGGTCAGTAACCAATAGGTAGACACAACCATACAACGACGGAAGTGCAGTGGATTGGTCATACGTTTCGGAAGGTGACACTTCCATAGCTAACCATGATATGCAATGGAATCCTTTAACCCAGGATGGTAGAATACCTGACGATCCGAAGAGAACATAGCGCAGAACAGTCAAAAAGGAGCCACGGCTGTTGGGGAGAGCTGAGACACGGTGCCATGAAACCTTACACGATGGTGCGTAGATGTTGCTTTTTTTTTCTATTTTGTGCATTGGAAGAGAATCTTTCAAAGACGAAACTGAGCCCGTGCCCAGTAATAGTGTGGGATTTCCACCCACTAAACCCACCTCCTCTCCTACCCCTGGTCCTTGCGGCACTGCCGTCAAGCATTCATCGTGAGGGCCTTCAGCCTTATATACTCGGCTCGTTCGTTTGTCCGATCCACAAGAAAGGAGAGCCTCTCAACTGTGCCAATTATAGAGACATCACTCACATCGCATATAAGATATTTTCTGCGATATTGGGCGAACGCCTGAAACCTTTTATCAACAGTCTGATGAGACCCTATCAGTGCGGTTTCAGGCCAGGAAAGTCCACCATCGATCAAATCTTCACACTTCGGCAGATCCTGGAGAAAACCCAAGAATTCCAAATCGATACTCACCACCTCTTTATCGATTTCAAGGCCGCCTATGACAGCATCTATAGAAAAGAGCTTAATAGTGCCTTGTCTAGTTTTGACATCGCAGCCAGACTTGTCCGTGTGTGCAGGCTGACGATGGAGAACGCTCGCTGCTCCATCAAGGTCGGTAATGACCTCACTGAGACCTTTGATGTCAAAAAAGGTTTTAGACAAGGTGACGCGCTGTCATGTGACTTCTTTAATATTGTACTTGAACGGATTGTGCGGAACTCACAAGCCAACACCGGGGGCACAATCTATCACAAGTCTGTACAACTACTTGCATACGCCGACGATATAGACATTATCGGAAGAACTCAGCGGGCTGTCACCGGTGCGTTTACAAGCATTGAGGCGGAAGCGGCCAAAATAAGTTTAGCGATAAACGAAGGCAAAATAAAGTATATGCTGTCAACAAGAAGGGACAGCCAAAACCGACGAATTGGACAGAACGTCACAGTGGGCAGCTATAACTTCGAGGTAATAAGGGACTTTGTCTACCTTGGCTCTGCTATAAACGAAAAATAACTCTTGCCAACCGTTTTTTTTTTTTGAGCTTATAAGGAAATTCAACAGTAAAGCCCTATCTCAAAAAACTAAGGAGGACTCTATATAAGACCTTGATCATCCCAGTCCTGCTTTACGGCGCTGAAACATGGGCTTTATTAAAAGAGTATGAAGATATCCTTGGTCGCTTTGAGAGAAAAATTCTTCGTAAGCTTTTCGGTCCCGTTTGCGTTGACGGGTTTTGGAGGAGAAGATTCAATTACGAACTATACGAGCTGTACAGCGACATCGACCTAGTCAAAAAACTACGTATTGGGCGTCTGAGATGGCTAGGACATGTAGAGCGAATGGACACCAACGTTCCGGCCCGCAGAGTCTTCGAATCTAACCCCGAGGGACCACGCAGTAGAGGGAATCATCTCCGTAGGTGGCGCGCACAAGTTCAAGGGGACCACGACCAACTTAGAGTGCGCAACTGGAGGCAATTAGCTAAAGGCCGAGCTAAATGGAGAGGCTTGTTGGTTGAGGCTCAGGTTCACCCCGAACTGTAGCGCCACCTAAGTAAGTAAGTAAGTAAGTCGTTCGTGTTGGCCTACGCCACGTTTCGCTGTCCCTCCTGTCTTCGTTGTTCTTTCTTGATGGAAGCAACAGTTTCACTTACTGCTTCCCAAGCTTCTTGCGTGCTCAGCATCTGTCTGGTGATGTTCTCTGGTGTTAAGTTTACACCCAGTCTGGCGCGTAGTCCTTGTAGAGGCCCTAGGTAGGTAAGTAGGTACGGTGGTTCTTCTTACAAAAGACGAACCCAATTAGCACTAGCTGCCGTTTTGATACCACAAACTCATGTAACCTGGATGTAGAAGTGTGTTGGTGGGGAGTCTCTACATCCAACCTGTGAAGTTTGAGAAGAAAGTCTTTAATGTTTTTCCCTGAGACCTCCTCAAGGGAATTGAAAAAGGGTTTTCCTAAAGCTCGTTGTCTGGCCCTATCTAGTGCCGGACAGGCGCATAAAAAGTGGATAAGGGGTTTTTTTCAGTTGCGACATTACAATTGCGACAGTGTGTGTTGTGTGGGATGCGTAGTTTGACTGCACGGTCTTCTATAGATCAGTGACCTGTGGTGTTCGCTGTTATTCTGGCGATGTCTTTACGCGATCTGTTTAGGAAATCGGTTGTTTTTGTTTTGTTGTAGTTTGGCCACATCTTCCTAGATATGGCACAGTTTCTTAGCCTAGTCCATTTTAAATTGGCTTTAGCAAGGAATTTTGAGGAGATTTCTGCTTGTCTGCTCCAAGCGGAATTTGAACTGATTCCGAAAGTGAGCGGTGGAGGGCTGAGCCTTTATCAGAGCCAGATCATCAATAATTTCGTTTTCATAAACGCTACTGTACCATGAAACCGAAATCAGTGTTACATTGAGTTGGCCAACTAGCGAGGCTAGCTCATTTTGGCATTCAAGCACAAGCTTGGAGGATGTAGTAGCCCATGCAATGGCTTTGATGGCAGCTTGGAGATCTTTTGCCTTGGGGTTATATTTGTGTGTATTTTGATCTGGCGACAGGCTTCCTGGACAGCGAGTAATTTAGCTTGAAACACACTGGCAAAATCCGGAAGTCTACATGATTTTAAGATGTTTAAGGATTCAGAAAACACACCCGCACCGACACCACAGTCCATCTGTGAACCGTCTGTGTAGATTATTACGTCAAAATCCTTAATCACCTGCCCATCTTGTCTTTCAAATCTCGTGCAGAATTGAATGTCGAAACGTTTTGTCAAATTCAATTTGGGTATAATGTAATCTGTTGTGGGCAAAACAAGTTCTCCCGGCAGAGAATCCAGAATGTTACTATGCCCATAGGGTTTCGTACTGCAGCATCCAAACTCCCTGAGTCTGACCGCACTTTGTAGTGTGATGTTTTTAATGTGTAGATCTAAAGGTAGAAGATGCAGAATGGCTGTTAGTGTTGTATATGTGTAACAATTGATACATTTAACTTGAGTATGGCTCTGTCTCTCTCTCTCTGATAAATATGCATTCCCTACGATCATGGTAAGAGAGCATTCGAAGTCCGACCACCATAGAGTTCACTACAATAAAGCTTCTTGTAAATATTAAACACGTCTTTTACTAATATGCAAATACCACAGTTACAGCATCAGTCGGGGTTGACCGTACATCGCCGGTGGTACCTATGTATGCCGTTCCTTGTTCCTTGTTAAGTTTGGCTATATTATAGCGTTTTCTTATAGCCGGCTACCATACTATTGGCCCATATGCGAGAATTGGTCGTACTACGGCCCTGTACATCCGTAAGGTCAATTTTGGTTGCAGTCCCCATTTTTTGCCGAATGTTTTGCTACAAGCATAGAAAGCTATACATGCCTTCCTTACCCGTTGTTCTGTGTTTAGCTTCCTAAAGACATAGCACTGGACGGTAGGGAGAACGGTTGGCCATTTAGCCGAAGAAGTTCGAAGTCATGTATTTTGGATTTAGTAGGAAAGAGCATCAGTTCAGTTTTGCTCGAGTTCACACCAAGATCACACTTTTTGGCCCAGGCGCTTACCTTACTCTAAACATTTTTCGTGATTTCACTTAGCACGAAGGGGAACTTTCCTGACACTAGTATCACCATGTCGTCTGCATACGCGACTACCTTGATTCTATAACTTTCTAATGTTAAAAGGATTTTATTCATAATTATAAGACATAGTAGAGGTGAGATAACACCGTCTTGGGGTGGTCTCCTACAGGAGTCAACTATCTCCAGTAGGGGAACACCCCATTATTAATACAATTAACATTCCATTACATAGTATTAAGCACAATTAGTCCCCTGAATTTTATTGGCTTCAAATTCTAAATTTATTTGAAAACATATTATGTGTAACACCTTAAAACACAAATCACATGGCAATTGGTGGAGTCCAAATCGGCCATATCTCTCCCTACATAGCGAAACCTTATCTTAACATATTTATCTTTGGTGAAAGTGAGAACACACGTATTGTCTGTAAACTGTCACATGTAAATCACAACTAGACAGCTCGCATAAAATCTAGGTACTTGGCTAATTAGTGAGTTTTTAAATAAAACGCTTTTTCCGTTATACCTGTGCGTACTACAATTTACTTTGCAGATTCAAGGGTCAACGTTTGTTAATTTATTGCACGCACTTATTCTCAATCAGAATTCATTGCGAGCAAGTTGAGAGTTGTGATCCCAATGGCCTAGTAGAAGAACAGCAAAATGGGTCTAAATAGCTGTCGACTTCTTTCCACAAGAAACCCTAAAGTAATCCAACTTTTGTAATATACGAGTATGTTGATGAATTTACTCAAAACATAATAATGAAACACTTTATTAGATTTTAAATAGATAAACTCATATAAACGGACGGGTAGATGTTAAAATTGAAAAGAACAAGTTGTGTGTGAGATATCAACATTTTTTTTCTTCTATTTGAAAGGCCTATCAATAACATTATGTGACATCGTTCAAATGACCGCCGCGACTTCGCTGAGAGAGGTCCAATTTTCGAAGACTGTGACGCATAGATCAGACTGAATTTGAGCGATGGCACGAGTTGTGTTGACTTTGAGGCTACCGATCGTTTGCGGCTTATTGGCATAGAGCTGCGACTTAAGGAAACTCCACAGTTCAAGTCGCCTCTGCGAGATATAATTATGCCCTCAAATTGCTCGCGCAGAATGTCCATTGTGGCATCAGCTGTGTGGCACGGACCGCCATCTCGTTGGAACCACATGTCGTTCACATCCATATCATCCAATTTGGGCCAAACAATTTTTGGAAAAAAGAATACCATCGTCGTTTTCGAAGAAGTACGGACTGATGATGCCGTCTGCCCATAATCCACACCGAACAGTAACTTTCTGCGAATGCATTGCCACTTGGTGGACCTCGTGTGGATTGGCATCGTCCCAAATCCGGCAATTTTGCTTCTTGGCATACCCGTTCATACAAAAATGGGCCTTGTCGCTGGAGATGATTTTTTTTTCCGGAAATCGGGGTCCGCTACCAACTGGTCCAGAACCCAGTTCGCGAGCACACACAACGTTTTCTATGGTCGTTTTCTTTCAGCTCCTAGGTTAGTTGGATTTTGTACGAATGTAGGCTCAAGTCCCGATGCAAAATTCGCCAGTTGATGTCTGAGAAAGGCCGAGTTCTTGTGCGCGGCGCGGAATTGATTGCCTCGGGTTCTCCTGTACACTCTCAAGGACAGCGGCGATGTTTTCGGCAGATCTTGCGTCTCGTTGACGTACGGATGTTGACTGATTGTTCACTTAACTGGCACTAAACGTTGAATAGAAGACTGGGAAGGAAGACCATGTAAGCCGTAAAATGGGCGCAACGCACGCATCGTTGCTACAACAGAACACCCACTTTGATAATAAAGTTTTATCATTCGCATGTGTTGCTCGATGCTGTAACTTGCTATGGTGATTTGTGTTTAGTATCTGGAAAATAAAAAAATAGAAAAATTAACAACAGATAAAACAATATGGCCGCCATGAACTGTCAACATCTACACGTCCTTGATGGAAAACCCTTTATAAGTGGATTACACATGGAGGCATTGACATACGACAAGATTTACTTAAGTTCTCTTTAATTTAGCCGCAATAGCACGAGTTCAACGGCCTTAAGCAATGTATTTTTCGGTCGATTAGCTCTTATAGGTTATCTACGCGAACCGTGCTTAGGGCTGATGCTTGTAGGTGGAACACCCTTAAGGATATACGGAGATTACACCGTAGCAAAACAGTTATCGTTCTTGAAGTTTTTTTATCCCGAGCAAATTGGCACTCTAGATAAAATAATGATAAGGACATGGTGAAGAAACGATGAAAATACATTCCCCGAGACTATGCTTGGGGATATTAACAAGGCTGCACATTATACTATTGCAATCAGTATCATTGCTGCCAATAAGAAAATAATCGATATTTTCCAAGAAACGTCTAGGGGAATCGAGGTTGATAAAGATCACAGCAGAAATCAATCTATTAGTGTGACGCTGACAGAGTGTACACTGTACAGAGTGACCTTAGTAGTTCAAGCTATGGCTTTGTACTTAGCCCATAGAAACAGTGATTGGCAAGAGTAATTCTTCGCTTGATTTCACCAGGCTATATGGTGAATATCCTTTACTACCTCAAAATGATGTTTGTCTAAATGTCTTCTGCGGCTTTCTGTCCAAGGCGCCGATGTTAGGTGTCTTTTGTTGCAGACAGCATATATTTTTTTTTGCTTCAATTGACCGCTATACTCATCTTAGCTGCCTCTGTATACATATGGCTATGTACAACTCGCCTCTGTACACGCTATCATAGGCATCTTTGAAATCGCAGTGGTCCGATAAGCTACTCTGCGCCATGCACCCACTTTCTTCTGAATCGGAGAGACAGTGAAACGCTGCAGACTTTTTACAGACATTACATCATTCGTTTGTATGCCCCCTCGAGACTCATGCCACTTACTATTATGTTTATGAGAAACAAAACCAAACCAGCAAAACTGGTCCTGTCTAGTCTAGGTCTAGTTGGAGACCTCATTTCTTGCAATCTATACCTGCGATTTCAAAATATGTTCGAAGTGAATGTACTCGTGGCGTTAAGCAAGAGTACAAATGTGAATATCCTACCCCTTCCACAGTATAGTTCACAGCACCACTGGGATACAATAAGTCTCCACTTGTAGGGTGGCAGGATGTGCAGGTTTAAGCCCCAGCGGGCGAGCAACCAACAGTGACCTAAACATAAAAAGGAGTCGAGTAACATCAGAGTCCCATCCAACCACTGCACTGAGCGCGATTCGCCTCAAACAATCGGGTGCGTGGAAGCAAAGCTCCTATGGACATGGTTCTATACTATACAGATACAGAACAGATCTCAATAGAACTACTGACTATGTCATCCCCCACATAGACTTCTACAATAATTACTTCATATTTATTGCCGAAAGACAAGAGTGGGACTCCAGCACATTAACCAATGAACAGGCCATTCAACTATACACAGACGGGTCTAAAATGGATATAGGAACTGGTGGTGGATTTTTTTGTGAGTCACTCAAAATCAACGACTCACAGAATCTCCCGGATGACTGCAGTATTTTCCAAGCCGAAGTCTTCGCTATTGAAAGAGCAGCACAGACCATTCACAGAAAGAAACTCAATCCTTCCAATATTTCTATCTTTGTCCAGCGGCAATCAAAGCACTAGACAGTGAGGAAGTTAGATCAAAAGCAGTTTCCAGAAGCCGAAATTCACTGAACAAGATATGCAACACCCATGATGTATCTGCTAGGTTCCCGGACATAGAAATATAGACGGGAATGAGATAGCAGATGAACTAGCCAAAAGGGATCAGCATTAGATATAGAACATACTTAGATACCAATAGAAGTTCCTATAGGTGTAATCGAATGAAAATCGACCTCAAAACAAGAGAGCTGATGTAGAGGCGAATGTATCGTATACCGCAGTTTATGGCCGGTATTGAATGAAGGAAGAACCAAAGAGGCAATGAACAAAAAAGAATTACACATCTTGATAGGTGCACTTACAGGGCACTGCACGATAGGGAAAATGGCCGTAAGAGTAGGCATTAACTCACCCGACCACTGCAGGAGCTGTCAAGACGCGAAAGAGATAAAAAATATCAAAAACTTGCTATGTGACTGCGACAATCTGCAGAACCGGCGCCAATACCACACGGGTAACAGGTTTTTCGACGAACTAAGTGATCTTATGCAAATTCCACCAAAAAAACATGATACAATTCATGAGGAGTTCAGGTTGGTTCGCTACTGGACCGATCGAAAAATAAAGAGTTTTAACAGGTTCCACAAAGATAAAAAGGGAAACGCAATGAACCGTTTGAAGCCCCCGTGAGAAGCACATAGGTGCACCTCGCTCTAACCTAACCACTGCACTAAAGGAAGGTTCCTATGTGGTAATATAATGGGCCGAAACGAGACTGAGTGCTCTGGGATTTGGGTTTCCTTTTTTAAATTAAAAAAGTCTCCGAAGAGACATGTTTTCCTGCGAGAAGTTAAACTTAATGTTGTTGTCCTGAACACGAAAATACAAGCACCAGACTCTGGACTTATTTTAGACGTGCTACGTAAGCTCCAGTGTAGCTAAGATAAACCGTTCTATTAGAAGCTTTATAATTGTCATAAGAAATTTGTGGTGACAAGCCCCATATCTAACCAAAACACCCTTACACTGCCAGGCAGAGGGTCAACGTAACCAGGAATATATGGGTCAACGTAACCAGGAATATATGACTGGTATGACTATCACCACTGGTACTGTCGACTATATGATAACTTCGAACGTCCTACATCTTATATGTATGTATAGGTACAACATCCTCTCTAAAATGTTAATATTCAGCTCAATTTGCTTCAACTTGTTAGAATTATTATTACTATTCATGTAGGGTTATCTTACACTACGACCTAATAGTCTACTGTGCCAACTGCTAGTACCTTGCAGAGGTTTGTTCCCATTACAATTCCTTCGAAATTTTGTTTGAAGGTCTTAAACTTTTGCCGTGGCGAGAATGGTTCACCTTAGAGCTCTCTCCCCAAACCAGTTTCCTTTAGGAATCTAAGAATGAGAAGTGGGTCCATGGTTGGCATATCCTCATCACATATTTGGTAATTGCCCAAGTATTTCAATCTTTCGTGGATCAGTGCCCCACAAGATTCCAGAAGATGCTCGGGAGTCTCGCTTGACTCATTGCAGAATCTGCAAAGGCCTTCCTTTGTTATACCCAGTTTCCGTAAATGCTTCCTGAGTTGCAGTGCCCCATTAGGAAGCCTGTTAGGAATCGTAGGTTATTCTTGTTAAAGCCAATGCAAGCTTCGAATGTTTCCAGTTGTGACATCCCAGTAGTTTCTTAGCTTGCTTCAGACTTGTAGGGTTTTTCCAGCTTCTTGCCCTGTCTTCTATCTCCGTTTTCCTGAATTCTTCGCGTATGGTATGTTCCCCTATTCCGCAGAATTGTTCAGGACCAATGAAAGGTTCTGCAGTTCCGTGTCTTGCCAAGGAGTCTGCTGCTTCATTACCGTTTATCCCTACATGACCGGGTATACAGTAGGTTAGGTTAGGTTAGTGGGCTGATGTAGGGACGGAAATCCTCTACACCACACTCAGGTCAGTATAGACCCATTGTGATACCCATGGGGGAAAAGAAGAAAGAAAAGAAAAATCCCTTCCTTGTGAAGAAAAAATAAACGTCTCTGTACGTAGTCTAGTAGAAAGCATATAGTACCTACTGTGCCCGAGATACAAACCTTCCAGAGGATTTGATGAAGTTTGCGATGTCGTTGATCGGTCTGTTGGAAAATTCTTCTAAATCTTTAAAGAAGTATTGTCCGAGATATCTATTTCTAAGGTGGTAGAGGCCTGGCCCCCACAAAGGTCCTCGTTCGTCACACGTAACTTTTTTATGTGGTATCGCATAGTGTTGTGCTCCGTAATAATTCCTATGAAAGTAGAGAGTGATTTTCTATTCCTCTGCATGAGTTTATTGGGCTTTGCACTGTCAAATGTAGGCCATGGCTTCCTTGTGATGATACAAGTATCTAGAGAGGACCATCTGTTGTTTGCCTCTGTTAGGGCTTTATTCCCTTCCTCAAGTTTGAGTGTGCAAGGCGAGATGTACACTGAGGGGTCGGATTGGTCCGAGTTTAGTGCTGAACCTCCTATAGCCAGTTCGTCAGCTTTCTCATTCCCTGGTATGCCTTCATGTCCAGGGACCCAGCAGAGCTCTACCGTGTGCTGTGTTCCAACAACCTTGAGCTCTTCTCTACAACAATTCATAAGCTTCGATTTTACTTCTGTAGCAAATATTGCTTTTATCGCTGCCTGGTGGTCGAAGAAAAAGGTGATATCCTCCCTTCTGCCTGGAAAACGCTGCTGTAGTTCGGAAGTCCGACTGACAAGAAGATACCAAGCATTTCAGAGAAGATGCCTGCGCCGACACCCGTTTTCATCTCCATTTTTCTGTTGTCAGCAGCATGATGTCGTCCGCGTAAGCTATGGTTTTGACGCCGCTGTTTCTGAGTTTTAGACGAACTTCGTTGGGGACAAATACCCACAGCAGTGGGGATAAAACCTCTCCTTGATGAGTACCTCTTGAGTCGTAGTAGTAAAACGTTACTTTGTTGTTTCTACCCAATTCATTAAGTTTGTAGGCACACAAGTTTCGACCTAATGACATAGGAGTCAAGTGCTTTGATATGTGATTGACTGTCTGACAGTATTGCTATGTCGCAGTTTCTGTATCTTCTTTCGAGATTGAGTTGGATACATCTATCTATAGCGCATATTTCAGCTTGAAAGATGCTGGCACTCTTGCCCATGGGTTCTGAGTTTTGTAAGCATTTTTTGGTTGCTACTTAACGTTTGTTGTACCTCGCTTTAGGGGGTTTACACTTGTATCGATCCCACAATTAAGGAATGCTTCATCCTTGGCCCAAACACACCTGCCCCTGTTCCTTTCTCAGTTCTCGACCCATCTGTGTACCACTTTATCGTGTGGTTGCCTAGTCCGTATATTACGGATTCATTGCTTCACTCATTCTTGTTTCCTAACTTTGTACAAACGTTTTTTCCAAAGTTAAATTTTCTGATACTGTCGTCCCTGAGGACTGCCAAAAGGTGGAGTTTCTTAGAAGTGCATCGTATTCCCTTGAACTAATGCATTTCTCTCTTCTAGTACCTTATTTTGCCATACCTGGGATCGTCCGCTTTGCAATTTGCTCTACTACGAGATGAAGTAGAAGAAGAACTTCCACGGCTGCAGTTGGACATGTTCTCATGGCTCCGGTGATGCAGAGGCACGCAAGTCTTTGCACTTTTATGAGTGACTGTCTTGCTTTGCCCACGCTATCGCTCCATATCTGATCGTTGGCCTCACAATGATAATATATGTACATCCATCTTACCCGCTAGGCTCCTGCATGTACTAAAAACACGGGTAGCCTTATTATATGGACTCGTTTTGTAAGGTTTTTGTCACATTAGAGCACATTACGTTGCCCTGATTCTATTCATTCCCACACCTACGCAACTCAATTTCTTCTCTATCAGGTATATACCTAAATTGCCTAAAGACACCATGCCATTTAGATAACGAAAAATTGGCTACTGTAAGCCCAATTTATATTCCACTCCAATAAAACCACAAAAAATACAACAAAATGCACTTCCTTTCCACCAGAAACCAACTGAAATCCCACACACTAGCAACAAAGAATTAACATACCAATTAGGCCAGGCTTCACTTTTGTTAATTTGTATTCGAATTTTTCTTCTCATTTCAGGACAAGCCGGTGTGAATCAATTGGGCGGCGTTTTTGTCAATGGACGCCCACTGCCCGACTGCGTACGCCGACGGATCGTTGAATTAGCTCTAATGGGCGTCCGACCTTGTGATATATCACGGCAATTACTTGTTTCGCACGGTGAGTCTCCAAAAAATTTGAATTTTAAATTTTCCCTGTATAAGTGCCCCCCTACTCCAATTAAGATGTTAATATCAAGCAACCCTCTCTTACAGGTTGTGTGTCGAAGATTTTGACACGTTTCTATGAAACTGGTTCCATTAGGCCCGGATCGATTGGTGGCAGTAAAACAAAGGTGAGTGTGTTCATTCATTTGTCATCGCTCCTGTCAAACACGACGACAAAATGATTTCATCGCCCGCACAGACTGTGTTCACAAAGTAGTCATTTGTAAAATTTTAATTGAGTTGACAGTAGCTGTTGATGTTGGTAACGCCGGCCGCCGTCCGCCAGGGGAAGAGATTCAAATTCAATTTATTATCTCACGTCAGGGGCACCACCTGTCACCTGATGGGTGCGTTCACACGATGTGACTGTGTAATCTGTGCCATAAAACACCTAATTACAACATTATACCAATAAATATGCGCGCATGAATCCTACCTCACCCCTAGTGTAGAAATCGGCAGCCTTATCGTTTCGGTGTGTCCCGTCGCTGTTGGTGCTAGTGGATCTGTCAAACTTAGTCCTAGATAGTGAAACTACTACTTCTTTGCCGATATAATCAATCACTTCACATGAAACATGAAATTACCCTGTGGCGCTGATTAGGGTGCACAGTAGAGCAGAGATAGTGTAAAGTGTGGTGAGCTACCAACATTATTTAGTCCGGGACCGGGGGTTGTTATGCATTTTTAATGAATTGCCTCGTCACACGTCACACAGGTCCCGTAGAAAGGGTAAACACTAAACACCAGCTAAACACAGTCTTTTCAAAGATAACAGAGCTCTGATTGTTTTTTTTTTTGTGCTCTGCGTCCCTCTTGTGACGTTTTTACCTGTCAAGTGCAAATAAAAGTGAAGTGGCCTCGGTGGCTACTGTTTATGAGGGCTTTCAGCTACACACACGTAGGGGTGACTAAGGATTGCGTGCGTGCAAAATATTTGCAAGAATGTGAAATTTCACGGTATTTAATTTGACATTTGTTCTTGTTCTGTGTCATTGCAGCAAGTGGCGACACCGACAGTGGTTAAGAAGATCCTGCGTTTCAAGCAGGAGAATCCGGGGATGTTTGCGTGGGAAATCCGTGACCAGCTGTTACAGCAAAGGATCTGCGATCCGAGTTCGATTCCGTCGGTTAGCTCGGTAAATCGAATTTTACGAAACGGTGGCCTATGGACTGATGAGATGACATCGAATGAGCAGAATGCCATCATGCATGAGAGCTACTTGAAGCAGCATATATACGCGGCGAATGGCAATGCTACCGATCCCAATGCAGTAGCCACAGCGGCAGTGGCTGCTGCTGTTGCCACGACAACATCGTTAACCCACCCGCCACCGCAATTCCGCTATGGGGTCACTACCCGTTCTGAGCTGCCAATCAAACCCTCGCCCACGCTGCCAGTTACCACGGCGAGTAGTGGTTCCTCCCAAGTGTCAGCACAGGACCTTAGCTACGTGCAGCAGCAGCAAAATCAAATTGCATCATTCCCCAAGCACTGGTTGTGGAACCCATCCCTCCTTTATTCGACTCAAAGGATGCATGAAGCCGGTTTCTTCCCCTACGCCCATGCACAGTTCCCTGGCTATTTCCACGGAGGCGGTGGAGTGACAAAGTCAGAGAGTTCCATCGACTTGACTACCGGTGGCGGAAGTGATCCACTGAGTGACTGCGATTCGGGAAAGTCATCGCCATCGACATCGACTGTGGGTACACATTCGGCGCTGACGCCTGTCATGAATGGCAGCACTAAACTGAATTCGAGAAAGCGGAATCCTTATTCGATAGAGGAACTCTTGAAGAAGCCCGAAAAGAGGCTCAAGTTGATGGAGTCGTCGGTGGAAGTTAAGCGAGAAGAGTTTCTAGTGGCGGTGGACGATGCCGATGATGATCCAGTGAAGATTGAGGAGAATGTCGAGGTGGTCAACTAAGAGGTGACCAGCCGACGTAAAAATAGGAAACTTAAGTTTTTATTATTTATTTATTTAGAGCGTAGGAAGACTTTTGTAAATATGCGTAGCGTAGTAGGGTAGATTAAGAATAGTTTTTGTTCGCAAAGAAATAAAATTGAAAAAAAAAAAAAGAATTAAGAAAAGCGTTTGTGTGTTATTTTTGTGTTGTGAGATGATTTCGTTTAAGGTTAAGTTACACTCGGATTTTTATCTAAGCGAATGATGTCTAAGGAAGTTTTAAAGGTAATCTTGTATAACCGAACTAATAATATAAAAAAAGCGATGAGTGGTTGAGGAATCCAAATTACTTTGAATACATTGAAGAGAGTTGAGATACATTGAAGAGTCCGGACAGGATGGCACATGGGCGTTGTTGACGCTTTAAGATGCACGAAGGGTGACACTCTTAAGAAGTAAGTAACCAGAAAATTTAGATGCAGTCGATTTTGTCTGCTCTAATTTAATATACTCCCTCGCCAGCAAAAATACTCCTGATCTACCAGTCTGTGAGTATCTCTGGGTATATTCAGTCCAGCAGGCATATATATAGAGACTCAGCTTGTAAATGAGCCTACACGCATACCTAACATTGAAAGTTATTCCGCCTACACGCTGGACTTGTTTCTTACTTTCAACCCTGGTAAATACATCATTGATGCTTACGCGCCTTCCTTGATGTGAAAGCTTCCACGAATAAGAAGTTCGAAGATCCGCGGAAGCTTTCACATCAAGGAAACCATCGTACACAAATTAGAGCGCGACCGGCTCAGCTGGTATTGCCACGTTCAAAGAAGAGATCATTTGAACCCTGTTAAAAAGGCAATATCTATGCACGTTCCAAAGACATCGCGATGTAGGAAAGGCAGGCCTATAAACGCCTGGATCAGACAAATGCGACGACATCGGCATTTCATTGGCCTCAGTAACCGAGTGATCCAAAATCGGCAGGCCTGCCGATATTTTCTGAGGTCAAATAGGCGAACCCCACAGGCGGATCAGTAGAAATGCGGTGAAGTGGGAGGGCTGTGATCCCTTGTTTTCGGATCATAGCCTCGCTGATAAAAGGAAGAAGAAGAAGAAGAAGATGCTTACGCGCCTCTAGGCCGTTCTGAGCACTATATCGTATCAGCTAAATTCTCGTACTCTAACCAAGCTCCTACTCTATTTCTCCGTAAGTACGTGATTCAGTCACCTACTCTAAAGGGTCTCCCTCTTAGTATCGACGAACAATGGATGTACAACTGGCTCTACTCGAAGTACAGGATTTCGGAAGCATACTTCGTGATGATTTCATACTCCAGTATGCGAAAGTCATCTCATTTCTCCTTTATTGTTCACATGCCGAAGAAATATGATTGGCTTTTCTTCACATCCAACACCGAAGTCTTCTCACACGATGGCATCGAGGACCCTTCATCTTTAAATTTATATAATACAAGCCTTACTGCCCATGTTTTTTTATACAACCAATGTTTTTTCCCCTCATATTTGTAAACCTATCACCTTCCCTTCTAATATTTCTACCCTTAAAAAAATAACCCCCTGACGTAACCGGGTGTCTTTCAGCAAAACTAAACGCACGTCACACCTCCAAAAAACTTGCGCTGACCTCAATGAGTTTTTTTTTTTCGTTCCCAAATACCTCTCCCTTTACTATCAAAATTGTTAGAGGAGTGCGCTCTAAAACATCGGACGTTTTCCTAAACTCCCAAAGCCACCCTACTATGTTTTTGCGTTGACGGAAACAAATATATTACCTGAACCTTTTACTTCCGATTTCAATGTATTTCGTAAGGAACGTCAAGAGGTAGTGAAAAGGAGCTCAACTTGTTCCAACTGCCTCGGATACAACCACCATGCATCAAGTTGCAACAGCACCAACAGGTGCCAAAAATGTGGAAATAAACACTGCACAATGCTGCATATGGATGAACAAAATGGGTACCATCATACCAACACCAAAAACCAGCCCATTCAACAAATGGCTCCTTCTCAAGGACAATATAACACAAATTTTAACAATCACTTGATTCAAATACGAATCCGCCAACACACTCAAATTGGAATAGTGGACACGCAGTGCCTTCCACTACCCATAGTCAAAATGTTCAATCGCATTTCAACCAAATGCGATCGCAAGTTCTACTAGCTACAGCTTTAGTAAAGGTCTTTTCTGCCAATGGGGACCACCATGTCTTGCGAGCTTTAATAGACGCAGGGTCCGAGGCAACTTTTATAAGAGAGGACGTCGTACAGGTTCTCAACTTGAAGAAACAGCGGGCAGAGGCAACTGTGACAGATTTAGGAGAAACATCTACAGGTACTGCAAATTCTCAGGTCGAATTCACAATATTCTCTTTCACCAATCCCTCATTCTGTCTCAATGTCAGGGCGTTTGTCTTAGCAAAATTGACCTCGATTTTACCAACCCAGAAACTTCAGACTTCCTCTTGGAGTCATCTGTCGAAACTTTTGCTGGCAGATCCCTCGTATAATTATCCTTGGAAGATTGATCTACTCATAGGCGCCGACCTTTATGCGTCTATCATCCTTGAAGGACTAATCAAGAGTCAAAATGGTTCTCCATTAGCACAAAATTCGGAGTTGGGATGGATCTTAACAGGACCCATCAACAGTAATCCGCCCGCCAATTCAGCAAGATTGCAAGCTCACCATATAACACTTGAGGACCAACTTAAACAATTTTGGGAGATCGAGGAGAATCTGGAAGAGCGAAAATTGACGCAAGAAGAGGAGAGGTGCCAACTACACTTCCAAAACACAACGCAGCGCAGAAGTGATGGGAGATATGAAGTACGGCTTCCGTTTAAGAAAAATGAGCGACCAAATCTGGGAAACCCCAAAAGGGCAGCAATAGCACGATTTTTCCAAATTGAAAGGAAACTGAATGGAAACAGGAAGTTGAAGGAAGAGTACATAAAATGTATCGATGAATATATTGCATTGGGACACATGAGGGAAGTCAAAACAGACCTTGAGTTGGTAGAAGGAGAACACTACTTTCTACCTCACCATGCAGTGTTCAAGGAATCAAGTACCACCACAAAGCTACGGGTAGTCTTCGACGCCTCATGTGTGACATAGAACGGAAAATCACTGAACGATCATTTGCTGGTAGGCCCACTAGCAGTACGAACGTTGCATGAGGTGGCCATGGACAATGAGCGAACCCACCCTCACGTAACTAAGGCGATTATTGAAGGCTTCTATGTGGATGTCTTCCTCTACGGAGCTGATAACGAAGAAGCGGCCATCAGGTTACAAGGAGATGTTTTAGTTGTGTTAACTGCAGCTGGATTACCTCTTCGTAAATGGGCCAGCAATTCAACAAATATTTTGGTTCAGATACCTAAAACTGAAAGGGAAGTGAATCTTCCTTTGCAATTTGATTCACCGGATGCCATTAAGATGTTGGGTATCCAATGGCGTCCAGCCAAAGATATTTTTAAATTTAAACTCGATGTACCCAAGATAGAAAAACACAGCAAACGATCCGTTTTGGCCGACATCTTACGTCTCTTTGATCCTTTGGGGTGGATCGCGCCATGTATAATCAAGGCCAAGATGATTATGCAGCAACTATGGGTTCATGAACTGTCGTGGGACTCGACAATAAGTCCTGAGATAGAAGGACACTGGGTTGAATTGCGAAACAGTCTACAAAGTCTTGAACAATTGGAAATTCCACGTTGGATAGGCTACGAAAACCCATCTCAGGTGCAGCTCCATTGGTTTAGCGACGCCTCTGAAAGAGCGTATGCGGCGGTTATATACTCACGGGTTTCTAAAAATGGTCAGCAACTTGTTAGCTTCGAAGAGTCGCTCCATTGAAATGTGTATCCTTGCCACGGTTGGAGCTTTGCGCAGTGCTACTGGTAAAACTTCTGCACAGGATCACAACCGCTATGCAGCTGGAAGAGGCGGAAACCTTTGCCTGGTCGGATTCCATGATCACCTTAGCATGGATTAAAGGAAGTTCAGCTACGCGGAATACATTTGTAGCCAACAGGATCACCGAAATCCAAAAGTTAACCAACAAATCGATATGGAGACATGTAAGTAGCAAGGACAACCCAGCTGACATTGGATCGCGAGAATTGAACCCCGAAGAACTCATTGGCAATGACTTGTGATGGCACGGACCGTCTTTCCTTCAAAATTTTTCGGTGCACGATTGTTCAGAAGACATTGTCCTAGAAACAAATGTAAAAAGTAAGGGAGCACAAATGGTGCAAGAAAAGGTGACATCGCTTTACAGCACCAATTTTGAAAAAGCAGTGACGAGCCTTTTTAAAATAACGTCCCACAGTATTGTGCTCAACTACCTATTTATTCAAAAATGTTCTACTCTTCAACGTCTCGTGCGGCGGCGATATTTGTTTAATTTAAAAAATAAGAAAACGTGAATGATGTTGAATACTAATCCACTCACGGCAAATAAGCAAAGTTCAGCACATGATCAACTTGTGAAACTTGTTCAAAAGGAAATGTTTCAGGAAGAGATCAATGCACTTCAGCAAAAAGGGCCAATATCGAAGGGTAGTTTGATTCGAAACCTGAACCGATTTTTAGACGAAGATGACTTACTGCGAGTGGGAGGCAGATTACTCAACTCAGTACTACCATTCCGTCAACGACATCCAGTCATCCTGCACCAAAGGCACCACTTTTCAAGGTTGGTAGTAAATGACGTTCATCAACGCACTTTACACGGCGGTCAACAGATGATGATGGCTGAAATACGTACTACCTACTGGATTCCAAATTTGAAAAGAATTGTTAAATCTACAATTCACGGATGTGTTCGATGCCATTGCTACAGCGCCCAAATGCAACAGCAGCTAATGGGTGACCTCCCATCAGAACGCGTAAGGGTCAGTCGACCTTTCACAAATACAGGCGTCGACTATGCTGGGCCAATCGAAATAAAATTATGGAAGAGTAGGTGCAACAGATCAACAAAAGGCTACATAACCGTATTCGTGTGTCTGGCCACAAAGGCCATTCATATCGAACTAGTGAGCGACCTAAGCACTTCAGCATTCATCGCAGCGTTTAAACGATTTGTGGCAAGACGAGGAAGCTGCAGTAATGTGTTAAGCGACTGTGGCACAAGTTTTAAGGGAGCTAACAACGATCTCAGAAAAGAGGGAAGGTTTATTTTTATTTTTTATTATTTTTTTTTTTTTCGTGGGTAGGTGAAAATCTTCATGAGACACTATGAGACCGTGTACTCAAAGTAGTGTCAGATTTCTACTGACTAAAAGCACCCTTCCCTTCATTTTGTTTACTACTTCTAAGTAAGACCTTATCAAGTAGTTTAAGCTTCAGATTTATATTCGCGTGAGGCAGGTAGATTTTCAATAAAAGCACCTGCTGAAACCGTCATGACGTGCGGCTTTTTGTCTTATAGCGCTAATTCGAACGGTTTCGTTCTTTGAAGTCGGCGCGTAAGATTTGTCACATCCAAAGTTTGGAGTATGGCACAGTTGCAATGGCCATGAAGACGAATACGAAGCCTGCGAGCGAAGTTTTTTATTTCGTCCTCCACGGTAGCTATCCCTAAGTCTCTGTGGATATCATTGTTTCTGATATACCAGGGAGCGTTCACGATTATTCTCATAATTTTATTTTGCAATGATTGTATGAGATTCCTATTGCTTGGTTTGGTACAACCCCAGAGTTGTATACCGTACGTCCACACGGGTTTAAGCACTTGCTTATACAGAAGCAGTTTGTTATATACTTACTTTACTTATGTCCTGTATCCCCTTGTGGGTCCTAGGGCCTCTACTGCGCCTACGCGCCATCGTGTACGGTTTCTGGCAATGTGTCTGAGTTCTCCCCAACTTTTCCCTAACTGCCGTGCCTCCTTCTCGACTGTTCTGCGCCATGTTTTCCGCGGACCGCCAGGTCTTCTGCCATCCTGAGTTAGAGGGTTCCATTGCATAGCATGGTTCGCTATGGAGCTGTCACCCTTTCGGAACGTGTGACCAATCCACTGCCACTTTCGCCGTTGGATAGTTGTGCCTATTGGTTTCTGACCCGTTCTCTCGTAAAGGTGTTCGTTAGAGATACGATTGGGCCAGAAAATCCGTAAGATATTACGCAGACACCTATTAACGAACGTTTGCAGCTTTCTGGTGATAGTAGTGGTCACTCTCCGCGTGCTGCAACCATATAGCAGCACGGATTCAACGTTGGAGCGGGACAGTCTTATTTTGGTGCTCAAACTGATTGCATTGCTTCGCCATATTTTGGACAACATCCCGAACGCGGACTTTGCTTTGGCGATCCTGTTGGTTATATCCAGTTCGGTTCCACCATCGGTCGAGACAATACTCCCAAGATACTGGAAATCCTCTACTCTCTCTACCGGTTGTCCAGCAATGCATACTTGAGCCGATGAGTTAGTTCCAAGGCTGATGATTTTAGTTTTTGTCGTATTGATTTCCAGCCCGACGACACCTGCCTCCCTCTCCACATCTGCTGTCATTTGGTGGAGGTCCATAATTCTGTGGGAGAGTAAGCATACATCGTCTGCGTAGTCAAGATGTTTCAGTTGAGATGTAAGAGTCCATCGAATTCCTCCGTTTCCCGTCGACAAAGCTGCATGAAGCACATCGCTAATCACCAATAGGAATAATATTGGTGAAAGGATACAGCCTTGTATTACCCCACTTTGGATCTCAAATTCCTCAGACAACCTTCCCCTGTGCAGAACGTGACATTTGGAGCCTTCATATGTAGCTTTGATAATAGCAATTAGTTTATCGGGAATGCCTCTCCTGCGTAAGGCACGCCAAATAAACTCCCTGTTGACACTATCGAACGCCTTCTCAAAATCGATGAAGAGCAGGTGCAGTGGCGATCGATATTCAACACACTGTTCGATGATAATCCGCAGGGTGTTGATGTGGTCGGCACAGGAGGATCCAGAGCGGAAACCTGCTTGTTCGGCATCGAGTGTGTCTTCGAGATGTTGTTTGATTCGCTCAAGGATTATTTTAGCTATTATCTTAACTACAGCAGGTAGCACGCAGATACCCCTCCAGTTTCCGCACTCCAATAAATTTCCTTTCTTAGGAAGCTTGACGATCATTCCCTTTTTCCGCTCGTTAGGAAAGCTCTCAGCTTCCCAAGCTCTATCTATAAGTGGAAGCAGAAGCTCAGCAGTTATATACGCTTAGTTTGGAATATCTTCCAATTAGCCAATACATTTCTCTAAGTCGATTTTCGACTTCGTCACGTTTCTTTTTAACGTGAGGTTTCCATTTAAGTTTCGCGTCTAGTGTCATTCCCAGATATTTAGCTTCGTTTGCATGCGGTATTTGTACCGAGTTAATGAAAACGGGAAGGTTGATTATTTTCTTGTAGGTGAAGTTAGCATGCGTCGATTTGGTCTCGTTAAGAACAATGCGCCAAGTTTTTGTCCACTTACAGATTTTATCCAAGGCTCGTTGGAGTTTTATGGTTGCTGACTCGATTGAACTTTCCGTTGCCAGAATAGCCGTATCGTCAGCGAACGTAGCTACAATAGTGCCTTCAGTTTGTGGTATGTCCCGAGTGTACAGCAAGAATAAGATAGGCCCAAGGACACTTCCTTGCGGAACTCCGGCGGCGATTTCTTTAAAATCAGAATATTCAGTTCCGTGCTTGACACGAAAAAGTCTGTTTTTAAGGTATGATTCTAAGATCTTATGAAGTTGCTCCGGAAGGATTCGTCTTAGCTTATAATTCAATCCATCGTGCCAAACCCTGTCGAAGGCTTGAGATACGTCAAGAAAAGCGCTAGAACAAATCTTTTTCTCCTCAAGGGCTTTTTCAATTTCGTCGGTTATTCTATAAACCTGGTCAATTGTGGAATGCTTGATTCTGAACCCGAATTGGTGGTCAGGTATTAGGCGTCTCTCTTCAATGACCGGAAGAATCCGTTTCAGAAGGAGTTTTTCAAATACCTTCGATATTATTGGTAGTAGCGATATCGGTCTGTACGATTTTTTGTCATTTGGAGATTTCCCCGGCTTCGGAACCATTATGACTTCTGCGACTTTCCATTGATTTGGAACGTATAATAATCTAATATAAGCATTTATTAAATAAAGCAATTTTAATAGTGCCTTTTTTGGTAATTCCTTGAGGATTTGTCCGGTTATTAAATCATAGCCAGGAGCTCTATTGTTTTTCAGGTTTTTTATTGCCTGGCAAAGTTCTATAAGTGACACACTTTTTATTCTAAGGTTGTCAGATGTCGTAGTCGTACCGGTAAAATCGTCTACCAATGTTTCTCCATCAAATGGCTTAAAAGTCTCTTCTAAGTGCTCGGCAAATAGATCCGCTTTATCTTTGTCACCTTTTGCCCATTCGTCGTTGTTTTTTCTTATCGGTGGCGAATGTATTTGGGGTTTTTTAATTCTTTTGACAGCTTTCCAGAGCGAGTAATTAGTGGTTTTTTCGGCGGTTAAACCTTCAAGATAAGCTGAAGTCTCTCGGTTTTTTAGGTCTTGGATCGCTTTTTTAAGCCTATTGCATGCGAGTGGGTTTATGCTGGGGAGCGCGAGTTTGTTGCCATATTTTGCGTGCTCTCCTCTTTTCTCGAATAAGTTCTTTTATTTCCGGCGGATAATTAGCTTCATTGCATGGGACTTCTTTCCTCCTTAAAGGTGTATTTTTCCACGCGGCATTCTGTATTGATTCAATAAATTTGCCGAGTTCATCTTCTATTTCGAAGGGTGTTTTGAGCGATACATTAAAGAAAATATTTTCTTCGCAATCAGTTCTAAAGTCGCGCCAGTTAGTTTTTTTGTTAGTTAATCTAGGCACACCTTCTACTGTCATTAGTCGGTCACTTATTGTCAAGATTACCGGCGAGTGATCTGAGGAGAGATCAAAGCTTTCCTCTACTTTCGCAAAATTTGAAGATACTCCTTTTGCTACGAAGAAATCTATTAGGTCCGGTGTTTTTGCTGTATCAGAGGGCCAATACGTCGGTTTCCCCGTCGAAAAGAAATCAACCCCGAATTGCATACCGGCTTCGTACAGAAGTCTGCCTTTCCGTGAATTGGATCTGGAACCCCAAAAGGTGTGTTTTGCGTTGAAATCGCCACCTATAATGAAATTCGGTCCACGTGAGTCAAGGAGACGTACAAAGTCGTTACTTCTAAACGTGCATCGCGGAGGACAATAAATGGACGCGATGTTGAAATACGAGTGCCTATTCTTAACTCGAACTGAACTTGTTTGCATTGTATCGATTTCAATCGTCGTATTTATGGAGTGCTCAATGCAGTCTTTAATGAATAAGGAGGATCCGCCTCTAGCTCTTCCGGAAGGGTGGTATGCGTGATAAGCACGATACCCTCTTATTTTTACTCCGGATTCCTTTGTCAAATGAGTTTCAGAGATCAAGCAAATGTCAATGTTGTCATTCCGTAAGAATACTTCTAATTCGGCGTTTTTTTGTAGAAGGCCGTTTGCGTTCCATGTTAAAATTTTTAGTAACTGATTCATATTCATATGGGAGTTCTTTTTTGGCGAGGTTTTAACTCGAACTTGCTCAATTTATCAAATATGACTTTGTTTACCTTCGTTTGCTCCTCAAGTTTCGCAAGAATTATAGGGAAGACTTGGGAGATTGGGTCTACCGTAACACCGCTTTGCTTGTTTTCTAGCGACGCAGCTTGAGCATATGTTAGCGTCTCTGGAGATTGTGGCTTTTCCTTTGATTTTGCCCAAGGAACTTTACTTTGCTCGACTCTCGTCTTAACTTTGACGTGTTTATTGACGGTCATTACCCTTGGCTTAGCAATTTCACGACCATTTTTAACCGGTTCTGCGTTCTGGCGTTGAATATTTTTAAATGTGTCTCGCCTTTTTTGAAGCTCTTTTGCCACTTCGCAACCTCGATAGTTCGCTGGGTGCTTTCCTTTGCAGTTAATGCAGGTAGCCGGGGCCTGCTTATTTAGGTCACACTTTTCCGAGAGATGGTTACCAGCACATTTTACGCATCTCGGCTGTTTTTGACAATACGACTGTGTGTGATTAAAGCCTTGACAGCGTTTACACTGAGGTATCGATCTCGTACTCGTACGCATAGGTTCAATCTTGACTACGATATTCAGAATAGTTTTAACGTTATAAATATCGTCTACATTTTCGCTCCTGTCAAAGGTAAGCATAAAGAGCGGAAGTCCATGCTTGACCATGATTTCCTGGCCTTGTTCCGTTTGTTGCTTCACCTTTTTGAGAATATTGACGGCATTAAGAATTTTTAAACCTTTAGCTTTGAGGTCGTTCATTACGTCGTCTTTTGTGCACGAGGGGTGGAGCCCCCTTGCTATAACACGCAGTGGTCTTTCTGACTTATTTTCATAAGTATACCACTGGATCTTTTCCGTGTTTAATTTTTGTGATATTGCTCGGTAGCCATCGGAGTCATCAACGTTAATTTTCCACGCGTTGTTCCTGAGTGACGTTACCTTGAATTTCGATGTTGTCGTACCTTTAAGAAGGCAATGTAGCTTACTGTAGTCCGTTATATATACATATATATTTGGCGCAACAGCTCTTTAAAGTGCCAGGGCCTAGCTTCTCGCAACCACTCATGTTGTGTGCGTTATATTTTTCACACGAATGGAAGGGACCTACATTTTAATGCCGAATCCGAACGGCGATTTGAGAAACTTTTTCGTGACAGCAATACTCTCGGATGTTTGTCAGACGCTCGCGAGAGGTGGGCACGTGAAAAAACTTTTTGGTATTTTCTAGGATTCGAACTTGGAACCTCATGCGTAGTGATCCGGCACACTAACCACTTACGCCACGGCGCCCACACTGTAGTCCGTTATGCCAACGACGTTTATTGCAGGCGGAGGACGTGCTTTAGCTTGAGTTTGTTTTGGCTTCGAAGGGAAGGTTTATATCCTCCGAATGGTCAGCTGAAGTAGCAGACAACTTGGCATCGCAAGGTACAACGTGACACTTCAATCCTCCATCATCACCGCACTTCGGAGGGCTATTGGAGGCAGGCGTTAAATCGATAAAACATCACCTAAAAGGAACAATTGGGGCATCTAAGCTCACATTCGAGGAGTATGCTACATTTTTATCACAGATCGAAGCAGGCCTCAACTCCCGCCCGCTGTGTCCGACGACATCAGATCCAGATGATCTGAATGTACTAACGCCGGGCCACTTCTTGATCGGGGCACCGCTGCGAACGCTTTCGGAAAGAAATATGAAGGAAATGAACATTTACAACCTGGATAGATGGAGATATATACAGCGATTACCGCAGGATTTTTGGAGACAATGGAGTTCAACATATCTCCACCTCCTTCGACATCGACCAAAATGGTTGCAAACTCAACCTAACATAAAAATTAGGGACATTGTCTTGGTCAAAGAAGACAATCTCCCACCTTCCTCATGGCTGCTCGCGCGAGTTATCGAGCTAGACCCCGGGTCCGATGGTCTTACGCGCGTGGTGACCATTAAAGCAGAGAAATCTATTCTAAAACGTTCAATCGCGAAAATATCCCCCTTGCCGGTATCAAACTCGTCGATCGAATCGAATTAAAAAATACAAACTTAAATAAAACATTTCAAAATCTCTCGAACTCTATGAAAACCCCTTCGAACTGAACTTTATATAAACGCCAACCCCAACTTGAACTCTACAAACTCCCATGAATTAAATGAAAATAAAATACACAAATACAAAATGTAAACAAATAATCCTATCACAGGGAAGAAACCACAACACCCAAGGTCAACTTACCCCATAGGATGAATTAAATTTGCAGATAGGCAGGTAACTATATACACACTTTTACCATTGGTTTTATTAAAAAACAAATTACTAATTAATTGTTTTTTTTATTATTTGGTACATGCACTTAAACTCAAACGCACCGAGGAACGCGATAGCTGAAACAAGCACACGACAACAACACATGGAAAAACCACGAGACACCAGATTCAAGGTGAGATACAGCATCAATACTACCCTCGGAGGCGGGGAGCATGTTGGTTCCCAACAAACCAAAGCTTGAAGGATGCGCGCACTGGCAACAAGGGCGTGGTGTTCTTTTAGCTCTTCACACTTGTTATCACGCGTCAGCTTTTACAATTCCAACTGCCTCTAACCTAGAACTGTTTTGTGTTAAAATCAATGCTGCAAAACGTTCTCTTTACATCGTTTGCTGCTATATCCATCCAGCACAACCTATTTAGGAATACCAGCTTCTCTTGGACGCACTTGACTTTTTGATGGATACTATTACCCCAGAATACGATGTAATCCTTGTTGGTGATTTCAATCTTCCACGATTATGCTGGGTTAAATCAGATGACGACATCCACTTCGTTTTAATTAATGCCTCTTCTGACAAGGAAGCCTTATTCACAGACCGACTTATGGCTTCTAGTTTGCACCAGATGAGTAGTATCAAAAACAATCTGGGAAGACAGCTAGATTAAGTTTTTTCAATGGACCCTAACAACTGTGTAGTTACCGTTAGTAGCCATCTGCTCTCTAAACTCTAAACCTCCCCCCTTATTTTTAACATTTTCATACACAAATGAAAACATTAATGTTGTCCCTTTGACGCAGCGTAAATTTAATTTTCGTAAAGCAAACTTTGACAAACTCAACAACCTTATGGTAATGCCAGTTTTGATTTTATCTTTACTTACGTACATAGGTGGAGCTACAGTTCGGGGTGAACCTGGGCCTCAACCAACAAACATCTCCATTTAGCTACATCTATAGCTAATTGCCTCCAGTTGCGCACTCCAAGTTGGTCGAGGTCCCCTTGAACTTGTGCGCGACACCTACGGCGATGATTCCCTCTACTGCGTCGTCCCTCGGGGTTAGAGTCGAAGACTCTGCGGGCCGGAGCGTTGGTGTCCATTTACTCTACATGTCCTAGCCATCTCAGATGCCCAATACGCAGTTTTTTGATTAGGTCGATGTCGCTGTACAGCACGTATACTTCGTGATTGAATCTTCCCCTCCAAAACCCGTCAACGCAAACGGGACGGAAAATATTACGAAGAATTTTTCTCTCGAAGCGACCAAGGATATCTTCATCCTCTTTTAATAAAGTCCATGTTTCAGTGCCATAAAGCAGGACTGGGATGATCAGGGTCTTATACAAAGTCTCCTTTGTTGTTCAAGATGGGGCTTTACTGTTGAATTGCCTTATAATCTCAAAAAACAGCGATTGCCAAGAGTTATTCTTCGCTTGATTTCTGCGCTGATGTTGTTTTTCGAGTTTATAGCAGAGCCAAGGTAGACAAAGTCCCTTACTACCTCGAAGTTATAGCTGCCCACTGTGAAGTTCTGTCCAATTCTTCGGTGTTGGCTTTCCCTTCTTCTTGACAGCATATACTTGGTTTTGCCCTCGTTTATCGCTAAACCCATTTTGGCCGCTTCCGCCTCAATGCTTGCAAACGCACCGGTGACAGCCCGCTGAGTTCTTTCGATAATATCTATATCGTCGGCGTATGCAAGCAGTTGTGCAGGCCTTTAATAGATTGTGCCTCCGGTGTTGGCTTATGAGTTCCGCACAATCCGTTCAAGTACAATATTAAAGAAGTCACATGACAGCGCGTCACCTTGTCTAAAACCTTTTTTGACATCAAAGGTCTCAGTGAGGTCATTATCGACCTTGATGGAGCAGGGAGCGTTCTCCATCGTCAGCCTGTACAGACGGACAAGTTTGGCAGGGATGTCAAAACTAGACATGGCTCTATAAAGCTCTTCTCTATAGATGCTGTCATAGGCGGCCTTGAAATCGATAAAGAGGTGGTGAGTATCGATTTGGAATTCTTGGGTTTTCTCCAGGATCTGCCGAAGTGTGAAGATTTGATCGATGGTGGACTTTCCTGGCCTGAAACCACACTGATAGGGTCCAATCAGGCTGTTGATAAAAGGTTTAAGGCATTCACACAATGTCGCAGAAAAGATCTTATATGCGATGTTGAGGAGACTGATGCCTCTATAATTGGCGCAGTTGATGGGGTCTCCTTTCTTGTGGATCGGGCAAACGATGCTGAGATTCCATTCATCAGACATACACTCGTCTGACCAAATCTTAGAGATGAGTTGGTGTATGCACTCTACCAATCCATCACCAGCTGCCTTGAAATGTTCGGCCGGTAAGCCGTCAGGTCCAGCAGCCTTGTTCGATTTTAGCTTGGATATTGCTATCCTCACTTCGTTTTGGTCAGGTGGATGGAAATTTTGACTATCATCGTCCATGTTGAATGGTTCATTCTGCCTGACAGCGGGATGTTGGTCTTCGTCGCCGTTATACAGTCTGCAGAAGTAGTTTTTCCATATTCTCAGCACCGACTGTGATTCTACTACGAGGTTTCCATTTTCATCTCTACAAGTTTCTGTACGGGTATTGCTTCTCTGGCACGTTCGTTTTACCTTTTGGTAAAACTTCCGTACATTGTTCCTGGAGTATAAGCTCTCGATATTCTCAAACGCGCGCTTCTCATGCTCTTTCTTCTTTTTTGGAGAAGCCGATGTTCTTCCCATCTCCTTTGCTCGTAAAGCCCACGAGCAGCTCTCGTCTTTCTTTGCAGTGCCACTTTATATGCCTCTTCTTTTGCTGCATACACTCGTCGGCATTCCTCGTCAAACCAGGGGTTTCGCGGTGATGGGCGAGCGAGACCCGGCACATCAGTCGCAGCATTTCTGATGGCATGTTGGCAGCATTGCCGCTGGTCTTCGGCATTTGATGCTGGCAGCATAGTGGTGATTGAGAGATTTCAGAATACGCGTTCAGCGATTTTCGACGTTAAATTCTCTCACAGTGATTCTTCTTTCTTTGTTGCTCAGTTTGGGATATTCGCATTCGTACCTTGGCTACAACAAGGTAATGATCCGAGTCTATGTTGGCCGCTCGGAAGGTCATCCAGAATACTGCAGGCATGTCTTGCGTCGATCGCAGTATGGTCAACTTGGTTGATCGTTACATGATCATTGTCTGCTTATGAATATCGAGATGAGGAAACCATGTGCTTGCTATGGTGACATTTCGCTCCACAGCGAAATCAATTAGCCTTAGTCCGTTATCAGACGTGGTGTCGTGTAGGCTATGCTTACCGACTGCCCTACCAAAGACGTCCTCCTTTCCTATTTTCGCGTTAAAATCGCCCAATACGATTTTAACGTCGTATTTAGGACATTGCTCGTATGTTTTGTCGAGGAGCTCGTAGAAACAATCTTTGGTGGCAGGGTCCTTTTCTTCCGTGGGGGCATGAACACATATTAGGCTTATGTTAGCGAATTTAGCCTTGATCTGGATAGTCATTATACGCTCGCTAAGGTGTCGGAAGCTTAAGACTTCTTGCTTAAGTCTGCCGCGTATGACAAATCCGCATCCGAATAAGCGCTGCCTGTTGCCTTTGTGGCAATCACCGTAGTAGATGTCACAGTTTTTCATCCTCATTTTGCCCGGTTCATCCTATCGCACTTCCTGGATGGAGGTTATATCTACTTTATAGCAGTCTATGGCCTTTACTAGTTGTTCGTTCGGCTGCACGTGGTCTGTAAAGGGACAGAACATTCCACGTGCAGATCCGAAGGTCGTTGTCCTTATTTCGTTTGCTGGGGTCATCATCAGTTGAGTCGTCCTTATCCGAGGCTTTTGGTTGTTTCGGAGCCATTAATATTTTTCGTGGTAAAATATCCACCCTCCCCCTGGAGGGTCAGTTCCTTTAGTTATACTCCTAGGGCGAGGGGCCGATTACAGCGGTGCCAGTGGTCAACTACGGGAGTATGAGCGCTGCCGTTGGCGCATTAAGGGCTTCTCCGCCACCATCTCTATTCCAAGGTCCTGACCAACATTGAAAATTCCTTACCGACCAGTGATCCGAAAACGTCGAAGCAGATCGCGCAAGGTATTCACTAAGTTAAAACCTAACTGGAAATATAGACGCCACCGTTGATTCCGTCTAGGGAATTTGTCCGCTGCCGCCTGGAACAAGAAGAAGTGCTCTCTAGTGAGAAAGCACTCTTCCCCACTTTGAAGGCTACTATTTGCATTTATTCCCAACCTTCTGCGAGTTGGGCATCATCATTTCTAAGTCTGTTGTGCAATAAAACATCGATTAATGGAATGTTATGACTATTTTTGAACAGATTCCGTTTAAATAGTACGAGAAACCATGAATCAAGGCACCCGACTGTGTCATTCAACAATATCTAAGTACCACTCGCAAATTAGTGTTAACTCAATGTCCTTTGCAACGTCACTTATGATTTTATGTTTTCAATTAATTACGTCGTCTTGTAGCCGTTGGACAACTGGAGACTGTTACACAGAAGCGTAAGTAAATTACGTTCACTCGAATCATGAATGAGTTTAGTAGTGGTCTGGCCAACCACCAAATAACACTTCTAAGCAAGCAAGTCTCCAAACAAATGTGTAACACTTGTGCTTTCAGTGGCTTAAAGCGGCATAACCTTGTTTTGGTTTTTATTGTCGCGAGTCCAATCAATCACATGGAATTGATTTTCGGTTGCACTCAATCGCCATCGTTGGTGGTATAGATACGAGTACAAATCCATACACACCTCGTCGACCAACTTGCGTTTTAATTAACTGCTACTGTGCTCCGGATACTACTCCTGCATCTATACACAACCAAAACACCATCAATCGCTACCAATTTGGCTTTGTGCGATCAGAGTACGTGCATCGAATTCGCACGTAGCTACGATGCACTACGAGCATCTATGTACGCGATCTGGATTTGTGGCCATTTTTGGAACCCAGCAGACTCGACCAAGGTGCTAAGTGTACCGGGTACACACACTGGTGGCTGCAAGTAAAAACTTAATTTTCCCAGGCGATCGATTCGCGATGATTGCGTGTTTTTAGTTGTTTTGTTGTTTTACATTTTTTTCTTTTCAACCGATCCTCGATCCGCGATCGTCCCTTGTTGAACACGTTTCTTTTACACCGATGATGACGACGGACGGGGCCACGATCACTGGTAGATACTGGTTAACCAGGTGGAGTTTTTGTCAATTCATTCTTCTGTCTACGACAGATATGGACTACGGACAAGCTCTTGGCTTGTTGAAGTCACACACACGCGTTTAAAGTGGAGAGAGAACATCGCGCTCCGAGCAGGGACGACGAGGAAGAAGAATTTATGGGGCGTTGAAGTCAATTTGCACCTCGGAATCAGTGGTCGGACTTAAATGGATATTAATGGTTACCTACAGCGTTGCTGGTGGATTGGTTAGTTTTCCGGGCACTGATTGGACTCGGGAGGTCTGAGGACCTCCTGGCGATGGATTCCACTTCATTCCACCGCATAATTGCGTCGTGAGAATTTGCAATTGGTCTGCTCCAGCCAGTGGCTCGATTTGAATTGATTTGCATTTGTTAAATTCCTCGGGCTGCTGTGGTATGTGTGTTGGTTTGGCCAGAGCGGCATATAAAAACTAAATTTTGTTAAATATTCCATCAACGTTCGAGCGCGATATAAAATGTATTTTTTTCCAGCTTTCCAGCGGCCACTGCCAAGACTGCTAAAGCAATTCTCTAAAGATTTCAAATTAACAAAAAGCCGCAATAATTGTATCACGTGCACGGTCTGCTCTGTGAGGCTTCTCGTACGGGCTACTAGGAAACGGGGGCTCTCTCCCGTGAGTTCATAAAAATTGAAGCAGCACCAGTCAATTGCGGTGCGCGTTGCGAATGAAATTCCACATGACAGCACTGCTGATGCTTTGCTCTGGCTCTGGCTCTGGTGTGGCGTGGTATGGCATGGTTGCGTTGCGCTGCGCCTGCGCAAAAAGTGTCGCCCTCAAAGGAGAGCGCGCGATTGGTATCTGAAATCTTACACCATCTCTCTATGGGCAGTATGAGAGTAGAGCGGTAGCGGCGATGCTGCAATGATCGCTCGATGATGATGATGATGATGGATTTTTGGGCAGTATTTTCCTCCGCTCCGAACAAATATCTGAACGTGGATGACCAACAGAATATTTTTATACGGTCGCGATCGAAATATCAATGAGCAGCAACGAGCAACCATGGACACATGGATTTCGATGCTTTGGGCACTGTAAATCAAATCGCGCGCGCAATGGGTAAAATCGGCTCGAGGGGAGGGCAATGCTCGACGGAATGGGTGGTTTTTGCCCGAGCGCAGATGTCCTTTCTCGGAACGACATATCATGGCAGAAAATTTATTTTATGGCGGTAATGGTGTTATGTTTTACGCGATTAGCAGTACGCGTCGTTTTGACATCGCCAACATACCCGCTGCACACATACACGGCATGATGAAATATTTCTCTCAATCTATGGGAGATGGTAGGTAGTGGTAGCAATCTCTGGATGAATCTATGATTTTATTTGAAACACGTCCAAAGCTGGAAGGTATAGGAACCTCAGTGGCGACCTGATTTTGATTCAGTAATAAGCATTTGATTGGAAAGTAAACGGAGGTGCAGAAGGAATCTTCATCAGAATGCAGTTCCAAGTGGAGCAGTCGCCAGTCACGCCGGACATAATTATGTAGCTGCAGTGCTACGTTTCCAGAATTTTTCTTGACACAATGTATTCTTGAAGGTAGGCATTGTCTAGACACATCGGCGAATCGGAGAATCAGCTAAACTGCGGTATGTTGTATGTTCCACATAGGAAACCGGGCGTATGATAAGTTATTAATAATAAAAGCAATATTAACAGGGTGACAATGGTGCAGTGGACAGTGTTTGCTTGTAACCAAGTGTGTGCAAGTTCGAGCCCCAGCGTAGGACAGCAACCAACAGGCAGCCGAGCATAAAAGTCAAATGAATAATATCAAAGTTTTTCCAAGCACTACCCCAAAAAAAGCTTCCTGCATGGTACTACAATGGTCCGCAACAAGAATAAGTGATCTGGGATTTGGGTTGTTTATGATTCAAGTGGCACTCAACGTGGACCAGCAGCCTTCGTTAGCGAACCCTACTCGCTGAAGAAACCGACATTATGCCTCGGATAAGGAATGTTAACATGTTGGCGACCTTTGGCTATCGTACCCGAGCAAAGATAGGATTCTGGAATGTGAGGACGCTCCTCGACTCGGAAAGCGAAGGACTTACAATGTCAGATTCCTCCAACTGGAAAAATAATTCAATATAGACTGCGCAAGGGCCTATTCTCCTAGCAGTCTCATGGTGATAGGATTATGACTGCCAGATTTCGATTGTACTGTGTAATGCCCAAACGGATGGCTCGTCTGAGGATGAGAAGGAGAGCTTCTACAATCTTTTAAGCGCCGTCTTCAGCACAACACCAAATGGAGACATTGTCATAGTGATGGGGAATTTGAATGCCAATGTAGGTAATGACAACGAGGGGCTCAAACATGTAGCATGGACTAGGCAACCACAATGACAACGGCGAAAGGTTGGTGGATTTCTGCAATACCAATCGCCTTGTGATAGGTAGCACCATGTTTGAGCACAAGACATGCCACAAAGTCAGATGGGTTTTCAATGACAGGCAAGCAACCTTCAAGCCCCAGCGGGGAACAGCAATCATGGGCCACCCAAATATAAAGGAAAAACGATTTACATCGAAGTTTTTCCAACCACTGCACCAAAGAAAGATTCCTGCCTGGTAGTACAATGGACGAGAAGTCTGAGTGCTCTGGGATTCGGGTTTCCTTTTATTAAAAAAAAGAAGAGATTAGCACCTTATGGTAGCTACTCTCCAACTACGTATTACTGCAGCTCGAAAATCCCACGATAACACAAGATTGTCCGAGTTCAACGTCGACAGGCTTAGTGACCCCTCAGTGCGCCAGCTCTTAAAGGAGCACTTTTCGCAAGGTATGAAAGCAATCAGTAACACACTGCCTGCAACCATCCAAGACCATTGGTATGCTGTGAAAAATGTTTTAACATCTGGTGCTGAAAGAATTATTGGTCGATCGCAGGGAAGACATAGGGCGTGGCTTTCCGAGGATACCTGGGACGGATTGACGAACGAAAACAGCTGAAAGCTCGCATTGCACATACTCCAGCTGCAGGGAAAAGCGCGCTAAAGTCCCTACTTCGCATGAAGATGGGAGAAGCTCAACGCAGAGTGCGACTTGACAGATGCAACTATGTACTCGTACATCAACGCGCTGGCTGCAGAAGCAGAAGAAGGTGCACGGAGGTGTGACAGCAGGACCGTCTACAGAATCACCAAAGAACTGACAAGTGGTCGCAGCTCCATCCAAAACCCAGTGAAAAGCCTAGACGGTTCCTTGCTCATTTCGAATGAAAATCAGCTCAAGAGATGTAAGGAGCATTTTGCTAATGTTTAGAATCGCGTATATGCTCCCAAATCCGACTGAGGCCCGATGTGAGAAATTTCCGAATACTCACCACGACCCCAAGTAATCATGAGATTACTACAGCGATGAAAGCACTTAAAACAATAAGGCGGTAGGATTTGACTGCATTCTCGCAGAGCTCTTACGAATAGTACCAACAGCACCGACTAAGCTACTGCTTCCACCTATAGAGAGCTTGGGAAGCTGAGAGCTTTGCTAACGAGTAAAAAGGGAATGATCGTCAAGCTTCTTAAGAAAGGAAATTTAATGGAGTGCGGAAACTGAAGGGGTATCTGCGTGCTGCCTGTTGTAGCTTAAATCATCTTGGAGCGAATCAAACAATATCTCGAAGGCACACTCGATGCCAAACAAGCAGGTTTTCGCTCTGAACAGTGCGTTAAATATCGATCACCGTGGGTTCATCGATTTTGAGAAGGCGTTCGATAGTGTCAACAGGGAATTTATTTGGCGTGTCTTACACAGAAAAGATATTCCCGATAAATGAATAGCTATTGTCAAAGCTACATACGACAGCTCCAAATGTTACGTTCTACACAGAGGAAGGTTTTCTGAGGAGTATGAGATTCAAAGTGGGGTAAGACAAGGCTGAATTCCTTCACAAATACTAGTTCTATTGATGATTAGCGATGAGCTTCGTGCAGCTTTGTCGATGGGAAACGGAGGAATTCGATGAACTCTTATATCCCAACTGAAACATTTTGACTACGCTAACAATGTATGCTTACTCTCTCACAGAATTATGGATCTCCGCCAAATGACAGCAGATGTGAAGAAGGAGGTAGGCGTCGTCGGGCGTCAGCCTCGGAGCAAACTCATCGGCTCAAATATGCATTATGATATCCAATATCTTGGAAGTATTGTCTTAACCGATGGTGGAACCGACTAGATATAGCTAACAGGTTCGCTAAAGCAAAGTTCGCGTTCAGGATGTTGTCCAAGATATAGCAAAGCAATCCAATCAGTTTGAACACCAAGCTAAGACTGCTCCGCGCCAAACTTGAATCCTTGCTATATGAATGCAGTGAAGAGTAAAGATTACTATCACGAGAAAGCTGGAAACATTCGCTAACAGATGCCTGCGCAACATTTTAAGGATTTTCTGCTCAACCATTTTGTTTTTTTTTTTTTATTTAATTTGCGCGCACTAAAGGGGTTATGTTTACCCTTAACTTGTTTACACACAGTGCCAGCGTTGGAAAGGATAGAGAGAGAGAAAGACTGGTGTGATGGTTTTTTAAACTTAGATGTTATGTTTCAGAAAAACTTCAGGGTTGGTGTCCAGATAACTGAGGAGATTTTTTATTATTTTTGTCTTTGCTTCTGATTCACATTATTTTTTTTCCCCGACTGCCTGATGTCATAGGCATATCAATCACCCAATAAAGTGAACAATTTTTCCAACTATATGACCAACTTACTGCCAGTGCTATGCCTTCACAGTAGTGTTCACACAAGCTTTCACAATTGATCGGACTGCCATTACTTGTATGTAACCAAGTACCAACAGCGTGGCAATTGATGACGTTTCCACTACACCATCGTCACCCCACTTCTACTACAGAATGGGTCAGAAATAATAGGCGAGAAAGAGGCAGGGCAATTGAGGAAACGTTGGGGAGAGCTGAGGCATATTGCCAGAAACCGTATACGATGGCACGTAGGCATAGTAGAGGCCCTAGGACCCAGAAGGGGATACAGGACATAAGTAATTAAGTAAGACAAGATATTCAATGTCATTAGGGTGGGTTTATTAAAGCACTGAGCTAGTTATATGGGTGGAGCTTGGAGTATTGCTTTCATCAAATGCTGCCAATATGAACTACCAGCTTGTTACATGTCTCGTTATCACGGATGCGCTGAAAACCTCTTGTTCTGCAGTGCTGCAAATAAAACTTTTTATCCAATCCCAATAGATATTTTTATTTCTCAATATAACTTGCGACAATAGAAGGAGCAGTATGTAGAACGTGCTAAAATCTTCATGCTGCATCCTAACCTCCCTTACTGGTTTCCAACACTAAACTCTGTACAGAGGCACATAAAAATGTTTCATACAATGATTCATCAGGTTTTTATAGTTCAATCTGAGCATCTTTTTCCGCCTCCCTGATCATTGTAGCGTTTTCCAGGCGGAAATCATGGCGATTAAGGAAGCCCTGTCCTGGCTGAAATGTAATGTATTATCTGTCAGGGATATTAGCATTTTCACTGACAGCCAAGCGACAATCAAGTCCCTGGAATCGTTCTCCTTCACTTCAAAGGCCGTCTTAAACTGTCGTCTATCTCTTATGGAGTTGACAGAGCAGTTCAACATTCAGCTATGCTGGGTGCCAGGCCACAGGGACATTCCAGGTAACTGCAGGGCTGACGACCTCGCCAGACAGGGTACCACTCTAAGAATTTTGCCTGACAGGCAAGCCCTGAGTATGCCCCTCGCTACATGTAAGTATCTGCTAAAGCTGAACGCTATTAGCACGACCAACCTCAGATGGGTAAATGGCTTATCGTGTCACATTTCCAGACAGATCTGGCCTAAGCTGTATCAAAAACGTAGTGCCGATCTGATAAAATGAAAGCGTACACAAATCAGCTGCGTTGTCGGTGTTCTCACTGGACACTGTCTTATAGGCCAACACGCTAAAAGACTTGGTCTCTTCTCCAATGACTTCTGTAGAAGCTGTAGGGACGAGGAGGAGGAGGAAACCATCCTTCACCTCCTATGCACATGTCCAGCCCTGTTGCATAAAAGAATGCTCCATCTAGAGTCCCCCTTCCTTGACGACCTCGGCGATCTGGCGTCCTTGGACGTCATGAGCATCCATCGCTTTGTCAAAAGCTCTGGTTGGTTTTGTTAGTCCCTGAGTGGCCTAATGGTTTGATCCATGGTATCACAAAGGACCTTCACTGGTCTAAGTGGGCAGCCAACCTAACCTAACCTAACCTATAGTTCTTTGCTAAGTACGTACCTGGTCATTGCGATATTCCAAAATTCTTGCTCCATAGTGGTATTGCAATTAACTTTTGTATGTAAGTCTGACTGAACCTTATCGAGAACCGTTTCTCTGTGCTTTATATCTCTGCAAAATTGTACGCTATGCTATCGATATCTGTCGTTGTTGATAGAAAAGGCAACCGAACCTTCAGTCCAATTCTACCACTTATTTCCCTGACGTCTTCCCTTCAAAGTAATGAACTACTTCAAAAGTGAAAGCCCCAACATAGACTTACTCCTCACAGCTACAATCTCGAGTGAATGTACCCGGAACCTGTTTACATGGTAAAAACTGGCGATTGGCAGCATCTGAACTTCATAGGACTATACTTCTACTGAAGGATTCTGTACAGAAAAAGGCCTCCTGAACGCCTTCGGAGATTTAAAAGGAAGGTAAGAGAATGAGAAGTCTACTTTGCAGATGCATTTCTAGTAAGTCACATGACAGCGAAAAAAATCGGTATAGAGACCGCACCTAGTAGTGCAGGGGTGTATGCCCTCGAAATCTTTTCCTGATCTTTACCATTTCTCTTTGAACTATTGTACATGACGACGGTTATCTCATTCCAGTAAATCACCAAGGTGCTTCTGAATTCATCAGATTTTCGTTGCAAAAATAAACCCTCAAACTCTCATAAAAGTCATCTTCAGCCATCATCTCCGTCCAACACCAAATTAATCTCCGTACAATTTACCACACGGCCGGCCGGCGGCGTGGCGCAGCACGTCTTGATCTCGTCGACACAAATAAAGATACACACCGCTCAACTATATACGACTTTGTTGCGGTTATAGCCCAGAAATGACACTCAATTAGTACCTCATTACGGGCCAGAATAGCTTCTTAGAACAATGCTTACCGTAACCACCATGAATCCTCCTTCTTCCACGACTTCACACGCGAATTTCGTTCAACCACTACCACTAGAACAGCGGCGGCCAGTAATAGCAGTAACCCATCAAAGACGTCCTCATCTCGTCATAAACTAGATTTTTTTATGGACCATTTTAATTGTAATCTCCCGTCGAAGCCACACACTGCTGGCTGCTGGAGTCGGCGGTCTTATAGTGCCGCCGCCGCCGCCGTTGTTATGAGATGTACCAATTCGAAAAAAATGTTAGAGTTCCTGGGTTTTTATTGGAACTGACCGAGGGCGAGGGGGCATCTAAAGTGGAGAACAATGTTCGGCTCCCTTTCTTTTTCGTTCGTATGATGTTCTGGGAGAAAGAAGAACCGCTCTGCGCCGCTACCACGCAAACACATGTCCGCGACGATGGATAATTTTATTCCCTGGCCAGCGCTACCGATGGCCAGCGATTAGCATAATCGTTGGAGGAAGCCGCAGCAGCAGCAGCAGCAGTGGTGGCAGTGCCAGTAGTCGAAATATTGAGAGATCTCTTGAAATGTTAATTGGAACAAACGTTTGGACATTTATCTAACAATTTTGCTAATTTGAATATCAAAAGATTATCGGCGGCGCGGCGGCGGCAAGAGAGTGGACAAGTGCAGATCTGGGTGCTAACCTTCAATTAGGCTGATCCTATGGCATCGTTTAGATTAGAATCGGATAAGACTGGGGTGCTACTGGGTTTCTTGTGTGTGTGTGCACCAATGGACTGATTTGATCAGTCCAATACCAGTTTCGTGTGGGGTAATTGGATCTATAAGTTCGATTTTGGAGAGAAATTAATTTCGGGCAATTTGTATGCGTGTCTCGGCGACAAAAGGTGGTTCCAGCACACCGTTCAACCGTTCCACCGTGTGGGCCCGCAGAGTGCGTTTGGTGCCGCCGAAAATTTGTTACGGTCGGTGGGCTTCTTTAGAAGTTGTCTAAACGGTTATTGTCATCGCCGACTTAATTATCAATCAATGCGTGGAGAAACATCAATAAGGTCTGAATTAGGAATGCCGGCTTATGGGATTGCGTCGCGAGTTGGATGTTTTGCGAGAGCGCATATTTTTTATGTGATTAACATGATTGTTGACAGCAAATGGGTATTAAGTGACAGCTAATTGGTGGGGAAATCCCATCAACTTAACAATTTATAATTTGCAGTGCGCTCTTGAACTTCAATATTAGAAAATATTGAAATTCGGAGATATACGAGTATTTGATACGTCTTCCATCCTACAGTACATCGCACAAGCCGCATCCATCTGTGCTTGGGTGGCACATCGGTTAGATGTCAGGTGAGGCTGCATGCGAAACTTAGATACGAGAAGATAGATATATATTAGTTGTTGTGCAGTGCAAGTACACTGCGACCTTTAGCAGATCTATTGTGCCCCTCAAACTCAGGCTCTAGTCGATGATATGCTCGGTCTAGAGCACTTCCTTCAGTCCAGCTGCTGCTATGAACCGGGGTATCTCGATTCAATTCTGATAGGAGGTATGCACCTAAGTGATTTCTTCTTTTGTGGATCACTGCTTCGCATTCCATAAGAAGGTGTGCTGGTGTTTCTGCAATGTCCCTGCAGACTCTGCAGCGTCCGTCTCTCTCTATTCCCAGTTTCCCAAGTTGCTCCTTGAGTCTGCAGTGACCCGTTAACATGCCCGTCAAGATGCGAAGTCGTTTCTTGCTAACTCTTAGGCAGGTTCTACTTCTTTTCTGGTTGTATTCCCCAGAAGTTCTTTCGCCTGTCTTAGTTGGAGGATATCGTCCCAACGACTGGCCCATTTGTTCTCTTTCCTTAAGTCTTCCCTTATTTTGTGGGGTCCTATCCCAGAAAGGGGTTCTGGGACAAGGAACGGCGTGTCTGATCCGTTTCTTGCTAGTTCATAAGCTACTTCGTTTCCCTCCACTCCTACGTGACCTGGTACCCAGTAGAGAGTTACTTTATTTCCCTCTCCCAATTTGTTGATCCTGTTGAGGCATTCCCATACTTGTTTGAATCTGATCTCATGTGAGGTCAGTGCTTTGATAGCGGCTTGGCTGTCTGACAGTATTGCGATGTCCTGCCCGCGATAATTCCTGTCTAGATTGATTTGCGCTCATCTTTCGATCGCGTGAACTTCAGCTTGAAATGCGAAACGTGTTCTCTCCTGAGAGAAAATTACATTATAAGCATCTAAACCATGCTGGACTTGAATTGAATGCATCATGATCTCTAAACTAAAGCAAGCAACGCGCGGCTTAGAGTGGAGCAAGATAGGAGCATTCAGTCTTACAAACTCGGTAGTTGAAATAATCAAGGAATGGTAATGGCCTGCGAAGATGGTCCCCGGCGGATTGCCTGCAATTATACTAAAAAGAATGTACGAACGTCTTTTCCGAAAAAGGCATTGTATTCAATAGACTTCCAGCGCAACATGGTTTCTTAAAATGTAGGTTAGGTTAGGTAAGGTTAGAGGGAAGTGCACCTATGCAGGTCCTAATCACGTGGGCCAAACGGTCCATTGTGTTTCCCTTTTTTGTTTGTGGAACCTGTTAAAATTCTTTATCTTTCGGTTGGTCCAGTAGCAAACCAAGCTGAGCTCTCTATGAATCGTATCATGTTCTTTAGTGGAACTTGTACAAGATGTCTTAGTTCGTCGAAAAACCTGTTACCCACGTGATATTGGCGGGGGTTCTGTAAATTTGTGCAGTCGCATAGCAAGTGTTTTATACTTTCTGTCTCTTCCGCTTCTTGACAGCTCCTGCAGTGGTTAGGTGAGGTAATGCCCTAAATGTAAATTTACTACGGTAAACCAAACGAAATTTGTTTTTCGACCACATTAAAGAATGGTAATGAAGTTAATGTAATTAATACTCACTATACCAAGGCTTTCAACAAAATTTCCCACCAAATAATTTACCTGCACCTGAAAGCCCCCGGTTTTTCAAAAATCTTACCTATATTTCAGCGATAAGATCATATAGAGAAACGACAGTACGGAGAACTCCTTAGATGTTCAGTGTCTAACCCGATTAAAGATCTGGTGTTACAAAAGGCAGTCATTTTGGATTGCTTATCTTTGTCTTAACAACTAACAATACTGGTCTCATCTAAAAAGACTCTGATATATCCGTGTACATTGTACACGGACGGCAAGAACAATTATTTAAATAACTTCTTCTCCATTTGATTTTTTTACTACAAGGTGACCAGAATTCGTTCTTCCCATGGTGCAAATATAATTTCTTAGAGCTGAATAAAGCGTCTTCCTCCAGGTTACTTAATCTACGATCTAGGTTACTATCTGCGACAAAGAGCTTAACTTCTGATCCTACTTTGATCATATGATCAAAAGAACCACCTCTACTCCGGGTTTAATCAAACGCTGTCCTAAAGAATTCTCGAATCCTTACGTCAATAGAACCATATACGTCACCTTTGTCAGACTTGTTCTTGAATACACTAGCCAAGTTCGGTCCCACTATCAAGATAGTCATTCCTTGAGGATTGAAGCTATGCAACATAGGTTCACCCTTTTTGCCCTACGAGGTCTCTCTGTGTTGACAGGCATAGCTTGCCGCCATATCGCAACAACTGATCAGTTTACCAACTCTGAAAAAACGTCACATACTCTTGGTGTAGCAGCTGTTAGCCAGTATGATCGATTCCCCAGCTCTGCTATAAACGATCTATCTGAACACTAACTATCGTAGCCTAAGGCATATACCGCTCTTTCGTCCACCCACTTCACTGCAATAATTTCGGACACCCATGTCCAGAATGAAGCGTTTGGCCAATAAAGAACATAACACCCCGGACCGTCATTCCTGTGAAACTACGTACGTAATTAAAATAAGCATGATTGAATAAGTGGATACCAATCCCCAAAAGTACGTACTCGTATATCAGAAAATTTAACTTTGGAAAAAACTTTTGTACTAAGTCAAGTAACAAGAAAGAATGGAGCAACGAATCCACAATATACGGACTGGGCAACCACATGATACAGTGGTATACAGATAGGTTGAGAACTGAGAGAGGAGCAGGAGCAGGCGTGTTTGGGCCAAGGAAGAAGCACTCAGAACCCATGGGCAAGAGTACCAGTACCATCTTTCAAGCTGAAATTTGTGCTATATATAGATGTATCCAACTCAATCTCGAAGGAAGATACAGAAACTGCGACATAGCAATACTATCAGACAGTCAAGGAGCTATCAAAGCGCTTGACTCCTATGTCATTAAGTCGAAACTTGTGTGGGAATGCCTACACAAACTTATGAATTGGGTAGAAACAACAAAGTACCCGGTCATCTCGGAATCAAAGGTAGCGAAGCAGCAGGCTGGTCAAATGGTAGTGCATGCGATCATATGAAAACAAAAGCGTTTTCACTCAGCTGAGGCCTACCAACTCCTACTCTCAACCTCCACGCGGTGACAGCCGGGTGCCTAATACCTTAATCCAGGAAATGAGTAACCAACCCCGTTTGGAGGATTCTTGGCGGCAGCAGATGAGAGAGGGGGGGAAGAGTGTTTTCTCACTAGAGCACTTCTTCCTGGCGGCAGCGGACGAATTCCCTAGACGGAGTCAACGGTGGCGTCTATAGTTCCAGTTAGGTTGAACTTAGTGAATACCTTACGCGAGCTGCTTCGACGTATTCAGATCACAGGTCGGTAAGGAATTTCCAATGTTGGTCAGGACCTCAGGAATAAAGATGGTGGCGGAGGAGCCCTTAATGGGCCAACGGCAGCGCTCATACTCCCGTAGTGGACCACTGGCACCGGTGTACCCGGCCCCTCGTCCTAGGGGAATAATTAAGGAATTTACCCTTCAGGTTGGGGGTTGTGCCGTCGGGGTAAATTCCCTACCACGTAAAAAAAACCTATGGTTCCCAAGCAACCAAATGCCTCGGATAAGGATGACTCAACTAATGACGACCCCAGCAAACAAAATAAGGACAACGACCTTCAGATCTGTACGTCGAATGTTCTGTCCCTTTACAGACCACGTGCAGCCGAACAACTACCAGAGGCCATAGACTGCTATAAAGCAGATATTACCGCCATCTAGGAAGTGCGATGGGATGGGCCAGGCAAAAGGAGGATGAAAAACTGTGACATCTACTACGGTGATTGCTACAGAGGCAACAAGCAGCGCTTATTCGGATGCGGATTTGTCATACGCGGCAGACTTAAGCAATAAGTCTTAAGCTTCCGACACGTGAGCGAGCGTATTATGACTATCCGGATCAAGGCTAAATTCGCTAACATAAGCTTAATATGTGTTCATGCCCCCACGGAAGAAAAGGACCCTGCCACCAAAGAGTGTTTCTACGAGCTCCTCGACAAAACATACGAGCAATGTCCTAAATGCGACGTTAAAATCGTATTGGGCGTTTTTAACGCCAAAATAGGAAAGGAGGATGTCTTTGGTAGGGCAGTGGGTAAGCATAGCCTACATGACACCACGTCTGATAAGGGACTAAGGCTAATTGATTTTGCTGTGGAGCGAAGTGTTACCACAGCAAGCACATGGTTTCCTCATCTCGAAATTCATAAGCAGACACGGCGGTCCAATGATAATGTAACGATCAACCAAGTTGATCATATTGCGATCGACTCAAGGCATGCCTCCAGTATTCTGGATGTCCGGACCTTCCGAGCGGCCAACATAGACTCGGATCATTACCTTGTTGTAGCCAAGGTACGAATGCGGATATCCCAAACTGAGCAACAAAGAAGAATCACTGTGAGAAAATTTAACGTCGAAAAGCTACAATCGCAAGAGACCGCCAGACTCTTCATTGAACGCGTATCCCGAAATCTCTCAATCACCCCTATGCCGCCAGCATCAAGTGCCGAAGACCAGTGGCAACGCTGATAACATGCCATCAGAAACGCCGCGACTGATGTGCTGGGTCTCGCTCGCCCACCACCGCGAAACCACTGGTTTGACGAAGAATGCCGACGAGTACATGCAACAAAACAAGACGCATATAAAGCGGCGCTGCAGCGGAAGACGAGAGCTGCTCGTGAGCTCTACGAGCAAAAGAGACGGGAAGAACGTCGGGTTCTCCAAAAGAAGAAGAAAGAGCATGCATAGGCGAACCCCACAGGCGGATCAGTAGAAATGCGGTGAAGTGGGAGGGTTGTGATCCCTTGTTTTCGGATCATAACATCGCTGATAAAAGGAAGAAGAAGAAGAAGAAGAAGAAGAAAGAGCATGAGAGTTTATACTGTACGGAAATTTTACCAAAAGGTAAAAAGAACGTGTCAGAGAAACAATACCCGTACGGAAACCTGTAGAGATGAAAATGGAATCCTCGTAGTAGAATTACAGTCGGTGCTGAGAATATGGAAAAACTACTTCTGCAGACTGTATAACGGCGACGAAGACCAACATCCCGCTGTCAGGCAGAATGAACCATTCAACGTAGACGACGATAGTCCAAATTTCCAGCCACCTGACCAAAACGAAGTGAGGATAGCAATATCCAAGCTAAAATCCAACAAGGCTGCTGGACCTGACGGCTTACCGGCCGAACTTTTCAAGGCAGCTGGGGATGAATTGGTAGAGTGCATACACCAACTCATTTGTAAGATTTGGTCAGACGAGTGTATGTCTGATGAATGGAACCTCAGCATCGTTTGCCCGATCCACAAGAAAGGAGACCCCCTCAACTGCGCCAACTATAGAGGCATCAGTCTCCTCAACATCGCATACAATATCTTTTCTGCGATATTGTGTGAACGCCTGAAACCTTTTATGAACAGCCTGATTGGACCCTATCAGTGCGGCCAGGAAAGTCCACCATCGATCAAATCTTCACACTTCGGCAGATCCTGGAGAAAACCCAAGAATTCCAAATCGATACTCACCACCTCTTTATCGATTTCAAGGCCGCCTATGACAGCATCTATAGAGAAGAGCTTATAGAGCCATGTCTGGTTTTGACATCCCTGCCAAACTTGTCCGTCTGTGCAGGATGACGATGGAGAACGCTCGCTGCTCCATCAAGGTCGGTAATGACCTCACCGAGACCTTTGATGTCAAAAAAGGTTTTAGACAAGTCGCTGTCATGTGACTTCTTTAATATTGTACTTGAACGGATTGTGCGGAACTCACAAGCCAACACCGGAGGCACAATCTATCACAAGTCTGTACAACTGCTTGCATACGCCAAGATTCAATCACGAACTATACGAGCTGTACAGCGACATCGACCTAGTCAAAAAACTGCGTATTGGACGTCTGAGATGCCTAGGGCATGTAGAGCGAATGGACACCAACGCTCCGGCCCGCAGAGTCTTCGAATCTAACCCCGAGGGACGACGCAGTAGAGGGAATCATCGCCGTAGGTGGCGCGCACAAGTTCAAGTGGACCTCGACCAACTTGGACTACGCAGCTGGAGGCAATTAGCTAAAGACCAAGCTAAATAGAGAGGCTTGTGGGTTGAGGCTCAGGCTCACCCCGAACTCTAGCGCCACCTAAGTAAGTAAAAAGGAAAACTATGATGTTTTTCATCGCAAAGCTGCGGAACTACTGAGGAATCAGAATCAAGTTGCGTGATGAGTATACCGAATTTGAGAAAAGGACTAAAACGATCAAATTCTTGCTTTTCAGATTTACTTGCTTGAACGATGCATATTAAGTAAAGGCAATTTTTTTGTATTTATTCCATTTTGGAAAATTAAAGAAACAATTTTATTTGGTCTAAACGAAATATAACAATACATACTTAATTAACTAATACAATAAATAAATAAGTTAATACATAGTAAAACTTCTTCTTCTTCTTCCTTTTATCAGCGAGGCTATGATCCGAAAATAAGGGATCATAACCCTCCCACTTCACTGCATTTCTACTGATCCGCCTGTGGGGTTCGCCTACCACATACATAGTAAAACATACCGCTTTAATTATATTTATAAAATAGTTGCTCATAACTATCGGTTTCCGCTTTATAAAAACCAAAAGAAGTTTTACAAAACTAGTAAAAGAACATCATACAGAGTAAAGTGGAGAAAATCATTAACCATTCTTTGAAGAATTAAGAGAGATTTCATCCCCTCTATTATTTTGGGAAATTTCTCTCTGCGCACGTTGGGGTATTACAAGTGATTTGGTTCAAGCTATAGTAACGTCATGGATTGCCATCCCAATGGTTCATGGTTCAAGTCCCGATGTCGCAAGTATTATTTATTTTTTATGATTGATTCTCAGTCAATTCGATCAATTACGAAAGCCTATATCAACACTATTTCGAAGGCATAACACTGGCAGTAGGTTGGTCGTAAGAGTGGAAAAATTGTTCACCTTGTTAAATAATTGATATGCCCATGACATCATGTGATCGGGAAAAGAATACTGTGAATCAGAAGCAAAGATAAAAAACAAAACAAATCTTCCCAGTTATCTGGACACCAACCCCGAAGTTCTTCTGAAATCTAAAATTTGAGTTTCAAACCACGACACCAATCTTTCTCTCTCTGTCTATCCTTTCCAATGCCTGCACTGTGTAAAAACATTTTATATTCATAACCCCTTGAGTGCCATCAAATTATAAAAAGGAAAATGGATCAGATATGTACTGTACATACATATATGTACGTATATTATAGACATTCAATGTGCTGAGGAACTAGAAATGACAGACCAGTTCACTTCCCTTGACATAGCTCGAGGTCGTTCCCCCTAAAATGTTGTTCTACTTCAGGGGCTTAATGGGAAATCGACCGAGATACACTTTAAGTGAAAAATCATTCCACGACCTTCTGTCCTTTTTTCAATTAATTCACCATCCTCCTACTCCTATGAACTGAAGTAAAAAAAAAATAATCTCTCTTCAGACAGTGCGCTGTTATTTTATTTTCCAATTCGAACGCCACCCACAGAATTGACAGAACAATTTTTAACCCAGACCAGCTTCCTCCATTTCAGTTTACTTCCACTACCCACTCTTCCACTTCACAGAATGATGTACGTACTGCACAGTTCCGCCCACAATTGCCTTATATGAGCCTCATCCATGAGCATGACGACTGTTTCAATTGAGCACGCCTTCCATTTTAAAAATGGGCGTACTACGTTTGTCATGCGATACTTTTCACACCTCACCCTCAGATACACAGATTCACAGAGATTCAAAGAGTTTCACAGAGATTCACAGATTCATCGGGGGCTACTCTACATTGTACGCGTGTCACATCTTTGTTACTGTTCACTGGATGGGAACTAACTCTCCCTGCAGTTCAAAGATACAAAAATTACGTGTCGTCGTGTTACAGACACAGTTGATTGCTCCATTTCACCGTAAGTGATGATGATGATGATAATGATGGACAGAGTGCAAAGTGCACTGATCTCCTCTCGTGCATTTCTCCTCGACTTTCTACGGAGCATTAAACCCCAAATGGAGATCATAAAAAACACTTCTTTTTGGAAAAAGGCTTATCTCTACACGAGAGGAAGATGCTGGTTGAGATGGACGACGACGGTGGTGAATCTATTTAACGCGGTGAGCTAAATTAATTTCTCATAGTTAATTGCTCTTTTGTGTTATGACATTCTTATCTTATTACCGCCATAAACCTCTTGGGGCTCTCCTCCATACCGCCCCGATAGATACAGAGATACACTGCGCATGGGTGACTCTCTGCTATGCACAGTGCGCGGATGCCATAAAGTTCGCTTAAAAACCTGGAACGGATTTCGTCTTTAGTGATGCTGCTGCTGTTCAGTATTCGTCCAAGTCGTCGATGTCGATCCATCTCCTGACCTGTCAGTGCGCCAAGTCTGTGTCTGAGACTCAAGGGATCGACGCAAATATCAAGATGTGCCCTATAAACCATTAAGCGTTAATTAAAGAGAGTTATACGAGTTATACGCGAGTGCATCGGACTGGCGATGCACACATTTAGTGGATTCCTCACATTTTTAGTATCGATTTAACGATTTTGGGAGCGCAACGCGAAACTAATGGTCAGATGCAATGATTTAATTAACTCTGGCTGGTTGGTATGCCTCTGCCTGAGATGAGATGCGTCGTCGTCGTTGTCGGCCACCGCGCATCAGCATGGTTCCCTATTGCTGTATGATGGTGCTTCTGTGTTCCCTACTGGTTGGTGGCTGATGTTGTCGATGTTTTTTGGAACGATCAATGGACCTTTTTAAGTGCGCTGCTGCTGTCAGAGTCGTCTCAAATTGGCAGCAGTATGCGCGCCAGATATTGACAAACTACTACCACACTGCGTAGATGCTCAGCAGCAGTGGTATGAGTAATTTAAAAGAGATTCACCCGACGACCGACGATCGACGATCGACGACCGGCGGACAGTTAGTGCTTAAAGACCGAACATAAAGACGGAAAATTTATGTTATGATTGTCGAGATTAATTGCAAAACTGTGTTCGGTCTGCATGTCATCTCTGGTTTATGACCGAGCATTGAGAGCTTCACTCAGCGTGTTGGCCCGGTGGGTTTCGTTGTTTGACCGGTTGGCTGCCTGTTGCTAGTGAATGATGCTTACGCATCGATGTAACGAGGTTATTAACATTCGGTTATTGAAGAAGTCCCATACAGTGGATAGCTTGTTAGAAAATAGTTTTCACCTGCACTGCAACCACTTCAAACTGAAAATTTCGATGTAATTGTGGTTCAGAGGGTGCTGCGGTTTTTTGTTGAATGACACATGCCTTGCGTTACAAGACCTCGTCAATGGAATCCGATTAATTCCGAAGGGAGAATGGCGCTTTTGATGGCATTTCGAAACGAACCTCATTAAAATTGCATCGTCGAAGGGGTTTGCGGATAAATTGAGACATTAAATGTGACATTTGTACCGTAATTGGTAATGAGTGGTGACAGGGGATGTGCTTTCTTCACTAAGTCGATGCAGCCTTTGTGTTGTTTCTCAGTTGGTTGACGGGTTTTGGTGTAGCTTTCTTATTTAAAACATAAGTTACTTATTACCATCAAAGTTCATCATGTTCATGGTCTAAGTGATAGTATTCTCTGAAGTCCGTCTTTCTGGTCCCACTTCACACCGAATGAAATACTGGCACTTAGTACGCCACCTAAGTACTAAGTGCCAGGATTTCATTCGTGCTTCATTAATCGTAATTTGTCCAGAGAGTTCTTGAAATGTCGTATGATGAGAGTGTGCTCCATCTCTCAGCTGCTAGCTTTTGGAACTTCAAGGCCATGCTGGGTTTAACACGTCAAGTGCCATGGGGGTCAGAATTGTGTATGTAACCACCTTTTGCTTTAACGCAGGCCCTCAAATGCTGCAAACCCTGAGTTACAGTGAAACACACGATTTTCAGGCGTATGGACAACGCTGCTGTGGCTAAAGCACTTTTGAGGCTCTGGAAATTTCGGTGGAATCTCTTGCAGGCCTTCCAACACTGATCATAAGGAATTCAAATATGGGCTTCCTGATAGCTAATCCTCGAATGCAATAGGAACAGGAATATTGATTCTAGGTTAGGCTAGGTTAAAGGGGTGCACTCGGATCTCAAAACGATCCATTGTGCTCCCCTGACGTGTAATTTCCTGGCTGAAACACTGAAAAGATAGAAAAAGAAACAAAGTGACTAGAGTTCTGTAGTATTGGAACGGCCTCCTCTAAGCCATCCTGAAGAATTTCAGGATTGTGGTTGGTGGCTTTTCAGACAGGTCGCCCAGATGGTTGAAGGAATGCTCTCCGATGTCAATCTTGTAGAGACTAACGCATTTGCATAGGAATTTGTCCATATCCTCTTCTGCGTCTGTGTTGCCGTAGCATCTGTAAAGTTCAACTGTACTCAGCCGCATTCTTTTTCGGTGGGCCGCCAGTAGGTTGTGGCCGCTAATGATTTCTATGAAAATCGACAAGTTTTGTCTACTTTAAGTGTAGATGAGCTTGGTTTTCACCTTGTCGTCTTTTGTTCAGATGCTTCTGGAGACGCGGCACGATGGAAGTGCTCTCCATCTTTCGTCTGATTGTCGTTTCAAGTCAAATGCTGTGTTTGATTTAACAAATTTTAGAGGAGGAAGAACTGAGTTGTTTACCAATGACAGGTCTTGTTCTGATCCCTTCCTTGCCAGTTCATCTGCCATTCCGTTCCCTGAAATTCCTTTGTGTCCTAGGACCCACTAGAGTGTTACATAGTAGCTATCGGTGAGCGTTTTAAGCTCCTCGCGGCAGCTTTGATTTTATTACCACGGATGAGATGGCATCTATACCAGCTTGAGTATCTATGCGATGTCAATCTCTTTTCTAGTAAAAAGCTTCGTGGATAGTTCTCGTGCCTCTTCTGCTATCGCTAGGACTACCGCTTAGAACACACTGCCGGGGCTTGAAAGTCTTAATGATATTGCAATATCGGGTTGTGCTGAGTATGTACCCGAACGCACTCCTTTGGGTGTCGCCTAGGTGAGCCCACCTTGCAATATTACGGTGGCCCATGTGTCCCTTTCTCCAAAAGCTGGATTCTTTAGGCGCAGGATTACTTAACGAAAAAGTGTAGTGGAATCAATGCGAGAATTGTTTTAAGGGCTGCGATTAGGGTGGCGCCAGTGGATGCTGTGCAAGCAATTCTCTGAATTGATTCTAGCCACTGCTAAGTTGTTTTGACATTATTTGCCGGAGCAGAGTCTTGTTGGAAAACCCATCTTGCTATATTAAAAAGGGTATTGGTCAAGCCTTTAATGAAGCCTTCTAGGACATCTTCCTGGTACAGTTTTGTCCAATTTTTATTCCTTTTCTGTAAAAATGGAGAGCAGCAACCCTCTAGACACTCCAGGAAATTATGAGGCCGATGAACTCGCCACAATAGGAACAACTATACCCATCCTGCAAGACAAATGCTCCTTAGATATATGTAGTCGACCTGCCTTGGGCTTTTGAACAACGCCCACATCCTGGTACAATTCGTAGAGTTCGCAGTTGTATCTTCTCCTCCATTCGGCCTCCTTCTATATGGGACCTAATATCTGACGAAGTATTTTTGTTCAAAGGTACCCAATATTAGCTGTACTTTCTTACTTATCGTCCAGCACTCGGCGCCATAAATCAAGACTGGTAAGATGAGCGTTCTATAGAACATCAATGTGGTTCGCCGAGTTAGGAGTTTCGAGATCAATTGTTTTGCCAAACCGAAGTAACAGCCGTTTGTTGGGGTTAGGTTAGGTAAGGTTAGGTAGATGGGTGCCTTGTGACAAAGAGGATCAACTCACTCAGATCAACAGTACGGGTCCATTATGCCCAATCATTTAACCCTGAAAACGCTGTGGAGATGGTCCGCTCTTAGAACCACCCAGATAGTGATATAAATCTCAGGAGGTCCATCAGCTCAACAATACTCATCAACTCAAGTGCTCCAGCTCCGAGAACAAGTAACTACCAAGAGTCTTCATTCTTCTGACGGATAGTGCTGGACAATTATACAGCAGGTGACGAACAGATTGAATTTATTCTTCGTCCCTGCAACTTCTACAATAGTTATTGTGCAGTTCACCGAGTCGTTCCAATAGCACAGTGACCAGTAATTATGCCGGAAATGATCAGTGCATTATGTTAAGTTTCACCAGAGAGGTTGATTTCTTCTGGCTAAAGGCCGACCATAGCGCCCTGGCCGTTGCGCATGTGTCCAGATTAACCCAACGTCTGTTTGCTCGGCCGGTGGCTTCATCTTCTATTTTCTTCTGTAAGAAACTGATTGGGATCATTACAAAAGGCAGAGCCCACGATACGTGCAGCGCCGACCCTTTCTTAGCAAGCTCCTCAGCCCTATCATTTCCTTCGAAATCCTTATGTCCTGGTACCCAGCAGAGGGTCACCGCATTGGCTCAAGATATCTCATATAAAAGTGATTTCCAGATCCTCACAAGTCTCGACCTAATACAGCAGAGTCCAGAGCTTTAACGGCTGCCTAGCTATTTGTACAGACAGTGATCGTTTTACTAACGATATTACTCTCGCGTATAATTTCAGCAGCCTGTATAATGGCTATGACTTCGACCTAAAAGATGCTGCAGTCGTCCCTTATTCTAAAGGAGTGGTTTATTTCTAGCACCTCACAATAAACTCCGGCTCCCGTGCCAACGTCCATCTTAGTACCGTCGCGTCGGTATAGAAGGCCAGTTCCATTTCTTTATTGTTCTTCGGTTTTTCCAGTCAGGAATTCTGGTAGCAAATCTCCTTAAAATGCTAGCATTGGATTTCTGTGATCAGTTTCCATCGATCCACTAATAGTCCCCCATCGGGACAGAATGGAGGCATGGCCGTAAAAGCTCGATGACCAAAATCGGCCTTCTCTCAGTCTTATAGCGGTTTCGGCCGCCAGACTGCTACAGTATACATATATCAAGCGGAATGAAACTAAGCATGATTTTCATTGCCGCTATTGGTGTTGTTCCCATTGATCCCATGACTCGGTTGCATGCTGCCCTCTGGATTTTGGTGAGGTTTGAAAGCTGCTATTGCTTCTCAAGTACCGTCCACCATACTAGTGAACCATATGTGTATATCCAGTACACCACAGCTGGTTTGAAGCCCCACGTATTACTGAATGCTTTTTCGGCAATATTTTCCTTTCAGTTCAGTTTGGAATCCAGAATTATGCCCAGGTATCGAGCTGAACTTGAGATACTTAGTTCAATACCACCGATATTTGGCGGTCTGAAGGTAGGAATTGATCTCTTTTTCGTGAGAAGAACTACCTCCGTCTTTGAAGGGTTCACTCCCAGCCCTTTGCTGCTGACCCAGCTATCCACTAGTTGTAGTGCGAAGTTGAGCCCTTTTCTTTTAGGACTGGAGGAAATTTCCCCGAAACTAGGATAACCACATCGTCGGCATTACCAAGTATTACCAAGATCTCATCCACCACAAGGAGCCATATTAGCGAAGACAGAATTCCACCTTGGGGGGTTCCTCTGCAGACCTTTCTCCGGATGGTGACATCTCCTTACGTTGAAAAGATGATTCTTGATTAAGGCATCTGTGCAATCCAGTTGCAGAGGCCGGTGTTAAAATAAGCTCTGTGTAGGCTATTCAGGATCGCGTCAGAGCTTACGTTGTTAAACGCCCCTTCAATGTCTAGGAACGCCCAACGTTCCAGCATAAAAGACGACAGACTGATAGATCTCAGGTCTTTCGCGTTTGTGTGGCTCGCTTCCCTGCTTTGGGAATAAATAGGTACAACACGCACCTCCCGCCATGCTTTAGAAACATATCTTAGCTTAAGGCATCCTGTGAATAAATTTGTGAAAGATAGTGCTTTCCGTGATTACACCTGCTCTACGCACTATCTGTTCTAGCACAATATTGAAAAAGTCACCTGACAGCGCATCTCCTTGTCGGAATCCGGTGCATGTTTGAAAGAGTTCGGAAGAGCTGATTCGAAGTTGCACAGAGCATCGTGTGTTTTCCAGTGTTACGCGACAGATCTGGATAAGTTTTGACGGTCTCCCGAATTGCGCCTCCACTTGGTAGAGTTCAGGACGATGAATGCTGTCAAAAGCGGCTTTAAAGTCGATGAAATGAGTTGCGACTTGATATTCGTTGGCCTTTTCCAGGATTTGCCTTAGTTGAAAATTGAGTCTATTGTCGATCTGTCTCACTGGCACGTGCCAATTAGTGTGTTGCAGAAAGGTTTTAGACCTTCACATAATACGTTGGATAGAGTCTTATATTCGACAATTAGCACGGACATGCCTCGATAGTTCTTACAAGACATAGGATCGCTTTTTTGAAGATGGGGCATATAGAGCTGATACTCCAGTCGTCGGCCATGCTTTCCTCCATCACTACTTGGCTGATGACTTGGTACATGCACCCTGCCAAGACATCACCTCCGTATTTTAAAAGTTCAGCTGCGAAGCCATCAGAGCCAGCGGCTTTGTTGTTTTTCAGTTTTCTTATGGCCTTGCTAACTTCTTCAATACTGGATGGTGGTATTGGCTCGTCATTGACTGGAAGTAGGTTCTCTTCTTGACCTATCACTCTCTCTGTTTGCTGCCCGTTAAGCAACTGTTGGAAGTGTTGCTTAAACACATCAATAATTCCCTGTGCTTCGGTGACTAAGTTGTCTTTGCTGTTACGAAGGGCATGTGTTCCGGGTTTAAAGCCAGCTGCCAGCTGCTTGGTTTTTCGCTAAAAATTTTGGATGTTGTAACGCTCTTCGATATCCTTGAGCTGGTAGGCTGCGTGGTCCCTTTTCTTTTTACGCGGAATTTTCCTCTCTTCCCTTCTTCCGATCCGGTACTCCTCTCTCGCTGCTCTTGTCTTGCGCTGCAGCGCTTTCTTATGTGCATCTTCTGTCAACTTCTTTCGTTGAACGTACACCACATCATATCAAGGACTCCTTTTTGGTGGTGGCTGGTAGCTGGAATGTTGTAGATATATTTTTATTGGTAAAGAGACGCATATTTTACGACTTCTAGAGATAGAGTAATTTCTTTCTTTAGAACTGGTCACTCGATGATCCGACTTGATTACTTTGGCCTCGAGGCCATAACGGACTACATGACGCCATATTTACACTTTGTAAGGCCTTTTTCTACCGCCTACCCTAGCAGGGAAGAATGGAAAATCTACACAGATGGTTGAAAAATGAGCACTGGTGTAGGATCAGGCATCTTCTCCGACCCCCTAGGTATATCGAAATCCATACGACTTCCAGATCACAGCAGTGTTTTACAAGCAGAGGTCTTAGCAGTGGTAACAGCTGCCCGTGAGTCTGCAGTAAGGGCAATACCGCCAAAAGGTATCACCATCTTTATCGACAGCCAGACAGCTATAATAGCGATTACTGGCATAGAAATTAAATCGAAGCTTGTGAAGTGTTGTCGAGAAGAGCTCAGGGCTCTTGGAACACAGCAGAAGGTATCGCTCTGTTCGGTCCCTGGACACGAGGGTAACCCAGGCAATGAGAAATCCGACGAGCTTGCGAGAATTGGCTCAGCAGCGCTCTCTAGAACAAGTTGACCCCCCTGTATGTATCCCGCCTTGCACACTTAAGCTCGTTGCAGGCAATAAAGCCATTAAAGAGGCGAACACAAGGTGGACCTCCATGGAAACTTGTGTCATCACCAGGAAGCTATGGCCATCGCATTCGACAACACTTCCTATGAGGCTATTAAAAACGCTATGATTAGGAAAAATATAGCTCCTCTGATCATAAACTGGATCCTAACCATGCTATGCAGCAGGAAGATAAGAATCGAGTGCGGAGGCTCGCATAAAACTATAACAGCTACCAGAGGTTGCCCGCAGGGAGGAGTCCTCTCTCCCCTGCTCTGGACCTTAGTTATTGACGAACTCCTAGAGCTACTTGAAAAATCGGGTTACAAAGTACAAAGATATGCAGACGACATTGTCATCAGCATCAGAGGCAAATTTGAGGACATAATTTCTCAACTAATGTAAGGTGCCCTCAATTTAACTTCCGATTGGTGCAGGACAAAGGGACTTACAATCAACCCCGGAAAAACTATACTTGTACCCTTTTCCAGGAAAAGAAACCACACTCTCAAAGAAATTACACTGGAAAACGTCCCAATCGATATATCCAAGGAAGCGAAATACCTAGGTGTTATACTTGACAAGAAGCTCACCTGGAATTCACACCTGAACGAGGTTACCGAGAAAGCGACAAGAGCAATGTTTATGTGCCAGCGCCTACATGGTAAAACTTGGGGGCTAAAACCCAACATAATATATTGGACGTACAGAGCCATTATCAAACCCACGGTCACCTATGCATCGTTTGCTTGGTGGCCAAAAACCTTACAGGCCAAGACTCAGGAACAGTTGAATAAAATACATCGTCTAGCCTGTCTAAGTATCACAGGAGCAATGAGAACGTGCCCTACGGCAGCAATGGGAGCAATACTTAGCCTCACAACGTTGCACAAAAAGAAGCTATGCTGAGTGCTCTTAGGCTGCCCGAGATCTCGGACCTTAAAATCGGCAACTTAACAGGCCATTTGAAGATTCTAGGTTATATTCAAAATGACCCTATTTTCAAAAGCCCAGATACTATGATCAAGAAATACCGGTTCTCCAGGAAATTCAATGTGGTCATAGGTGATCGCCACACATGGAGGAATGAAGGACTTGTAATCTTACCAAACTCTCAAACTTGGTACACAGATGGTTCCAAATTGGAAAATGGTAGCACTGGTGCAGGGGTTTATGGGCCCAGGTTCCAACGTGCAGCAGCGCTTGGGAAATCACCAACAATATTTCATGCGGAAGTCCATGCGATCAAGCTCTGTGTATGAGAATGTCTGCGTAGAAGAGTCGAGGGTACTCGTTTCTATATCCTCTCAGACAGCCAGGCAGCACTTATTGCTCTGAAATCGTACACGGTAGGATCAAAACTTGTATGGGACTGTCTAAACCTACTCAAAGATCTCGCATTGAAAAACAGAGTCACTGTGGCCTGCTTTGCGGGAAGAGGCGCTAGTCGCCCACTAGTCGGTCCTGAACCCTATTTTGGAGTCGCACGTAAACATCAAAGTAAAGAAATGGGAAGATGATCATCCTGCAGAGTACTGGGCCAATCTCAAGGGCCTAAGACAGGCAAAGAAGTTCATTAATCTCAACCGTTGCAAGGCTTAAAAGCTACTCGAGCTTAGGAAAGCAGACCTAAGACCTTAACAGGCTACTTGACTGGTCATTGCCCACTCAGGTACCATCTGCACAAGATAGGAGTAGCGGATACAGACGAATGCCGGCTATGTGGAGAACAAAAACAGACGGTAGAACATATTCTTTGTGAATGCCCTATGGCCGTAAGATAAAGACTTCTCCATATCGGAAGGGCTTTATTGAGTCCCTCTGACTTCTGGAATATTGAGCCTGGAGCTTTGTTGAGGTTTATCAAGAGCCTTAACCAAGTTGTTAGCTGAACACCGGGCTGGCACAATAGATCTTATAGGTCGCAGTGCGTACAAGGCCCTAGTAAAGTAAGGTATGGCCATCCTTCGATAAAGCAAGGACCAAGAGAATTACTCGGAAAGATAGGAAATCCCTTTCCACCCTCGTAAGCATCATCACGGGGCACAACACTCTGCGGTACCACTTGAAGATGGAGGAGGAACTCTGTAGAGGCTGCGGTGACGAGGAAGTTTTTTATGACACTACCCACTTCCTGTGCCACTGTCCGAGTCTTCAACACTCCAGGAAAAAGTTCCTTGGTAAATATTTTCTCCAGGATCTTGAGGAACTCTCCGGCGTATCTACAGGAAAAATGCTGAACTTCATCAAATCATCAGGGTGGTTTGTATGCAGAAATGAAGTAAGTGATTGAGTTGAATAGTTTTTACTTTCAATGGGTAAGGGATTACTTTTTCCCCTATGAGTATCACAATGGGTCAACACTGACCTGAGTGTGGCAGAGAGCGTCCCTGACTGCCAGCCCACATACCTAACATAATTTCTTTACGGAAAAATAGAAAACTGCATCAAATGCCCAGAAGCTTAGCAGATGATTATCAGCCAATTGAAGAATATTCATTGGAAAATGTGAATCAAGAATGAGTTCAAATGTAACTCAAACGACAAATCATTTCGCAACAACAATGAACACTTCACATTTTTACAAACATATAACCACAAGCAGTTTTGTGACTTTGAACTGATTTGCATAAATTCCAAAAGAAAAGAAAAAATTCGTTCCTATTTTTCCATAACTATCTGAACCACTTTTTTTATTAAGTTACACGATTATGCAACCTGCCCCGAGTACCTTGAATTAATAGCGAATATTTGAATTATGCAAAAGTGTTAAAGGGAATTCTTTTACACCTACTATCCTCGCAATGGGAGCGTGGGTGTGTCCGATGCAATCTAAATGGTCGACACAAATCTTGATTGAGTCACGTCAGCCAGGACAATCGAAGCGCATTGTTATATTGAACCGGCAAACATTTCACTTTGAAAGAGGCCCGCCGCAGTGAAATTATGAAATTCTCGCATCCGGATAGTGTACACAGGAGTGATTTGCAATTTGCATAAAAATGCAAACAACTTCCGTTGAACAAAAGGGCTGCATTACATTGATTGTAGGGTGCTAGGAGGCAAACATTTTAAAAGTGATTTTGCAGTAAAAAACCGCAAAAAATACAAGAATTCTTTCCTAGGGATTTATTCCATGGGAAATTTTCATAAAAGTTCCTCTTTTTGTTCCAAAATCAGTTAACTTTGATGTCTTTGCTAAGTGGAAATTTATCCACCACCATTTAGACCATTCGACCATTACCGCTTTTCAATGACACAAACCACATCTTACAACGAAAGAGAAAAAAATCCCTAAAATGAAATTGAACTTTAACAAAAAAAATATAGATGGTGTTCCGGAGGATTTATCCATTTTATCCGAATAAGTACCCCTTCAACTGAATGCCACTGTTGAAAAATACAGATATTTTTTCCCGGAAATTTTTAAATTTGCTCGTTTTCATGTTTTTTTTTTGTCCTCTTCCCTTTTTCGGGAATGAATAGTTACGTCATTTTCTTGTGTTTTTCTGCTGTTGCGTCTTTTTATTTTTTAGAAGAAGTCTGAATTGCGTCTACTTCTTCCTATTTCGGCGAGGTTATGGTCCGAAAACAATGGATCATAACTCTCCCACCGCATTTCTACTTCGCCTGTGGGGTTCATCTATTTGACCTCAGAAAATATCTACAAGTCTCCCGACTTTGGACCACTGGGTTACTGAGGTCAATGAAATGCCGACGTCGTCGCATTTGTGTGATCCAGCCGTTTATAGACCTACCTCTTCTGCCTCGCTATGTCTTTGGAACGTTCATTGATATTGCGATGATTGTTGTCGTCATAACAGGTTGCTTTGCTATTGATCATAGATCTCAAATATTTGAACTTCTCGCACTTGGGAAGCACTGCTCCATTCAAATAAATCTCTGAAATACTTACTTTATGACCGGTATCCCCTTGTGGGTCCTAGGGCCTCTACTACGCCTACGCGGCATCGTGTACGGTTTCTGGCAATGTGTCTGAGTTCTCCCCAACTTTTCCCTAACTGCCGTGCCTCCTTCTCGACTGTTCTGCGCCATGATCTCCTCGGACCGCCAGGTCTTCTGCCATCCTGAGTTAGAGGGTTCAATTGCATAGCATGGTTCGCTATGGATCTGTCACCCTTACGGAACGTGTGACCGATCCACTGCCACTTCCGCCGTTGGATGGTTGTGCCTATTCGTTCCTGACCCGTTCTCTCGTAAAGGTGTTCGTTAGAGATGCGATTGGGCCAGAAAATCCTTAAGATATTGCGCATGCACCAACAAACGTTTGCAGCTTTCTGTTGATAGTAGTGGTCACTCTCCACGTGCTGCAACCATATAGCAGCACGGATTCAACGTTGGAGCGGAACAGTCTTATCTTCGTGCTCAAACTGATTGCATTGCTTCGCCATATTTTGGACAACATCCCGAACGCGGACTTTGCTTTGGCGATCCTGTTGGCTATATCCAGTTCGGTTCCACCATCGGTCGAGACAATACTCCCAAGATACTGGAAATCCTCTACTCTCTCTACCGGTTGTCCAGCAAGGCATATTTGAGCCAATGAGTTTGTTCCAAGGCTGATAATTTTAGTTTTTGCCGTATTAATTTTCAGCCCGACGACACCTGCCTCCCTCTCCACATCTGCTGTCATTTGGAGGAGGTCCATAATTCTGTGGAGAGTAAGCATACATCGTCTGCGTAGTCAAGATGCTTCAGTTGAGATGTAAGAGTCCGTCGAATTCCTCCGTTTCCCGTCGACAAAGCTGCATGAAGCACATCGCTAATCACCAATAGGAATAATATTGGTGAAAGAATACAGCCTTGTCTTACCCCACTTTGGATCTCAAATTCCTCAGACAACCTTCCCCTGTGCAGAACGTGACATTTGGAGCCTTCATATGTAGCTTTGATAATAGCAATTAGTTTATCGGGAATGGCTCTCCTGCGTAAGGCACGCCAAATAAACTCCCTGTTGACACTATCGAACGCCTTCTCAAAATCGATGAACAGCAGGTGCAGTGGCGATCGATATTCAACACACTGTTCGATGATAATCCGCAGGGTGTTGATGTGGTCGGCACAGGAGGATCCAGAGCGGAAACCTGCCTGTTCGGCATCGAGTGTGTATTCGAGATGTTGTTTGATTCGCTCAAGGATGATTTTAGCTATTATCTTAGCTACAGCAGGCAGCACGCAGATACCCCTCCAGTTTCCGCACTCCATTAGATTACCTTTCTTAGGAAGCTTGACGATCATTCCCTTTTTCCACTCGTTAGGAAAGCTCTCAGCTTCCCAAGCTCTATCTATAAGTGGAAGCAGAAGCTCAGCCGATGTTGTTGGCGTTGCTCGTAAGAGCTCTGCTGGAATACCGTCAAGTCCTACCGCCTTGTTGGTTTTGAGTGCCTTGATCGCGGTAATGATCTCATCTTTACTGGGAGTCGTGATGCGTATTCGGGAACTTCTCACCTCGGGCATCTCAGTCTGATTTGGGAGCATATCGCTAGCGAATACACGGTTCAAAACCGTAGCGAAATGCTGTTTCCATCTCTTGAGTTGGTCCTCATCCGAAATGAGCATGGAGCCGTCTAGGCTTTTCACTGGGTGTTGGCTGGAGCTGCGACCACCTGTCAGCTCTTTGGTGATTCTGTAGACGGTCCTGCTGTCGCACCTCCGTGCAGCTCTTCTGCTTCTGTAGCCACCGCGTTGATGTAGTTGCGCTTGTCACGTCGCACGCTACGCTGAACTTCTCTCATCTTCATGCGATATAGGGACTCTAGCTCGCTTCTCCCTGCTGCTGGGGTAGCTGCAACGCGAGCTTTCAGTTGTTCTCGTTCGTCAATCCGTCTCCAGGTATTCTCGGAAAGACACGCCCTATGTATTCCCTGCGATCGACCGACAATTCTTTCAGCACCAGATGTAAAAACATTTTTCACAGCATACCAATGGTCTTGAATGGTTGCGGACGTTGAGCTGCTGATTGCTTCCACACCTTGCGAAAAGTGTTCCCTTAATTGTTGGCGCGCTGAGGGATCATTAAGTCTATCGATGTTGAACCTGGGCATTCTTGTGTTGTCGTGGGATCTTCGAACTGCAGCAGTGCGTAGTTGGAGAGTAGCTATCATAAGATGGTGATCACGTACTATCCCCACATCTCCCTCTCGCCTGTTTCGGACGTCCAGGAGACTACTTCTAAAGCGGCGGCTGATGGCAAAATGGTCACTTTGGTTGGAGGTTGCTTGCCTGTCGTTGGAAACCCAGCTGACTTTATGGCAGGTCTTGTGCTCAAACATGGTTCCACCTATCACAAGGCGGTTGGCATTGCAGAAATCCACAAAACTTTCGCCGTTGTCATTGCGGTTGCCTAGTCCATGCTTACCGATTACATGTTTGAGCCCTTCGTTGTCGTTGCCTACCTTGGCATTCAAATCCCCCATCACTATGACAATGTCTCCATTTGGTGTTGTGTTGAAGACGGCACTTAAAAGATTGTAGAAGCTCTCCTTTTCGTCCTCAGACGAACTATTCGTTGGGGCGTAACACTGTATGATGGTGACGCGTCGTACTCTAGTCCGGAATCTGGCCGTCAAAATCCTATCACCATGAGGCTGCCAGGAAATAAGGCCCTTGCGTGCTGTTGTTGTTAGCAGTAGTCCGACTCCATATTCCCGCGGACTTCCGGATGGTCTTCCAGAATAGAGTAGTACAGTGTCACGCGTTGGGGACTGGTACTCGCCCGCTTCTAACCGTCTTACTTCTAATTGGAGGAATCTGGCATTGTAGGACCTTCTCTTCCCGAGTCGAGGAGCGTCTTTACATTCCAGAAACCTATCTTTGTCCGGGTACAATAGCCAAAAGTCGTCAACATGTGATCAATCCTTATCCGAGGCATAGTGTCGGTTTCTGTAGCGAGCTGGTTTCAGTAACGCAGGTTGCTAGCCCACGTTACCTAGCCTAGAATCAAGGCCCTAGACAACCCGCACTTACAATTTTGGCCTATACGTATAAGGGTTTATACGTATAGTTGCCCGGGGACCACCACTAGGAGGTAAAGTAAGCACTTCATCACGAACTTGATTGTTGCGCTACTGGCCCAAGCCAAGTTTTGGGCAGTCAGTAGTTTCCCGATCAATCGCAGTGCAGGTCCCCAAGGTGAGCTTCACAAGGCCACCATCAACACGCCAAAGAAACATGGTGGTGGAGTGATGAAGCTAAGAAGGTGATAAATGAGAAGAAAGCGGCTTTCAAAGATTGGTCAAAGCACCGCTCTAATAATAGACACGAAAAACCTCGTCTCGAAGTGGAATACAGATGTGATAGACTTAGTGATCCCTCAGTGCGCCAACAATTAAGGGAGCACTTTTCGTAAGGTGTGGAAGCAATCAGCAGCTCAATGCCCGCAACCATCCAAGACCATTGGTGTGCTGTGAAAAATGTTTTTACATCTGGTGCTGAAAGAATTGTCGGTCGATCGCAGGGAAGACATAGGGCGTGGCTTTCTGAGGATACCTGGAGACGGATTCACGAACGAAAACAGCTGAAAGCTCGCGTTGCAGCTACCCCAGCAGCAGGGAGAAGCGAGCTAGAGTCCCTATATCGCATGAAGATGAGAGAAGTTCAGCGTAGTGTGCGACGTGACAAGCGTAACTACATCAACGCGCTGGCTACAGAAGCAGAAGAAGCTGCACGGAGGTGCGACAGCAGGACCGTCTACAGAATCACGAAGGAGCTGACAGGTGGTTGCAGCTCCAGCCAACACCCAGTGAAAAGCCTAGACGGCTCCATGCTCATTTCGGATGAGGACCAGCTCAAGAGATGGAAAGAGCACTTTGCTACGGTTTTGAACCGTGTATTCGCTAGCGATATGCTCCCAAATCAGACTGAGATGCCCGAGGTGAGAAGTACCCGAATACGCACCACGACTCCCAGTAAAGATGAGATCATTACCGCGATCAAGGCACTCAAAACCAACAAGGCGGTAGGACTTGACGGTATTCCAGCAGAGCTCTTACGAGCAACGCCAACAACATCGGCTGAGCTTCTGCTTCCACTTATAGATAGAGCTTGGGAAGCTGAGAGCTTTCCTAACGAGTGGAAAAAGGGAATGATCGTCAAGCTTCCTAAGAAAGGTAATCTAATGGAGTGCGGAAACTGGAGGGGTATCTGCGTGCTGCCTGCTGTAGCTAAGATAATAGCTAAAATCATCCTTGAGCGAATCAAACAACATCTCGAATACACACTCGATGCCGAACAGGCAGGTTTCCGCTCTGGATCCTCCTGTGCCGACCACATCAACACCCTGCGGATTATCATCGAACAGTGTGTTGAATATCGATCGCCACTGCACCTGCTGTTCATCGATTTTGAGAAGGCGTTCGATAGTGTCAACAGGGAGTTTATTTGGCGTGCCTTACGCAGGAGAGCCATTCCCGATAAACTAATTGCTATTATCAAAGCTACATATGAAGGCTCCAAATGTCACGTTCTGCACAGGGGAAGGTTGTCTGAGGAATTTGAGATCCAAAGTGGGGTAAGACAAGGCTGTATTCTTTCACCAATATTATTCCTATTGGTGATTAGCGATGTGCTTCATGCAGCTTTGTCGACGGGAAACGGAGGAATTCGACGGACTCTTACATCTCAACTGAAGCATCTTGACTACGCAGACGATGTATGCTTACTCTCCACAGAATTATGGACCTCCTCCAAATGACAGCAGATGTGGAGAGGGAGGCAGGTGTCGTCGGGCTGAAAATTAATACGGCAAAAACTAAAATTATCAGCCTTGGAACAAACTCATTGGCTCAAATATGCCTTGCTGGACAACCGGTAGAGAGAGTAGAGGATTTCCAGTATCTTGGGAGTATTGTCTCGACCGATGGTGGAACCGAACTGGATATAGCCAACAGGATCGCCAAAGCAAAGTCCGCGTTCGGGATGTTGTCCAAAATATGGCGAAGCAATGCAATCAGTTTGAGCACGAAGATAAGACTGTTCCGCTCCAACGTTGAATCCGTGCTGCTATATGGTTGCAGCACGTGGAGAATGACCACTACTATCACCAGAAAGCTACAAACGTTCGTTAATAGGTGTCTGCGCAATATCTTAAGGATTTTCTGGCCCAATCGTATCTCTAACGAACACCTTTACGAGAGAACGGGTCAGGAACCAATAGGCACAACTATCCAACGGCGGAAGTGGCAGTGGATTGGTCACACGTTCCGAAAGGGTGACAGCTCCATAGCGAACCATGCTATGCAATGGAACCCTCTAACTCAGGATGGCAGAAGACCTGGCGGTCCGAGGAGAACATGGCGCAGAACAGTCGAGAAGGAGGCACGGCAGTTAGGGAAAAGTTGGGGAGAACTCAGACACATTGCCAGAAACCGTACACGATGGCGCGTAGGCGTAGTAGAGGCCCTAGGACCCACAAGGGGATACAGGACATAAGTAAGTAAGTAAGTTATGAAGCTCAGTGATTTGGCCTTCTTTAAGCAAGTTTGTGCATTTCTTGACATAGAAGGTGCTTTTGATAACACTGGTTATGAATCCATCACTATCCGTTACACATATTTATAAAAAAAAGTGGCAATTCGCAGTGCAGTTAGTATTCGAAAGTCAGGTGCTAATAGTACACGGGATCATGCGGATCTCATGTATCTATTATCCGACTTCCCCGAGCTAGATATGCTCAGCACGGTTTCCGACTTTATGCTAAAATCACTCTACTTTGATAGAAGGTTTGAGATTGTGATCCCAAGCCGTGATATCTTAAATAATGGCGGACCATCGCTTGATCCAAAAGGAATAGTGTGGTATACCGATGGATCAAAAATGGATTCAGGAGTTAGCGCCGGTGTGTATGGCCAAAACCATAAAATTTCGAAATCACTCGGATAGAGTCCTAGTGTTTTACAGGCTGAGCTTTACGCTATTGAGACTTGTGCATTAACCGGCACTCAGGCATCTAAGGTGCCTCACCGATACCCAAGCGGCGGTTAAAGCACGGATCTCCCTTTGATCAGTTCAAAATCAGTTCTAAGCTGCTTCAACAGTTCACAAAACTTGGCCCTACACAATAAAGTAAAATTGTGGTGGGTACCGGGTCATGTAGGCTTTGACGGCAACGAAACTGCAGACCTGCTAGCTAGGAAAGGCTCCTCTGAGTTGCTCACTGGACCTGAACCATTCTGCGGAATATCCGATTCCGCCTTTAAACTTACCCTAAACATTTGGGAACGCAACATGTGCATCTCCCACCGGAATAACTCCCAAGGTCTCAGGCAGGGTAAAAGAGCTGTCCAACCCTTCCAAAGGCAGGCAGTTGATATCCTAAAATACGGCAGAAATGACATAAGAAGGCTTGTGAGCTTCCTTACCGGTCACTGTCAACTTCTCTACCACCTTAACAAAATGAGAATTTCGGAGGATATCACCTGCCGCCTCTGCCTAGAAGACGACGAAATCGCAGAACACATACTGTGTGAGTGTGTAGTTCTGTGTAGAACTAGGAGAAGCTTTTTCCTTAAAGAGATCATATCTCCAATAGATTTATGGAACTCCTCCGTAGCCGTAATTATAGCTTTCATAAGGAGAGTGTAAGTACTGCTGCCCTGAAAAGTGCTCTCTGGCAAAATAGATCTCCTGGGTCGTAGTGCCTACACGCCATTTGGGCGTGACCACACTTGTTTAAAAAAAAAAAAAAAACGAACCCCGTTTGAAGGATTCTTGGCGGCAGCAGATGAGAGAGGGGGGAAGAGTGCTTTCTCACTAGAGCACTTCGTCTTTTTCCAGGCGGCAGCGGACGAATTCTCTAGACGGAGTCTATAGTCTATAGTTCCAGTTAGGTTGAACTTAGTGAATACCTTCCGCGAGCTGCTTCGACGTATTCGGATCACAGGTCGGTAAGGAATTTCCAATGTTGGTCAGGACCTTGGAATAGAGATGGTGGCGGAGAAGCCCTTAATTGGCCAACGGCAGCGCTCATACACTCGTAGTGGACTACTGTCACTGGTGTACCTGGCCCCTCGTCCTAGAGGTATAACTAAACCAACTGGCCCTCCACGTTGGGGATTGTGCCGTCGGGATAACTTCCCTACCACGTAAAAAATGAATAGTTCCGAAACAACCAAAAGTCTCGGATAAGGACGACTCAACTAATGACGACCCCAGCAAACGAAATAAGGACAACGGCCTTCGAATATGTATGTGGAATGTTCTGTGCCTTAACAGACCACTTGCAGCCGAACGAACAACTAGCAAAGGTCCTAGATTGCTATAAAGCAGATATAACCGCCATCCAGGAAGTGCGATGCGATGGGCCGGGCCAAAAGACGATGAAAAACTGTGACATCTACTACGGTGATTGCTACAGAGCCAACTGGCGACGCTTATTCGGATGCGGATTTGTTATACGCGGCAGACTTAGGCAAGAAGTCTTAAGCTTCCGACACGTAAGCGAGCGTATTATGGCTATCCGGATCAAGACTAAATTCGCTAACATAAACCTGATATATATTCACGCCCCACGGAACAAAAGAACCCTGCCACCAAAGATTGTTTCTACGAGCTCCTCGACAAAACATACGAGCAATGTCCTAACTACGACGTTAAAATCGTATTGGGCGATTTTAACGCCAAAATATGAAAGGAGGACGTCTTTGGTAGGGCAGTCGGACTGATATCGACATCGACCTAGTAAAAAAACTGCATATTGGACGTCTGAGATGGCTAGGACATGTAGAGCGAATGGACACCAACGCTCCGGTCCGCAGAGTCTTCGAATCTAACCCCGAGAGACGACGCAGTAGAGGACCTCCTCGCCGTAGGTGGCGCGCACAAGTTTAAGGGACCCCGATCAAGTTGAAGTGCGCAACTGGAGGTAAATAGGTAAAGACCGAGCTAAATGGAGAGGCTTGTTGGTTGAGGCCCAGGTTCACCCCGAACTGCAGCGCCACCGAAGTAAGTAAGTATAAACCATCAAACATTTGTAACGTGATTGCCCAAATCTTCAAAACCGCCGCCTCCGTCTTACGGGAAACAGACTTTTTGACAAACTAGGGGATCTTGTACAAGTTCCACTTAGGAACATGATAGGCTTCATAAAGAGTACGGCTGGTTTGCAATAGAACCAGCCGTAAGACAATCGTTTTAAATATAGGCTCCACACAACAAAACGGAAACACAGTGGACCGTATGGACTCCGTGATAAGCAGTTACACTGCAGGCCAAAAGTTTCAGCCCACCCCAAGTATGCGAAGGAAAAACAAGATCCAACATCGAAAAAACCACTTTAGTAGAATAATAATTATGTAAAATGACCGGGGAACACATATGAAACCAAAATAAGAAAAAAAATATTTTCATGTTGTTTTTAAGATAAAGAAATTTATTAAAAACAAGAAAAAATGACTTAAACCGATTTTTCATCTTCATATTTGATCACTTTTCATTTACAATTCTTGACATTCTAGCTATCAGTGTTTGAATTGTTGCCTATGGTATAGTGCTCCGGCAATCCAATAGTATATTCCAGAATGCAGATTCTGATGATGGGCATTGATACCGGACCCTTCTATCTAGTTACTTCCACAATAGTCGTATTGGGTTTAAATCTGGTGACTGTAGGGGTCATATCAGGATTTGTAAGATTTCTTTATCTTCCCTCTGTTTCAGGTAGTCTTGAGAAAGTCTTGACGTATGTTTAGGGTCGTTGTCCTGTTGAAATATGAATCCTTCGCCAAATAGTCTTAGTCCAGAGGTCACAGCGTTTTCTTCCAATATTGTTTTGGATGCCTCCTTATTCATTTTTCCAATCACTCGAGCCAGATCTCTCACTCCACTTGAAGAGAAACATCCCCAGACTATAATAGAATCGCCTTCATGCTTGACGGGAGGAACTATACAGTCTGGTAGGATCTTATGTTCGGCGGTGCTTCGAACGAAAACTCTCCATTTTGTGCCAAATAACTTGAACTTGGATTCATCGCTCCATAAAACTGAAACTTGAAACTTGAAATCTTCTTCCGTCCAGTTTTTATGATTTTTGGCCCATTCTAACCTTTTCTGTTTGTTTTGTGGCCGCAGCAAGGGTTTTCGAACAACAACTCACCCAAATATTCCAGCATGTCTTAGTCTTCCTTTGGCCGTTGTCAAGGACAGCAGTTCTTTTCATGTTTCATTTATTTCGGCGCGTATTTCGGGTGCTGTTTTTCACCTACTTCGTTTATTTGTTGTGACTATTAGCCAATTCTAGTGTTTATGTAAGACCCTTGAAATCCAGGTCGACAAATTTTGAGATTTGAGAACCCTTTTGATTTAGGGAGTCAATTCTTTCACAATAGGCCTATTTATTGGTCTACTCGTAAGTGTGTTGGCGATTCTTAGCTGGCAGCCACTTCAACCTAAGGAGTCATAAACAAGTACTGAACGAACAACCAAAAGTCAGAAAATTTAATAATGAGAAACAACCTAAACACTTCTCAATAAACCACAAAAGGTGTAAAATCCGACTTTTATTATTTGAATGTGTTGTGTATTGTTCAGGCAAAAATACTAGGTAAAAAAATTCAATATAATTCATAGAATTTAATCTCCATCCATGAATGAAATCAGTTGTCAAGGTTGGGCTCAAACTTTTGACCTGCAGTGTAGGTGCATTTTTAGTGGGCAAAATCGCATCATCACCTCCCCGTGGTGCCCGCTGGATAGCTATCTCATAGTGAACTAACGATGAGCGTATGCTGACGATATATGTGTAGCTGAACACTCGGACCTGTGTAAGCACATCTGGGTGAACTTTAGCGCGCATATGTCTAACCGGACGAGGCATCTCTTGTTGACCTGATTGGCTGAAATATGCGTCTCAGAAGTCTAGCAAGAGCTCCTCAGAAGGAGGACGTGCGGCGGATGAATTCTCCCGATGGAATCAACGGTGACGTCTACAGACCAGCGGATGCCTTACCGGAGCTACTTCGACATATTTGAAGCTGAGGTCTGTAAGGATATTCAATATTACGTCGGGTATTGAAAAAGAGATGGTGCCGGATGAACCCTTAATGGGCCAACGGCAGCGCTCATATCCCCAAAGTGGGTTACTGACATCGGTGTATCCGGCCTCTTGTCCTTGGGGTACAAAAAAAAAAGGATCTGGCCCTCCAGGTTGTGGGTTAACTCCCTACCAAGCAAACGTAAAAAGGACAACGATCTTTGTGTCTGCACGTATAATGTTAGGTCCCTCTACAAACCACGTGCAGCCGGACAACTTGCGGAGGCCTTAGTGTCTCAAAGCAGACATTACCGCCATCCAAGAAATGCGATGGGATGGGCCGGGCAAAAGGAGTATGAAAAACTGCGACATCTACTACGGCGATTGTTACAGACAAAAAGGACAGCGTCTATTCGGGTGCGGATTTGTCATTGGAGGCAGACTTAGGCAAGAAGTCTTGAGTTTCCGGCATGTAAACGAGCGCCTTATGACTATTCGTATCAAAGCTAAATTTGCCAACATTAGCCTAATATGCGTTCACGCCCCTCACGAGGAGAAAGACGATGCGAAAAAGGATGACTTCTACCAGCTCTTGGACAAGACGTATGAGCAATGCCCTAGCCACAACGTTAAAATAATCCTAGGTGATTTCAACGCAAAGCTAGGTGGACAGGATGTCTTTAGTAGCGTGGTAGGAAAGCACAGCCTGCACGACATCACATCCGACAACGGACTCAGGCTAATCGACTTTGCGGCGGGCCGAAACTTTGTCGTAACTAGTACGCGGTTCCCACGTCTCGATATTCACAAAGGAACATGGCTCTCCTTTGATCGAAGAACTGTCAACCAAATCGATCATACTGCGATCGACGCAAGGCACTCTTCCAGTATTCTGGATGTCCGGACGTTCCGAGGAGCCAACGTGGACTCGGATCACTACCTAGTTGTAGCCAAGGTACGGATGGGGATATCCACAACGGAGCGAAATCAACGAAATACTGTGAGGAAATTTGACGTCGAAAAGCTACAATTGCAAGAGACCGCCAGAACCTTTACCGATCGAGTTTCTTCTAATCTTAATATAAGTCCTATGCCTCCAGCAGCAAATGCGGAAGACCAGTGGCAGCGTTGCCAACAAGCCATCAGAGATGCCGCCTCTGATGTACTGGGTTTCTCTCGGCCACCACAACGAAACCCCTGGTTTGATGAGGAATGCCGGCAAGCACATGCAGCTAAACAAGAGGCGTGCAAAGCGGCGCTGCATAGAAGGACTAGACCTGCTTACGAGCTCTACGTGCGCAGGAGAAAAAAAGAACATCGACTTCTCAGAAAGAAGAAGAAAAAGGAGCATGAGAAGCACTCGATCGAGGAGAGACTTTATTGCAGGAATGATGTTCGAAAATTTTACCAAAAAGGAAAAAGAACATGCCAGGGTTTCAAAGCCAGAACAGAAGCCTGCAGGGACGAAAATGGCAACATAGTAGTAGAATCGCAGTCGGTGCTGAGGATATGGAAGGAACACTTCTGCAGACTGTTAAACGGCGATGATGACCAATATTCCGCTGTCAGGCAGAATGAGTCATTCAACAGTGACGATGGCAGTCAAGATTCCCGTCAACCCGGTCAGAATGAAGTGAGGATAGCGATATCTAAACTCAAATCCAACAAAGCTGCTGGAGCCGACGGCCTTGCCGCTGAACTTTTCATGGCAGGAGGAGATGAGTTGGTAAGGAGCATGCACCAGCTCATCTGTAAAATCTCGTCGGACGGAAGTATGCCCGATGAATGGAACCTCAGCATCGTTTGCCCAAACCTGAAGAAAGGAGATCCTCTAAACTGCGCCAATTACAGAGGTATACGTCTCCTCAACATCGCATATAAGATCCTGTCTGCCGTTTTATGTGAACGTCTAAAACCGATCGTCAACAACCTGATAGGTCCTTATCAATGCGGTTTCGGGCCGGGAAAGTCCACCATTGACCAAATATTCACACTACGGCAGATCTTGGAAGAAACTCATGAATATAGAATCGATACGCGTGGTGCGTATCGATTTCATCGATTTCAAAGTTGCCTATGATAGCGTGTATAGAGACGAGGTATACAGAGCCATGTCTAGTCTTGGCATCCCCGCAAAGCTCGTCCGTTTGTGCAGAATGACGATGGAGAGCTCTCGCTGCTCCATCAAAGTCGGTAAGAACATCACCGAACCATTCCATGTCAGGAAAGGTCTTAGACAAGGCGACGCCTTATCATTCGATCTCTTTAACATAGTACTTGAAAGAATTGTACGAAACTCACAAGCCAACACCGGAGGTACGATCTTTTACAAGTCTGTACAACTACTCGCTTATGCCGATGACATTGACATAATCGGAAGAAGTCAGCGGGCCGTCAATGGGGCATTTACGAGTATTGAGATCGAGGCAGCAAAGATGGGTCTAGCGGTCAATGAAAGCAAAACAAAATATATGCTGTCTACAAAAAAGGACACCCAACATCGGCGTCTTGGACAGAACGCCACAATAGACAGATGCAATTTTGAGGTAGTAAAGGATTTTGTCTACCTAGGCTCCATGGTGAACTCCGCAAATGACATCAGTAGGGAAATCACACGAAGAATTACTCTTGCCAATCGTTGTTTCTATGGGCTAAAACGGCAATTGAGTAGCAAAGCCCTATCTCGAACTACTACGGTAACTCTTTACAAGACACTAATCATCCCAGTCCTGCTGTATGGCGCAGGGGCATGGGATTTGACAAAACCGGATGAGGATGCCCTTGGTTATTTTGGGAGAAAAAGTGTTCGAGCGATCTTTGGTCCGGTCTGCATAGACGGTGAGTGGACGAGAAGGTACAATGCCGAACTATACGGCCTGTACAAGGATATTGACTTAGCCAGAAGAGTTCACATACAGCGACTTAGATGGCTGGGTCATTTAGAGCGGATGGAGCCCAACGTTCCCGCTAAGAAAGTCTTCGAATCCACCCCGGATGGACGGCGCAGTAGACGACGACCTCGCGGTAGGTGTCGCAAACAAGTGGACAACCAACTTGTCGTGCGCAACTGGAAGCAGCTGGCTCGTAATCATGCTAGCTGGAGAGGTTTGTTGGTTGAGGCCCAGGCCCACCCCGGACCGTAGCGCCATTCAAGTAAGTAAGTAAGTAGGTGCAGTTCCCTCCAACTTAATTAACCTAGGTGGCGAAAACAAGTGGAGGGACACCTCAAAGAACTTGGCATGCGCAACTGGAGGCAGCTGGCTCGTAACCGGGTTGGCAAGACAGGTTAGTTTGTTGAGGCCGAGGTCCAGCCGGGGCTGCAATGCCACCTTAGTGAGTAAGTACGTAAGGAAGGCTAAACAATGTCGGCTAGATTCGGCTTTCACACCACGTGCCTCCAAATAACTGAGTTCGATCCATGCCTTACCATAACCACCGCATTTCTGCATAATCTGAAAACAAAACAAAACTTCTCCAAATACTCCAAGAAAACAGCAATATATTTCTTTTTATTAAATTATATTTATTTTATATAAAAATCGATTTTTGTTTTTATTTTATTTAAAATATTACATTGCTATATAAATATGTGAAAACAATTTAAAAACAGTGTTTATAATTTCTATAAATCATTATTATACATAAGTCTACTTAAACAAAAAAAACTAAAGTATTGTAACATAAAATATATTTTTTTGTTTTTGTTTGTTTTGCATTTTGTTATTCGCCATGCTTAGATGTTTAGAAATCTATTAATTTACAGTTCTACTTTAATAATTTTGTTGTTTGTTTGTAACATTGTTTGTTTCTACACCAAAATAATAAGTATACATGTAACAATCTTCCTTTTTGTTGTTTGAATAAAAAAATTCTTTTAATAATAATTATTTTGATTTTGTGCCAATAAATTAAGTTTTGTTTTTTGATTTGTTTTAAGTCCTATTCAATTAAAATTTGAAGGCAAAAATGGCACACAGTACATAACTAAATATATATTTATAAAAATATATGAAAACTGATTCGTAAATATTTATGGTTCTGAGGAAGGAAATTTGTAATAAAGAGGTGGTGACAGATGGTCGTATTGTATGACACTACTAGTGGTGTTTGAATCTACTTCTGTTCTGTGCACTAGTTATTTTAAATTCTTAACGTCAAATGGGCTTAGTGACAGCAGCTGTCAAACCATCTGATATATGTATTTATTTTCAGAAACGTTAAGTTTTCAGTCGTACACATCTCGAAATTACTAATACGGGATCAGTATCTTGAGAAAGACATGAAGCCGTACCGAGTGCGATGGATGCGGTGGCAAACATATTATATTTACCAAAGACAACGTCAAACTGTCACTTTTCCTTTCCTTAAGTCAGAGTTCCATTCGATTACAAGGACAACAAGTGGATTGTCGATCATAGGGGGAGGGATAGGCTGTTCAAGTTTTATTTCAAAAATAAAACAGAAAAGCCGCCCGTCCATTTTTGTTTTTTTTTTTGTTTAAACTACAACTATTACATTTTATATGCATTCTCTGGGTTCATTTAGTGGGCTCTCTATTTTTCTATAAATATAAAGAATTATGCATTTTGTTTTTTGTTTCATCTTAACATATAATTATCACAGATTAACTTACGCAACTAAGTGGGGCTTTTACACTTAAGATTAATATTTTCTTTTTAGTTAAACATTTTACATAAACGATCTAGTTAGCGGTAGTATTTGTTACATTGTGCATAGTTCGAGCAGTGATAGATGACAGGTTTATATTACATTTTTTGTCTTAAACTTATAAGTACTAACATTAAATTTCTATTACTCAGTTTTGTTTGTTTTTAATGTACAATGACAGACATAACGGCACTTTCGATTAAAAAAAAAAAATAAAAATCTTAACCTAAAGGTCTATACATTCCCTAAGCCTACAAATTTTTACAAACATATAAATAGCCTAAAAGGTTTCTATAGAAATGTACACGAAGCCCTATTTGATGACAACAGCTACTACACAACGTGGCAAGTATATATTATATTTCGAGAGAAAGTCTAGTTTGGCTCCAAACCTATCACACTCTTGTCTCACTACGATGTAGGGGTTGCAGTTCCCTCTGTGTGTCATTGTAGTACTCATGATCAGAGCTAGTTTGTTCACCTTCAATGATGCCACCATTACTAGTGCCATTTGGCATATGAACCACTGGGATGCCGATGGTTTGTGTTGGGATAGGTGCATCGCCACTACTCAGGGTTTGGCCATTCATTAGGTACTCGGGGTTGTCTACACTAGCCGGTACACCAATCAGGTCCATATAGCCCCCAGGACCAGTACCATTCGCTGTTGCTGTCTGACATGTTGGCATCAGATAGTCATCCTCATCGACTGGCAAATCAAGGCGGAGGTTACCCACACCGACTTCACGGGCATTCGAGTCAGTTTCATCATCGCCACCGGAGGAGTTCTTATTCATGGGATCCTTGCAGTAGCGATTCAGTTTAGTTGGCAGTTCATCGGATGCTTCATTGCTGGGACCGGGCCGAGCAGCTTTTGGTTGAAGATAGTCTTCAGCTTCGACTATAGGCTCGGGACCTTCGAATGTCGGCGCCAGCTTGCGTATGAGATCTTTTTCATCTTGACTTGTATACGATGGCAGGCGGGTGAATTTGTCGCCCTGGATGACCAGATACCGGCCTGGATCACGGGCGAATTCAGCAAAGACATTAACCAGTTGCTTGAAGGAGGGTCGCATCTCCGCGTCTAGGTGCCAGCACGAGAGCAGAGTACAATAGATGTCCAGGGAGCAAATTTCAGGTTGTTCTAGCTTTAGACCGACTTCGATCAGATCTGGGATGTCCTTGGCGGGGATATTCTCATGTGGCCTCTGGCCGAAAGTGAGTAGTTCCCAGATGGTTACACCAAAGGCCCATACGTCTGATTTGCTGGTGAATACACGATGCCGGATGCACTCCAGAGCAAGCCACTTGATCGGCATTTTACCTCCAGCGGCTTTGTATTCATTCGAATCACTGCTTAGAAGCTTGGCGAGACCAAAGTCAGTGATTTTCACGCAGGATGGGGTCTGAACTAGAACGTTTCTCGCCGCGAGATCCCTGTGCACCAGACGCTTCTCCTCGAGATATGACATTCCCTTAGCAATCTGCGTCGACCAGTTTAGAAGGGCTTTGGAGCCAATTTTGTCCTTGTTGTTCCTCACATAATCCAGTAGGCAACCAAGTGGCATAAGTTGTGTGATCAACATCATTTGTGAGGTCATACAGACCGCTAGAAGCTTCAGTAGATTTGGATGCTCAACCGAAGCCATGATGTATGCCTCTCTTAAGAATTCTTCACTCGATTCAGCTCCAGATGCTTTCAAGAGTTCCTTGATGGCCACAGGGATCTTGACATTCTCTCCCTCAGGTACCCAGACACCTTTGAATACGCGTCCAAAAGCACCCATTCCCAGAACACCTCCCTTGCGCAACTCAGCCTCCTTGACTATTCGCAGCTTTGAAAGATTCGCTCCGATATTAGTCGGTCTTAGAGGCTCAGAGTCTTCACAGCCAGAGAGAACCATGGTCATCTTTACAGCATCCTTCGTGGCTTTCGTCCTCTGCCGGCACACATAGGTGACCACACTCAGGGAGCAAAGCAACAGAATCAGTGTACTAACTGCAATTATTGAAACCACGTAGTTGTCGTGCCCGGCGCTGAGTTTTGAACCCTTCGGTGGATTTGCTGAGCAATAGGTTCCAATGCTCAACGACTGATAGATGACATGGGAGTAATCGGCGGGACACTTGGATGTACAGTTAAACAACGTCGAGTTGTCATATGGATCCCCATCACCGAAGACCTTGAAGCTTCGACACGCAATACATTCCTCAGAACTGGGACCATAGCAGCCCTTGCACTCATGGTGACACTCAAAGCATTCACGACGGGCCTCATCTGCATAGTGATCTGGTGGGCATTCATCTTCGCACTGTTCTCCTCGCTTATAGCCAGCACACTTGGAGCACACTTGCTCGTGGAAACCATAACCAATACAGAGCTCACAGCGTGGATGGCATTTCCTACATATAGCTTTGCCAGCTAACGGCTTGAGGTTACCCTGCTCCTGTGGGTTTACGTACTCCCAGTAGTAGCCATTCGGACACTTGTCGTTCTTCTTGAGACATCGATCAACGCTGGCGTCGCTATTGATGATAGCCAAGTTGCAGGTGTTACAGCCACCGGGACCTAATATATTCCGGGGGCCAGTGCAGCCTTCACAGGTATCGTGGCATGTTTTGCAGACACCATAGTCGGAGTATTTGTTGTCTGGACAGACGGCGACACAACGTTGTTCATCCCTCACGTGCACGCAGTCATCGCAGTGCTCTGCGCCAGGTCCAGAGCACGTTCGGCACTCTGGATGGCACTCCTTGCAGGTCTTTTTGTCAAATTGATAAGCACTACGGGAGGAGAAAAATATTGGTTAATTGGTTGTGAAAGAGGGACTATTTATCGAACTTACTTTGTGATGTTCCTGCAGTCGGCAATGCAAGTGCCGTTGAACCCAAAGTTCTTGCACTCCAAGCACTGGTCAGATCCGGCGCCCCAGCATCCAGCGTCGTTACACTGATCGGAACAGATCATTTTGTCTTTTTCTAGATGAATATACAGAATATTAGACACCTGTTGAGTCACTAAATCTAACGGTCAACCTACCACAATCACTCTCGTTTCGATTCTTTGCAATAACGACGCCATGATCCAGTGACTTTTGTATCTTTCCCCAAGCGATGCCAGTCACAAAGCACATTTTCTCATTCTGCTGAATGACTACAGCTCCCGAGTTGATCCGTTTAAGGCTTTTTAGTTCCAAACTCTCAAGCGATGACACTACAATGGAAAGAGAGGCGAAATAGTTCTCCATCAGCTGACGTCCATGGATGATTTCGAGGTTTCTGAAGTACGACAAGTTCTTGAAATCCGTGTGCATGCCTTGGATGTCTAGGTAGCCTGTGATCTCTTTTACAGTGGAAAAGACTTCAAGACGGTCAGGGTGCATCGAAAGGTAACGTGGTCCGAGAGAGTAGTTCTTATAAACCTCCTGATAGCCGGTGAAAGTTTGCTCAAGAATTCGGATGGAACCTTCGATTACCGTGCAGCCCTTGAAAGAGTCGATATTTCCTGAATCGAGGATAGGCATACCTGGGCAAGTCTTGGGGCAGGGTCCATTACAAGGCACACACTCTCCATTCTTGGCCATCTTATCAGAGGGACAACTTCGTACACAAGCTCCACTGTCCTTCAACAGATGCTCTGGGCAGTCTTTGACACAAGTCGCTCCATAGGCATACTTGCCCTCTGGATTGGACTCCCACAGGTAGTTGGTTGGGTTGTACTTTTGCATGGGTGGGCATTCCTCCTTACACACCCCATCATCGTAGAAGTTCTTACATGCTATGCACTCCTTTTGCGTGGGACCAGTACACCCACCGGCGCAAAACAGGTGGCAGCATTCCCTCGGCCTTGGACCAAAACACCGCCCTTGAGCACACTGAGGCGAACAGTTGATCTTCGAAAACTTTTGGCAGTTCTTTGGTCCTTCACCCCAACAACCATCCTGGCAAGACTCATGACACTTGGGGCACTCCCTTTCGGGCGAAGTAAAGTTGTAGATGTAGTTGTAGATATCCACTGGTCCTGAAATAATCTCCGTCCAGTTGATGGTCTTGATGTGACACAAGTTGAAATTATTATAAAATCCAACAGATCCTTGAAGGATGTCCCGTAGAGCGGGCATCTCTAACGTATACATCTTCGAGTATGTCGCGAACAGGGCGAACTGTTCATCCTGAACATTCAGCTTAAACAGTGTCCGTCCACGAATTATTTGAAGTCTAGAAAGAAAGATCATTGATAAGCTGTGGAACCCATGTGGATTATATTTCAATTTACCTTGGAAAAACGACTTTCATAACATCTACGTGACTGATTAATATATAGCCTGTCACCTCACGGATGTTCTCCAAGAAACTCAAATCCAAGTTGGGATCCTGCAACCATGTGAGCTCCAGATTACCATCCACATATGTGCAATTTTTATAACGATCGTGTAAATTCTTATAGTGATGTTCCCGGTTCGATGGCACCGACAGTCGAGACTTGGTTCCAATGCAAACTGTAAAGAGAGAGAGAGAGAGGGGGGAGAACATTAGATAAATGAATTTGGCGCCACATGTCAGACTAATACATCATAAAATCCCAATTCATCCAGCTCGCGGCATCCCAATATGGCAGCAGACCGAGACTGGACTGGACCAATAAAAAGTGATAATACTCAACGACGACGTAATGCTCACACAGAGAGTGATCATGACCAAAAGAGTCATCGATCTAGGCACGTACACTGAGACAACATATACCAGCGTAGAGCTTGTCCTTTTACGGTAAAAACCACCAGCCAGCCGCAATGGAGAGGTAATAATAGCAAAACAACAAGCAATGGTCTCTGATCTCAAGAGTTGGGGCGGTTGTGAGTCTCGAGTCGGAATTAATTAAATGAAAGCTCTTTTGATGTAATAACTACGATGGTGAGGAGATTTTCTATCAAAGATACAGTCGGGGTGAAAAGTAGATTTTAAGAATTTTCCAAGCTAAGGACGGTCTAAGTGAATTCGATTAAAGCCAATACGAGATATTCAGAGCTAAGCCGAACTTATGCAAAGTCGAATGCTGAAACATGAAATTCAGGGCTAAAGAGTAAAAATAAATTTTGTTCGAACCATTTATGAATGTATGCCGATTATTCTCTGATGGCCAGGATTATAGATACTTTTCAAAATCATAAGAAAGTTGAGAGGCATAACCTAGACCAATTTTTATCTATGATGCAATCAGTGATCAGCTACTGCGCACTTAAATGTGAATGCCACCTTTCTATTCAGAATAACTGACCTGAAATTTGTGATATCCTGGCAAGTATATTCATCAGTTACTATGTGTCCAATGTCACTTTTTTTTTTAAAGATTATTAATAGTCTATGACGGTATTACTGTCCAGCCATGATGAGGATGATGATAGCTTAAGCTAACGACGTAATATAGGCTTTTTGTACCACTTATGACCTACTTTAAACCATTACGATATTCGACGGAGTCTAGGGCAAAATCAATTTAGAGCTGAAGTGGTCAGCTAATTTGTGTTATTACTTTTCCTTCTGCATACACATTCTTTTCTTCACTACTGTCCAACAGTCATACAAGTCTCAGAAATTAGATGCATACCCTTGTTTCTTTTGAAAAACAAAAAAAAAAAAACAAAAAAAATCAAATTGTCATTTCTCTGAACTCGATCGCTGATCTAAAAGTTATTTTATTGCGAATATACATCCATGCAAGCTATCTAGGTATCTATTTTCCTCGGAACGACGTGAGGCCAAAGAAAATTCCCCCAGCCCAACCTCAGAGTGCATACTCTGGCGCGACATTTGGCAGGCATTACTCTACAGTCCAAGTGATACTCCTTTGGAATTCTTGCAAGGCGACGGTAATCCGCGAATGTGGTGCGCGCGCACCGCTTGAAGTTCTATTATTCTTGGACTTTAGACCTTTCGCTTAGATACGGTGGCAGTTCAGTTGGTGGTGGTTGGAAGCGATAGAGAGTACAGATTGGTAAAACCAGTCAAGCAAATGTTCACTATTGCACTTTGTTAGGCGTCAGTGTTGTCGTGAGGAGAGTAAAGAAATCTATACAATAAAAATAGAAGAAGACGATCGTTTTGGTACCGTGCTGATCGTGTGGACATACAAACATATATACAGTCTGATGGATGCATTTAAAGTTGATTGCATCATAGCGTAGTAGAATAGAATAAGTATGTATGTACACATTGATCGTGCACCAAAGTCATTTTGAAATCTGTTATTTGTTACCACAAGACACGATTCGTTCTTGAAAGAGGAGCGATGTAGATGATGAAGAGAGATAAGAAGAGAGGAAGGATTCTTTTTTTTAGTTTGTCTTGAGTTTTGGTCCCGAATTGTTTAATGATCGTGATCGGTGATCGTGATTGCTACGTTTTATGCTTGGGGTAGTCTTCAATGAGGTTGGGGTGCTTATGCAATGAGAGGTGTTCATATCTTATATGGAAGGATTGATGATGGATCGTGGTTTTTTTATGAACAGATTTTGCGCGGTCTACCGATCGAGAGATCGAGAGAAACAAGTTGAGGTAACTTCATTGTTTGAAAATATATTCAATAGTAGACATCTCTGAAATGACGGGAATATATGTCAACAGCAATTAGAGACCGGTGGACAATTCATTGAAATTGCTATCTTGTACTCTGGAACTCTGGAACTAGGGGCCTACTACTTCGTATTCCATCTTCTTCTTCTTCTTCCTTTTTCAGCGAGGTTATGATCCGAAAATAAGGGATCACAACCCTCCCACTTCACCGCATTTCTACTGATTCGCCTGTGGGCTTCGCCTATTTCACCTCAAAAAATATCGGCAGGCCTGTCGATTTCGGATCACTCGGTTACTGAGGCCACTGAAATGTTGATGTCGTCGCATTTGTGTGATCCAGGCGTTTATAGGCCTGCCTTTCCTACATCGCGATGCCTACTACTTGGTATTCCATACGGGAGATATTAAAAAAATACTAAAAACGATATAAAAAGATAGACAAAATACAATCTAAATATTTGTACATTACTGTGGGTAAAAATTTGTGCCACAACTCGATTCGTCTGTTCAAGATAGGGAAATCTTAGGAAAGTTCGCACGTCAACTCTTTTGTTTTTGTGATAATTTTCATGAAATTACTCACATTTAAAATTTTGTGCAAAATCCACGAAAGAGATGATTAGTATTATCATGACCTTAACCAACCAGGTTTTAAGGCAATGTTGGAAGGTGTTTCTCACGTTTAAAGGATTGTGAGCATTATGCGAGAGAAAGTTCTGCCTTAGCTCGTTCTGTAAATGAAAATGAATGCTAAATATCTTTAACTGTTTCCTGTTATCTTACACAATTTCCATCACATTACAGCCGTTACCAATAGCCAGAAAGCATTTATAACAACAGGAAGTCTGATAATTTTGCAATAAAACTTTCTTAACTGTCTGCAGCCATATGGTCTAGACTATTTTACTACATCATCTTCATTCATAATAACCGAAAACTTTATTAATGATAAGAAATAACAACAAAAATCAAGTCAAGAGCGCCCACTAAAACATGGTTTAAAAAAAAAAATATGTGTATCCACCTACTTTATCGAAAAAGCCTACTCCATCAATAACTTACAACGATTTTTCGAAAGTAGGCACTCCAATTCTACGAAAGCTTTTCGGGTGACACAAAAATCACAACAAAACACAGTGTGCACCCACCTAACCTCGTATATTTTAACTTTTTCCAACTATACAAATTTATATATTTTTCTTTAGGAAAACCACAATAAACCGTGGGAGTAATTTTATCTTTTATTGCCGATGCGTAGGGCAGACATCGACATCGTCGACGATGGCGACGGTGACGACGACGACGTCGACTAAGAAAGTAACAACTATTATCATCAACATTATGCTAACTAAATTGATACGCATTAATTAGTTGTTCAATCCAATTTCCGATTCTTTACGTGGAAAAAGACAAATTTAAACAATGACGCAGATGACACACAAAATGTCTGTCTTCTTCCGCCGAAATTTTTTTGTATGTGGGTTGGTTGGTGTGTTGAGTGAGAAGAGCAGGTTTTTTTCTTTTTTTTTGTATCTTCTTCTTAGGCGCAAAAATATATATATACACAGGAAGTTGGTCAATATGCGGTTTTGTGTTTGGTACACGATTGTTTGTTTCTTTTGTCATCCGATCAACGATTGTCTCTTTTCGAAGAAGTGGGCTTTAAGTCAAGTCATTAGTTGTCAATTTTTTTTTTTTTGTTTTTGATTGCAAAACATTAATGCACATATGGCACAGATAGCCTCTCCTATTAAGATTGAGGTTGTACTCCCAGCTTGCTGGCATCAATCATAAAATTGGCAATAGCAAAAAAAAAAACATTTTCATGGATAACTAATTATTGTGCAAATGATGTGCTGTTTAAGGTAATTTTTCATAAAAAAAAAGATATTTTGATGGCATGGTAATGGTTGATGGCAAATCAATTGTTTTTTTCTACTTGTCATACGATATGACTTGAGATATTTGATACATGCATCCGTTGGAGAGAAACGTAGGAGAAATCTAATGAAATCAATGACATTTAATGCAAAGGAAAGCTGAATACCACACGAAAATTCCACGTTTTCTGTGTGGTAAGTGTGCGTGTGGTTTCGAGGAAAAGAGTACTTTGACTCTTGCACTAAACCACATTCTAGGATATTCCGAGGGCAAGAGAGCACATCTGCTAACTACTGTCGTTGATATTCAATCAACTTTTAGCTTGATATAGTTAGAGTGGAGAAAAGTAGAAAGAGTTCGCTAGTCAAGTCTTTTGTTTTTGTAGGGACGAATCAAATGAAATTGTAAAAGTTTGGTGTAAGTAAGTTGAAGGAAATTATTGAAAATTGATTAGACAGATGGAGTCACCTTAAACTGCATTTTCTAATTAAACCATGCTGTGAATAGTCTGCTGAGAGTAAATATTTCACAAAGTATGTCCAACCAATGTGAACAGTGTGGGGTTATTATTGAAAATTTGTAGGAGAAAAAGATTCGAAATTAGGTCTGTAACTATTTTTACTGGTTGTTTAGTAGACGGTTGCTATGCCACCCGAGAGTGCTTAAGAAGAACAAGGTTCTGAAATGATATTGCATTCTGTCTATATTCTGAATCTTTTCAGTTTTACTCTTTACGTAAGAAGGAGAAAACAGTATGAGCTGTTAAACATCAGAATTACTACCCTTTGACCTGTTTCGTCTATTCCAAAGAATAAAACGTTGCAATGCGCAACAAGGTTGATCATTTTTATGATCAAATTTACGATATACATTAGTCAAGTTCAGTGCAGTTCGTAGTACAAGTGCGACGCGTTTTAAAAATGGCATCAAAAGGTGCCTCGTGGCAATAAATATTCGAATATATGTAAGCGGAGAGATGCAGTGGCTTTTATTTTTCTTTATTTAGATTTTAGTATAGAAAATATAAATGAATAGTTCCAGTTAGGAGTTAGGACTGCCAGTAAGAGAAGAAATTCTAGCAAATTAGATTTTGAGATTCGAACCATGTATGTTCCATTAAGATGTGGAAAAGACGCGTCTTGTACTTTCTTCTACGGTTCAAGTACTTATAAAGTACAGAAAGTCACAAGGATGAAGGGCAGATTCAAGTTTCGGTGATCTGTTTCTGAGATACATATAATTAAGGTAATTTTTTGAATTCTATTGCCATCATTGGCAAACTATTTTGATAGTATTTTTCCACCACTTCAAAAGCCGTAACTCTTAAAGCAACTTATAAACTAAGAAAACCGTGTCCAGGTATCGTATACGGAGTGACTTAGTAGCTATGGCCTCTAAACTGGAAACCCGAATTATTGGGTGTAGGTTTCTATTTCGATTATCTTATCTCCTAATTGAAAGTAACATTAGATACACTTGATCCACAGAGTACAATTTCTTACTTTTGCTGAGAAAGGGAGTAGCGGTGAAGACCAACAAAATTACGTTAGCTAAAAACTACAAAATAATGAATATTTTTTAAAATGAATAAATTGAACATAAGTATAAAATGTGTCTACAGCTCAGCTTTTGATGAAAATCCATTGAAATAATTTCTTTAATCAATTTTACTCAGCGATTGGATGCACCATTAATTTTATAACACTTCTATGCTCCCATTTTTCCAGTGACTGATATGCTCGTAATGTTGTGTATCAGTTTCCCCGGCTATACTATCCAAAAGCCACCCTTAACTGTGAAGAAATACTCGACATGACAGTCGAAGTAGTTAGTGAAGCGGTTGGGCCAGCCGACATGCCCTCTGAGTTCTGAAAAAAGATGGGAGACATCGGGTTCAGATGGTTCAGAATTCTCATCTTCAAATTTATGAGAGTTGATCAAACGCCGAATCAATGGAGGGAAAGCTACCTTCTGTCTGTAAACAAAGGGAAGGTTGACACACAAAACTGTCATAACAACCCTTCGATCAAGTTGATGTCACACACCATGACGATCGTTGAGCGGGTATTAGTTGGTCGACTGCGAATAATAATACGACTATCTGGTGATCAGTGCGGGTTTGTCGCGGGTAAATCAACCACAGATGCAATCCAAAGTATAAGGATCATAATGAGAAAATATAATGATTCCTTAAAGGATTTGCATACTGTATTGGTTGACTTTGAAACGGCATTCAAGATTCAAGATTCAGACAGACAACCACGAGATCTGATATGAGTGGCGCTAAGACATCGAGGGGTTCCAGAAACCTATCTGTACATCATGGACATGTACGAAGGAGCAAAGACAAGAGTAAGATGTCCCGCTGGAGTAACCGAAGAGTTCCCAATCAAAGTCAGGGTGCACCAGGGAAGCGTTTTCAGTCTTTTGCTCTTTTTTGCAGTCCTTGACTATCTGTTTGAAGGTAAAGTGACGGAGTCCAAGGTACATCAATTATTCTTTGCTGACGATGGAGCCATCATATTTGGAAGGAAACGGGTATCGCATTAGTTCAATAAAGACAGAGTACTTATGCTGCCCGTTCTCTGATCCACTCAGCCCTATTTCAGACATTTATTTGAATGGAACAGTGCTTCCCAAGTGCGAAAAGTTCAAATATCTGTGATCTATGATCAATATCAAAGCAACCTGTGATGACGACATCAATCATCGCATAAGCGTAGTGTGTAGTCGACTATCTTCTGTGACAGAAAAAGGCCCCCTAAGTTGAAACGAAGGCTTTACACTACAGTTGTGCGTCCAGCGGTCACATATGGTTCACAATGTTGGACGATGTACAAAAAGCATGAGAGTAAATTAACGGCAGCTGAGATTACAAAGCTTGATCGAAAAAGAAGTTCGAAGATCCATGGAAGCCTTCACGTCAAGGAAACCATCTCACGAAAAATAGGGCAGGACTGGCTCAGCTGGTATTGCCACGTTCAAAGAAGAGATCATTTGAACCCTTGTTAAAAAGGCAATATCAATGAACGTTTGAAAGACACCGAGGCCTGTAAACTACTGGATCACACAAATGCACTGGCACCAGCATTTGATTGACCTCAGTAACCCAGTGATCCAAAATCGGCAGGCCTGCTGATATTTTCTGAGGTCAAATAGGCAAACTCCACAGGCGGATCAGTAGAAATGCAATAAAGTGGGAGGGTTATGATCCCTTATTTTTTAATCATAATCTCGCCGAAATAGAAAGAAGAACAAGTTGTGTACCAGTACTCTTTCCTGGAAAGAACAAATCCTCAAAGATTAACTCCTTTGGGAAGGAATTTTATATTTCTAATGCATCCTTCCACCAGCTAGAAGCCACATAATTTTAGCGTGACAGGCTTTCCGGCTTCAAGTTTTATTTTTCTTGACAGAAATGAGGGTAATAACTCAAATATGTTCGAATAGACGAGTATAAAGAGCTGATTTGTGAAGTTTCACTTTTTTTTTTGTGGCAAAGTAATCCAAATCTTAGACCGAGATTCCAGTTAAATATGCTATAGAAGCTGATTGCCAGATTTAAAGAACTGACAATGAATTTGCATGGCGATTCAAGCAATATTTTAAGGGCTGTCTTGTTGGCTTTAAAAGCAAACTATGCCTTTATATTCTAGAATTTTATCGGCCTTCTTTCAAAATATTCAATGGTATAAGCATTCGTGCAATGAATCGAAAACATCTCACATGCAGTATATTAAATATAAGTCAGGCCTTTCGACTATTTACACACCGTTAAATATTTAGTCTATAAGTTAAGCCAGTTCTTAGGCTATCCTTATATGCTCACTTAAATATTTTATTCGCTTCCTTATGCCTTGGAATAGATAGAGATTTTAGTCCTCAAAACCACCTCATACTCTAAGGGAACGCTTTCTATTAACTTGAGTGGTTTTGAGATATGTGTCCATATCTACCTAGATTAGATTAGGTTGAAGTGGCTGCCAGCTTACGCCAACACGCATAAACCAATGAAGGTCCGTTGTAGTACCACGAAGGATCATGCAATCCCTGCCTACTTGTTAGAACCAATTAGAGCTTTTAATAAAGCGTAGAATGCTCCTGATGAATAAGTTTATCAGATCGCCCAAATCGTTAAAATATAAAAGGGCCTAAGTAAAGCTTTCTTCTATAAGAGAGAGCTGGGCATGCACAAAGAAGGCGAGGAATGATTTTTTCCTCTTCTTCGTCCATGTAGCTATTGGAAAAATCATTTGAATATACGCCAAGCCTTGTTGCATGCTTGCCTACTAGACAGTGTCCTGTGATAGCACCTATTGTAGCGCCAATATGCAATCAGTTGAGAGAAAGTAATTTCTTAGAGCATTTCAGATCCAGCTTCGGCCAAATCTGTTTAGACATGTTGTACCACTTGCCCAACTAAGATTTATTCTTTCGACTGCATCCAGGTTGAATTTAAATTTGCAAGTAGCGATTGGTATACCTAGATTATTTTTATCTGGAAGGATGGGTACAGTTGTTCCTATTCTGGTGAGTTCATCAGCCTTATAATTCACTGGAATATCTCTATGCCCTGGCACCCAACAGATGTGAATGTTAAACTGCTCCGTCATCTCCTCGAGAGACGATCGGCAGTCTAGGGTTACTACTGAATTTATAGAAACCGATTTCAAGGCTTTGATTGCTGGTTGGCTGGCCGAAAAGATGCGGATGTCCTTGGCGGATATCAACTTTTCCTTAAGCCAAGATAAGACTTCCTTAATCGCCATTATTTCCGCCTGGAACACACTGCGATGATTTGGAAGACGGAAGGAGAGGTCAAGATTAAGCCTATCAGAGAAAACACCTCCACCCACCCCATCCTTGGTTTTGAAGCCGTCAGTGTAAGAATGAATCCATTCATCTTCTACTGAGTGAACTACTTCCTCCCAGTATGACTTGGAAGGAATGGTGACGTGGAAATTTGTATCGGGGAATGCTGTAGTCCGTGTTTCGGAAGAGATTTGAAGTTGTTCAAAATGGATGCGTGGCCGAATTCTTTTCATGACCACTATAATGATTCTTTAAGGCGAACAGCTGTACTGGCGGCCTTTTGCTTGCTGTAGATATCGAGGGGTAACGGATGAAACAGAATATCCAATGCTGCAGAGGGAGTTGATCAGAGTGCTCCATTTATGCACAAACAAGCTGATCGTTGAACTTTACTTAGATTGTCACGGTTTACGGCTCTTTCCAAGGCAGACCACCAGACAAATACCCCACATGTGACTATCGACCTGATGCTCAAAATGTAGAGCCAGTGAGTTATGCGAGGTTGCAACCCCTATCTATTTCCGATAGCTTTTTGCAAGAGAAAAGTGCTACTGTAGCTTTCTTGATTCTTTCTTTAATGTTAGATTTCCGGCTTAATAAGACCCAGATATTTTGCTTAATCCGAGAAAGTTAAGCTCCACTTAGAGAAGGAGGATCGACGAACGGCATTTTATATTTCGTTAAGAGTGCCAGTTCAGTTTTATGGCGGTTTACACCCAAACCAAACCGAACCGCCGATTTGGTTACTTGCTTAAAGCGTTTTGAAGCTGTTCTTTTAGAGTATTAAGGTGCTTTCCCGAGACTGCTATAGCAACATCATCTGCATAAGCGACCACCGTGCATCCCTCATCTTCCAGGATTATCAATCGTTCATTAACCACAAAATTCCAAAGAAGAGAGGATAGAACACCACCTTGCGGAGTGCCTCTACTAACAGATCGTCTAGTAGATGTCTCATCTAGCTCTGAGACCAGTAAGCAGTAAATTGATTAATTCGGATAGTGAGCTGTTTACCTTATGATCTGAAAGTGCATCTGCAATCGCTAATGTTTTGACATTGTTAGAAGCACCCTCTATATCTAAGGAAGCTACCATTGTGTATTTCTTGTGAAACAGGGAGTACTCAATATTACGGACCAGCGAGTGTAATGGCATTTAAACTGATTTACCTTTCCCATAGGCATATTGGGCCGCTGACAAAAGTTTTTTATCAATACTGTTGCGTAAGTGGATGTCAATCGATCGTTCTAATGATTTTAGAAGAAACGATGATAATGGGTCTGAGATCTTTCGAATTTGTGTGAGAACATTTACCAGCTTTGGGTATAAAATCTACTTTGACTTCTCTCCATACTTTTGGTACATATATAGACCAAATCTATGCAGCTTTTTAGAATTATTTCCAGCACCTGTAAGATAAGGTCTGAGGACTTCTGTAGCTCGACTGGTATTATGCCATCTGGTCATGCGGATTTGTATGGTGTGAAGCTATGTAGTATCCAGTGAAGTTTGTTCTATGTAATTAAATGAGAGGAGTTGTATAAATTTACAGCTGGTCTGTTAGAAACAGTGTTGCTAACAACTTGGGAGCTACATGGAAAATATGTATCAAGTAGTAGATTTTGGGAATCTTCGCTAGAAGTCGTCCAAGTCCCATCCGTTTTTTTTAAACAGCTGGGAATTATTGCATTTGTAGAGAGGATTTTCTTTAGCCTAGATGCATCAGAGACTTCTTCTATTGTGCCACAAAAGAGTTTCTAAGAATTGCGTTTAGTCTTCCTCAGTTTTTCTGTTGCACCTTTCGTACTTTTGTCATTGTTGGAGAGTTTTATACGATTAATTCTTAAAGGTATTTACCTAAATACTGGGTATATCTATCCACTGAAATTCGAACAGTTCTCTGCGAATTTACAGAGTTCTGGACTAAGGAAAGTGGATACGTAAAGAGCATATCCCATCAGGAACATATCATAGAGCTTATAGAGGTTAAAAAGCCAGAAACAGAAGGAAACCATTTAAAAAAAACTAATACTAAAAACAACCGCTAACATCTAAACGCTTGTTCAATCTTTTTGAAACCTAACATTCGCAATTCTCTAAAAAAAAAAAAAAAACACATTGCACAACACCTAACGATAGCTAATGCATTGAATTGCTCTCCCTCACACCCGTCCCACTATTCTCTTGAGTGGGTGAGCACATTTTATTTTTATTTCTTTCGATTACTATTCATTGTGTTAAAAGCTTTAATTACACTCATTCCTACGTACCCGTCTCACCGCTAAGAAAGAAAAAAAACTCCAAACTGCGAGGGGGGAAAGAAAAATTACCCAAAATCGCCCACTACCACCATCATCTCCGAAGCAGCGAAACAGGTCTGTCCAATGCTAAAAGAATTTAGAAAAAAGGGCACACATTGCATTCCCTCCTCCGTTTAGCTATCCTCAGCTTTTCCCAATTTTATTGTCTTAAGTTGGTGGGCGTTCTGGATGTGTGTGGAAAGTGTGCCAACGAAGCCGCACCACCGATGACGATTTTTTGAAAATTTAAATTATGTGCATTTCTTTTACATTGTAACGGCTCTCCAGGTATCGTGGGCATATTCATACGATTTATCACCCAAACCAGGCCCCGCTTTCTCAAAATTTGTATTTAATGCCCGCAATAGTTAAACAACAGACAAACAAAAAAATATCAAAGAATGTTTAGAAGCATAGAATAAAAGACGAGGGAAAAAAAAATTCTTTGATTGCTGCTGCAAGGCAAAAATTCAAATCGTATCTCGAGATCGAGACGGAGAGACTAATGGACTGTTTTGGTTGATGGATTTGTGTGCACGTCCAAGAGAACAACCAACCAAGACACTATAAATGTAAAAAGTGGAATAAACTGAATTTGCCTCCGGGGCGTTTGTATCAAAAACGTTATTAATTAGAGGTTATAATAATTAATGATTGGATTCTTCCGTTTACATTCGAAATACGTGTGCATAGATTGTATTTGTATCTTTTTTTTTTTTTTACTCGAAAAACAAATAAAGCGTGGAAGAATGGAGAAGAGAAAGAGATGGAAAAAAATTACGATAATGGTACAAAATATTTGAAATATTTAAGTCGGATTGAAGAATTTTATTGTGTCCCCAATTTGGAGGCCGACTTTAATGGTTGTACCGTGCAATTTCCATTGAATTCTTTGCAAAGATCGAACATGACAAGACGGAGATGATGGAGGTTCAGAGTCGGATCGCAATTCTTTTCGGGGAATCTTTGTTAACAATTCTTTCTTTTTATCTTTTTCTTAACATTTTGTGGGAGTTGTTTTTTTAAGGAGCACGATCATGTTCATAGCGGTATGTGAGAAGGATTGTCTTTCTTTAGAATTTCAAAATGAGATATTTTAAATATCTATTCGTATTCTTTTTCGGCAAATTTTTAATCAATGAAATGAATTTCTTTTAAGTTTTCGAAGAACAAATGAAATTACATGAAAGGCGTGTGTCGGACAAAAATGGACTTGAGGAGCACAAACGATATAATTGGGGAGTAGTTGAGGGAACGTATTCTTAGATCGTACAAACCAAATTGTAGCATTAGCGATTGTCTCGCAGGTTGCATATTTGGTTATCCAAGTTACATTTGGTTGAACTAATTTAGCTTTCTAATACTTCTTTGCGCATGCATACTACCAATATGGCTTCCGACCTTAGTTATTGAATCATTTAGTCACCATATTCCAAAAAACTCTCTACATTCCTAAAATGAACGAGGTGATACTTGGAAAACACCTTTCTATTCTGCCCGAGACTATTCACTTACATGGAATGTGTTCAAAGTTCTCATCATCCTCTAAGAAGAATTGTTAAAGGACATATGATGCAGCTGTGACCGTAGTGGACTGTCGAAAAAGAATGAATATTTGGCGCAACAGCTCTTTAAAGTGCCAGGGCCTAGCTTCTCGCAACCACTCATGTTGTGTGCGTTATACTTTTCACACGAATTGAAGGGACCTACAGTTTAATGCCGAAACCGAACGGCGATTTGAGAAGCTTTTTCGGATGTTTGTCAGACGCTCGCGAGAGGTGGGACTTTTTGGTGTTTTCTGGGATTCGAACTTGGAACTTCATGCGTAGTGATCCGACACACTAACCACTTAGCACCACAAAATCTGTAACAAACTACAAAAAAAAAGGTTTATGGTGCAAGTCTAGTAAACATTTTCATTTCAATCGGCCAATAGCTCCAACTTAGTTGCTGTTTTGCAGAGCCAATAGAGATTTTGTGGTAAGCTGAGAAACTCCAGAGCTTGGGATAAACACAGGAAAAATCGCATGTGGTTGTCCGATCCACAAGAAAGGAGACCCCCTCAACTGCGCCAATTATAGAGGCATCAGTCTCCTCAACATCGCATACAAGATCTTTTCTGCGATATTGTGTGAACGCCTGAAACCTATTATCAACAGCTTGATTTGACCCTATCAGTGCGGTTTCAGGCCAGGAAAGTCCACCATCGATCAAATCTTTACACTTCGGCAGATCCTGGAGAAAACCCAAGAATTCCAAATCGATACTCACCACCTCTTTATCGATTTCAAGGCCGCCTATGACAGCATCTATAGAGAAGTGCTACTCGTATATAAAGCCATGTCTGTGCAGGATGACGATAGAGAATGCTCGCTGCTCCATCAAGGTCGGTAATAACCTCACCGAGACCTTTGATGTCAAAAAATGTTTTAGACAAGGTGACGAACTGTCATGTGACTTCTTCAATATTATACTTGAACGGATTGTGCGGAACTCACAAGCCAACACCCGAGACACAATCTATTACAAGTCTGTACAACTGCTTGCATACGCCGACGATATAGACAGTATCGGAAGAACTCAGCGGGCTCTCACCGGTGCGTTTGCAAGCATTGTGACGGAAGCGGCCAAAATGGGTTTAGCGATAAACGAGGGCAAAACCAAGTATATGCTGTCAACAAGAAGGGAAAGCCAACACCGAAGAATTGGACAAAACGTCACAGTCGGCAGCTATAACTTTGAGGTAGTAAGGGACTTTGTCTACCTTGGCTCTGCTATAAATTCTACAAACAAGATCAGCGCAGAAATCAATCGGAGAATAACTCTTGCCAATCGCTGTTTTTTTTTTGGCTTGTAAGGCAATTCAACAGTAAAGCCCTATCTCGAACAACTAAGGAGACTCTGTATAAGACTCTGATTATACCAGTCCTGCTTTACGGCGCTGAAACATGGACTTTATTAAAAGAGGATGAAGATATCCTTGGTCACTTTGAGAGAAAAATTCTTCGTAAGATTTTCGGTCCCGTTTGTGTTGACGGGTTTTGTAGGAGAAGATTCAATCACGAACTATACGAGCTGTACAGCGACATCGACCCAGTCGAAAAACTGCGTATTGGACGTTTGAGACGGCTAGGACATGTAGAAAGAATGGACACCAACGCTCCGGCCTGCAGAGTCTTCGAATCTAATCCCGAGGGACGACGCAGTAGAGGGAATCATCGCCGTAGGTGACGCGCACAAGTTCAAGGGGACCTAGACCAACTTGGAGTGCGCAACTGGAGGCAATTAGTTAAAGACCGAGCTAAATGGAGAGGCTTGTTGGTTGAGGCCCAGGTTCACCCCAAACTTTAGCGCCACCTAAGTAAGTAAGTGAGAAACTCCAGAGCTTGGGATAAACACAGGAAAACCGCATGTGGCTGTCACGTGACCGAAACGACGTGACGAGTACTGAAATCTCGAAAATGGAGATATTGTACATTACGTTGCGCACTGAAGGACTCAATCTAATCTCAATCATTTCTCAAAATAATGTGTTCTATGAAAAGTAGAAAATAATTAGACTGGGAGTTTTTCTTTTCCACAACTTCATTCAACAAAATGCGTACACACCTGTCAAGGTCTTTGACTTTATATATGTCTGTTGTGTATCTCTGAGTGTTTGTTTGAAGAAAAGCATTAGTCACTTTACTTAAGCCACAAAAGCCCACGCATAATTTAGTCTACTAAAGTCACATTTATTCGCCAAATTTCTGGCATTTTTTGGTAGGTTAAGAGACTGAATACATTTTGATAATCCGAATTCATGTTGAAAACTAATTTGTATGCAAACATCTATTTGATAATGGATATGTGGTCTATCTGGTTCTCATTTCAATTATCTTGAACACAATTCTCTTCCCATTGTATTGTTAATGGTTTCATTAATTTTAGAAAAAATAAAAGATGACTCCTTCGAGTCCAATGTACACAATATACAATGACCATATGGGAGACAATCAATTTTTCATAGGAAAATGTCATTCTCTGGTGTTAATAGATCCGGGTACCTTGTGCTAAGTGACAACTCCGTTTCTTTTCTTAATTTTGATTCCATCATCACAAAAACCTCAATCAGTCTATAAAATATAACAGGTGTTAACTTAACACTATATTTCTAAACCAATTAGTGACAATATATATTCCGACACTCCTTGGACATGACGTAGTGCAACACATTTATATAGTCTCTGATGACATTCCACATGCCGAAACATAAGACGTAATCAAATTAAAAAAAAAAAAACTTAATTGCTTAATTAACCTACGAATCTGGTTTTCTCTATGCTCTGGTGCTACCAACCAGAAAAGATGTGTACAGCCAATAACATTTAACACTTATGTATAACCAGGTCGTGTATTCATGTTGTATCTATAAATCCAAACGTGATTGGTATGTTAGGAATTTTTGCTTCCCAATTAACACAAGCCCTATTTTGCACTCGTTCCCTCTATTTTATATTTTTTAAATATTTACACAAGGCTTTTATTAGGGACAGCCTTGGTCGATATTCAAATAAATATCGTTTTTCTTTTTTTTCTTTAGAAAACTCAATGAGGCAATTCTAGAATCAATAAATGACCCCACATCGGTGCTAAAGTAATTATAATAAGATTACTCTGCGAATTCTTCGAAAAAAGGGGGAGAAGCACAGAAAAAGAGAACAAACAACAAACGAGGGACAACACAGATAAAGAGAGAGACTACTTTTGTGTGTCAAGTTGTTTTTGTTTAATATTTTTTATCGACATCTCCACTAATTGCACATAATTGCCGTGCATCTATAATTAGTACACCAACACATTAGCAGCGCACCAAGAAGATATCTCCCCCGATGAGTGAGACTATATATTTTTTGACACTTAATTAACACACAGGTGTCTCTCTATGTGTAATATAAATCGTGTTTCGTTATTTCGATTTAAGCTAGTCGATTTGAATTTGTTTTTCAAGCAAACAATGGAATGGGCAGACCTTTTACCTGAAACATAACCCTTATCAGTTACCATTTATCTAACGCCCTAGATCATTTAAATACACACACATACAAGCATCCATATCAATCTTTTAATATGACGGTTCCTATGAATTAATAATCCGAGGCGAAAAAAAAAAATTCAAACTCTTACAAAGTGTAAGACAAAAGAGTTGACCAGCGAACTTGATTAAAACAAAAATTGAAACAAACGAAATTCTTTTCCTACCACCAGCACACACATAGAGAACTAACTTTTTTTTTAATAATAGAAGCTAATAACAAAGCAATAAACTACTAACCAGTTGTTCGCATGCGGATTGAGAGAATTCCTAGAATTTTTCTGTATGTGTGCTCGTTGTAACCTTTCATGGTGTGTTCGGGGGGGCTGCTGCTGCTGGTTGGAAAGTTTATGTCATGGACCACGTTCGATATCTCGAAAAATAAAAGAACAAATCTCTCGCTCTCCCGAAAAAAAAAAAATGTTTAATTTCTTTTAGTTCTCCCGAACCAGAAAACACATCACAAAATGCCCCCTCAGGAGAAAGGAAAAACAGAAAAGAAATGAAAGAAAGATGCTGAACCGGACTGGACTACTCTGTGCGGCTGGCTGTTAAACGGTTTTTCGTGGAAAACATTTTACACGAAATATACTAAAAAACACAACACACACCTGGAATTTCTGAGTTCTTCTTAAAAAGAAACACACAAACGAAAGAAAGATACGACGAAAAAGGTAAGAGATACAAAAGAACAGAAAAAAAAAAACGATCTAAACAATTGTTGGATACGAAAAATTCGGGTCGGGTTGGGCTGCTGCTAAGAGTTGGTTGATCGGGTTTGTTTTCTTGTTCGGTTAGTTTACCTTCCTTTTGGGTCTATATGGGATTAAAGGGGGGTGGCAGGGTTTGGACAGAGATATATGGCAGCATCAAGCGAATACCATTAAGATTTTAAGTCTCCGATAAAATTGTCATAAAATTATTGTTATTATCGTTCCCTTGAAGCCATTCTCTCTATCTTGAAGCTTGAATTCCTTTAAGAATAAATCAAAAGCTGATGATGGTGGTGGTGGGTTATAACCAACCACTCTACAAATTGACTGAATTTATCGTGTGGATTGTAGTTTCAGCGAAAAATAATGAAAAAGATACAATTCGTATCCGAGTGTGGTAATTACATCTGAGTGGCTTTTTGCTCCTGCTTCTAAGTTTATTTTTTGTTCCAATTAATTTAGATTGAAGGAAATAAACAGTTAAACAGGTTTATATCTACTTAAACCTGGTGAAAGTAAATCGAAGCACGTGCGGTGCCAACTCAAAGGAGACATAGAGATATGTACTCGCACACACACGGCAGTCATTAACGCTCCACCAGACGAGCGGCGATAAATAATTCATTGGAATTTCGAATTCTGTTGTAAAGTCTAATAACCGAAAGGAGCTTGTAGGTACCTAATCGCCCTTTGGAATAGAATTTCTAGCCAGAACCTACGGGTATCTCAGTTCTGGTAGCAATTATCTGTGCTCAGCGTGGCGGCAATAAAACGCTTTCGAAAGACAATTGAAAATATCTGCAAGAACTCGATGGCGGCGCCACAAACTCGTTTAGCACTGCTGCTGTGCGGACGGGGAAAACACTCGAATGCGTGTGTGCAAGTTGTGGCACTCATTGCGTGATTATCTTGTAAACGAGTTAGCCCAACAGGAATGCACTACAAATAGGTAGTAGCAGCAGAAACAGACAATTGCCAAACCATAGAGTGTGTTGCTGGGCTTACTTAACCTGGGCATTTCTTCTTCTTCGCTGCCTAACAATTCTTCAGCTTAATTATAGGGCTAGTGCTTGTGCCTTACAGGTATCTGCTTGGTTGTGCCCGCTTCAAACATCAAAACACCCATCAAATCGCGCGTTGTTATGGTAAGACAAAGTACGCCTACGTTGTTTTCCTGCTGTCTCACTTTATTATCTGTACAGATACTACACATCTATGTATTATATCTGTGTGAGCCCCCTTCTTCGGTTGCTTTTGTTGTGTGTTTTCTTGTTTTGTGCGCCCAAGGAAAACCTGTATTGAGCTCGAAACCAGGAATAAAAACTATAACCTCTCAGATACTCACATACACACTGGGATACAAAGCCTGAGAGTGTGTGTGTGCAGTTGAGTGGGTATCTCGCTTATGTGGATATGTGTGGGGAGACATTATTTTTTTTTTTTATCTGCAAATAGAATATATCTAACTTGGTACTGGGGGCACAAATATAATGTTCGGTCATGTTGACATTTTGCCGAGGATACTTCTCTATTTCGTGTGATTATTGCATTTAGCATGCAATCGCATACAACAGAGCCGAGACTGCAGTGGCAAAGCATCAGTATTGCTGTGTAGATTGTTGTGGTTGTTGTAGACAACGACTGTGATGATGATGACGACCACTCACTATCCAGTTTCTTTAGTTTTGTATTTTTTGTTTTTATTACTTTTCGTTATTATCGTCTATGCGTTGAGGTTGGCAAGCCTACATGAGATTTGAAAAACAGACGAGTGGTTTTTTTTTTTTTTTCTTTTAGAAGTGCTAGCAAATACTGCGTTTGCAGATGGACTTAGGTTATTTCGTATCTAAATTCTGGTTTATGATGGTAAACTTGGATCTATTTCTTTTAAATTGTTTTATGATTTTGTGTAAAAGAAAATGTAAGTGATGTGGGTTTAGGTTTAGGGTGATCCACTTAGCACTCTTGTGATAAGTAGGAGACGAGACCAAGATCATAAGCCAATAGAAAAGAAGAAAAAGGTGAAAAATCTATTCAATGCCATCACAACTGTGCTAGAGTTGAAGAGTCAGCTCGTGCTATCCAGAACCGTTTATTCCTTGGTTTGAATTGTGAGAATTAAATGTACGTGCGCTACTTCGTGATGTCAATAATTAGGACACACTGAACTTAACCAAACTATCCGACTCCTGTATTAAGCAAACTAAGAATAATTGCGTTTGTTTGGTACCTTATATAAGTTTGAAATTAATGTGAAAAAAACCACATCTCACTGATCAGACAGTATTATGATGAAAAAAGACATTTATATCGATTGATGTTTGAAGAAACTTTTTTAGTACTTAGTCGTTTTATCTAAATCTACTGGCGTCTTCAGAATTGACTGACAAACTATATTATCCCAGTTACTTATCAGCAGGGATACTTACTTTTAGATAGTTCGCATATCTTCGTGAACTATTATTCGCGAGGAATTTAAATGTGTTGTGAATGAGTTTGGATTGTGAATTGTAAGAGTAAGTTGTTCATTCAGATAGTATCTTGAAAGAACATTGTAGGTAACGTTATCGCTTTGGTACTTGAATTTGAATAAATTGAATAATTCTGCAAGTGTTACGTGGTGCAGTTTTATTATTCAACAAATTTGACGCTCTCATAAGAGTTTGAAGCATCGTAAAACTGAAATAAACCTACAAAACCGATAATACACCATCAAAGTAAGAAATGCTATAAACCACACTATTCCCAAAGTTATAGAAGTTTGGACGAACCCCACAGGTGGATCAGTAGAAATGCGGTGAAGTGGGAGGGTTATGATCCCTTGTTTTCGGATCATAACCTCGCTGATAAAAGGAAGAAGAAGATAGAAGTTTGGACGAACCCCACAGGCGGATCAGTAGAAATGCGGTGAAGTGGGAGGGTTATGATCCCTTGTTTTCGGATCATAACCTCGCTGATAAAAGGAAGAAGAAGAAGAAGAAGATAGAAGTTTGGACAAATTCTTTTCTTACATATTAACTTACGTCTAAGAATTCAACTCTTTTAATATAATTGCACATCGTAAATTGAACAGATACAAAAGAGAGTTATCTATGGTGTTATGGTTTGAAACTCAGATCATATTTGGTTTCAATGCAGACGAAATGGTTACCGTCCGAACTAACAGGGAGAGTTTTCTGCGATTTTTGAATTCGTTTTGATTTCTAGTATTTGTTTTGAGAGTAGTATTTGTTTGAGTGACAACGTAGAACTTAATAACCGCATGAATTACCACTAAACAATGCCACCCATAGCTTGTAGCTTAGTTTTTCTTATTGGACATAATATAAGGTGAGTTCACCAATTCGGTCAAAATCTAGAAACTCAATAGATGTTCATCGACTTTCTTAGTGCACTATCATCACCTAAGGCCCATGTTTTAGAATTCTCAGTTGCTCCTTTAAAAAGAAATATCCGGAATATGTCCACACATGATCTTACAGTCCATGTAACGCTTCCTGTTATTAGTGAATCTTTCCGAGATTGTCCAGAATACTTTTGATTTAGTTCCAATAGGATATCAGACAGGATATCTCTACAAGGCATACCTACCGAGTCTTAATTATTTAGTCAACTCATTACCTTTCGAGATACTACCGCCTACTATTGTGGAACATCATGTACGACGGAGTCCTACGATTAACGCCACCTGGGGGAGTAACGATAATTGGATTCGCCGACGACATTGCAGTCGTGACAGTAGCTAAACAGATCCATGCAGTAGAATCAGCTACAAATGAAGCAATTGCCCGGCTAAAAGATTGCCTAATATCCGCTGGACTAGAACTAGCTGACCATAAAACAGAAGCTGTTCTTATAACCAGCCGGAAAACCGTCGAATTTGCCAACTTTCAGGTTGGTAACCAAACCACCAGGTCGAAAGAGGCGGTTAAATACCTTGGAGTAATGCAGTGAGGACGAAGGAGACCAAAAGGAGACTATCGTCATCATACAGACTCTGTGCGCTACGGACAATCAGCGGCTTTCGAACCATCTCTGACGAAGCTGCATTTGTCATAGCTGGAATGGTCCCCATCGATATTCTCGAAGATGAAATGCTGAGGATATAACAGAAGAGCATTGAGTCATCACGACGCCACTGGTATCAAGGTGATAAAAATTGAAGAAAGGGCAGCTTCAGCAGCTATGTGGCAAGCTCGTTGGGCTAATACAACAAAAGGCAGATGGACATATAAACTTATACCGACAATCCAAGACTGGATAAGTCGAAAGCATGGAGACTGCAACTTCCATCTAACGCAGTTCCTGTCTGACCACGGTGGCTACCGCAAATATCTACACCGATTTGGACATGATAACTCACCATCCTGCCCGGAATGCCCAAGTGAAGATGAAGATACGGAGCACGCAGTGTTTTACTGCACACGTTTCACGGCATGCAGAATTACTCTCCTAAGTCCGTCACTACTCCTCGACCATATGTTACAGTCGGAAGAGAATTGGATGGCAATATGTTCCTTCGTAACAACTCTACAAAAAGAGCTGCGGAGAATAGAAAAGCTAAGAAGAGCAGCTGAAGCAGCGGAAGAAGCTGACACAAGAAGCATAGCATAAATTGCTAACCAGCCCCAAGTAATACCTACCTAACTCTCCCGCGGGGAGAGTGGTTGAAGTGTGTAGGGTGTGTGTTTAGTACGTAGGCGTATTCCTGGCATCGATTACTCAGGTTTGCGAATCGTGCATGCTAGTAGCACTCGGGCTATTAGTATCTATGAAGATTACACATCCCTGGCGCAATCCAAAAAAAAAAGAAAAAAAAGAAGCAACACGTGAAGTCAAATAATAAATTTCTCCTGACACTGGTGGAAATAGTAGTGCGGGCTTTTTCTATATCTCTTATTCACCCTTCAGATGTCAAAGAATGGCCATCAACAATAATTAAACTTATTTCGAAATTGAGTTATGTTTTACGAGCGCGATCCGGAAATGATGTTCTCTGATGAACATTTGAAGATGTTTTCCTAAAGAAACAATGGCAACAGCACATTTCCGTGAAAATTTGAAGGTTTTTGTTTTGGCCAGAGAGGGTTTATGGTGGTGGACATTATATTCAACTATTCAGATATTCTATTGTCATTAAACTCATGATTGAAAGTTTAGTGGAGACGATAAAAATTGTTGAGATAGTTCGGGTGGTGAAACACAGACTTCGAAGATAAGCTAAGATTAGTTGGGGAGTTCGCGAATGTGGCATATATTTACTTCAGCTGTTAGAACTGTGATTAATCCTCAAAACCTACTTGGAGAGAAAACATTTTGGTCTGCGAAGGCCGACTGGAAACTTCACATGAAATGGCACTCCAAGTCTATGAACTGAGTCTACAGGAGGCCTGGTCGGTCCTTGATTATACCAAACAAGATTAACAAGTCCATGCTGAGTAAAGTTTAAGACTTGCTAACACGTCAAGTCAATGTGCCAATGTGTACGGGAAGGACTAGCCTGCCATAGATCTGCTGCTTCTGAGAATGTGTGGAATTGGTTCCCATACTAAGTGTTATATAGGGTTCTGCCGAAATCACATCGCTAGTCATCTGTCATCTAAGCTACTTAGGTACATACGAAAATTGTCAGTTCAAAAAATCATCCTAAATTACCCATTGATATTTTTGTACTTCTGTTAGAATTTTATGGCTTAGAATTTGTAGGCACTGCTGAAATAAGCGTCACTGCTTACGCGGACGACGTGGTGATTTTAGTCCAGGGCAAATTCCTTGACACATTAAGTGAAATGATGGAATCAGCTCTTAATAGTCTCGAAAAATGGGCTAGAGGATGTGGACTGCAGGTCAACCCGAAATACAAGATACCACCCTCCAAACTGCCTAGCAGGGTTGGAGCATTTCCTTTCGGATCGTGCCCAATATCTTGGTATAATACTAGACAGGAAATTAAACTGGAAACGTAATATACAGGAAAGAATTCGCAAAGCTTATAATGCTCTCTTCATCTGTAAAAAGACGGCAGGGGAAAAATTGACCCTGAAGCCTGCAATGATGCACTGGCTATATATTATGACAGTCCGACCCATTCTTACATATGGGGCACTTGTGTGGTGGAAGGCAACGTGTACGAAAAACATACGGACTATGTTGGCCATGGTACAAGGAACAGCCATCACGGGTGCTCTACGCACAACGCCTACGGCTGCACTTGAGATCTTTCTGTATCTCTTACCATTAGACCTACAAATCAAATTTCAAGCGGACAACAGAGCGGTTCGGCTCACTAACGTTGGTCCCTTTAAGACCAGCAATGTGGGACACACATGTTTCCATTCTTAAGGAACTATTTCCCGATATCCCTGATGAATCGGACGAAATCCTTGGCACATTAGACTTCGTCACATAGTACGAGTATTGTATCCTGTTAGAGAGGATTGACAAATGAAGACAGTCTCTGTCCACAACGAGATTGCAATATACACAAATGGTTCTAAGACCAGAGAGGGCACGGGGTCAGGTATATACTCGAGAGATATGAACCTACAGGTAGGCCTGAGACTTTCGGACACATGTAGTGCATTCCAAGCATATGTTCTGGCTGTACTTAAAGCTGCGGAATTACTTAAGATGGGATCAATATCCGACAAGAATATCGCCATCTTCATTGACAGTCAGGCTGCGCTAAAGGCACTAGAGTCTTGTGTCACTAAATCTGAGATAGTCAGAATTTGCCGCACAATGCTTAAGGCATTATGTACGCAGAACCGTGTCAGATTATGTTCGACACCACCAAGGTGTGGCTAGGGGAATTATTCGGGATAAAATCATTGACACGGCTAATCTAAGATGGTCCAACTTAGATGGTCATAAGGTGTCTATGGCCTTGTGGCCTGTGTTAAACCGCAGGAAATCTGGGGAGATCATAAAACTAGAAAGATCAGGGCTAAGAACAGCGATAGGAATACTCTCTGGCTATTGTCTTCTAAGGAAGCATGCTATGCGACTGTGTCTATCAAATACGGATGTTTGCAGGTTCTGCAATGACCTACATGTTTCGGAGGAAAACAAAATAAAACAAAACAACAACAGTATGAGATATAAAATTTATCCTGGCTGTTTAGAAGCTACATTCATGCCATTATGTGTGGAATAGCACATCATTTAAATGGCCGCATTGGATTCGCTGGCAGTGCTTCAAGCGGTCGGTCCAATTTTTGATGACTCGGTCCAATATGTACGGCAATAGCGTCTCGAATGTTGGCCTCGAGCTCATCCAAAGTGGCTGGCTTGTAAGCGTAGACTAAGGACTTGACGTAGCCCCAAAAAAAATAATCGAGTGGTGTCAAGTTGCATGATCGCGGCGGTTAATTGATGAACGCTCGTCTTGAGATTACCCAGTCGCCAAATTTCCCCTTCACAACTTTGAGCGTTTCGTTGCTTGAATGGCATGGAGCGCCGTCTTATTGGAACAACAGCTCGGATATATCGATGTTCTCGAGCTCTGGCCACAGAAAGTCGGTTAAAATTACTTTATACCTGTGACCATTGATGGCAACGGTGTCTCCTTCCTCATTTCGAAAGAAATAAGGTCAGATGATGCCGCCATGCCATAAACCGCACCAAACAGTCAATCTTTGTGAATGCATTGATGCTTGATCGAAAACTTGTGGATTGCGTTCGCTCCAATAACGGCAATTTTGCCTGTTGACATAGCCGCTGAGTCAAAAATGGGACTCGTACGAGGAGATAATTTTTTGCCCAAAATCCAGATTTGCGTATTTACAACTGAGCCGGAATTTCCATAATATTTTTTAATAATTTTCGCACTTTCGGCAAGCGTGAAACGATCCATGATGAAATGGCAAACCTAACTGAATATTTTGACAGATGGATGTCGTTGGCAACTTTGACCGCTGCTGAAACATAACAATTGGAAAAAGTATCATTGCTATCTCGTCACTCTATATTCTGTGAATGCCTGAACAAGGCTAAAGCACTTTGGAAGATACTTCTTTGATAACCTAGAAGGGGTAAGGTCTGAGAACCATATACGTAATAAGTACATCTTCAAATTCTGTAGGGAAATCAAGTGTATGGGAGAAGTGGTTTAGTTCTTTTTGCCGTTAAGGTTCCCTAGGGATCGCGATGGGCCCAACTTAGGGCCTAGTGTCTTATGATAACCTCATAACCCTACTCAACTTAACCTAACATAATGATCTCTTGTTTCTCTACTTATGATTTTCTTCTCAGATTGTAAAATTTCTTTGCATCTAACATTAACATTAATGTGAAGTGGGAGGGTTGTGATCCCTAGTTTTCAGATCATAACCTCGCTGATAAAAGGAAGAAGAAGAAGAAGATTAACATTAATCAATAAAGTTTGCTCAACGTTTAATGTTTGCAATTTTATCTCATGTTCGAGTCTTCGTCATAAAGACGTTTCAGCCACCTGTAGGATGAACTGGCAAAGGAGCGTGTCGTAAGAGATTTACGAGTACATATGGTTGCAGCTTCTTTTTGGTCTGCGATTTAGGTAAATCTTTGACATCGTTTCTTAAAATATTCATGAATGTTTAAAATTGCACATTGTACTCTAAGGCATCCAATTGGAATTATTTTGAACCCTAGAATCCCCATTCTGTTATAAATTTGGGGCGCCCCATTTTCAAGCCGTTCGTCTATTCAGGCAACATATTTCTTCCTTGAATTTTTCCTGAATTTTCTTAGTAAACTGTTAAAGCTCCTGTCTTGGTTCATTTAAAGAAGTAATTTATTGACACTGAGCATCTCTCTACATGTAAGCAAAATCTGTTGCTAATATATAAACAAATATCCATAAGTAACAGTTGCTACTTTGCAATTCGCACTTGTACAAGTATGTTTATTTGTTTGCCATTCAACCTCACTTTCTCACTTGCAAATACTCATCTCGGTTATCACCAAAACGCTGCTATGCATAACAACAGATACTCTGAGCGCCTCTTAACATCCGCGTAGTTTAAATTTCGTGCAGTAAGCCAATCCAACGAATTTATGTGAGGCAAAGGAACAAAAAATTAAAAAAAAAAAAAAAAAAATCCGCGTCAATTAATTAAAAATTCGATTTCGTTGTTTTATTAATTTTTACCAGCTAATTAATGCGCGCCGCTAATGATTAGATTGTATTCTTCTCTGTCTCTCCCTCATGGTGCCACGAAAAAATCTCAAGAGTATAAATTTTGGATTTGCATAAATTTCCTATCTCCTAACTCCTCCAATTCTCTTTCGTGCCATCATTTTGACTAATGAATGTGTAATTACCTTGGAGAGGAGATACGCAAAAAAAATCTAATCAAAATCCCATTCGATGTGTTATCATGTACGGGTATCTGTGTATCTATAGCTTGGTAGAAAAACAATATTTATTTTTTATTATTTGCTACATGAAAGTAACAAATTTTAGCAAATATAAAAATCGATTTGTCAAGCATTGGTAGGTAGGTTATAGCGAGAACACTCGAGGCGTTCGTTCCCCTTCACTTTTTTTGTTCGCCAATAAACCAAGACGGGCTTCGAAACCCATCAATCTTGCGTTTTACGTGTGAGTTTCAAGTTGTTTTTTTGGCCCACAATGCCGAGGGAGACCAACTGGGAATATCTGTACTTAAATTTATTTTTTCCATCGATGTCAAGTATCTATAGATACGAGTAGGTTGACACATAGTGTCAATAAAAATGGTCACCTGGAATTAAAGACCCAAGAACCGTTTTCAGAAATCCAAAAATAAAAATGGAAACATAACATTTTTTTTTTAAAGACATCATATATTATTTGATTACGCGTGTGTAGATTACACTGTTTACAAAGTCACACACAAGATGCATGCACGCTGCAATCATCGAGGCACGCATACCTTTGGGGTGCACTAGTTTGATATGTTGAGCCCTCCAACCAAGTGGGCAAAGGTAGATAAGATACGAAAGGAGTTTTGAAACTGAAACATCAACATTCGAGAAGCGAGAGATAAGACCTGGAGTGAGATATGGCAAGAACCTCTTAAAATTAAAAAAAAAAAACAAACCAAAAGTATCTAAAAAAAAGGTATCTAGAAGAGAAAAATTCGAAAAGAATCGTATCTGTAGCCATTCAACTATACTCCGTACAATGCTCGTTGACATCGATCGTCTACGGGGCATAACATGCAAATAACATGGTAAGAGTGGAAAACTGTCGCATTTGCGTAAAATTATGCATGGCACGTAGGAACCAGAGTGAACTATGGGCGCATGGTGATGCATGACAAGCGGGCGCGAATGAGCCTCATTGCAATCTTTTTTCCTCTCGTTCTTTTTCAGTTTCTAGGAACAAACAGGAGAAGACGAAAAGAGAGAGAAAAAACAATAAGAAAACGCAACACAACAACGGCGACATCGATCGATGGATGGATGAATAGATGGATGGATGGATGGATGATGATGACAATGATGGAGAGAAGAGACGAGACTTGTGGAATTTCATGTCAACCATGATGACAGTTTCAGACGAAATCTGTTGAATGCAGTCTGAAGTGGGATGGCCACCAGAGAAAGGTTTCAAGACAGACATAGTTGCAAAAAGTACAAGAAACATAAAAATGTATTCCGAGGCGAGAAGTCAATCAGTGGAGGGTTTTTAGATTAAGGAAATTTTGACATTTGATCTACCTGTCGAAAGGGATGGAGTTACTTTCTACATTTGAATGGCTGCTTAGGACAGGGTTTTGGTTTTGAATAATGTGGCGCCCAACGTAAGAGACCTAGAATACCACTTAAAAGAATTATTCAAAAATGTGAGAAGAGTGCTAAAAGGCTTTTGCATTCCAGTTAAAGAGCAAGGTCTTAAATTATCAACGACACCAAAGTTAAACTGCGAAAAAGACAGATACACAAGGAGATACAGGGGGTGTATGAAGTGGAGAAATCTCTCAACACTCTATCAGCAATTGGAGCTCAAAAAAGAGGTTCGCACTGAGTGAAAAGGTTACGAAAAGAAGCGACAGTCGAAAGTGAGACGAAAGTTTCTGAAGCAATGAACGTGTCAGAAGTGGCTGATGTGTCAAAGAAAACCGCATTGAGAGTAGCAAAGAAATCAAAGCCTGACTAAGCAAATACTGGAAAGGACAAGAAAAAAACGGCTGAGGGATTTAATGTACCCGAAGTTGCGATGGGCCTGAGGTTTCTACATTTAAGTAGAAAAGCAAGGAAACTTTGTGTCAGAAGTGGAGATATATTTGAAACTTAGGCAACAAATTAGCATAAGACAAAAGTTGCAGAAAGGTCTCTTAGTATATGTAGGTGCATATGGCTGGAGTGGAAACATGTCTAAAGTGGCGAGTGATAGGTAGTGTAGAAAGGGGACACCCTCAACTGCGCCAATTATAGAGGCATCAGTCTCCTCAACATCGCATACAAGATCTTTTCTGCGATATTGTGTGAACGCCTGAAACCTTTTATCAACAGCCTGATTGGGTCCTATCAGTGCGGTTTCAGGCCAAGAAAATCCACCATGATCAGATCTTCACATTTCGACAGATCCTGAAAAAAACCCAAGAATTCCAAATCGATACTCACCACCTCTTTATCGATTTTAAGGCCGCCTATGACAGCAACTATAGAGAGCAGCTTTATAGAGCCATGTCTAGTTTTGACATCCCTGCCAAACTTGTCCGTCTGTGCAGGCTGACGATGGAGAACGCTCGCTGCTCCATCAAGGTCGGTAATGACCTCACCGAGACCTTTGATGTCAAAAAAGGTTTTAGACAAGGTGATGCGCTGTCATGTGACTTCTTTAATATTGTACTTGAACGGATTGTGCGGAACTCACAAGCCAACACCGGAGGCACAATCTATTACAAGTCTGTACAACTGCTTGCATACGCCGACGATATAGACATTATCGGAAGAACTCAGCGGGATGTCACCGGTGCGTTTGCAAGCAGGGCACAACCAAGTATATGCTGTCAACAAGAAAAGAAAGCCAACACCGACGAATTGGACAAAACGTCACAGTGGGCAGCTATAACTTCGAGGTAGTAAGGGACTTTGTTTACCTTGGCTCTGCTATAAACTCTGAGAAAAACATCAGCGCAGAAATCAAGCGAAGAATAACTCTTGGCAATTGCTGTTTTTTTGGGCTTATAAGGCAATTCAACAGTAAAGCCCTATCTCGAACTACTAAGGAGACTCTGTATAAGACCCTGATCATCCCAGTCCTGTTTTATGGCGCTGAAACATGGACTTTATTAAAAGAGGATGAAGATATCCTTCAATCAAGATTCAATCACGAACTATACGAGCTGTACAGCGACATCGACCTAGTCAAAAAAATGCGGACTGGACGTCTGAGATGGCTAGGACATGCAGAGCGAATGGACACCAACACTCCGGCCTGCAGACTCTTCGAATCTAATCCCGAGGGACGACGCAGTAGAGGGAATCATCGCCGTAGGTGGCGCGCACAAGTTCAAGGGGACCTCGACCAACTTGGAGTGCGCAACTGGAGGCAATTAGCTAATGACCGAGCTAAATGGAGAGGCTTGTTGGTTGAGGCCCAGGTTCACCCCGAACTGCAGCGCCACCTAAGTAAGTAAGTAAGATAGGTAGTGCGGTGATTCTTCTAGGAAAGAAGAACCCAATTAGCACTAGGTGCCGTTTTGATGGCATAAACTCATATAACCTGGATGTAAAGGTGTGTTGGTGGGGAGTCTCTAGATCCAATCTGTGGAGTTTAAGATCTTTAAGGCTTTTTTCTGAGACTTTCTCAAGGGAATGGAAAAATGGTTATCCTAAAGCTCGTTGTCTGGTCCTAGCTAGTGCCGGACAGGCGCATAAAAATTGGATAAGGGTTTCTTTCGCAGTTGCGACATTGCAACTGCGATGGCGTGTGTTGTGTGGAATGCCTAGTTTGACTGCATGGTCTTCTATAGGGCAGTGACACGTGGTGGTTGCACGTTCTGTTCGTTTTCTTTTGTTGTAGTTTGGCCACATCTTTCTAGATATGACACAGTTTATTAGCCTAGTCCATCTGAGGTTGGCTTTAGCAAGGAATTTTGAGGATATTTCTGCTTTGACTTCTCCAAACAGAATCTGAACTGATTCGGCAAATGAGCTGTGAAGGGCTGAACCTTGCCTAGCCAGTTCATCAGCAAGTTCGCTTTTCATAAACGTTACTGTGCTTTGGAACCCAAATCAGGGTTACCTTGAATTACCCGTCTAGCGGGGCTAGCTCATTTTGGCATTCAAGCACCAGCTTGGAGGATGAAGTAACCGAGGCAATGGCTTTGATGGCTGCTTGGCTATCAATGAAAATATCGATCTAACGGCTTGGCATTATATTTGTGTGTACTTTGATATGGCGACAGGCTTCCCGGACAGCGAGTTCTGCACGAAACACATTGGCAAAATCCGGAACTCTATATGACTTAGAGATGTTTAAGGATTCGGAAAACACACACGCACCCGTGGCGAGTGATACGAAATAGGATACAAGTAAACGTTTTCCAAATTGTGAACTTAAGATACTTTGGACTGAATTCTGATCGTAATATATTCGTCGTTCCAAATACGCATCGATGTCGATAAGAGATTAGAGAGAATAGTTATGGATGGCTGCACTCAATCACCTAAAAATCGAGTGCGAAGTGACCTGCGATTAAAGATTCGATAACGTGTCCATCAATAACCATCAATCAACATGTCAGTATCATTAAAATATTAGCTACAAACTTATAGAAAATGATGGGAACTATCCAGGCAGTCACTTCGAAAAGATTGAAGGTGCAAATGCCAGACTAGGTGTAAAGTTGGAAGACAAACGAGTGGCTCTGTTAACTGCTTTCATAACACCTTTCTACTCGTACTCATGCAATCTTAGATGCAAAATAGCCCGCAGGGGGCTATTTGAGTATTTGATATTCCATTCATGCAAAAACTATTAAACGAACAACATGAATGGTTGTGAAGAGTTAGACCCTTTTTGGGCTGTTCGCTGTTTTTAATTCCCAAAGATTGAGAATGCATTGGAGATAGTCTAACAACGAGTATGATTATCCATTGTTTCAACAACTTGTACATCTCCAAGGAGAATTTCTTCAACTCCTGGGAAGAATTATAGTCCAATGGAAGACCCCTGAGGCACTCCAAATTCTTTCCTCTTTCCATGATAAATTTTAAGCATTCACACACAAGTCCTCTGAACACGCTAAAACAATACTAAATCAGTGATTCTGTAGATTTCAAATTTAATGATCCGTCAGATGTACACCGCCATGTCACAGCTTAGAGGTGATAATATTTAATTTCTATTTTTTTGTTCAAAGAATTGATGCAAATTAACTATAATTCTGCGAATAAAAACTACAATTCGCTGAGCTTTGATTTGTAAAGAAAGAGATGATGAATACAAAAAAAAATTATTTAAATTAATACCATACGACGCAGTTTGAAAAATTTTAATTGTATGTTTGGGGAAAGGGTTAAGCTCCGAGGTCATCGCAAAATATATATAATTAACAGTTTTCGTATTAGATGCGCGCTAAGACCTAGGTTCTCTAACCTTTTCATTAAATTTTCGTTTTTTGTTTGTTTCTAACTTTTCGGGTCATAAATTTCTATGGATTGAATTTATTAGTGGTTATTAATTTTTCTTTTTTTTTTGTTAAGGGTCAGCGTTAATTTGTGATGGGAATGGGCACAAAAAAATATGTGATAAGCTACTCGTGCATGGTTCAACAGTGGCAAATATTTCGATTTTAGGTAAAAAAAAAAAAAATCTGAAGTTGTCTAAACAGGTTGACGCTGATAAAATATTCTCCCCGTGCTTGGGAAAGAAAAACTTGTTGAAGTAGTGTGACTAATGTGGCCTTCTTTTTGGCGGCAAATATGTAAGCTGTTGTATTTAAAACGCATTCCATCTAGGTTCATTATGCAGTACCCAAGCCGAGATTCTAAAATTGTTTATAACACTTTTGATAGTAAAAAGCATACCATAAACAAATTTAATGGGGTTTGGTTCAGGGGGTTCAAAAATGACCCCGTACAAACAGAATTTATGAAAACTATATAATTACCAAAAATATGCTTTGAATCAGTTAGTTTTGATGGAACTAGTCAAGCGAAAAGCGTAAGTTTGAATATGCAAAGGTGCCACATTCCTGACTGTTAGCTTATTATAGAAACAACAATTAATTAATATACTTATAACTTAGGTTAGGTTAGGTGGAGTAGGGTTAAAAACACTAGGCACCAAAGTGGGCCCATCGCGATCCCTAGGCAAACTTTACGGCAAAAGGACCTGAACCAATTTTTCCATAGACTTAATTTCCCTAACCTAACCTATCGTTGTGGTTCAAGGACCTTACCTCCTCTAGGTTATCGAAGAAAAATCTTCCAATGTACTTAAGCCTTATCCTGGCAATGCCTTGGCATTCCCAGAGTATATGTGTTATGTCCCCTGAGGCATGTAGGTCATTGCAGTACCTACAAACATCCGTCGTTGATAATCCTAGTCTCGTAGCATGCTCCTTAGAAGACAATGACCAGAGAGTATTTCTGTCGCTGTCCTTCGCCGTGCTCTTTTTAATTTTATGATCTCCCCAGATTTCCTGCGGTCTAAAACAGGCTACAAGTTCTTTGACAGCCTCTGGCCATCTAAGTTGGACCATCTTAGATTAGCCATGTTGATAGTTCTATCACTAACAATTCCCTTAGCCATGCACATAGGTGGACAAAAACTTGGCACATTGTTGTTAACGAAACCGAATCGGCGCATGTTGACTTCACGGCTAAGGATCTGTTTCCTTTGGGTTCCGGATCACAGCAACATTGAGGGGAATGAGCGAGCTGATGAACTGCGTGGCAAGGATCTGCCCTTGATGCTTCCCTAGCAAAGGAAGTGAACGTCCCGTTGAGAATCCTTAAGGGAGGCATCTTCGCGCACTATCTGCTAAAGGCGGATAGTAGATGGCAGGGGGTGCGGAACTGTGTCATCTCCAGGCAGATGTGGCCCAAATACCCCCTGAAAGGAACGCAAGATCTACTAAACAGAAACCGTGCAGATATCGCAAGAATCCTGGCAGTTAGTACTGGCCACTGGCCCATCGGGGTTCATGCGGCCAGAATAGGCATTGCATTTAATGCACACTGTCGCAGCTGCAATACTGCTGACGAGATAGAAACAATCTTACACTTCCTCTGCAAGTGTCCGGCTTTAGGCAAGACCAGACAGCGCACCTTAGGTAAACTCTTTTTCGACAACCTTATAGAGCTAGCGGAGATTAGCATTGGGGATATTATCAGCTTCCTCAATGTAACGGGGTGGATTTGAATAATCCTTACCCCCTTTTTCTTCTTCTTTTCCCTAGTAGTTAACGTAATTAAGTGTCGGCATGGTTTGCTGTTTGCTTGTACCTACCCACGAGAAAAAACAAAAACGCTACCAATTATGTCACTATGCGGGAGCTTCGCTCCTCTTTTAACCAGCGCGTCGACTTTTTCCTTGCCTTCTATATTGCAGTGTCCAGGTTTTGCGTACATAATGCCTTAAAACATTGTGCTGGAATTCCTGACTATATCAGATTTGGTAACACAAGACTCTAGTGCCTTTAGCGCAGCCTGACTGACAATGTAGATGGTGATATTCTTGTCGGATATTGATCCAATCTCAAGTAATTCCGCAGCTTTAAGTACAGCTAGAACCTCGAACCTGCTTGGAACACACTACATGTATTCGGAAGTCTCAGGCCTACCTGTAGGTTCATATCTCTCTAGTATATACCTGACCCCGTGCCCTCTCTGGTCTTAGAACCATCTCTGCACATAGTAATTTCGTTGTAGACAGAGACCGTCTTCCTTTGCCAATTCTCTCTAAAAGGATACATAACTTCGTATGGTGTGACGAAGTCTAAGGTGTCAAGGATATCGTTCGATTCATCAGGGATATAGGGAAATGATTCCCTAAGAATGGAGCTATGTCCCACGTTGCTATTCTTGAAGAGGCCTACGTTAGTGAGCCGAAGCACACGGTTCCCCTCCTGAAATTTGATTTGTATGTCTAATGGTAAAAGATACAGAAAGATCTCAAGTGCAGCCGTAGGCGTTGTGCGTAGAGCACCCGTGATGGCTGTTCCTTGTACCATGGCCAACATAGTCCGTATGTTTTTCGTATTCGTTGCCTTCCACCATACAAGAGCTCCATACGTAAGAATGGGTCCGACTATCATATTATAAAACCAGTGCATCATTGCAGTCCTCTTACAAATGAGGAAAGAATTATACGCCTTGTGGACTCTTTCCTGTATTTAGTTTCTTGCCTAGTATTATACCAAGATAGCTAGCGCTATGTGAAAGGGAAGGCTCCACCCCTTCTAGCTTAGGCAGTTTGAAGGATGTTGTATTTTCTGCTGAAGAGTACGAATTCGGTTTTATCCGGGTTGACGTACAGTCCACACCCTCTAAGTTAATACTCATACAAGAAGAAGAAGAAAGGTGGGCAATCGTCCCCCATGGTGGAATGCCGAACTTAACAGTCTTCGCTGCACAAGCAGGAAACAGTTCAATAAAGCCAAACGAACAAGGCTACCACTGGACTGGGAGATCTACAAAGAAAGTCTGAAGAACTTCAAAATAGAGGTTCGGAAAGCTAGACGCAGATCATGGCGCGGTTTTTGTCAGAGTATTGACAACACGTCTCAATCCTCTAGACTGCGAAAAGTCCTCTCCAAAACACCAACTGTACCTAGTATCCTCATGAATCCCAATGGATCCTGGGCGGAATCGGACGAAGCATCGCTCAACCTGCTCATGGACACTCACTTCCCCGGCTGCACGCCTACCCCCAACGATGATCGGGCCCTGGTAAATGTTGCACGCCCACAGGCACCTCCTCGTCTGATCAGCGAAGATAAGCTGAAATGGTCAGTAAACAGTTTCGAACCATTCAAATCCCTGGGACCGGACGGTATTTTTCCGGCCCAGATTCAGACGGCCTTCAATATAGTATGGCAGTATCTTTCCTGCATTCTGAAGGCTTGTCTTGAGCTCGGAACAACACCAACTGCCAGGACCGAGGTAAGAGTGGTCTTTATACACAAAGCAGGCAAGACATCGCACACCCTCCCAAAGGACCTGAGACCTATTAGTCTAACGTCCTTCCTTCTCAAGATTCTGGAAAGAATCCTGGACCTACACATCAAGGCCACTATTGATGGCACCTTACTATCCACGTCAAAGCACGCCTACCAAAAAGGTAAATCTGTCGAAACGGATTTGCACTCCATCATCCACCCTATCGAAAAATCATTGTCAATCAAAGAGTTCACCCTAGTGTCATTTCTAGACATAGAGGGAGCATTCAACAACGTTGAAACAAATTCGATTACCAGTGCCTTACGCAGGTTTAACATCTGCGAACCCATCTGTTGTTTCATAGAACACATTCTAAAGAACAAGGTAATAACAGCATCCTTCGGAAGTAGCACTGTCAAGCGACATGCACATCGAGGCACCCCTCAAGGGGTGTACTGTCTCCACTATTGTGGAATTTGGTGCTCAACGAGGCCCTTCTAGAAACCGAAAAAACTGGATGCAATGCAGACGATGTCGCTATTCTAATAACAGGCAAATACCCGCCGACGCTGGCCGATGACATGCAGTCTGCTCTTAATGAACTGCTCAGGTGGACCGATAAATGCGGCCTAGGGTTTTCCTTCTCAATACAGATAAGGCAGGACAGGCACACAGAAGGTGTGACATGGTTTCCTCCTCTTCTTCGTCTCTACAGCTTCTATAGAAATCGTTGAAGGGAGCACCAAGTCTTCTGGCATGTCTGCCTGGCAGACAATGCCCCTCCAGGGCCCCAATTATCTTTCTTAGATTTGCCCTATTAACGAAATACATAAGTCTACTGGTTTTCCTACAATTCAGCTCTGGCCAGATTTCTTTAGAAAAGAGACATGCACTGATATTGTTCCATTTATTGTTTGCCATTCTAATGACTGCGCCATCTAATTGGACTTTTATTGATTTAATAGGTGCTAATGCTGACGTTTCCCTCCTATTGTCAGGGGGGCTCCGGGGGCCTAGCAATTGCCTGGAATATCGCTGTGGCCTGGAACCCAGTGCAGGGATACGTCGCACCTGACAGCGATCTCTTTAAGAGATCCCCGGCATTGCTTTACCAACTTGAATCGAATTATTGGCGATTCCAAGGCTCTCTTTTGGTCAATATTCATAAAAAATAAATGTTTCCGTTGTAGATCCTAACAAAAAACTAAAATAGCCTGGAGTCCACTGATAAAACTTTAGACATGATGTCAAGGAAAAAAATAAAACTATTTTCATATGGTCTGTTGGTTTAAAAAGTTTTGGGTAAAAAGTCGAAAATGGAATTCCTATTTAGAAACTTGTAAAATGGTGGAAGATCATTTAAGCGTTCTGTATCGGTTCGGTTTCTCCCCAAAATTTCTGTCAATTTTAGTATTTTGTAGATTTATAAGTACAAAAATTTCGACTTGTTTCCAATCGTTTGGCGCCAACAATTTGGAATGCCTTATAACATAGATGCAATACAGTAGATCCCCTATAACACGGTAGATACGTTCCGTGTTATATGAATCCGTGTTGTACGAGTCACTTAGATGACATGAGCTAAAACGTAATAAGATCGCAACATCTGTCTCATTCTTTTACCGTGTTATACGAACCTCTTTAACGTGTTATACGAATACAATCACCATTTTTCCGCCGTGTTATACGAATCCGTCTAATATGAACCCGTGTTATAGGGGGGCTTACTGTACTCAGAAGGTGTCAGACTTATTAGCAAATATCTAGACCAAATTTAAGCATTGTAACGAAATAAAGAGAGGAGGGATAGCTACTACCACCAGTTATCTAAATAACTGGCTAACCAATGTGATCACTATCCCTCCTCTCTTTATTTCGTTACAGCATATACATACCTATTTGATCGACATAATTTGGAAGATCGTGGACCAATTTCAAACGTAATGGTTTCTGAGGCATGATTATATGAGAGATCTAAAAACTTTTTTTAAAGATGGATTTTAACCGGTTTGAACCATCATTCGAAACCGAGAGCAATAACTTTGAAATTCGTTAAGTTGTTACTCGTTTCAATGGCGCATTAAAGGCAACCCAAATCTCGATCAAAATTGGAAAAAAAAGGTTTAAATCTTCTTCTTCCTATTTCGGCGAGGTTATGATCCGAAAACAAGGGATCATAACCCTCCCACTTCACCGCATTGGGAGGGTTTAAATAAATTCTAAAATTTGACTGATCGTCAGAAAAACATTTCTGAACCTTTTTGACTTGTCTCATAAAAGTGCATATACATATGTACATGCCCCAGAAATATATTTTAGAAAATGTCAGAAGTGATTTCATAAGTTTATGTTCGGCCCTAGTCAAATTTTTGACAATCAAAATTCAATAAATTTTCGCAGTTTCTAAGTTTAACGGATCATCCATCATTTTTATCCATTTAACAATTTTAACAGCAGTTGTGCAGTTTTTGACTTTTGACTGACTTGACTGACTTGCCTGTCTTGGTCTTGGCAATACTTAAATACAGTAGTATGGATTATGTATGTGCAGTTTTCAAGGATAGTTTAGTTTACTTAAACATTTTTGATCAAAAATATTCAGATACAAGAACAGGTATATTAATACAATTTAATCAACAAAACTTCAACACCAATCAGCACCTAATATCAGACCGAAGATTAACACATTTTTTGATACATTTGGGCTTCAAAATACAGAGTAAGTCAATCAGAATTTCGAAGTATGTCTCAGAGCACGAATATGTCAAAATTTGACTAACTCAAACAAAGTGAACACTTACAGATGTTGTCTTTAGCCATTAAGAGACAAGTCATACGAGTTTTAGATTTAAACTGACATTTTTGATTTTATTCTAAATTCTACACCTAAGTAGTCTCAATTTTTTAGTACAATGGACCTACTCCCTGGTCGAAGTACATCCTCGTCGAGGGCCGATCCTAAACCAATCTCAATTTTAATCTAACATTTTTGAACAAATATGGAGTCAGCTTTACCCGCCAAAATGCATAAATATGTATACAGAGTGATATGTAGTAGTTTCGTCGTCGAAAAAATTATCAAATGTTGGCCAACATATGAATGTTCAGAAAAGATTAATTAGAATTTGGAAACATATCTTGGGTACAGAGATATTATTGAATAAACTTTTGATCTCTCGCCGATATACGCATATATATGTAGGTACTACATACTTATAGAATCGCCAGAACTTATTATCTGAACATTTTCCAATCTCAATTTGTGACTGAATATAAACGAATTTTTGTCCGCCAAAATATATGTATTGTATGTCAAAATGTTGACCAACATTCCTGACATGTTGTTCTAAATGTCCACAATACCACAATTCCCCAGTAAACAAAACAAAACTTACTTTTTCCCTTAACAAACTCCGTGTGGTTATCCTCTGAGCTACTGTACGCGCTCGCCATGGAGTTATTATTCTGAAAGTTGTGCCTTTGCAGCTGTTGCTGCCTAAACAAACGATCCTGTTGGCGTTTTCGACCGCCACCGCCACCGCCACCGCCACCGCCATTGCCACCTCCTCCACCATAATGTCGATCGTTGCCATTGCCATCATTATTATTTCGTGTTTGACGATCTCGTGCCGACTGGGACTCAGCTACAAATATCAGGAGCAATAGTCCCACTATTAGTAATCCTTTCATCATGACAACATTATCCGCATGTGAATTCGTCGTCGTTGTTTTTTTGTTTTTAATAATCGTTACTCGCTGTTGTGTTTTAATAACACACAAACACACATATACTACACTCACTTAACTTCTTTTTTCTGACATGCAAAGCCTGCTGAACTGAAGTTGAAGTACCGCCACACTTAAAAAACGAGAAATTCTCTTATATTTTACGATCTAGTTTGAATGATCGTTTATTTTCTTCCTCTTAATTTTTTTTTATTATTCCCGATTTTTTTTTTTTTGATTTTATTGTGTTACGAGAGGGACACTACTTGGCACACAATTAATATCCGAGAGGGGTTTCTATGCTCGAGAATGTGTATTAAGTTTCAAAACGAACGAAACAAATTAAATCCAATTAACGATCGATCGTGCTGGCCCGCGATTTTCAACTGGAAAGGGTTTCGATAATTTTTTTTTTGGTTTCACAGATCCATGGACTTAGGGTTCGCATTAGAATATACGTATACAGCCCGGCGTCTGCGCAATACTACGTTTTCGATGAAACTGATCGTATAAATTCAACGCCAGCTCTCAAACTCTCAGAAACCATGATCGTCACACTACCACTATGCCAATCACAGTCAAGTTGACGAAGAACAACAACAGCTGTAGCTGGAAAATCATGCCTGTGGAAAGGTAACTGTGTTCTTGCGTTACAGAGCCAACACAACGGCACGGCTTAGTGCACACACCAATACACTGTTGCAGTGAGAGAACAGAATTCTCTCTCTCTCACCTGGTGTGTACCTTACCTGTGTGCGATCAAGTCCAATTTGAGCCGAACCCAGGAAGGTAGCAGACAGGTAAACCTAGCACTTGCATCTGTGTCTGTGGACATGTATCTACGGCTGACAATGTGTGGGATTACTTGTTGTTGTTGCTGAAAAGTTATATGAACTTGTGTGCATCTCTAAACAAAAGTGCACCCCCAATATTTTTTATTTTTTTTTCGTTTCGTTGAATTGCAATGCAGCACAGCGCAACTGAAAATGTCATCTCATGGGATTGGGATGAAAAAAGACACGCGGTGCGGGTGTGTGATCCGAGAGAAGAAGATGAGTTCAGCTCGTGATCTTCTTCTTGTTGATGTTATACATGCGGGATTGTGTTGTGATTGTGAGCTTAACGATGTTTTTTTTTCTTTCTGTCTTCGTTGTTTTTTTTTTTTTGGTTATTTGAATTTTGTAGCGGTTAGCCGAGTGGGTAGCGAAAGAGATATCGCTTATTTGTTTTTTGGTCGGGGGGTTATAACTTAAGTTCAGTCTTTGCTGGATTAAAGGCGAAGAGAAATTGAAATTTTGATTTCCTACTTGAAGTTTGTCAGATTTTTTATTGTTGTGAGTTGAGTTCTGAAGTGCAAATTGATACTTCAGTGGGTTTCATAGTCGTTTTTGGATATTTACTGAGACAGGTAGACATTGAAGAGGTCGAACTAAAAACAAAGAGGGCATTTGATTCATCCAAAACTTATGAGTAGCTCAACAATTTAATATTCTTTAATGACTTACATACATTTTTAAATGATGCTTCTGATCAAACCCTTAAACGAATAATCTTCGGCGAACACTTGAACACATGAACAAGGAAGTTTCCATATAGTGTATCCCGCGTCAAAAAACAATAACATGTCGTGAAAATTCTAGATTCAAAGTTTTGTAAATATTGCGGGTTTTTTTTCTAGAGTATATTCAAAATGACCTACAAGGACATCGACTTGGCCAGAAGAGTTCACATACAGCGACTAAGATGGCTGGGTCATTTAGAGCGGATGGAGCCCAACCTTTCCGCTAAGAAAGTCTTCCAATCCACCCCGGACGGACGGCGCAGTAGAGGACGACCTCGCGGTAGGTGGCGCAAACAAGTGTAGGGGGACCTCAACCAACTTGGCGTGCGCAACTGGAGGCAGCTGGATCGTAACCGTGCTGGCTGGAGAGGTTTGTTGGCTGAGGCCCAGGTCCACCCCGGACTGTAGCGCCATCTAAGTAAGTAAGTAAGCAACCGTCTACACAGGACAGACTCAATAAACTACAAAGACTAGCTTGTGTATGCACAATAGGTGCAATGAAAACTGCTCCTACTTCAGCGCTGGTTTATGCCTTTATGCTCATCGCAGAAGATAACTCAAATTCCAAACTAGTTCACTCGGATATTGCGCATGAACTCAACAACAATGAACTACTAGGAATAATAACTACGGACAAATGTCTGCCAAGATTCAACTTCAGTCACAACTTCAAGGTTACATTCCCAGATCGCAATAACTCGGAACAGAACAAAACTACATTTGGCCATAACTCTCATGTATGGTACACAGACGGATCCAAGACAGATGAAGGAGTTGGTGCTGGGAGTATACGGCGCTACTACGAAAACCTTCATCCACTCGTGTATGGAAAAAAAGTAACTCCGTATTCTAAGCCGATGTATTCGCTATAGAACTATGCATCAGAGAAAATATAAACAGATCTATAACCAACAAGAATATTTATATTCTTTTAGATAGCAAAGCTGCTCTATAGGAAATTAGAGCTTATGAAATAACATCCAAACTAGTGTGGGGCTGCCTTCAACTACTCATATCACAAGGCAGCACAACAGAGTTCATCTCATATGGCTGCCAAGACACAGCGGATATGAAGGAAGTGAAAAAGCGAACCTTCTAGTCAGAACAGGAGCTGCGTCAAACTTTATGATGCCAAGACCATTTTGTGGATTACCAGTGAGTACGACAAAAAGCTGCATCAAAAATTGGGTAAAAGCACATCATTACTGGATGGAAACTGAAGGTAACAGACAAGCCAAGAACTTTCGGCCAAATACTTCCTTCAAAAGAACGAAATAACTCCTACAATTAACTAGGAGTCAGATTCGATTAGCCACAGGTTTCTTTACAGGCCCCTGTCGAGTGAAAAAAAACATCTCATGGCTGTGGGAATAGCACAAGACAGCATCAGCAGAATGTGCAACGAAGACGAAGAATCAGCAGAACACATCTTATGTCACTGTAACTGTTTCATCAAAACACGTCATCGTTATTTAGGTGAATTCTACCTTGAAGCAGAAGACCTATCTGCAAGCTCACTCAAAAGTATAGTAGAGTTCATCACCAAATCGAGTATATTGAGTGAGGCAAACCCCACAGGCGAATCAGTAGAAATACGGTGAAGTGGGAGGGTTGTGATCCCTTGTTTTCAGATCATAACCTCGCTGATAAAAGGAAGAAGAAGAAGAAGATTGAGTTAGCTTTAAGATCAGAGGAAATCACAATAGGGCCAATGTGGCCGCAGTGATAAGGTGACCTAATCCCACCTCCTTAACAATCTACAATCTACAATCCATGGGGACGTCTCGTCAAAAACAGGAGAAACATTAAAAGATGACACTGCACCTCTCCGGAATCTTCTGACCACATCTAGTTCGGTGACAACGTTAGCCCCAGCGTGCAGTATTTATGTACTTGATCTTCGAATTGCACAAAGCTGAGTATTTTTCTCTTAGTCGTGTAAATTCTCAGCCGCATTTTGCACTCTTCAACGTCCATTAGAAATGTCGTTAGCATAGTTCAGATGTTTTAGGTGAGATATCATTCTCTATTGTATGCCGCTACTATTTTCCGATAAAAGCTACAATCTGGCGGCCTTCAGTTTCGTGTCATCTCTGGTCCATTGTACTACCAGGCAGGAACCTTTCTTTGGTGCAGTGGTTGGAAAAACTTCGATGTAATTCGTTTTCCTTTATATTCAAGGTGGCTGATGGTTGCTGTTCCCCGCTGGGGCTTGAACCTGCACACATCGGTTAACGAGCAAACACACTACCCACCGCACCACTGGCAACCCTTTGTGTAAGTTAGTCTGGCCTTTCCATACACATTGGCATCTAGCAACCAGAGTAGCATATGCATTCAACGAATTTATGAAAAAGAAGTTCCCGCGGCCTACTTCAACTCACGTCTTACATAGACTTGCTACTACTTTATCACATCAGATGTGTATCTATCGGTGTTTGCATTTATCCAATACCCCCAAAACTCATCACAAACACTTTCGCTCATCTTCAAACACTTTTCTTCGACGATAAAGTACTCCAGCTAAGCTACTTATATGAACTATTATGTATGAACTAACCTCAAGGTCTTTGTTAAGCATTGTGAATGTAAGACCAAAACTGAGTTGATAGCAGTGGTATTGATGAAATTCGGAGAGTCCTTTTACAAACGTCAACAAGATAGGTCGATTCCGGTCCTTTGAGAAACTGCAGGCGATATATTACAGGGCTACCAAGGATAGTCCTTCACTGAAAAAGTTTCACACGCTGAAGATTCTCTCTAATGGCTTTTGCAAAATATCTGGAGAATTTTAGTTTCTAGAAGTTAATATAAAATAAATGTAAGATATTACTGTTCTATCTCACCAAGCTACGAAGGATATTATCGGCAATAATTATGCAACAACCAATTTGGCTAATCCTATCTCAAGCTTCTTCAAGAACTCGACTAAGCAAATCCGACAATGGATGCAGGATTATTAGTGCAAATAAGTTTACCAAATGGAATCAGTCAGAGATTGGTACCACTTGAACACAATTTGTTCCTAGCTATAGCAATAATTTTGCACCCCCGCTTTAGAAGACTTCATTTCACCTCTTCAACTGCATTTGCCAACACCATACCAGAGTTACTTATTGTTGTGAGCATAGATGCAGGGGACTGAACTGAGTTCCGGGAAGCCACAGATCGAAAACTTCGGGAGCTTCTATTTGGTCCAGGCATGAGAAGATTGTACATGTTTCATCTATCCAGGAAATTGACAGTCATGGTTCTGTACTAAATGAATTGAAGCTGAAGTCCGATATTCCTTCTTAACTGTTCTGCGTGACGTATCTCTTGGATGCCTCCCTGTTCTGTTTAACTGGGTAAGCGAATTCAATTGCATGGCACATTTGGCAATGGAACTTTCTTCGCGCCACAAGGTGTGATCAATCCAATGCCATTTTCTCCATCATATGGTGACGTCAATAGGTTCCCGGCCCGTTCTCATATGGAATTGTTGGTTTGAGATGCGATTAGGAAATAAAATCCTAATAGTGTTGCGCAGACATCTATTGACGAAAGACTGCAGCTTACGAATGGCAGTGGAGCACATTTTCCACGTACTACTCCGGTACAGTAATACTGACTCGACATTTGAGTGAACCAGTCGGAGCTTGGTTCTGGCGCCGTCAACATTGCTTCTCCCGATCTTAGATAGCATTTCGAACGCAGCCTTTACTTTGTTGATTCTGTTCTCCAAATCATATTCGGTGCCACCTGTGGCTGAGACTTTTGTTTTGACCGCATTTATCTTGAGCCCCACTTTGCCTGTCTCAGTTTCCAGACTCTGGACCATTTGATGTACAGAGGTCCAGTGTTCTGTGTGAAAGCAAGCAAATGTCTTCAGCGTAGTCTAGGTGCTTAATATAAGATGTCAATGTCCACTGTATGCCGCTGTTATTTGAAGTTAGGGCTGCACAGAGAACATCACTGATCACCACAAGAAAGAGTAATGGTGAAAGAATGCAGCCCTCCCGCATGCCACTTTAAACTTCCCTAATCACTTTGTTCACTTCTTTACAGATGGCTCTAAGACCGAGAGTGGGGAGGGTTGTGGTGTTTTCTCCGAAAAGCTCAATCTGAGCATTTCGTTCCGCCTCCTTGATCATTGTAGCGTTTTTCAAGCGAAAATCATGGTGATTAAGGAAGCCCTGTCCTAACTGAAGTGTAATGTACTATCTGTCAGGATTATTAGCATTTTCAAGCGGCAATCAAGTCCCTGGAATCATGCTCCTTCACTCCAAAGCCGCCTTAAACTGTCGTTTATCTCTTATGGAGATGACAGAGCAGTTCATCATTCACCTATGCTGGGTGTCAGGCCACAGGGACATTCCAGGAAACTGCAGAGCTGACGAGCTCGCCAGACAGAGTACTACTCGTACTCTAAGGAATCTACCTGACAGGCAAGCCTTTGGTATACCCTTCGCTACATATAAGCATCTACTAAAGCTGAACGCTATTAGTAAAACCAACTTCAGATGGAAAAACGGCTCAACGTATCACATTTCAAGACATATCTGGCCTACGCTGGACCAAAAACGTAGTGCCGAGTTGATCAAGCTAAAGCGATCACAGATCAGCTGCGTTGTCGGTGTTCTCACTGGACACTGTCTCATAGGCCAACATACCAAAAGATGTTGCGTCTTCTCCAACAACTTCTGCAGACGCTATAGGGACGAGAAGAGGAGGAAATCATCCTTCACCTCATGTGCACTTGTGCAGCCCTATTGCGTAAAAGAATGATCCCCTTCCTTAAAGACCTCGGCGATCTGGCGTCCGTCGTAGGGGGGTGGCAATGGTGTAGTGGTAACGCCGTCAATTGCCCCGCTAATAGTTCATGGTTCAAATCCTGATGTCAGCAAGCATTTATTTATTTATCATGAAATATATAAAGTCAGTCCGATTATTTGCGCAAGCTTCTGTGCACACTACTGCGAAGGCATAACACTGGTAGTAGCTTGGTCATGTGGCTGGAAAAATTGTTCGCTCTGTTGATGATGATTTGCCCTTGACATCGGTTATCGCGGAAAAAGTGCTGTGAATCAGAAGCAAAGACAATAATAACAAAAAATCTCCCCGGTTATCTGGACGCCGCCCCCGGGGAATAGCTGAAGCATAAACAACTGAGCTTCAAGAACCACTACACCAAAATCTTTCTCTCTCTCTCTATCCATCCTTTCCAACGCCCGCACTGTGTGTAATCATGTTAAAGGTATTCATAACCATTTGAGTGCGTGCAAATTAGATAAAAAAAAAATCTGGCGTCCTTAGACGTCGTATACATCCATCGCTTTATCAAAAGCTCCGGTTGGTTTTGTTAGTCCCTGAGTGGTCTAATGGTTTGATCCATGGTATCACAAAGAACCTTCACTGGTCTAAGTGTGTCTGCACTCTCGTGTGAACAGCCATCTTAGCCTAACCTAACCTATCTTTGTCCAACACGAGACATTTTGCACCCTCGTAAGTTTCCTTTATAATAGCTACGAGCTTCGCGGGGATCGGTTTATTCTGTCGAAGGCATTCTGGAAGTAAATAAATAGCAGACGAAGCGGAGATCTATACTCGGCGCATTGCTCTATAATGATCCGTAAATTGTTTATGTGGTCGACGCGGGATCCCGAGCGGAAACCTGCTCTTTGACATCTAGAGTACAGTATCACTTTAGCTATTATTTTGAAGACCACTGGAAGAACGCAAATACCTCTGCAGCTTCCGCACTCTGTTAAGTTCTCTTTCTTTGGGAACTTGGCGATCGTTCCCCCTTTTGCATTCTTTTTGGAAGCTTTCGCTTTCCCAAGCCCTGCGAACAGCTGGTAGCGTTAGAACTGCCGATATTTAGCTCAACTTGGGATAGCTCTGCGGGGATGCCGTCTAATCCCACTGATTCATTTTTTTTTAGCGCTTTAATCGCGGCTATCATTTCTGTCTTACTGGTCCTTAAATGCGAATTCGGCTATTTACTGCCGCGAAGAACTTATCCGGATATGAGGAAGCAAGATTATCGTCTAAAATGTAGGCTCTAAATGGCTTACAACTGCGGGAAAATGCTCCCTCCACCTTATAGGTTATAGGTCCACCTATTTGTAGGTTAGTTCAAGAGTGAGTATGAACAACAACTTTATTAAAAAAAATTCCCGTTCACTATTCACATCATTGGTAGAAATCATACTGTGGGGACACATGTACAGAAGGAAAGCTATTCCAAACTACTTGCACATGTTTGAGTTCAGGACCTGGGCACAACTCTTATGCGGCCTGTAAATGCTAAAGCATGCTAAGCTAACATATTTACGCTCTTTAATATCTCAAAAGTAAATGTAATTATCAATAAAATAACCAGCCTTCTTTAAAGATTCGTAAAATACTCCCAGTCCTTCAAATAATAACTTTACGACGTGATAATACCCCCTCAGCATGTGTTCATAATTCCATGCTCCACATTGGGTTCTTTTATTTTTTTATTGTACTTCGTCGTTTCGCACCAATTCCATTCACTCTCTAGATTTGGCGACAAAATTATTCCAATCAAGACACCCAAGCCGTGCTCAAAGGACGGTTTTTATGATCACCTCCAAAAAGACGATCAAGACAAAACAAAAAATAAAAGTCGCGGCTGCAAATCAATAACAAAACACTTTGTTCCATTACTCGTTTCCATGTTTTCATTGGCACGCCAGTCGATTATCGCGCGCAGAAGAATAAAAAGGGGAAACCAAAGCGTCTTGTGTGCCCCTTCTGGGGTTCAGTATTGCGTTTTGCGCTTCGGTTTGTGTCCATGACGATGTTTGGTATTCACAAGAACACGGGTCAAGCCGAACTTGTTGCTGGCATTTTTCCGACGAAACGTTTATCGCGGTTCGATTCGGTTCCGCTGGTGTTGAGTCCTCTTCTGCCTCCCCATCCATGGATAACAATCCATCCATCCATCCGTCCATTCCACATTTCAAACCGCGCTTTTGTTTTTGTACCTCTCATACTCGATGATGGTTGCGTTTGCGTTGTAGTGTTCCTCTCTCTTATCATTCGAAGAGAAGTTTCATGAGAAAACGCGAAAAAGCAGACGCGAAGGGGGCACAAATACGGAGAAGAAAAAATAAAAAGGTACACGAATCACGAGAACACAAATTTTTTAAGCAAACACACGTTTTTGTCATGCTAACAATTTTCTGGTTTCGTAAGTGGGTACCATTTGAATCTTGGTATGAGTGGTTGTGGTGGGTTTTGTTCTGTTTAGAGACAGAAATTCTTGGGAAAAGTTCAACGTAGTGGCGGACGATCGTGTTCTTGCAAATTGGCGAACGCGCCAAATTGACGTCAAAGAGAAAGAGAGTTCGCATTGCAATGGATTTTGGTTTTGATTGTTGGGATCCCCAAACAAATTCGGAGGCCGCGGGCTGCAGTTAGACCTGTTTTCGGATTGATAGATTCACAACGGATGAGTGAGGAATTAAATCCACTAATTTGTTAACAAATTGAGGTTAATTAATCATCGTGGTTTTTAAGGAGAATTTCTAAATCCGGCTGGTTATCTAGCACAGATTGAAGTGTTAGCAATAGGTGGTCTTGATTTGAGCTCCTTCTAAGGTTATGGGCCCAGCTTCGAGTAGTTTGTATCAAGAATGGCATTATTAAATCTGGTGTCTACTTAGAGGGTGGAAATGATGATAATGAATTGATTAAAATAGAAATGGAAAAGGTTGAGGTACGACCATCTATTACTTACTTACTTAGGTGGCGGTACAGTTCGGGGTGAACTTGGGCCTCAACCAACAAGCCTCTCCATTTAGCTCGGCCTTTAGCTAATTGCCTCCAGTTGCGCACTCCAAGTTGGTCGAGGTCCCCTTGAACTTGTGCGCGCCACCTACGGCGATGATTCCCTTTACTGCGTCGTCCCTCGGGGTTAGATTCGAAGACTCTGCGGGCCGGAGCGTTGGTGTCCATTCGCTCTACATATCCTAGCCATCTCAAACGTCCAATACGCCCATCTATACATCCTTAAAATGATCTAAATTTTATTGCGAGTAGAACTGCCAAGATATACACTCAAAATGACATTGACTTCTTTTGAGGAAATCAGTCAAAAGTGGCGCACCAGTGCGTCGCTTTCTGATACTTTTTGGTCCTACTACCTATCTGAAACAAGTCAATCGGACCAATCATCATCAACCGTCTCTTCTGAGAGGCCTGATAAATTAATTGAAGATCACGAAATACTTGAATCTCCTAGTGGAGAGGTAATCGTACACAGTTTTCTATCTTAATCTTACTTACTTAGGTGGCATTACAGTTCGGGGTGAACTTGGGCCTCAACCAACAAGCCTCTACATTTAGCTCGGTCTTCAGCTAATTACCTCCAGTTGCGCACACCAACTTGGTTGAGGTCGCCTCTACTCTACGAGTCGGCTCTCTACTGTCTTGTCCCTCCTGATTAAGTTCGAAGACTCTGCGGGTCGGAGCATTGGTGTCCAATTGCTCTACATATCCTAGCCATCTCAAACGTCCAATACGCAGTTTTTTGACGAGGTCGATGTCACTGTACAGCTCGCATAGTTCGTCGTTGAATCTGCTCCAAAACCCGTCAACGCAAACGGAGCCGAATATCTTGGGAAACAAATTTTTCTCGAAGCGACCAAGGATATCTTTATTCGCTTTCAATAAAGTCAACACAGTAAAGCGGGACTGGGATGTTCACAGTCTTATACAGAGTCTCCTTAGTTTTTCGAGATATGGCTTTACTATTGAATTGCCTTATAAGCCCAAAAAACAGCGATTGGTAAGAGTTATTCTTCGCTTGATTTCTGCGCTGGTGTTATTTTCAGAGCTTATAGCAAAGCCAAGGTAGACAAAGTCATTTACTACCTCGAAGCTGTAACTGCCCAATGTGACGTTCTATCCAATTCGTCGGTGTTGATTGTCCCTTCTGGTTTACGGCATTTACTTGGTTTCGACCTCGTTTATCGATAAACCCATTTTGGCCTCTTCTGGTTCAATGCTTGCAAACGCACCGGTGACAGCCCGCTAAGTTCTTCCAATTATGTTAATACCGTCGGCGTCTGAAAGCAGTTGTACAGACTTGTAATAGATTGTGCCTCTGGTGTTGGCTTGTAAGTTCCGCACACTCCGTTCAAGTACAATATTAAAGAAGTCACATGATAGCGCGACACCTTGTCTAAAACATTTTTTGACATCAAAGGTCTCGGTGAGGTTATTACCGACCTTGATGGAGCAGCGAGCATTCTCTATCGTCATCCTGCACAGACGGCTCTATATACGAGTAGTTCTTCTCTATAGATGCTGTCATAGGCGGCCTTGAAATCGATAAAGAGATTATGAGTATAGATGCGGACTTCTTTCCAGGATCGGTCGAAGTGTGAAGATCATGGTGGACTTTCCTGGCTTGTAACCGCACTGATAGGAGCCAATCAGGCTGTTGATAAAAGGTTTCAGGCGTTCACACAATATCGCAGAAAAGATCTTGTATGCGATGTTGAGGAGACTGATGCCTCTATAATTGGCGCAGTTGAGGGGGTCACCTTTCTTGTGGATCGGGCAAACGATGCTGAGATTTCATTCATCAGGCAAGATGAGTTGATGTATGCAGTCTATCAATTCATCACCGTCAGGTCCAGCAGCCTTGTTCGATTTTAGCTTGGATATTGCTATCCTCACTTCGTTTTGGCCAGGTGGACGTAAATATTGACTATCATCGTCTATGTTGGATGGTTCATTCTGCCTGAAAGCGGGATGTTGGTCTTTGTCGCCGTTATACAGTCTGCAGAAGTAGTTTTTCCATATTCTCAGCACCGACTGTAATTCTACTACGAGGTTTCCATTTTCATCTCTACAGGTTTCTGTACGGGTATTGCTTCTCTGACCTTTTGGTAAAACTTCCGTACATTGTTCCTAGAGTATAAACTCTCAATATTCTCGATCGCGGGCTTCTCATTCTCGTTCTTCTTCTTTTGGAGAAGCCGAAGTTCTTCCGTCTCTTTTGCTCGTAGAGCTCACGAGCAGCGCCGCTTTGTATGCCTCTTGTTTTGCTGCATGCACTCGCCGGCATTCTTCGTCAAACCAGGGGTTTCGCGGTGGTGGGCGAGCGAGACCCAGCACATCAGTCGCGGAGTTTCTGATGGAATGTTCGCAGCGTTGCCACTGGTCCTCGGCACTTGATGCTGACGGCATAGGGGTGATTGATAGATTTTGGAATACGCGTTCAGCGAAGAGTCTGGCGATCCCTTGCGATTGTAGCTTTTCGACGTTAAATTTTCTCACAGTAATTCTTCTTTGTTGCTCAGATTGGGATATACGCATTCGTACCTTGGCTACAACAAGGTAATGATCCGAGTCTATGTTAGCCGCTCGGAAGGTCCGGACATCCAGAATAATGCAGGCATGTGTTTCGTCGATCACAATATTATCAACTTGGTTGATTGTTATATGATAATTGGACCGCCATTTCTGCTTATGAATATTGAGTTGAGGAAACCATGTGCCTACTATGGTGACGTTTCGCTCCACAGCGAAATCAATTAGCCTTAGTCCGTTATCAGACGTGGTGTCGTGTAGGCTATGTTTACCGACTGCCCTACCAAAGACGTCCTCCTTTCCTATTTTGGCGTTGAAATCGCCCAATACGATTTTAACGTCGTATTTAGGACATTGCTCGTATATTTTGTCGAGGAGCTCGTAGAAACACTCTTTGGTGGCAGGGTCCGTTTCGTCCGTGGGGGTATGAACACATATCAGGCTTATGTTAGCGAATTTAACCTTGATCCGGATAGTCATAATACGCTCGCTCACGTGTGGGAAGCTTAAGACTTCTTGCCTAAGTCTGACCCGTATAAAAAATCCGCATCCGAATAAGCGTTGCCTGTTGCCTTTGTAGCAATCACCGTAGTAGATGTCACAGTTTCTCAACCTCTTTTTACCCGGCCCAATCCATCGCACTTCCTGGATGGCACTTGTATCTACTTTATAGCAGTCTAGGGCCTCTGCTAATTCTTTGGCCGCATGTGGTCTGTTAAGGGTCCGAAAATTCCACGTACAGATCCGAAGGTCATTGTCCTTATTTCGTTTGCTGGGATCGTCATGAGTTGAATCGTCCTTATCCGAGGCTTTTGGTTGTTTCGGAACCATTCGTTTTTACGTGGTATGGAAGCTACCCCGATGGCACAACCCCCAACCTGGAGGGCCAGTTCCTTTGGTTACCAATTCTATCTTAATCACCACACGTACATTTTAAATATAAGTTGATGTGTATACAGAGCTACGAAGTTGAAAGACTGCTGTAACCTTTCACAACGTAGAGTAAAATTTAAGGTGATGTTCTTGCGCCACTGACATGGCTTCTCGTGGTTAACGAAATTCTAAGACGTTGATAGTAATGAGTCAAAACTGAGCTAAGGATTTTTGTTGGTAAATAATTGGGTCATGGGCGAGGACCATTGAACTAACTTTTGAATATCAAAATGTTACTGTTCCCCTGGAAAAGTTCTAAACTGAAACCTCTTATTTTAGGTGGACCTTCGAACTCCAGTATCAGCATGGTATCTAGGTATAGTTTAGTTTCAATTTTATGTTTAATGGAGAACATCAACGTTCGTATGTGAATGTGATGCGCATGTAAGAGAGTGTTATGTAAAACCTGCGTTTTTGGGCGAAGTATATACTCGTATGTTTGGTATGAATTGTTTTGTCAGGCCCATTGAGAGAAGTTTAGAAATACCTGACACCTTTCTTTATAGCGACAGTTTAAGAGTCTATGACATTCCAGTAAATCTCCGCTGCAGCAGTAGGGATGCGAAGACCAGAGCCAGGTTCAGGGTAGCGGGGTTATGATTAACACAGCACCCCCGCAACCGCTTTGCTTAGTAGAGAAGAGTGGATAAGAAAAATGTGAGACTAAAATTCGTGACGAAGTGATCGAAAAAACACGATCTTCCCTGTCGAGATGCCCGTTCAGCAGGATTTCTTCATAGGAGTTTCTCCCAAAATGCGTCTAATGACGAGTACTTATACTAGAGCATTGCCAAAATAAGTAAAAGGTCTCCATAAACCAGTGACCTTCCATCGGATTATGGCTTGACAAATCCATCCACACCTTCATTTGCGATGAGGGCTGAATGCTTTTCTACACTTAAAGAGTCGCTACAGTGTACAACTATTTTCAATTTAATAATTACCACTATTAGTGCTTTAATGTCTACTGGGCTATCGATGTAAGCAGAGATTTCATTTTAAAATATGTTCAGTACTCTTATCATCTCAACGGATTCTCAAGCTTTCGCTTGGAAGATACGACGCGGAACCGGAAGGTAAATTAATTTGGAGACGCCTAAGTTCTATGCTCCACTTTCGATTTATCCGCGTATATTAGAATCTATGAGCTTGAGATGACGGTGTTGATGCATATCTGGTAACCCCAATCACAGTGCATGGTGTCATATAGCTTTCAATTGCTTCGAGGGTTGCGCCATCTGGCAGGAGTTGTTTTTTGTTTTTATAAATGTAGACTAAAGTTCTTCTTTGTTCTTCCTATTTCGGCGAGGTTATGAGAGATCATAACCCTCCCACTTCACCGCATTTCTACTGATCCGCCTGTGGGCGACTGTTTGACCTCAGAAAATATCGGCAGGCCTTCCGACTTTGGATCACTCGGTTACTGAGGCCGATGAAATGCCGATGTCGTCGCATTTGTGCCATCCAGGCATTTATAGGCTTGCCTCTCCTGCACGCAATATCTTTGAACGATGTAGACTAAAGTTGTAGAAATAAAGCGTGAAGTAGTACGTATACATTTCTACATTACCGCACTTACTCGTGGGATGTATGTACGGATATATCCAAAAGGATTCGTCTATAGCGCTGCCGCTGTGGGAATTCCGCAGACCATACTATCCTCGTGCTGCTTCAGATGCAAAGGAATTGCTGGAAGGTGCAAGCCAACGTAGTAGATCGCAAGAAAACCTTCTAGTGGACAAGTGGACTGTAAAGCAAAAACCAGAAACATCAACATAAGGGGACACACTAAGAAAATTGTCATTTCTCGGTGGTCTCCCCGGCGAATTTGCCCGTACAAAGTCTAATACAAATGATTCAACAGCTACTGCCGAGAGACCAGCAACATCCGAAATCTTAAAGAAGGAATTGTATCATGAGCGAACATCTGCTGGAGACTCACTTTCCAAGCAATCAGATAACCATTATGTCGCAGCTTTGCCCGCTTACCCAGGCTGAGCTGGATCTAGTTCAGAAAGCTCGGCGCAGCTGGTATATTGGGTAAGCCGTGGTTTGATGGCTTAAAATCTCCTGGCAACGATGGAATATATCCCTCTATGCTGCAACAGGGTAAAAGGCGAAAGATTTATTCGACACTGAAGAGAAGCCAGAGCTATATGCTTCAGCAGGGTATAGAGCAGTTGCTGCCTACTCTGAAAAGAATTTCCATTGCTGGCGTGACACTGGCATATATTCCTGTACCTTGGCGGACACTCAGAGTAGTTTTCATACCGAAAATTGGTAAGGAGGACTATTCCTAAGAGTTACGGATCCCTCCTTCTTACTGAAAAGTATTGAGAGACTAGTGGAATTTCAAGGTTGCTTTGAATCTGGATTCACTATCGGAGATGCAGCATGCCTAACAGCGTGGGAAATCCTGCGAGGCTGTACTTCAAAATGAAGTGGCCGCAATTGAATGCGTGTTTGATAGGAAAGAATACGTGATGGGCATTTTCATCGACATTGAGGGTGCTTTTGACAATGCGACTTTTGACTACATTTGCGACTCGGCCAGACAACACGAGGTAGATGAAACATTAGTATTGTGGATTAAAGCAATGCTAATAATAGAACTTTGGTAGTGGATGCGGATTGTGGCCGTGGCCGATATGTTATGACATGGGTAAACTGGGGCTAATCTTAAGGTGGCGTTCTGTCTCTACTGCTATGGTGCATGGTGGTCGACTCTCTGTTGAACACTCTAAATAGTCCTAACGTTTATGCTCACTCGGGCAATGCCTGTGCTAATACGCAGGCAGCGCTAGACATGATCGATGAATGGTGCACTGGGAGTGGGCTTTCGGTAAATCCTCTTATTCCCTTCACGAGAAGGAGGATTCTGACCGATCTGACTCTGCCAGTGCTACAATAAAAGGCGTCACTATCCGCATTTCCAATGAAGCCAAATATCAAGGAGTGATTCTAGATAAAAAAAGTTCATTGATCTAAGCACGTTGAGTCGAAAACATCCAAGGCGCTCTCAGTTTTCTGCCACTGTAAGGGTACTTTAGGCAAGACATGGGACTTATCGCATGGCACGGGTATTTTCGTGGATCTAGACATTAGACTTCTTTTCTCGTTAGGCAAATATGCGTTTGTTTTCCAAGCGGAAACTTATGCAATCCTAATGGCCGTGAACTATGTTGTGAAGAACAGGTGGAATGGAATGGCCGTAGTATTTGTGCCTGTAGTGACAGTAAGGTTGCGCTTGAGTCCTAGCTTTACCCTTTAACTACTTCCAAAGTACTTGGTGAAACCAAAAACTCTTTGAACTCGGTCGCAAGGCTGAATTTTCTGTCTCTTATCTGGGTCCCAGGTCACACTAGGATCCTGGGGAACGAGATCTCCAATGAGATTGCTAGACAAGGCTCAGAGGAGACTTTTTCAGGTCCCGAACCATCGTTGGGTCTCCCTCCGTCCTCGGTTAGGGCTTCCATTGACGATTGGGTCTCTCACGAACACAATCTTATCTGGCATGACTCTCCAGGATGTTGACTAAACGAATGCTCTCGGACGTCTGTAAGAAATCAGCGGAATTTTTGCTGTCTCTCAGCAGAAAAAACTGCACACAACTTATTGGCGTCTTTGCAGGTCACTTCGCTTTCGCCAGGCACCTTAACCTGCTGGGCTTAAGTGTTACTACAATCTGCGATGCTTGTGTAGAGAGTGACGACAGTGCGGAACATTATCTGTGTCCGATTCTCCAGCCTTTGCTCGTATCGGGTGGCAGATCCTCGGTGGTGATGTGGTGAGTGTTTGTACTGTAAGCTCCTCATTATAGAAGTGCTTGCTCGACTTTCTTAGAAAGACAAAGAAATTGCAATAAAATGGGTAAACCAGGGTTTGTTTTCTGGTCGTACAATGACCCAGTTGCGTCTGAGTGCTCCAGTCGAGCGTTTCCTATCCCGACAAAAAAAAAATTTAGCGAACACCAGCTATTTAGTGCGAAACTAATGCAGGAAAGGTGATTAAGTCGTATATCTATAAGTACGTCTGAGGCAACATCATCATCGTCCTTGGACAGCGCTATAGAGAAATGACAGTGAACTTCTTTTAGCAAGATGGCAATAGAGGTAGAGGACACACAGATATACATACATATACATTTTAAAGCCTATTTTCCTGGGTAGTCTTACCTCACGTTTGGGCGATGTGGTATAGTCTGTGGGATCGGAATTAGACTTCTTTTGAAGAAGGTTAGGTTAGGTTAGGTTAGGTTGAAGTGGCTGGCAGCTTACGCCAACTCACATTCACCAAGGACGATCCGTTGTGGTGCCACGAAGGATCATGTAATCCCAGCTTAATCGTTAGAACCAATTAGAGTTTCTTATGATGCGAAGGAGGCTTGTGATATCTAAATCTATTAGACCGCCCAAATCGTTAAAATAGAAACCACCTAGGTAAAGCTTTCTTCTATGGGAAAGAGCTGGGCATGTACAAAGAAGGTGAGGAATGGTTTCTTCCTCTTCTTCGTCCATGTAGCTCTGCAAAAATCATTTGAATGTATGCCAAGCCTTGTTGCATGCTTGCCTATTAGACAGTGTCCTGTGATAGAACCTATTGTAGCTCCAATATACAATCGGTTGAGAGAAATTCATTTCTTAAAGCATTTCAGATCCAGCTTCGGATAAATCTGTTTATTCACTAGACATATTGTACCACTTGTCCCCAAATAAAAATGTATCTGAACTATTTCCTACTTTCCTAGTAGTTATTAGCAAATAACATTAGACTCTATTCTGGGCTACCCTGTAACTACCTACGAATCTTTCAGAACAAATGGTAGAGTTTTGTTCAAGTAATAGGTTACAGTTTATCTGGAGTTTATCTTCTAATCGAAGGCATATAGGATTAGGGCTGTACTCAGAACAATGTTTTATTATTCATAGGTGAATGAATCGCATTTATAAATTCTTGAATATTATCATTCTTCCTACAGATTCGCTGATTTAATAAAAACGCGAGTATCTCAATCCCAAATTCTGTGCTCAACTTAAAATTCAAGGCACAAACTCTTAATAAAATCATATGTACGTCGTTAAAAAAAAGTTCTCTCACCCCTGATATACACTTCTCTTCCAGACATTATTCTTATTTCCCACCTTAACTGGAACACTTTTATGGTTGGCCATAAAAGCGACAAGTGCACCGTACTTCTGGAATTCCCCGAGGGTTATACTGTCGCATCATATAATCCCAACACACAAACTCAATCTGAATGCCAATGTGCAACGGCTTATCTCAACACAGTGCCACATGGAAAGGACACCGATTATGTGACACCTAGCAGCCTAGTCGTTCGCTATGCACCGCTAATTATCACTTACCCACTTGGCATATTTCCCTTCTAATTACCAGTCCAACAATTCATTAGACCTCTTTCTCCCTCGCCTAATCTTGGACACTTTAACGAGCATTACTCACTGGTCTACACACCCATTAAAGTCAATCTAGAGCTCCTCCCATCATAAAGAAAAAGTGTTATAAAACGATGTCCTTACCTGGAATTAAAAAACAGAGAAAGAGAAACATTAAAAAATTAGTTATGACTTTGTTGAGATATAAATCTAATAAAATGAAAATTAAAACTAGGGGTCGTTTGAATATAGTATCTACAGACAAATATATGTATCTAACACAACTGCGAACAGAAAAGATATATTTTCGGGGCATAACGCGGCGGCGGCGGCGGCGTCTAATTTCAAACATTTTTCTGAACAAAATTCCACCTGTCAAGGTAGAAGATATGCCAGGTAGACTGTGAACCAGAGAGAGATCTCCTGCTGGTATGAGACTATGGAATTGATTCCGTGAAATCGGAATATACTCGAGTGTTCGAAGTTCGAAGACAAAAGGCCGAAAGGAGAGAAACTCGAGAGGCGTGCCATTGTCTTTCAATCAGCAGCGCAGCCAGCAGTAGAGGTCTTTCGCTCAAGGATCTTCTAAAGACGACGACGACGACCACGACGCAATATACACTCTCCAGAGATCTACTGAAAGTCATAAAAATGAAGAAAAAAAAAAAAAAGGTGAGAGATGACGTATGACGAATCGATCGGTACCACCGGCCAAGCAGCCAGAATTGGTGTGTGAGAGATTCTGGTTTCCTCCAGTGTGAGTTCGTTTTGCTTTTTTTTCTTTCTGGTGAATTTTTTCAAGAAACTACTTTCGAATTAGCTTGGGGTATACGTATACTTCATGGTGAGGTGGCCGGGCAGACAAGGTGTCAAGACAGCATGATGCAAAATGGGTCATAGCGCCAGGTATACGTACATGACGTGTGGAATTTGGACAAACGTTCACATTTGGATTCGAGTAGTAAATAATGTTGCAATGTTTTTTTTGTTCAGAATTTGGCTGACAGCTTGGAGAAAGGTCATAATGATGAGGAGATTGCAGGTGGACGGAATGAGATTTGCACAAGTCGATGTGTGATGATCAGGCGCCCTATCCGTTGGGAGTATTTCTTGGAACAAAATAAATATATTATAGACATCCTTCCTTATACATATGCAGCAGAATATATAGCATTCTTCCTAGATTTAATTGTTCTTCTAGGTCAAAAAAGCTATAAAAAAATGAACCCTGTTAGGTTCTTTACCAGATCTATGGTGGTTTCTAAGACTGAGTTTGGGAACTTAGGTGGCGCTTTAGTCCGGGGTAGACCTGGGGCTAAACCAACAAACTTCTTCAGCCAGCCCGGTTACGAGCTAGCTGCGTCCAGTTGCGCACGCCAAGTTGGTTGAGATCCCCTTCTTGACTTGTTTGTGCCACCTACCGGGAGATCGTCCTCCACTGCGCCATCCATCCGGGGTGAATTCAAAGACCCAGCCATCTTAGTCACTGTATGTGAACTCTTCTGGCTAAGTCGATATCATTATATAGGCCGTATAGTTCGGCATTGCACTTTCTCCTCCACCCGCCGCCTATGCAGATGGGACCAAAGATCACTCGACAATTTTTTCTTTTAAAGAAACTAAGGGCATCCTCATCCGATTTTGACAAAGTCCATGCTTCTACGCCATATAGCAGAACTGGGATTATTAGTATCTTATAAAGAGTTACCTTAGTAGTTCGAGATAGGGCTTTGTTACTCAATTGCCTTCTTAGAGATTGGCAAGAGTAATTCTTCGTTTGTTTTCCCCACTGGTATCATTTGTAGAGAACACCATAGAGCCTAGGTAGACAAAGTCCTTTACTAGATCAAAATTATATCTGTCTATTGTGGCGTTTTGTCCAAGATGCCGATGTTGGGTGTCCTTTTTTGTAGACAGCCCATCTTCGCTGTCTCGATCTCAATACTTCTTCCGACAAACTTGTAAAAGATTTCCTTTGAGAAGGAAGTTCTACAGACCAGTTCTTTTGAAAATCGAGGTCGAATGAGGTGCGTCAGTAAAATCTTCGCTTAGACTATTTGTTTCAACAAATATTTTGTAGTGAGCTCATCCATTCCTTTTACGCTAATGCTCACCACACCATCTGGGGAAGCACGAAAGAGCACAGCCTATGCAATATATAAATACATATATATCGTTGTTAAGGAGCCGTCGAACAAAATTGGTTGACATTCGGAAGACCCACTTAACATCTCGCCAGATATAACCAAGAAATTGAAAAAGCAAAAATGTAGTCGTTTAGAGGACCTCAAAATGTGCCTTGAAAAAAACCCTTGTCTCCGATGGATCCACTACATTTCCCAGGTGAATATATAGCTTTACCCAAGTAATTAGAATGTTACTCCTCAGTTTCATCTACTACCAGAGGAGATTAGGAAACTGCAATGTCGAGAGCTCCAAGCAGATTATCTTTTTCCTTTCGTCATCATTCTGAAAGGTCGCTTACATATAGTCCCCACGCTTTCCGATTCATTCAGCTTTAGCCTAGCATTTGGAAGCTTACCAACTGCTTGGTGCAAAGTAACCATTTGGTAAGTAGAACCATCTGGTAGAGCTTCGAGCTAAAGCCCAAAATTGACTGGCTTATAAGACAAAATACGCACACTGGCATCCAAAACTGCCTTTGTAGGTATTGAAAAAACACCTAGTATGACCAATAGATAGCGGTGTTGACTACTTCCGCCTCTAAGAGATTAAGCGATTGAGACCATTGGCTACGATAATGACATGGCGATAATCGTCACCAGTTTCAAAGTCTTGTAATATGCTCTGTCTAAAATATCCATGCAGAGTGTACTAAGATCTCACTTCTTTTTCTTCTTCCTTTTATCAGCGAGGTTATGATCCGAAAACAAGGGATCATAACCCTCCCACTTCACTGCATTTCTACTGATCCGCCTGTGGGGTTCGCCAGATCTCACTATCTAAGATTAGATTAGATTAAATTAGATTTAATTATCCTTTTTTTTCCTATAACATACACAGTTTAACAAATCTTTTAACAGCATGGCAAAAGCCGACTGCCATGATCTCACTATGTAAACCTCTTCACCTCCCTTTATTCCAGCAAAACCACTCAATCCTCACAGAATTGTTAACTTGGCGTCATCATAGACAATAAAATCTCCAAGTAGACTGGAGACCATCATAGAGCCATTCGAGAATTAAGGATTTGTAGCCACATCTTTATTTGATTCCGGTATTGGCATGTGAGTTTCGCAAAATTCTCTTAAGAACTATGTTAAAGAGAACGCATGATAGCGCGTCACCTTGTCTAAGACCTTTCCTGACATCGAACGGTTCGGTGATGTTCTTTCCGACTCTGATGGAGCAGCGAGAGTTCTCCATCGTAATTCTGCATAAACGGACAAGCTTGGCAGGGATGCCGAGACTTGATATAGCTCTGTATAAATCGTCTCTACACACGCTATCATAGGCATCTTTGAAGTTGATTTTCCAAGATCTGCCGTAGTGTGAATATTTGGTCAATGGTGGACTTCCCGGGCCTGAAACCGATCTGATAAGGACTTATCAGATTGTTGACGATCGGTTTTAGGCGTTCACATAAAACGGCAGACAGGATCTTATATGCGATGTTGAGGAGACTTATACCTCTGTAATTGGCGCAGATTAGAGGGTATCCTTTCTTCAGCATCGGGCAAACGATGCTGAGGTTCCATTCATCGGGCATACTTTCGTCCGACCAGATTTTACAGATGAACTGGTGCTTTGTTGGATTTAAGGATTTAAGCATAGATATCGCTAAGTTTCACATGTATTTTATTCACAAATTTTTCCCAAGCTTGTCGGTGCTAAAAATAGTCATTACCTCATTTCAATATCCATTTATGTATAAAAGTGTCCTACAATGAACGACCCAAGCCTCAATCCTTCTAAAAATGATATCATTATCATTATCATTATCATCATTTGATTCTCAGGTGAACTCTCCATTGTTCTCGGTCCGCCATCGACTTTAACTTAACAGGAGAAATCAATAGACGGGTTCAGAGGAGATGTCAGAATTGTTGGAGAAATGCTCATTACGTGACCAAACAATGTATGACATTAACTCCAGTCTTCCTTATAATAGATCGACTAAGCTCTTTTTCAAATTTAAAACCTGACCAATTGTAAAGAGCAACTTAGCATTGTTTTTTTCACGGGTCGTGAATAAGACTTGAACTTCTCCGGCTGCTTCAATGGGACTGCACTAGCATGCAGAGTGCACCACAGGCGTTCTGGTAAGAAATGTTGTCAGTTGTTATCAGTTGTCATCAGTATGTGTTGTATTCTGGTCAAATCTTCGGCGAAGGGACTTTTAAGCGACAAGGTATGGTGGAAAAGTACAGCCCATTTGACAAGAGCGTGTTCGGCAAAACTTTTTCTTCGAAGCCGTTAGACGGATGTTTGTGAAATGAGCAGGTAGCTTGCCCCTTCCCCTGAGATGTTTTGTATATAGAGTCTTAGTTATCGTTCGATCTTTGTCAGAGAGGGACGTATTTCGTCAAGAGTGCCACGTGCGCATCACGTTACGGAGCCGTGTTTTTGTGTTTGCATCCAAAAGGACCGAAAATATCATACGGCTGCAAAATACACGAAGAAGTCAAAGACTGGAATCCCAGAATTCGCTACCTGTTCCAAAATAATATGAATGTAGAACTCGAGAGAGTATCCGCGTTAAACCCCTCACCCAATATTGATGCGCTTAGCGTAATTTAAAAAAAAACTCTGTCCCAACCATCACGCAAAGAAAAAGTAATCAAACTAGGAAACAGATATGGTTCGATAAGGAGTGTATGGCGACTAGAAAAGGGTCGTTTCGTTTCCTAAAACTTTTCAGAGTATTTAACGTTAGAATCTTCAAGGCACTGTATGGAGCAGCAAATAGAGAGTTTAAGCGCCTTTGCTATGCTAAGAAGGTAGAATTGGAGCAAGGAAATGTTGCTGCTTTAAACAGTTCCAGATCATCAGCAGAATTTTGGAAAGCCGCCAGGATAATAATTGGTCAAAGAAATGTCATCGCCGCTTTACAAGCTCCTTAGCTAAGAGATCACTTTAATATTCTGCTCAACACATCACGAGCATCGCCAGACCTTCTATATGCAGCCCCTCTGATCTTTGACGAGTTTCTGGATGGCCCTTTCACTTTACCTGAAGTTCAACAAGTCATTGCAAGGTCTAAGTTAAAAAAAGCTCCAGGAGTTGATCGCATTCCCTTCGAGTTTTACAAAAATTGTACTACGGAATTTAACCGAATATTTGAAACTGGAGATGTTCCGGAAAGTTTCAGGAAAGCTATAATATTCCCGTTACACAAGAAAGGTAATTACAATGATCCAACTAATTATAGGGGTATTTCTTTTCTAAATACTTCAGCCAAGTTGTTCGGGACCTTAATTTTCAACAGGCCTGCTCAGTGGGTCGAAAATAAGAGCATTTTACACGAATACCAAGCCGGATTCAGGAAAAACTACTCTACGATAGACCAAATTTTTGCCCTCGTCAATATTGCCGAATTATATAAAAAGAGAGGGAAAAAATTATATGCCTTTTATGTAGACTTCCGCGCGGCATTTGATTCCATAAGCCGTGAAGCTCTGTTCTATAAACTATATAGGTATGGATATTTATTTTTAGTATGGATAGTTCTGCAGTCAAAATTTTTTTAAACAATTCTCTGTGATTTGTAAATTATGTTTGTAATGTACTTAATGTAGTCTATTTTCATCATTATTTTTGTTATATCTGAAATTTTCTTTTAATGTTATTGTTGAATTTACCCCACATAAAACACGAAATATAATATATTGTAATAATTCAATTGAAGGATCATTCGCCTCTAGTCACTTAAGTACTATAGAATGATGCCTATTTATTCTTTTGAAATTGTTAGTAATTTCCGTGCATGTAGCTTTAAATATATATTGTCAAAAAATGTTTGTAAATAATTTATACTAACATTTGAAAAACCGAATAAAAATAATAATAAAAAAAAATAATATCAAGCAAAGTCATCAATATTCTTAAAGAGATGTAGGATAATAACGTAGCTATTGTTTGGGACAGTGAATTTGGTTCGAAGAATTTTCAACATGGGCGTAAAACAGGGATGCATTCTAAGCGCGCTACTCTTCATTCTGTTCATTAATGATATATTAGATGCTGTTGGGGGTGGAATCGCTTAGTCGTACAAAAATTCGTGCGCTCATGTTTGCGGATGAAATAGTCTTCCTCGCCGAAACAGTAGACGGTTTGCAGTTAATGATCAACAGGCTTGAGGAGTACTGCAGAACCGGGAATTTAACTGTTAACTTGGAAAAGTCAAAAAAATTGGTCTTCAGAAATGGTGGTGGTAGGCATTGCCGAATCGAAAAATGGACCTACCAAGGTGAACACATTGAGATTGTACGAGAGTATAAATACCTGGGAATCTGGATCGCAGCTAATCTTAATATGAAAAATCTGGATCGCAGCTAATCTTAATATGAAAAAAGCACTTCACAGCAAAACTGGCAGAAGCCAAGCGGGCAATTTCTTCAGTTTGGGGACGCTGCATCGAAAACAAATATTGTATATAGCCCATTCCTCGAAGCAAAAAATATTTCGTGCGACAGCAACATTTGCTCTTCTTTATGGAGCTCAAGTGTGGGGTTATAGCCCTTTTGTAGAAGTAGATTCATTTTTACGGTATTTTCTTAAGTGCATTTTTCGGTTACCAAGTAGTACACCCGATTACATGTTACACCTTGAGACAGGAGTGCCACCGCTTGCTTTTCTTGGATACTTTGGAGCTACATTTAGATTACATCATAAAAGTAATGGCAATGGAACGAACGAGGATACCTAAAATAGTACTTTCTCATATCGTATTAACTAGAGGAAACCTTGTCAAGGAGTGGGAGGAGCGCCTAGCGTCTGATTGCGGAATAACTATGAGTATTGCACCCGATGAACAACATAGGTCCTTGAAAATAAAGTTCAACAACCTACTGGTGAATACAGGTCGTATCATTTATGACAAGTACTTACATGAAGCTCAGTCATCCCAGTATAGATTGTACTATAGTAAAGTGGAACACAATCTTCAAGAACGAACTTACTTCTTAAATTGCAAGACTACGGACATGATAAGTGTAATCTTCAAAATGAGAGGTGAATTAGTTAACCTTAACTATATTCCACATCGTGAAGAACTTCCCATTTTGTGCGATTTGTGCAACCTGAAGGAGAGAGAAGATGTACTTCATTTTGTTGCAATATGTCCGATTCTCAAAGAGATTCGTCTACGCTTTTTTGGGTCTTATTCATTGAGTACGGAAGAAACGATCAACATTTCGAACGGGGAAAAAGGCTGGAAGGTGTTGTACAATTACACCATGAACGCACTCCGCTACAGAAAACGCATCATAGAAGGAGATTTTTAAGATATTTAGACTCTTTTAACTATCCTAGTATTTAATAAATAAATAGCAAGTAAAGATATTGTTGTCAATCTGGTAGACGGCCTTAGGCCAAGGCAAATAAGACTTAAGTACAACTAAATTGTAATAAATTGTTTATACCGAAATAAAAGTCATCTAAAAACTAAAACTAAAGTCAAAGACTTTGTTATTAAGTGGGTGAAACACTATTCTGAAGTAATAAATGTCGAAGATCTGCCGAATCGTGGATCTACTCAAAAAAACAACGAAAAAGGAGAACAGGATGATTTTACGGGCATTCGAGAAGAATTCTTGCCTATCATTACGTGGTGGGCAAGCAGTTTTGCTTAAAAATGGTCTTAATGTGTCATGTGATACTATAAGAAGACGTTTACTGGGTCATAGTGTGAAATTTCGTAGCACAATAAAGAAACTGCTACTGTTCGAAAACCACGTTAAAAAGAGACTCACTTGGGTTGAGGAAAATTTGGACCGCCATTGGGACAACGTAATTTTTTCGGACGGAGCTTTTTTTTTGGGCACGTTCTTCTGTCACTCATACCTAGTGTACCCACATCAATAAATTCATCCAGCGGACCGTCAAACATCCGGTAAAGGTGCACGTTTGGGGCTGTTTTTCAAAACAGTGATTTGGTACCAATTAAATTAGTAGAAAGCATGCCTCGGAGATTCCAGTCAATTATTGATAATGGAGGCGAGTGGACAAGTTATTAATAATAAAGCATCATAGTCTACATCATGTATAACGTGCGTATTTTTTTATTTTTTTTTGATTTTTTATCCCAAATCATTTCCGAGTTTTGTCGTACATGCTCTTGTCAAACGGATTGTAAGATGTGATGAAACATATCCTAATCGAAGAGCAATTTTGTCGTATAGATAACTGAACGACTGATGCAGCATTTTTGCAAAAGTTCGATGAGAAAGGTTAGAGCATGAAATGAAATTCACAAGATGTCTGTCTAGTTAGCAATAGCTATCAAGTTAAGAGAGTTTCGCGGAAGAAAGAACGGTTAAGAATGGGTTTAAGAACTAAGTCAATTTGAATAGTTTATTTGAGTACCAAATCGGGAATCTGGAGTCTACTAGGAGATGAAAAGAGCACATGCTTGGTGCTAAACGTCAAATTTTAGTTTTTGATGAAAGAAAATTTGAGTATTACCTTAAACTCGACTCGAATTGTTCCAGAAATGCAACACTTGCAAAAGAAATATGCATCTGTACTTGCTTGTACAGAGTACGTTGCTTTGAAAGAATTCTATTGGCGTAAAGACTCTAACCCTTTTCTTTGCCCATAAATCTAGCTCAACCTAAATATATAATTGCCTATGGAGCATTGAAAACAATCCAATATACAATTTGTCCGCGATAGGAATTACTTAATCGAGAGAAGAGGTTATATAAGCGGCTAGTCACTGGACATAGCAGTTCATAAAGAATTTCCAATCTTGTTATCAATAAGTCTTCGCCATTCGAAGAAAGTCCTCAATTTTTCATTAGATATGTACACCACCACGATTATTACAGTACATTTAATTTTCTTTGACATGTCGAAAGATTCGTACATTAGCTAACTCCTTTTTGGGTTGAGATTAGGTCAAAGTATGCCTTGCTATGGGCTAAAAAAGATAATTCTAAGTTCTTTACATTCCCGTGCAACTTTGTTCAAATACTCAGACGAATTTCTTTCTGACTGAATCCAATCCTTTACCATATCTTTTTTATGGAACATCCTATTCCTATGTTTTAATACTAGGACCAACAGCCAAGCAAAAGTTAGCTTTTTCTGCATAAATTCCCACATTATGCCGACAAGATTAGATACTAATACAAGATCTCACTTCAAATATTTATTTCCTGACCACGTTTTATTGTTTTCTCTTTATTTTAGAATTTAGAACTGCGCTATAATCTACTTCTGCCGCTGTTAGAGTCCAGAGTAGGCCAAAGTGCTAATCTTCCTCAGTAACTTCTTCCAGCTGCCCTTCGCTAAGTATCCTATCTATCAGCAATAGATCAAAGCGTCACTACGAGATGTCTGGACATCGTATTTAAGCTGAGGTCGTAGCCATAATCCAGACAGGAGGAAACATATGAACGAGTGATTCAGATTTTGGTTTGGTTTGGTTGAAATGAAGTGCATTACACTTTTCAACAAAATTGAAAGTGAGATGTTTAAAATATGGGCCTAGGGCTTCACCGACCTTGCCAAGGAACTTGTGCACAATATGAGCCTAATCATGCCTAGATTAATTTGTGCCTTAGAGGTTGCTTTAAGATGCAGTTTCACCCTTCACCGAACAGCAATAACACTTAAATTTTGATTTACATTTGCTCCGCTCATACAAACACGACCGACATTGCAATCGCACGGCGCCTTTTAATCAATAAAAGTATTCAGATTAAAGGTTCACCTACACTTGCACTACTAAATGCTTAAGACTTACAAGCTTTGATAACGTTCCCTTCGATGAACTCCCACGAGGGCAGTGCAACCCTTTTTGTTTACTTCTCCTTATGAGGGGCTTATGGAATTCTTTTTGTAAAAGACCACCCGATCGTACCGATCGCGATCGCGCTAAATCTGCCCGCATGATCGATCGATTTCATAAGACAAGCAAACCAGGCCACAAAAGAAAAGGGGGAATATTCAGTGCCTGTCTCTCGCTCTTCACTTGTATCCATTCCAATTTATTGAGAAATTCCAATTTCAATTCCAAGTTATTAATCTTTTCACGAAAAAAGATGGCGCAACACTTGAAGTTGCATAACGACTTGTAGGTTTAACTTCGATACTCATATCTGTATCTCCTCAAACAAAGTATTTGAAGTGGCACTTGAATTAGATCCTTTTGTTTCAGTTGTGTTCCTAATACCTTAAGGGATTCAAACATACAATAGCAAGCAAACCGCCAGAGTAACCCCCAGGAGGTACCGCATGCTGCCTTGTTCTTTTGCACGTTGCACATGATGATCATGTTATGGACAAAAGGGGATAAGAACCGAAAACACTCCTTTGTCTAGGATAACACACAGGATCTCATGTATAGTCGAAAAAAAAGATATTTGATGAAAAAGAAAAAAAAAAAACCAATCCAATTCACGTCCTATTGTCATGTCATGGATCATTGTTACAAAGGACCTTTCTAGCAGAAGATGAAGGTCGCTCACCTGCGTGGTACCTGAAAATCTTTTTCTTCGGAAAAAACCGATCGGTGAACTTGTCCTCTTCACTCCACTCCTCTGCGAGGAAAGGTTCAAGATGAGAAAACAAAGACCATCTCGATGGTATTGTCCAAAAATCAAATGGCAGGGGGAAGACGTACCCCGAAGAAGAAAATCGTGAAAAGCCATCAATTTTGAAATCAAAGTCAAGATGTTGTAGACGAAGTAGGAGAGGCATAGCGAGGGTGAGAGATAAAATAATTCAAAAGAATCTTTTTCGATTCTCTCAACAGATACTCGTAGATGCTTTTTTTTTTAGATTCGATTTGGTACATTTGATTCGGGCGAAGGTACAGAAAAAAAAGTCGAGGAGTACACACGAGTTGATGGTTTGGATTATTGATGATGATGAAGAGAGGAGAAATCCGAGAAGTGGATGGCCTCAGGTGGTGGTGGTGGTGGTGGTGGCGCATCAGTATTTATCATAATTTGACAACCACATGGAGCAGTAGAGAAGCCAAGAAGGATAACACTGTAATGAGTGGCGCGACTTTTTGAATATCTCCAGAGGGAATATACATACACGGAAAGTGATTGATTCGATAGTAAAACAAAACGTTCGCGCACTGCTTGCCGCCGAAGTTGAAGCTGAAACTGAAGCCTGATTGAAGTGCACGAGCAATGAAGAGGAGTGAAAGAGAATTCCTTCAGTGATCATGATCACGATGATAATCGTCTCGTCGTGTGTATTGTTCTATTGCGGCAAAGCAGTTTAAGTGGTTCTTGACCGCATCTCACGAGAGGAGTTGATGATGATAAGGCTTTTAATGGACGGCGGGTAGAAGGTTTTGTTTGAGGCGGATTTTTTCAAGTTGATATGGGATATTCCAAAGTCATGCTGTTTGACTGGCTATATGGATTGGTTTTGTATTCGGGTTGGCGATTGAAAGGTTTTTGTTTTTATGAAGTTTCTACCGATATTGGTTTTCTTTCGAAGCTTATCTGGCGTGCCAGGGAATAGGCACTTAGCAACACGACTTTGTTTCATTCTGAGAAAAATGTATGTTAGTTGTCGAGCAGTAGTTTTAAATATTTCTTCGAACATAAAACCGTCTATCTTATCCATTTGCCATTTGAAGCTATAGTTAATTTAATACCCAACACCGAGAGCAGATGAAGATAAAGACATGAGGAGAACTGGAAGAATACTATCTTCAGATGTTGGCGATTCTGGTATAAGGAAACAGTAGTAGTGCCTGCACCAAAATACCTCTGTTTCACAGGCTTATGACACCTCTACACAGCATGCCTAATAGAAGGAAAATTCCCGTCTCAATGGAAACGGAAAGGCGACAAACCGCCTGAGCAATCATCGTCCTACAAGCCGTTGTGCATGCTAGATAAGCTGGGAAAAGTGCTCGAGAAAATTATACGAGCACGACTAGAGCAATACACGGAAGGGGACTCGGGGCTTTGAAAGCCACAGTTCGGATTTCGAAAAAAACGAAGCACCGACCATGCAATACAAGCTGTGTGTGATGTAGCACGTGAGGCATTGCGGGAGAAAGATGTCTCGGAGGATCAAAACAGTACTGTGCTGTCGTGACACTTGATGTTAAGAGCGCGTTCAATGCACCCAATTGGAGTTGTATACCAAAAGCACTGACCGACCTGCAGGTACCAAACTACCTACGGTGGATAATTGTGAACTGCTTCGAAGACAGAACCCTCTACTATGATACAGAAGAGGGACCAAAAAAGTACAAGATCACGGGAGGAGTTCCGCAAGCGTCGGTCTGGGGACCAATTCTATGGAGCATAAGGTACGATAACATTCTAAGAACACAAAGGCCGAATGGAGTAGACATCGTCGGTTATGCCGGCGATATTGCAATTATAGTAGTGGATAAAACATTAGAGGAAGTTCGGCAAAACTGCAATCAAACAATCACAAACGTGAAACTATGGCTACAAACATCAGATTTGGAACTAGTGGACCACAAAACAAAAGCCCTTCTCATAAGCATCCGTAAAAAAGTGGAACACCTTACCATACAGGTTGGTGCGCAAATCATCGAGTCGAAGCCATACATCAAGTACCTGGGAGTGTTGCTGAACCACAGACTCAACTTCAGGGATCACTTAACGCACGCAGGCGAGAAGGCCTCTGGGGCAGTAGTGGCACTATGCAGACTATTGCCAAATATTGGGGGACCAAAGCAGCCAATCAGAATCTTCTAACGACCGTGAGTAAGTCAAAACTCCTGTATGCGCCCCAATATGGGCATCAGCGACGCACCGTAAGTCATACATTAGAACGATGAACTCATCTCATCGCATCTTTAAGGAAATGTTGCGCCTTTACAACTGTGTCAGCGGATGCGATAAGTGTAATATCAGGCCGAATGCCTATCGATTGAGACGCGAAGAAGACCTCGGCACTACGTGAAAACGAGCACGATGACAGAACAACAACTGTAGAAGCTGTAAAAGCAGAATGGCACGATAGGTGCAAAATCACAACCAAAGGGCGATGGACATACAAATTGATCCCAAAACTTCATGAATGGATTAGCAGAAAGCACGCGGAGGTGAGCTACAACGTAATACAATTTCTATCGGAGCACGGATGCTTCCGAGACTACCTCTATAAGTACAAGCACGCGGATGACCCATTCTAACCATACAAAATACCAATTAATTTTTTGCGGTACGAAGGCATATATGAGCTAATGTGAGATGGTCGTCTCGTTCTAGTCCGATGTCAGCTCCACGTCTGTTTCGGACGTCCAGGAGACAATTTCTAAATCGACGGCTGATTGCAATGTGGTCGATCTGGTTGTATGCTCGCTGCCTGTCAGTAGAGACGCAACTGATCTTGTGGCAAGTGTTATGCTTAAACAGCGTATCTCCAATGACTAAGGGGTTGGTATTGCAGGAGTCCACAAACAGCTCACCGTTATCATTACGGTCTCCAAGGCCGTAAACTCCCATCACGTTTTCAAGCATAGTGTTGTCGCTACCTACCTTGGCATTGAGATCCCACATCACCATTATGATGTCCCCATTAGGCGTTTAGTTGTAGACGGTGCCTAACTGGCTATAAAAATTGTCCTATTCATCCTCAGTCGCATCTTCGTCGGAGCATAGCACTGTATGATGGTAATTTTTCTTACTCTACTGTGGAACCTAGCCGTCAATATCCGGTCACTGTGAGGTATCCAAGATATGAGTCTTCCTCGTGCTGCTGGAGTTAGTACCAGTTCTACTCCAAACGTCCGTGCACTTCCAGCTGGTTTACCAGACTGGAGCATGACAATGCTTTTTGTTGGGGAGATGTATTCCCCAGCATCGAACCATCTTATCTCGCTCACCCCTAAGATGTCCATTTGATAGCGTGCGAATTTTCGTTCCATTTGAAGGAATCTGGCGTCATATGGCCCTTCCTGGAGTGAGTCCAATAGCGTCTTAACATTCCAGAATCCGATCGTTGTCCTTGTTCGATAGCCAAAGGTCGTCATCAAATTATACGTCCGTATCCGAGGCGTAAATTTCCGTTTTGGAGCAATTATTTTTTTTACGGTTGCGATTCGCGCGGCCACAGACCAACCGGCAACCTGCTTCCTTGGACCGGAACTTTTCTATGTGTTGGGGCCACACAAAATATGGGAGAAGAAAGGGGCAAATCGGCTAAGCAATGGGATGATATCCACAAACAGACAGGCTGACTAAGACTGGGGAAACTTCAACCATACGAGAACCAGAAACTGCTTAAGCGTTAGCAAGAATCGTCTTCGCATCTTGATAGACACTGCAGACTCAAGGAACTTCTCAGGAAACTAGGCGTAGAAGAGACACATATCTCAGATATGACAAATGCTGTCTCAAAGTCACGTAGCACATAGCTAGGTCCCTTCAAACTATACATTTCACTGAAATTTTTATCCAGTAAAGGAAGAAAAATGAAAAGACTTTACAAGTCTGCTGCGTTGTTTGGTGGAATAGGGCTTCTGGTCATGGTTTCTTTCTTTCAAATTATTTCACAACGATCCTCAAACAAAGTTAGACCCTTTTAGTAAAATATTCTTCGTCTCAGAGATTCAAATACGCCTGGTCACTATCTTAAGAAAACAAACCCTCCAAACTAAAGATAAGATAAGACAAATCCCTAACATTATTTGCTGACTTCACTGGATATCTACACTTACAAGTATCTAAATATTTAAGAATATACAAAAGTTTTCGCAAAACCATATTCCCTTCAATTTCCTGTCTTACTCTGCATCTGGTGTAATCCATCGCAACTGTTCTTCACACCGGAAGAGCAAAAAAAGATAAGACAACAATCGATTCGTTGTGACCACGTGGATTACTGATTGATTGGGAGTCTCTTTGGCATGAGCCCACTTCAATAGTGTTTTGGAAATTAGGCCTAAAAGAAGTGTGCTCGCGTTCATCTGATTTTTCCCTGGAAAATCCCTTCGATGAATGGACTCCATTAATTGGCTTAGAATCGGTGGCGGTTATTGCTTATATCTCCTCCCAAAAAAAAAGGGAGATTGTCAACGCATGCCAAGCCAATGCCCTTGTGTACCCAGTAGACCAGTGGTGAACCCTTCAATTAGCCGGACACCGATCTGACTCTTCTCTTCTACTATCGCGGGCAACTATCTTATTCCACGAAATCCGATTACGAAAACTGAGCGCGCAATTCAGATACAAGATACATTCGGGTTTAGTTTTTTTTTTTTTATTGTTTGGCTTAGCGCACGGGGATTTTCATTTCAGCAGTAATTAAAGAACCTTACAGTTCTCCCTACCCCGAGAGGACGTCGGGGGCTCCATTGGCTTTGGAATTCGCTTAGCTATTAAAAGCGTTCTTCGGGGGGGCTGGCTGGTGCGTTCATTCGAAATCGCTTAAGTACATAAACATTCCAGAGCCGCGAAATTAATAATTTTGATTTTTTTTTATTCTCTTTGTCGCACTTGTATCTAAAGGTTTTTTTTTTTTTTATTCACTGTGGTGGTGGTGTTTGCCTGGACCGGCGGAGAGCGCGAATCGAGCGAACCATACCGAACGAACTTTTAATTACCATGTAAACAATCTGAAATGAGTTTGTTTGTCAGTGAGTTTGGTTGGTGCGGCTGGCGGTTGGTTGACACAACAATAGCCATGAGAGTAATAACACGGCTTGAAATAACAAAACGAGGTTTGCGCAAAATCACACTTGAGTGTGGTTTTATTTTAAAACGAATAACAATTTTTCATGTTTTTTTTTTTGTGTACGGAAAAGGGGGGAATTACTCGCAAGGCTGAATCAACAGTGTTGCCAGGCTGGCAAGGTGTGTCGGTGTGACGCTTTGATGTTGAGAGATAGAGTATCACGTCTGAGATTTTTTATTTAGCATCTCGGTGCCGATGAACCACTTTCTTGGAATGGTTGACCGCATTTTGGGGGAAAAGGTTTTGAAAATTTGAAGTGCGATCATTAGCTTTTGTTACGAATAAAAGAATTTACATACATACATGTTGTTTACGTAGAATCATGAATAATCCATGCTGAGAGTAGTCAGAAAGCTGACGATTTTTCGGCGAGTAGCTGCTCCTCCTGTCATTTTGGGACTAAGGCAGGTTAATTCAAGAGAATTCTAATAACTTATACTGCGGTGCATACACCACTTGATACTGTAAATGCAATGCAGCTAAGGAATTAAACCTCAGAAATCTGAGCTAGTGTTATCTAGTAAAAGCATAGCCCGACAGTTCATACATACATCCTGCTTGTATATCAAGTGAATCGAGTAGTTAATGGTAGAGTAAAGTAAAGATAGACGGCAATCATTTTCTATGCACGCAGTAGGATTTTTGGTAGAAGCTAAGAACTAAGCCTCAATATATTTCTGTCGATGTATACTGCCATGGAAGCATGGTATAGTGGCAGGCTTCAATACGAGCTACAGATCTCGAGGTTTCGACAAAAATACAGAGGCTGGCTTGTACAAGCAACAGGTAACCACTACTATTCATGCTGCCCTTGAATAAGCCTGCAGCTGAGACCGATATTAAAGTTCTAAGTATCAGAGCAAAAATACTTGGATGAGTATACATCCTCATTGGTTGCGCTAATTCAGAAGTATCATCTTTTTTTACTATGCTTGTGGTAGATCTTTGTCTACCTAGGCTCTATGGTCAGCTCCGCAAATGACATCAGTAGGGAGATCACACGGAGAATTACTCTTGCCAATCGTTTCTATGGGCTAAAACGGCAATTGAGTAGCAAAGCCCTATCTAGAACTACTAAGGTAACTCTTTAAAAGACATTAATCATCCCAGTCCTGCTGTATGGCGCAGAGGCATGGGCTTTGACAAAACCGGATGAGGATGCCCTTGGTTATTTCGAGAGAAAAGTTCTTCGAGCGATCTTTGGTCCCGTCTGCATAGACGGTGAGTGGAGAAGAAGGTACAATGCCGAGCTATACGACCTGTACAAGGACATCGACTTAGCCAGAAGAGTTTACATACAGCGGCTAAGGTGGCTGGGTCATTTAGAGCGGATGGAGCCCAACGTTCCCGCTAAGAAAGTCTTCGAATCCACCCCGGATGGATGGCGCAGTAGAGGACGACCTCGCGGTAGGTGGCGCAAGCAAGTGGAGGGGGACCTCAACCAACTTGGCGTGCGCAACTGGAGGCAGCTGGCTCGTAACCGTGCTGGCTGGAGAGGTTTGTTGGTTGAGGCCCAGGTGCACCCCGGACTGTAGCGCCATCTAAGTAAGTAAGTGTGGTAGATCTTTGGGATCTTAAATTGAAATCCATATTTAAAAGGGAGATTCGACCTTTGTTGTTGTTTTAAAAAATTCTCTTCATGGACATCATTCACACCTTAACACAGCTCATAGAGTTCGCGATTGAATCTTCTCCTCCATTTACCCTCCTTGTACGCAAGACTTAAAACGTGACGAACAATTCTCAGGCTCAGGACGTTTCCTTTTACATTCTTCATCATGCGCGATATGTCCGACTTTACTTTGCGTTCTTATATTGTCTCCCTACTGCTCCATGTAAAGATTGATAATTCTTGACTGGAAAGATTACTTCGGGTTCCCCTCCAAGAATGTAGTCTTCGCAAAGTGCTGTAGTTAGTTTTATGCCTTTCATCCCTTATCTGTGATTCTATACTTTGTGGTGAAAAGTTTGTGCGAATTGACTCGATGAATGGAGTTCTCTCGAAGTTCAAGCGGCAATGGAGGCAGATTACATAAGATGCAGAGAAATTTTAAACCCTCACACTTCTTCCATTACTCTTCGGTATCGGCATGTGGAACAAAATATATTTTTCCATCGAGACGGTACTCAGATTCAAAAAGAGAGAGGAAGACGCAAACATCCCCTCAGAAAATTCATAAAGCAGATAAAAGCCTTAACGACAAGAAAGAATGAACCCGCAAGAGAAGACAAATATGAAAAAGCCGATCCCCAGAGGGGAAGAAAACGATACCACTCTGAAGTAATGCGATAAGCGGTCCCAGAGTGGATGGTGCCAAGTATTGTAGAAAAGGGTTAAAGGTGATTTTCTTAGTGAGTAGGAGTCTCACACTACTTGAAACAGAGCGGGACTGTTTCTTGTGCGCATTAGCGTTTTTCCACTATCCCCTAGGCAAAAAAAGGAAAAAATACCCCTCGGAGGATAGAGGGAACATTTTCTGTGTGTCATCTAGATTGACAGCAGCGGGGCTTTAAGAGAAAATTTTCGCTGTGGAAGATCTCCCTACTTCTACCTACTTCGTTGCCTTTATGAAACTCAATTGGGTCTTCCTGAATTGTAGGGATATTGATGAGTTCTCCCACATGACGGGGTACTTCTTGAGAAGTTGAACGTCCGATAGCGCATGAAGCACGAAGTTATAGCAATCGTTGGCTTTGGTTTTGTTGAAGACCATACATACATACATACATACATAGTTCCATCGACCGTGAGTACTTTGAGTTTAATTGAGGACATATTTGATGTTGTCAAGGGACCATCTCTGGTCAGGCAATTTGGTTGCATAGTTTAAGAGGATCGTCTTAGTCCCAAATGACAGTGACTTAACATTTATTACTGCGTCTGTTGCCAGTTGTTAGGCAAGTTTTTTCCCTTCATCTACATGTAACAGCATAATACCACACGTCATACGTTCTACTACCATCCGTTGTAGAACGACCCCCTCTAGGATTTAGTTTGAAAATCAAGTGAGTCTCCAGTGTTAAAGTGAGGATAGGTTAGGTTAAATTGAAGTGACTGCTAGCTGAAGCCAACTCACTAAGGCCAATGATATGTTTATTGTGATACCACATGAATCTTAGAAAAGAACTTACCTTACCTCGTTGTAGATGATGCTTAAAATGAGCGCAATAATCGCAGGCTTCAATCACAGACTTTGAGGCTTTGACAAAAACACAGAGGTTGGTATGTATAAAACGACCCAATATAATGACAATGGAGTGCGCAACTGGAGGCAACTAGCTAAAGACCGAGCTAAATGGAGAGGCTTGTTGGTTGAGGACCAGGTTCACCCCGAACTATAGCGCCACCTAAGTAAGTAAGTAAGTAATACAATGATAATAATACCAGCAACCAGGTTTGGAAAAAATTTCCACATGCTGCATTTAAAAATGTGGAAGTGGAGCCTGCAGACAAGACTGCTCTTAGAATTAGTCAGACAATCAAGAAAGAGTCAAGAACGCTACAGTAGCACTTTGCTCTTCCAAAAAAGCTATTGGAAATATATGAGGTCTTCAAATAACTCACTCGCTCTACATCTCGGTCATTAGACCGATACTCACATACGAGGTTATTGTCTGGTGGACAGCCCTAGAAAAAGCTATAAATCGCGATTATCTAAGAAATCAAAGCACAGCTTGCCTGTGCATAATCGGAGCACTACGTACAACTACTTCTGCGGCACTGAACATCATGTTTCATCTCATACCCCTTGGTACATTTAGCAAGCAAATGGCAGCGAATGCAGCCGTTTGCCTTGAAGCTACGTCACAGTGATTAAGAAAAGAATTTGGCCACGCTTCCATCTATCTATATAAATAAAAATGAAATGCTGTTCGTTGGTCATTGCATCACTTGAGAACGGCTGGACCGATTTGGCTCATTTTATTTATTAAAATAATCGTAATAGTCCAAATAGGGAACTTTTACGAAAAGAAGAATTAGAAAAGTTTCCCGGAAAACTGGAAAATTCGGGAAAAACTGAAAGTGTGTACTAAATGTGTGTACCTATGTTTGTATGCTATGGTCTCCGAAAACGGAGTTTTTTCAGGCAATCGTTGATATTGCATCGAGAGTGTTCCTGTAAAGTTTGGGTAAAATCGGTTGACTACTTTAGTGTTATAGTACTTTAGTACTAAAAAAATTCTCTTTTGTTAGTCGCAGCAAAGCACGCAGGGCACCATCGGTCCAGCAGTTTGCTCACTACTTTAGTATTATAGTACCTTAGCACTAACAAATTGTTTATATACAAATACAAATATTTGGCGCAACAGCTCTTTAAAGTGCCAGGGCCTAGCTTCTCGCAACCACTCATGTTGTGTGCGTTATATTTTTTACACGAATGGAAGGGACCTACAGTTTAATGCCGAATCCGAACGGCGATTTGAGAAGCTTTTTCGTGACAACAATACTCTCGGATGTTTGTCAGACGCTCGCGAGAGGTGGGACCATGAAAAAACTTTTTGGTATTTTCTGGGATTCGAACTTGGAACCTCATGCGTAGTGATCCGACACACTAACCACTTACGCCACGGCGCCCACATTGTTTATATATATACCATATTTAAGGTTGGACCACTTACCCACTGTTGGCCGGCACAAAACTGTTCTCTAATAGAATTAGCCCCAGGCGCCTGCCTGACAGTTGTTGCTCCAGGCGCCTGCCTGACATTTGTTGCCCCAGGCGCCTGCCTGACAGTTGTTTTTTATCTATTTTTTGCTGGGCGCAGCAACGCTCGCCGGGTGTCCGCTAATTCTGAACAAATTCAAAATCTCTTCCGAAAACATGGACTACACCATCCCACGTCTAAATTTTGACTAGAACCTCCTCATCACCATCCCCTCCAGATAGCTCCGGAATGACGGTGCATTTTTAGAAGATGAGTAGGTTAGGTTAGGTTAGGCACTACGTTTCTGGTCCAGCTTAGGCCAGATCTGCATCGAAATGTGACACGTAGAGCCAATATTCCACCTAAGGTTGGTCTTGCTAATAGCGTTCAGCTTCAGTAGATGCTTACATGTAGCGAGGGGCATACCAAGGGCTTGCCTATCTGGCAGAATCCTTAGAGTAGTACCCTGTCTAGCGAGTTCGTCCGCCCTAGAGTTTCCTGGAATGTCTCTGTGACCTGGCACCCAGCATAGGTGAATGTAGAACAGCTCTGTCATCTCTGTAAGAGACGAACGGCAGTCTAAGACGGTCTTTGAAGTAAAGGAGCACGATTCCAGAGACTTGATAGCCGCTTGACTGTCAGTGAAAATGCTAATGTCGCTGACAGATAATACATTACATTTCAGCCAAGACAGGGCTTCCTTAATCGCCATGATTTCCGCCTGAAAAACGCTACAATGATCAGAGAGGCGGAACGAGATGCTCAGGTTGAGCTTATCGGAGAAGAAGAAGACGAAGATGAGTAGATTCACTGCTATACTTCTTCTTCTTCCTTTTATCAGCGAGGTTATGATCCGAAAACAAGGGATCACAACCCTCCCACTTCACCGCATTTCTACTGATCCGCCTGTGGGGTTCGCCTATTTGACCTCAGAAAATATCGGCAGGCCCGCTGATTTTGGATCACTCGGTTACTGAGGCCAATGAAATGCTGATGTCGTCGCATTTGTCTGATCCAGGCGTTTATAGGCCTGCCTTTCCTACATCGCGATGTCTTTGGAACGTGCATAGATATTGCCTTTTTAACCGGGTTCAAATGATCTCTTCTTTGAACGTGGCAATACCAGCTGAGCCGGTCGCGCTCTATTTTTTGTACGATGGTTTCCTTGATGTGAAAGCTTCCACGGATCTTCGAACTTCTTATTCGATCAAGCTTTGTCACTCCTGCTGTCATGCGAAGCATCTTCATCTCAGCTGCCGTTAATTTACTCTCATACTTTTTGTACATCGTCCAACACTGTGAACCGTATGTGAGCGCTGGACGTACAAATGCGGTGTAGAGCCTTCCTTTCAACTTAGGGGGCATTTTTCTGTCACAGAAGATAGCGGAATTTTCTCGCCACTTCATCCACCCTACGCTTACGCGATGATTGATGTCGTCATCACAAGATGCTTTGCTATTGATCATAGATCCCAGATATTTGAACTTTTCGCACTTGGGAAGCACTGTTCCATTCAAATAAATGTCTGGAATAGGCCTGAGTGGATCAGAGAACGAGCAGCATAAGTACTCTTCTAAGCATAGATTCACTTCTATACTGACGGCTCAAAAACCAAGGACGGAGTTGATTGAGGTGTTTTCTCTGACAGGCTTTATCTTAAGCTCTCCTTCCGCCTACCAAATCATTGTAGCGTGTTCCAAGCGGTAATAATGGCGGTTAAAGAAGTTTTATCTTGACTTAAAAAAAAAGTGATATCCGTTAGAGATATCTGCATCATTTCAGACAGTCAAGCAGCAATCGAATCCTTGGAATCGACCTCTTTCTTCTTTAGTAGCTTTAGACTGCAGATCGTCTCACGAGGAGATGCCTGATCCCTCAATATTCACCTGTGTTAGGTGCCGGGGCATAGGGACATTCAAGGGAATTGTAAGGTCGATGAACTCGCCAGAATAGGAAGAACTATACCCATCCTGCCCAACAAAGGCAATTTAGGTATACCAATCCCTACTTGCAAACTCAAATTTAAGCTGGATTCTACCGAGAGTGAACAAGTGGACCAACATGTTAGCGACAAAATAGATTAGGCCAAAGCTGGATCTAAAACGTTCTAAGAATTTGATTTCTCTTAACAGATTGCACATCGGCACTACAATAGGTGTCATCACTTTTATTTTTTATTTATTTTATATATTATACTAAATAATTTAACTGGATACTACAAGCTATTTTATCTTTAATTAAGTATCTAAAATTGAGATTACAAATATGAAATTTATTCAGAAAAAAAAGAAAGTGTAAAATAAAAATTAATGAAAATTTACGCTTTACAAACATAGCATTTATGCGGTTGTTAGCTCTGATTTGACAATGCTAAAAATAATTTCCTGCGAAATGTGACTGGTGATGTAGTGCTTTGCAATTTCTGTGGAAGGTTATTCCGCAGTCGAATTGCTTGGACAAAGTAGGACCGCTCTCCAATAGTTTGTTCAAAACGGGGTATTATTAACTTCAACCCGCTGCGCGACTGAGCAAAAAGCAGCATTTCACGCAAAAATTCAGGACATTTACCATGAATAATGTTAAAAAGCTTCAAAATATTTCTAAAATGATGGTATATATCTAATTTTAAACCTAACAAGGACCCGTTTAGATGCGAAACACTTCTATACCTTGGAATATTATGAATAAACCGAGTACAGTCGTTAAAAGCTATATTCATTTTACGCTTACAATCATAATCAAGACAAGGGTACACAGAACAATTATATGTGAAAAAGGGGAGTAACAAGCTTTTAACTAAACGGCATTTGATTGTTATAGGCAGTGAATACGATGAAGACCTCAGCCCACGTAGACCAAAATATATCCTGTATATATATATACAGTATCCGAAACGGCATCACAGCAGGTTAAGGTGTTATTGATTTGATATCCTAGGTACCTGACTTTGTCTACATATTGAATAATGTTGCCATTTAGAACAAGGGCGGGATAATCAGAGGAGTCAGTTTTCTGCCGTGAGCAAATCATTCTCAAAGTTTTTTAAAGATTGAGTCTAAGATTATTAGAATCTAACCACCGTTGTATATTTACAAGGTCCTCATTTATACGGGCTACACAATCTTCTATTAAGCCAACAGACTGACATAGATAGATAAGGACATCGTCCGCGTACATATGCACTTGACAATTTACAATAGAGTCTGGAAGATCGTTTATAAACATAAAGAATAGTAACGGGCCCAACACAGATCCTTGCGGAACACTTGAGTTAACGGAAATAGGACTTGATGCTCCCTGGTTCGTTTTAACTACCTGTACACGATTGCTTAGATATTGTGCAAGAAGTCTAAGTGACGCACTGTGAAAACTAAAATAATTTTTCAGCTTAGAAATTAAAATTGAATGGTCAGTATAGTCAAAGGCTTTGGAATAGTCAAGTAGAACCATAATCCCGATTTTGTTTAAGTCAAGTGCTATACGCATATGCAGCTATGCTTATGGCGAAACCCCGATTACCACTTGGATAGGTGATTACCAGCGTCTAAAAACCTTTTTATTTGGTTAGCCATAATCTTTTCAAAGACTTTAGCTGGAAAACAAAGCAAACTGATTGGCCTAAAATCGGACGGAGCTGACGGGTTAGGTTTTTTTGGGATCGGAACAATTGTAGCTTCTTTCCATTTCTCGGGAAATCGACTGCTATAAATACAAAAATTGAAGACATGCAACATATATGAACATCAATTGACTGGACACACTCAAAATTAAAACCTCTAAACTTGCTGGAAGTATTGATGGAGCTGTAGAGAGAGGAGCAAAAACAGAGCACATTGTATTGGGGCTAAAAGAACATGCAGCTACATTCTTCTCGGCAGCCACTCCAAGGTTTTTCAAACTCTTCCATAACACCTTAGAACCTTGTTTAGGGTCAAGTTTTCGAACGATATATGTCCGTTTATGGAAGCGAATCGTGACAACTGTCTTATTCCGAGCAACGTTATATTGTCGTCTATTGTAGTCCGACGGATTTTTTTTAAAAATCTAAAAAAAACGTTCTTTTTCCCGAATCTGCTGTTTAACAAAATCGTTATACCATGGACAGGGCTTAACTATCTTAGTCACTCTTGGTACTCAAACATCATAAAGTTCATTTAATAAATTATTAAAAATACTAATTTTATTATCTACACATGTCAGGTGTAAAATAGAGTCCCAAATATGAGAGTCACAGTTTTTTTGTACGTCAGTGAAATTAAAATGTTGGTAGGATCTATAATTAATTATTTTGTCATTACTTGGGACAGTATGGTTATATTTAATAGAACAAAACAGAAAATCGTGAATAAAGTCTGATGTAGGTCTAACCTGATCGTTTCCCAATACAGTGCGTCGTGAATTTGTCAAAAACATATCAATCAAGGACGGGTTACTACTAGACTTAAATCAGGTGGGCCAACGAGAATTGACAACATGAAGACTAGTTTTATCACAAAAATATTTAAATAGTTCAGCCTTGGACCTATTGTTGGTCTAAGTGTGTTGGCGATTCTTAGCTGGCAGCCTGAAGTGACCTAACCTAAGCCACCAGTCAGACGAAATGCTGGAAAACAAGTGTATTAGGATATGAACGGATTTTGAATAAATACATACTTGGATGTACTGGCTCAGACTACAATAATTTCAATATACCGTCGTAGAGGATAATGGGGACCAATAGATTGATTATTGAAACGAGAGCTGGAATCGATTTTTTTGATATACATATATTCGAGTATATTCTCTGAAAATTTCAAATCGATCCGGCAAATATTCTTGCAAATACAAGCACATTTGTAAGAACGTCCCGAAGCGCGTGTGAACGTCTTTTAAAACTTTTAACGCGTTTTTCTCAAAATTGTGTTTTTAAAGTCGGTGAGCACGATTTCTCAAAAACGGCTCAACCAATCAGTCTGAAATTTTAACACAACCTTCTTAGATATATTCTTCAGGGATTGATCGAAGGATCAATCCCTAGATTTATCTATCCACTAATAGAATCTTTTTGGTTTTATTATTTTAAATAATCCAAACCGGAGATATCGTGCTCACCGCCAGGCACGTTTTTTGGAGGACCTCCAGGAGATCGTCTACAGGGGCACTGTAACTCAATATTTTTAAAAATTAAACATGCCGATATAAAGATAAAAGTTACCACTATATGTGTTAAAACTTCTTGTATTTGTCAAATAAAATTCCTTTTCAGAAAAAAATTCGTAAATAAACAACCTTTCTTGGCCTTGCAACTGCGTAGAACCCCTTAAGTAGTTCTAGTAGGAAAGTCCTCAAACCTGACATGCCATTCAACACTTTAACATCTCATTTTTGACATTTTAGTTAGCCTAACCCTTGTCAAACTTATTTCACGTTCCCGTATACTCGTATGTCAATCTTTTTTTGAAGCAAAATTGTGCTCTGAATATGCAAGCAAAATTCCACCTCGTATAGGTTTTCCAGCAGTGTGTGTTCTTTGTATGGACATTCCCTCCTAAAATTTTTAAAATTCTACAAATGTAGCTGAGGTCTTATGTAAAACGTTCTTAAAAGCTTTGTAACTTGAAAACTATAAGACGCAGAAAAATGTTCCTTACAGACATGGATTCAGCATAACATATCACTTTAGGTACGAAATCAAAGATACGTAAAAGTATATTACGTAAAACATGGGCGAATTTCAAAAGATGGCTTTATTTTACTCGGCCCTATTGCATTGCGCTCATAATTCCTTTCGACAAATTAGAACATAATCCTGATATTGAAAACGCAGCGACAAGTCACGAGACAATCTCTCGAAAGCTAAAAAATCGAACAGAAAACTACGGATGTCCGCCTAATGATGACCTTGGAGAACGTATTTTCGACACAATCCGATCGTCTAAGACTTAAACTTTCCTACTGGAAACTTGAAAACTTTCCACCGACTTAAATGCATAAACCCTAAACAAATCAGGTCACAGACCTTTAGTGACATTTGTATTCGTTAAGTACACACCGTTTCAGACCCCTCTCTCACTCTACTCCGCGTCTAAGTGGTTCAATACTTGAAAGTGCATTCCAGTCGTGTATATTCACGAGAAAAGGATTAGCATTGCTCTCCGTACTTTGTATATTTACCCGGAGCTCAATGTGACTCTTACGAGTAAAATGTATTTGGCTTTCTCGTTTCGTGTATGGAGTTGGAGTGCGCCACTAACTCGCGCGCATTCTCGAGAAAATGTCAACACACTCGAGAGTGGAGGTAACTTATGTCACTACACACACTGAGTTGTGTGTCTCCAGCCTCTCAAGCCCCTCCAGCTATGCGCGAAGTGAAAATGTTTTTTTTTTTATTTTCTTTGTTTCTACATTTTATAGCCTCCTTCACAGTCCTAAGTGGATAAACCATAAAAATCTTGAAACGAAATAACAAAACAAAGCCAACATCACAAATCGAGTCGAGAAAACATTTTGTAGAGAGGCCCTCCGCAAGCACTGTTTGGCTGTATGGCTGATGGTGTAGTGCCTGGTGATCGACGGTGATCGTGCCCCTCGTTTGAATTTGTGGTCACGAATTATGATTTAGTGGAGAGGTCGTCAAGATTAGTTTTTCGCTTTTAAGATTTCTAAGAGCCGCTCATTGTCGCTTCGAAGATTGCTAGATTCCCGTAAATACCGACGCGCAAAAGATGATCCACTCCACTGGGCTGCTGCTGGCCAATCTAAAGTGCTGGGCTCTCTCTCTCTCTCTCTCTCTGTCTCCTCGGATCGTGCAAATTCCATAACATTATCTGTTCACCGGACGACCCCCGAAAGCATGTTCGTTAATCCCTTATGAGCGTTGCACACCCAAATGTGTGGAGGAGACGAAGAATATGGAGAATTCCTGGAGATCTTTTGTTGGCCAATTTGAGACTGCTTTGCCTGAAGGTTGTTGCTCAAGTCATTTGTTTTATGTGGGCACCATGGCCGAAACGAAGGGCATTGGGCGCATCTCTCCTGCTTTTGTCTTTGGGGGTTTCTTATCAGATTAACGTCGTCGTGGTCGTCGTCGTCTGCTGCTGCTTCGCTCCAGGACTCTGCACGATCGTACATTATTTGCCCTCGCTATGTAGTTAGATACTTTTTTTTTGCATTCGGTGGGCATGAAGACCTTCCTCCTCATTATTTCGAATAGATAGAGAGAAGAAAGAAAAGAGAGAGAGAGTAGAGGTTTTATCCAACAATAAAGGTGTAGAGCAGCATTTGTCAGATGCTAAGCGATGCGGTGGTTAAGGCCACTTGTATGATGGCATGTAAAACATCGTCCTAGACGTCTATACAAGAAGTTCTATTCGACGGACAAAGGAAGTGGGAAAAGAGATACAGGCACTGGGAACAAGATATTCAAAATGGGCAAGTTGCATTGCGGATTGTCACACTGAAATCGGAATATTGCTGCCGACAAGCAGGAGCTCGATGGTTGTTCAGACTTCGGTTACAAAGATGTAGTGAGAAACGAGAAGTCTGATGAACTTATGAGGAACAGCAAAACGTTTGGTCTAGAACTTTATGATTGATTAGAAAATACTATTTTACCCTTCATGGCCCGAGGTTCCTGGTGAAGAATACACATTCTCGCTCTACTTTTGGTGTAGGGAAAGCGCTTCACAATTACCTTCAACAACCTCGGTCTTCTAAATGACTTCTCAACAGCATTCCTTTTCTCATCAAAAGCCTTTATCGCTTCATATGAGAAATGATATCATCATCCACGTCAGTCTCTTCAGCTTCAATGATAGAATCTTTTGATTTCTGACTTTTTCGTATCTTTGGGTTCCGCAATCCATCTTACTCAACAGTCTCGGCATGCGTAAGCCCAATGTTATCTCTGGTTTAAACCATTTCAGGGACTTATCCGCCTTCTAGTATTTCTGTTTTTAGCTTCTGACTTCCTCGCCATTTTATTTTATTCGACTTTTTCGGCTTTGAGCTGGCCTTTGGTATTTTGAAGTCGACAGCCTCTACTATCTTATCTGTTTCGGTAACTTCATCTATTGCAGTTTCCTTTAGTCAATGGCAGAAGCTTCGTCAGTACTATATTTGACTTCAGAGACATCAGTGTTTGCAGCCTCGCTGATTTCTTTTAGATTCCTTTCGTCAACTGCAACCCTCTCCATTTGAAAGACTCATCGATTCCTTTTGCATATTCTAACCATCTCAAGATACTTAAGTTATGGTGAAAACCAGATTCTTTTAAAGCAATCACAGCGAAATATAAGTAACCAAACAATTCCCTTCTAATACCTAAGATACCACCCATAGAGCAGTAGTAGCACCCAAGTTTCAAACCACTTCTACGAAAATCTTCCTTTGACATTAAAAAAAAAAAGTTATATTGTCGAAAAAGGCGTCGTAATCTCTTCTACCAGTTACCTGTTAAAAGGAATCCCATCCTCCCTATCAATGCAACAACCCCATTCGCCATTATTGACTCCTAATTCTGTTCTTCGCCATTCTCCTGTTATACTTGTGTTTATCTGTTGTATGTCGAAACGAATCTCGTTGCTAACATGCCGTCGTAACAGAGTTCACGCGCATGTATATGCAAAATAACCCTCGGGGAGACATATAAGATACATCACAGCGGAGCGTTGTCGTCGGTAAGGATTAAAGCTTTCACTAGAATGCGCTTGGCCACAAGAAAAAAAAAAAAACCATGTCTTGGCGTCACACTGTCCATTTTATGCTTTGTTTTCTCATCCGCTATGCTCTCACATCCAACCAACCTCCTTTCAATAACAAAACGCAAACATCCTTGAGATTTCATATCGCATCGCTTCGAATGCCACTCAGAGGATTCTTCTGATTCTCCTTGGCTATGGGTACACACAGATACTTTGTGACGGAACTTATGCTTCGGATGCCAATGTAGCCAAATATCGTGTTTTACTGGTTTCACAGTCTTTTTCTCCATTCGTTGTGCATTTTGCATCAATCGATGGAGATGGGAGAGGACAGAAAAACAAAAAACAGAAAATCAAAGAACCAAACCTGGACCACGGATTATAATCTTTGCGCGGCACTTAGCCGGTGGTACAGACTTCAATTCGATTTTACTGCTCCCTCTGTGTTTGGTGTATCTCCTTACATCGTGCATATCTGAAGATTAATTTTCCACGAATTTGTTACGGAGTCAGGCACAAATACGGCAACCGGCCGTTCCCGACACACCGGTGACGGAGATAATTCGCCATCACAGTGGTGGCTGATGCTGTATCTCCTCCTCTGTTGGTAGGTATTCCAAGCGATTAAGTGAGTCCAGTCCATTTGCAATTTATACTCGTACTTCAAGGAAAATTCTATTAACTTCAAGATTCCGCGTTCTGTTGTTGTTGGCTTTTCGTTGCTTTTGTACTTTCGAGGGGTCATCGGCACAAATCCCCTCCGGAATGTGCTCTTTCGCTTACGAGATGCCAGTCATCGACTCGCGTGGTCTATTGGTCTATTGGAACCAAACTCAACACTTTGTCCCGAGAAGAATAATGTTCTTCTTAGCACGTAATCATTTTCGGTAGAAGTCGGCCGATTGTTAACCGAGACATTTCCATAATCCTCTCCATTTAAACCAATTCATATGTAAAGTGGAGCGGTTAAGTTTTTTGAGCATCATTTGTTAGGAATTCTTGAAGTTTTGTAATTCTGTGGCAGTAGGGCGATGCATTATTCGCATGTAGGATAGAGCTTTTGTTTGGCATTGGGGGGGTTTCTTTATAAGTAATGGTTAGAGTTGCCATTTCGGCCGGCGGAGTTAAAGAAAAAGGAAAAAAAATAAATAAATAAAAATAGGAATGAAGAGTGGTGGCATGCAATGAAAATTCTTTACAAAAGACTTGGGTAATGGTATCGTCTCAGTACTCAGAAAGTAAGACAAACAGCGTCAAAAACTATCAAAAACGCTATTAATCTGCTATAATAACATTTGATGAAGTTTAGTCCTTAAATCAAAGAATTAGTAAGCGGAACTACTGCAACGACTATGCGCTTAAACCGTAACTCTAAAGACGAAATAAATGACATCAGAGGGAGGAAAATAATCGAGTTAGCAGATGCATTTGATAGTCGGGTGCTAAACGGAAGTTGTGATGGTGACCTAAATGGGGAGTACACATTTCTACGAGGTACAGCATGTTCTGTTATTGACTACTGTTTTGTTGCTGGAGACTGGCTACCGCTTTTGCGCGACTTCCAAAGAGGCATGCAAACATTTTCTGACCATATGTCTATGGAGATTACATTCGAGATTTCTGGTAATACAAACGTAGCCAACACAAGCCGATACGTATAGGCCAAAATTGTAAATGCGGGTTGTCTAGGGCTTTGATTCTATGCTAGGTAACGTGGGCCAGCAACCTGCGTTACCGAATATTGCCCGCTACCGAAACCGACACTATGCCTCGGATAAGGAATGATCACATGTTGACGACTTTTGGCTATTGTACCCGGACAAAGATAGGTTTCTGGAATGTAAAGACGCTCCTCGACTCAGGAAGAGAAGGTCCTTACAATGCCAGATTCATCCAATTGGAAAACGAATTCATGCGATATAAATTGGACATTTTGGGGCTAAGTGAAGTAAGATGGTTAGAAGCGGGCGAGTACCAGTCTCCAACGCGTAACACTGTACTACTCTTTTCTGGAAGACCATCCGGAAGTCCGCGGGAATATGGAGTCGGACTACTGATAACAACAACAGCACGCAAGGGCCTAATTTCCTGGCAGCCTCATGGTGATAGGACTTTGACGGCCAGATTCCGGACTAGAGTACGACGCGTCACCATCATACAGTGTTATGCCCCAACGAATAGTTCGTCTGAGGACGAAAAGGAGAGCTTCTACAATCTCTTAAGCGCCGTCTTCAACACAACACCAAATGGAGACATTGTCATAGTGATGGGGGATTTGAATGCCAAGGTAGGCAGCGACAACGAAGGGCTCAAACATGTAATCGGGAAGCATGGACTAGGCAACTGCAATGACAACGGCGAAAGGTTTGTGGATTTCTGCAATGCCAACCGCCTTGTGATAGGTGGCACCATGTTTGAGCACAAGACCTGCCACAAAGTCAGCTGGGTTTCCAATGACAGGCAAGCAACCTCCAACCAAATTGACCATTTTGCTATCAGCCGCCGCTTTAGAAGTAGTCTCCTGGACGTCCGAAACAGGCGAGGGGCAGATGTGGGGATAGTACGTGATCACCATCTTATGATAGCTACTCTCCAATTACGCACTGCTGCAGTTCGAAGATCCCACGACAAGGCAAGAAAGCCCAGGTTCAACATCGATAGATTTAGTGATCCCTCAGTGCGCCAACAATTAAGGGAGCACTTTTCGCAAGGTGTGGAAGCAATCAGCAGCTCAATGCCCGCAACCATCCAAGATCATTGGTGTGCTGTGAAAAATGTTTTTACATCTGGTGCTGAAAGAATTGTCGGTCGATCGCAGGGAAGACATAAGGCGCGGCTTTCCTAGGATACCTGGAGACGGATTGACGAACGAAAACAGCTGAAAGCTCGCGTTGCAGCTACCCCAGCAGCAGGGAGAAGCGAGCTATAGTCCCTATATCGCATGAAGATGAGAGAAGTTCAGCGTAGCGCGCGACGTGACAAGCGCAACTACATCAACGCGCTGGCTACATAAGCAGAAGAAGCAGCACGGAGGTGTGACAGCAGGACTGTCTACAGAATCACGAAAGAGCTGACAGGTGGTCGCAGCTCCAGCCAACACCCAGTAAAAAGCCTAGACGGTTCCTTGCTCATTTCGGATGAGGACCAGCTCAAGAGATGGAAAGAGCATTTGCTACGGTTTTAAACCGTGTATTCGCTAGCGATATGCTCCCAAATCAAACTGAGATGCCCGAGGTGAGAAGTTCCCGAATACGCACCACGACTCCCAGTAAAGATGAGATCATTACCGCGATCAAGGCACTCAAAACCAACAAGGCATTCCAGCAGAGCTCTTACGAGCAGCGCCCACAACATCGGCTGAGCTTCTGCTTCCACTTATAGATAAAGCTTGGGAAGCTGAGAGCTTTCCTAACAAGTGGAAAACGAGAATGATCGTCAAGCTTCCTAAGAAAGGAAATTTAATGGAGTGCGGAAACTGGAGGGGTATCTGCGTGCTGCCTGCTTTAGCTAAGATAATGGCTAAAATCATCCTGGAGCGAATCAAACAACATCTCGAATACACACTCGATGCCGAACAAGCAGGTTTCCGCTCTAGATCCTCCTGTGCCGACCACATCAACACCCTGCGGATTATCATCGAACAGTGTGTTGAATATCGATCGCCACTGCACCTGCTTTTCATCGATTTTGAGAAGGCGTTCGATAGTGTCAACAGGGAGTTTATTTGGCGTGCCTTACGCAGGAGAGGTATTCCCGATAAACTAATTGCTATTATCAAGCTACATATGCAGGCTCCAAATGTCACGTTCTGCACAGGGGGATGTTGTCTGGGGAATTTGAGATCCAAAGTGAGGCTGTATCCTTTCACCAATATTATTCCTATTGGTGATTAGCGATGTGCTTCATGCAGCTTTGTCGACGGGAAACGGAGGAATTCGATGGACTCTTACATCTCAACTGAAACATCTTGACTACGCAGACGATGTATGCTTACTCTCCCTCAGAATTATGGGCCTCCACCAAATGACAGCAGATGTGGAGAGGGAGGCAGGTGTCGTCGGGCTGAAAATTAATACGGCAAAAACTAAAATTATCAGCCTTGGAACTAACTCATCGGCTCAAATATGCATTGCTGGACAACCGGTAGAGAGAGTAGAGGATTTCCAGTATCTTGGGAGTATTGTCTCGACCGATGGTGGAACCGAACTGGATATAGCCAACAGGATCGCCAAAGCAAAGTCCGCGTTCGGGATGTTGTCCAAAATATGGCGAAGCAATGCAATCAGTTTGAGCACCAAAATAAGACTGGTACGCTCCAACGTTGAATCCGTGCTGTTATATGGTTGCAGCACGTGGAGAGTGACCACTGCTATCACCAGAAAGCTGCAAACGTTTGTTAATAGGTGCCTGCGCAATATCTTAAGGATTTTCTGACCCAATCTAACGAACACCTTTACGAGAGAACGGGTCAGGAACCAATAGGCACAACCATACAACGGCGGAAGTTGCAGTGGATTGGTCTCACGTTCCGAAGGGGTGACACCTCCATAGCGAACCATGCTATGCAATGGAACCCTCTAACTCAGGATGGCAGAAGACCTGGCGGTCCGAGGAGAACATGGCGCAGAACAGTCGAGAAGGAGGCACGGCAGTTAGGGAAAAGTTGGGGAGAACTCAGATACATTGCCAGAAACCGTACACGATGGCGCGTAGGCGTAGTAGAGGCCCTAGGACCCACAAGGGGATACAGGATATAAGAAGAAGACAGTCTTTCGAATGAAGACAGGCTGATCGCCCTGAAGTCTTTTGGGTTCGTGTGGGTCGGTTTACCGGCTTTAGGTATGAAGATGACTTTAACTTTGATCCAGGCTTCAGGTACATAAATACAGTTTAGGCACCCGCGAAAAATGGTCGCTAGCCTCGGAATGACACTGCCTTGTAGTATCACGGGGAAGATAGCATCCGGCCCGGTCGTCTTGTAAGGAGAAAAGGAGTCAATTGCCCATTTTAGTTTATATTCATCCACAATTTCGGCGAATAGAGCGTAATTTACGCTATCCATATCAAGATTTATAATACTACACGCTGGGAAGTGACTTCTAAAGAGGAGTTCTAGGGTCTCGGCAGATGATTCTGTCCAGGTACAATCTGGTTTCTTGATGAATCCTGGGACGGAGTGATCCTTTGACAGGACTTTCCGGAGTCTCGCAGCGTCTTTGGTGAATTCAATTTCGCTGAAAAATTTAGATCGTCTCTTAGGCTCTTTTAACGTAGATTGTCCTTTTCTTGAAAGGTCTTTAGAAAGGTAGAGTGTATCTGGTCTATCTCAGGCCAAATCTATCTAGTAATGTGATGTATGTATCTGTGGCTAGATGTAATATGGCAGGATCGATGTTCCAGATAAAACCAGGCATGTAAGGATTTTGTCTTCGGAATCTCGTTTTAGAAATAATAAGCAGAGTGGTTGGTGTATTTTAGAATAAATTACAAAACCGTGAAATGGACAGTATACAAGTAGAGAGGCTTTTGAGTATTTACGGATATCTAGGGATGACAGATCGGAAGGCCGAAGGGGTGAACCTACATGCACCAGCTTGAGTGAGTAGATTCTATTGCATAGCATTTCTTCCAACAGAGATTTTAGTTAGTCATAAGGTTTGATTAATACTTCGTGATTTTTGGTGCCTGACCCATTCTTGCCCATTCGAGATAAAAGTGTGTCAGGCAGTTTTTATGATGTGTTATCAGACATCAAATTGCGTGCAAGACTCTTAGAGCGAACCAAGCATAGTTTCATCCTGTTTCATAAAATCATCACTTTTCCCGATTTCCATTCGACAACATGCCGAAGGCTTTTGCTTCCTGATTGCTAGATATATCCCAGAAGAACGCTAGGAATGCCGGTGTTAAATGCTACGTGAAGCAGATTAATTGCTGCACAATGGTAAAGTTCAAGAGGACTGTGAAGTTCAAAGCGGAGTACGATAAGGCTGCATACTATTACCATAGCTAAGCCTTGCGAAATACAGTGAAAATTGGCGCTTTACCAATATGCAGAACATTGCAAAAAAAGCTTTTATTCCTACGATCATGATCATAAGTGTTGAGTATAGGAAGTCGCCAAGAAAGCCTCGAGGCTTGTATCGCTTACAGGCATCTGTAACATGTAGTAGATTCGACATTCTTAATCAAAGTATAAACATCGACCAAAAATATGTCCAGGAACATTTACAAAAGAAATTGAATTCGACTTAGAACCTCCTCTGCCCAACATTCTACACTTTCAACTGGTGGCATTGGCGTGATTCAATGTCCAAAATATCGTGCATAGTCAGGAAATGGTCAAACTGTCAACAAATCTAGGCAGATTAAGTAGCTCTTAAAAGTTCATGTAATAGCCCATTTAACGATTGCCCTAAATAAATTCTGATCCAGTTCTAATCCTTTGTTGTGACTTTAATACCCATGCCGCTCTACTGTTCACTTGATTGTTATATGATCGCTATTTACCACACTCTCTAAACAAAAAAAAACTATTTTATTGCCCAATGTCCGGTAGCAACAGCTCTAATTTCCATTTTAGGCGTAAAACTATTTCCCTCCTAATTTAAATGCCTTCTCGTGGGATGTCCATTACGGCTGTTTAGTGGGTGTCCATGGTTTCATTTCAAAACACACAAACTTTTTCCAAAGTTCAACCTACGGAAGTTCAACAAAGAATCAACGCGCAGCGCAGCGCAGCTCTTCGCATAGAAATGCAATAAAAATTGCATTCCATTCCATCGTGTTACCGGCAACAACAGCCAGCAACCTCAAACCCGCAGCACCATAGTCTATAATCAGATTAAACCATAATTGATGGCCGAAACGGGAAAAAAGAGTTAAAACCAGAATTAATAATCGAAAAGTCTGAGATGGCGGAAAACCCGTACCCGCTTAGCGCAGCGAAGAAATGAAAACCCAAACCTCAAACAGCGCACGCTCGTATATCTGCAAAATTTCGTAATTATTCTTTTTTTTTTTTTTTTTTTTATGCAGCACTGGTGAGCTGCAGCACGAGATCTGTGGCAAGTAGTAGAGAACCTGAATGCTGAGCTGAGCGTGTATTAGCTGATACCTACATAAATTAGCGGATTAATTATTTTTGTACCTTTGCCACATAACACACGGAGACAGCCAGCCAGCCAGCAGCACCAACTGTTGAAGAAGAAGAAAGGTATGCATGGCAAGAGGATTAGCACGAGCTGCGCTGACTACAATCACGGAAAAGTAAGGAAAAATCCTGAGTTGGGGCACGGATCATGGACCCCAGCATCAGGCATATTGTCCACCGAGGAGTGCAGCAGCGTACACATTTTTATGAGCACAACACAAACAGTGGAGTTGTTGATATGCGCACGAGACTGATTCGTATTCAGTGTTTATGATTGTGTGTTGGATTCGTGCATAATGACGGGCTGAGTGCTGCACTTGACGGATGTACTTAGTGGAGGAGAGAAGTGGAGGGTATGCTTCCATGTTTCTATTGGTAGCTGCGTTTGATTGATTGACAATCAGAGCCAGTTTTTCTTCGGAATAAAATCTCGGTGGCATGCATCTTGATTTTTTGATTATATCATGTATCTCCTTGTGGGTCCTAGGGCTTCTAGTACGCCTATGCACCATAGTGCACGGTTCCTAGCAAGTGTCTCAGCTCTCCTCAATTTTTCTCGAACAGCCGTGCCTTCTTATCGACTGTTCTGCGCCACGTTTTCCTCGGAGCACAAGGTATTCTGCCGTCCTGGGTTAAAGGGTTCCATTGCATAGCATGATTAGCTATGGAAATGCCACCTTTTCGAAACGTGTGGCCAAATCCATTGCCACTGACCCGTTCTTGACCCGTTCTCTGGTAGAGGTGTTCGTTGGAGATAGGATTGGGCCAGAAAATCCTTGAAATATTGCGCAGGCACCTATTGACGAACGTTTGCAGCTTTCTGGTGATAGTAGTGGTCACTCTCCTCGTGCGGCATCAACATAACAGCACAGATACAACGTTGGAGCGGAACAGTTTTAGCATGCATATCGGAATGTTAGCAAATCGAGCAAATAATGCGCTCCACTTCTTTTAGCTTTTTGACTCTTCAGATCTCAGTCGATTATGGTTCTCTTTATAGATTGACCTTTTCATACATTATTCGTGGGTCCAAATATGAAGGCAAGAATAGTGTTTAGAAAATTTCCTAAGGGTATGCGGAGCCCAATGTCGATTCCATGTTTTGGTAGATCCAAACCTTCAACATGCGGGGATTTGAAAAAACATTTTGTAGTTTAGACATTTTTCTGTTTTTAACTCGGGGACTTATTTTCTTCACTGCTCTCACCTCTCGTTTAGTAGATGATTTTTCTGAGATTTCAACTTGACGTTTCTTAGCTTCAATGGCCATAGCGTCGGTGTTTTCGGTAGCCTTCACATCAGTTGTCTCAAATTTCTTAGATAATTCCGACTCTTTAGCTTTTTCTTTTGACATCACGCCAGAAAGAGTGGGCATGGAAAGAGTATAAACTTTCTTATCTTCGCCTCGTTTTTGATATGTCCACTATCCTCCCTTTTAGGTTAGGTTAGGTTGAAGTGGCTGCCAGCTGGGAATCACCAACACGCTTAGACCAATAATAGGTCCATTGTGTTACCACGTGGATCATGGGAGAAAGTTTCTCTCTACCTACTCGTTAAACCATTTTGAGCTTCAGCCTTCAGAGATTCGAGTGGTTGTACATCTTCAACACAGAGTTTTGTTTCATTTTCCTTGACTTTGACTCAACAACTTCGGTGCTATCACCAAGCTCTATAGCTTCAGGCCGATCTTTTCAAAATCCTCATGCTTTACTTTTTAGCCCATTTAACTTTGGTCTTCGTTCTAGTCCTTCCAACCCTTTCAACAGCTAACGCTTCAGATGTTACTGCTTATTTACAGGCATATTTAGGAGCGGTAGCTACTTAGGTTGATTCAGACTCCTTAGCCGCTGAGTTTTGCTTCTAAAATAAATAAATATTTGGCGCAAGCAGCATGTTTCTCGGAGGTTTTACAGACGATCGTGAAAGTTATGTTTTAGCTTAGCTTTCTTTTTACTGCTTTGGCTTCGGTCATTTTTGGAATTGTTATTCTGTCGGGGCCTTTCTAACCTCAATAGCTTACGGCTTACATTGATTCTGGTTTTGATGTTTCAATAGGAGTTTCTCTGGCGTTCTGCTTCCAAGTATTATTTTCTTTTCTTTAGAAATCATTCCAGGCTTCCGTAGATTCTAAATATTTGGCTCTGACAGCGTCTGGATTAGGAGGGTTCTTCAGTTTTCTTCTTTTCAGGCTAATCAATGGTTATTGGCTTCCTTTGGCTCAATTTCATTGGATCTCACTTCAAAGACATAGTCCTGTAAAGGATAGCTTGGGATAATTTTCACTAGCGTTTAGCATGGGTTCTCAGCGTTGTTTCTTTTTAAAAATGTCAGCTTTAGCAATCGATTTTCCCGTAGCTGCCTTCTTGAGGCTAACACTGTTTTCTGTCGAACTTTGGAAACCTGGATTGCTCCATTGATCAATCAGTTGCCTACAACGGGACTATTGATTCTTAACCTTAAAGTACTAGTTTGCAGCGTAAATGTTTGCGGAAATAGGAAAGCCATTGGTAGTAAGTGGAATTTACAACACCACATGACACATTGAATCTATATATCCAATTTCAGAACAATGTGATCGTTTATTGAATGGGGTTCAAAAAAGCAGTATACCGCAACTACCTAAACTATGCCATAATTGAAATCTACACAGATGGTTGCAAAACGTCCGAGGGTAGGGGATTGGGTATGTTCTCCAATGTACCTCTGCTAAACGCAGCTCTACGACTTCCGGACCACTGCAGTATATTTCAAGCGGAAGTATCGACTATTCGTGAAGCAGCGCGCAGACTCTCCTTGTCTATCGACCTCTACATAGACAGTCAGTCAGCGATCAAAGCTCTGGAAAAGACAACGATAAGATCTAAGTTAGTTAAAGATTGCTCTTTTAACGAGATTGCGGACAGATGCAACATTACTGTGTGCTGGGTCGCGGGGCACAGAGATATTTCAGGCAACTGCAGAGCAGATGAACTAGCCCAACTAGGTACCGGTTTACCACTAACTGATAACAGAGAAGTACCGGCACCCCCAATAAATATAAACGATGAAACTTCGCATGCTCAACGAAGCACAAGCAATCGTAAACAACAGATGGAATAACTTAAGTACGTCCGTATTGTCCAGAAAGATCTGGCCTCTACTAGACGTAAAGAAAACCAAAAGACTCCTATTTCTAAACAGAAGGAATATAAGCCGCACAGTAGGAATAATTACAGGACACTACCTGATAGGTAGACATGCCATTGGAATGGGAGTCCTATGAAATGATTTCTGCAAAAGTTGCAGAGATAAGGAAGAAGAGGAAAACAACATTCATCTCCTTGGAACATGCCCAGCGCTAGTTACTCTGAGAAAAAGACTACTAGGTGAATACTTCTTTGAAGACCTTAGCGATCTATCTAGCATACAAAAAAACAAATACAAATATTTGGCGCAACAGCTCTTTAAAGTGCCAGGGCCTAGCTTCTCTCAACCACTCATGTTGTGTGCGTTATATTTGCCACACGAATGGAAGAGACCTACAGTTTAAAGCCGAATCCGAACGGCGATTTGAGAAGCCTTTTCGTGACAACAATACTCTCGGATGTTTGTCAGACGCTCGCGAGAGGTGGGACCGTGAAAAAACTTTTTGGTATTTTCTGGGATTCGAACTTGGAACCTCATGCGCAGTGATCCGACACGATAACCACTTACGCCACGGCGCCCACATCTATCTAGTATAGACATTGTAAATTTATATAGATTTATATCAAAATCTAACTAGTTTAGCTGAGACAACAGCTTACCCATCGCCCCCTCCTTACAAAGGGAAATAACTCATGCGGAGTACTCATACTCACCTGCAGCATAGCAATAGGTTCGATTGAATCAGTCACCATCCCCATCCCACTCCGTATTGGTCACCATCTACCGACAAGAGGCAGCAGTCACCTTCCAATGACGACAGATGACCCTCTCAAACCATACGAGACTAGCACTGGTAAAACACAACACCACGACTGCATCAGTGACAGGGATTGAGCTACTACTCTTATGCACCCCACTACCTACAGGGTGCACCTAGCTATTAAGGGTTCGATTGATTCAGTCACCCTATATAGCCAGACCTATTACCACAGTTCGACTGCACAATAGTACAAAGGTTCAATTGAATCAGTCACCTTATTAATCGTATGCACCCCATTACCTCCACGGTCTACCTATGCATGAAGGGTTCCATTGAATCAGTCACCCGACCTAGCCAACACCAAATGCATAGTAGTAGCAAGAGTTCGATTGAATCAGTCACTCTAATACTTTTATGTATCCCTACAACTTTGCGGTCACCCAGGCCCCACTACCAGCCAATGCAATTTGCACAACAGTACAAAGGGTTCGATTGAATCAATCACCCCAACACTCGTTTACACACTCTACCTTCCCGGTCGACCTTGACTTTAGGGTTGATTGAGTCAGTCACCCTACTTAGCCAGTATAGGCACACTAATTCTTAGACATAACCCTCCTGAGAAAGGTAAAGGTTCCCGAGTATCCGGTGATTCCTCCGGTACAACCTACGTGTGGTATCACAATGGACCTAAATGGTCTAAGTGTGCCCTGACTCTGTCAGGTCAGCCACCTTACCTAACCTAACCTAACCTAACTACCTAAACTAAGTACAAAGATCAGCTTGCCTCTACATTAGCAGAAGTCTGCGAACCATTCTTTTGGCAGTTTTGGGTATTCTGTTTTATCTGTTACCCCTAGACAAATTGCAGCTGGAGGACCTAGATTTGCGCCGTGGCGTAAGTGGTTAGTGTGTCGGATCACTACGCATGAGGTTCCAAGTTCGAGTCCCAGAAAACACCAAAAAGTTTTTCACGGTCCCACCTCTTGCGAGCGTCTGACAAACATCCGAGAGTATTGTTGTCACGAAAAAGCTTCTCAAATCGTCGTTCGGATTCGGCATTAAACTGTAGGTCCCTTCCATTCGTGTGAAAAATATAACGCACACAACATGAGTGGTTGCGAGAAGCTACTGGAAATGATTTCCCTTCGCACTAACCCTCGAAACCTCATGTCCGTACCGCTCTTTCTTCTCCCTCACCACCGCACCAACTACGGAAATTTCGAACCAATTTCCAGAATGTTACGCCTGGCAAATAACTCACAGAATACCTTAGACTTTCATTCGAGTCTATCCGCCCTTAGAAAGTCCCTGTACACCTCTTCATGAACTAACCAGTCCCAGTTCCCTCTCTAGTTTTTAAGATAGATTTTAAGACCTAGTTTAATAAAAAATGTGTGGGCCCCCCGGGGCCTAACAAAAAAAAAAAATAAATAAATAAATAAAAAAAAAAAAAAAAAAAAAAAAAAAATTTAAAAAAAAAAAAAATTGTTAAGCTTAGAGTTAAGGTCCCTCGTTGTTAGTTCTTAAGTTTAGATTTAAGCTTGCTTGTATTAAGCTAAATAAATAAATAAATAAAGCTAGGCCCTGGCACTTTAAAGAGTTGTTGCGCCAAATATTTGTATTTTTTTTTTGACCTAGATTTGAACATCCTCAATTCCAAGACCACTCCGAACTATCGCATTTGGAGCCATCACAGGACACTGCCTTAGGGACTTAGTGTAGACAGGTCAAAAGACTGGTCCTCGTCTCGCGGAAGGAGTAACTAGTATCCACTCGAAACGTTGTCTTCTTATCCACTAACGTGTTGACTGTTGAAGAGTTCGTGTTAGGTACAAAGTTTTCCGCATTTTTTCTAACAAAATCTTGGAAGCATGGTATGCAATCATTTCCAACAAACTCCACCTGTCAAGTATAGAACTCCTTTCATTTCAAATCTACAGATACGACTTGTTCAAAGTTTCTTTCTTCATCAGCACAGATGATAATTTCTCCTAGGTGCAGAATTACCTGGCGGCTCCCTGCTATACCTGCAACATTCACAACAAGAACAACGACGGAGGCAAGGTACAAACTCCACTTGGTGTTTTGTTTTCTGTGTAGGAACTCAGATTCAGGCTGGCACGTAGATGAATGTTAGGAGGCTGACGGTGATGATGATGATTACGATTGTGATGGCTGCCCTCTATGGCAATGTGGCTGGCGGCCTGGCTGCCTGGCTGACTGTGTGCGTACCTATGTATCTTCAGAACTAACTCTCCAATAATAATTACTATACGTTTACTTTGTGTTTGTAAAGATACTTTTGAAAATGAACTGTGTGCGACTTAAACCGGTTTTGTCCGAGAGCACAGACTGAAATTCCTAAAATGGTCTTCTCCAACCCGACTCTGAGACTCTCTCTCTCTCTCTCAGATGCTGTGTGGTGTTGGTATACCCATGGACCATAACACACGGATACCACACCTAGATGTTTCAAAATACCACTCTTGCAGTGCACACACCATCAAAGCTGGGTTTTGGTAGTACAAAATTATTAGTGGATAAGGGGTAACGATGACGAGTTGAAAATGAAAACCTCAACATGGTATGCTTATATGGACCCAGGTGTGAGTGCTGAGTGGTACACACTTGTCCAAATATCAATTCCAATAGGAGAAAAACACGAAAAAGATACTTTTTGTTGTTGTTGTGCTCATGCAAACATATTTGGAATGCCTGACAATCCCATGACCTGGTAGTGTGACCCATCTGTGCAGTGTCATATGGTAGAGGAGATTTGTGGTTCTAAGGAAAGTCTGGGTGAATTTTTGTATCTTCCTGGGAAAATAATGCTAGCCCTCAGGTTAGCTTCCCCCCACAGACAATGGAACTCTTTGTAGTGTCGCGCCAGTACACACAAAGATACAATCTAATGTCGTTTCTAAATTTGTAAATATTTGCCAGTTTGTCCAGGTTGCGCGCAATTTCCTAATCCATACACGAAATTGTTTGCGGATTCTAATTGATTTTATTTTCTTGCAAGAAACGGTTATGCGCAGGGCTGCGGTTACTACGTACATAAATGCAAACAACTGATAAAATAAATGATAAATTTTCTCAGAAGACAACCGTTAAGTGTGTGGGGTTAGAATTAGAGCCGTTTTGGAATTGGGGTGAGTCTGTTCAACTGAATCCAGCGGAATGATTGTGTTATTTACCACAAAGAGGGGGAGATAACGATGTTGATTGACAAGATTCATTTTGTTGCAGATAATTGCTCAGAGATGTCGCCCTAGTGGTGCATGATCTTATACAAACACCGAAGAAGTTTCGATCGACTTGGTTTGTGACTTCGAGTATCGATAAGTCTTAGCAGTTGATGACTTAACGAAATGTGTCTGAAAAAGCTGTTTGGTTCGTGTAGTAACTGAACGAAAGCGGTTTTCGTTCAAGAACTGATTATCATGTGTTGGAATCATGGATGAAATGAGCTTTCAACAGCTTTCAGTGAGTACAGGGTGGTGACACAAAGATGAACAATGCACGTAGTATGTTATTGCTTAATAATGTAAAAACTGTTCTGATCTTATTTCGGTTAAAATGTGCGGCAAATGTCTTGGTGTGGGCGCCGTGGCGTAAGTGGTTAGTATGTCGGATCACTACGCATGAGGTTCCAAGTTCGAATCCCAGAGAACACCAACAAGTTTTTTCACGGTCCCACCTCTCGCGAGCGTCTGACAAACATCCGAGAGCGGTTTCCTTCTTCTTGTTCAGATTAGTCTACGAGAATGATCTCGCCTGTGTCTGTAAGTTGAGTCTATAATTTGGGTTAGAAGACAGGTTCGGTGCCGTTTTAGTAGGTAGTGGCCAATGATGACATTGGTAAAGACTCTTAGATTGATTCTATTTAGGTTCAAATACATACATGCATACATTTTCAAATGGCCCGCTAATCCTTCATGAGGGTCGCGGGGGTAAGATGCTCAGGTGGACTCTCCATCCTTCTCGATCGTCCGCCATTGACTACAACTCATCAGGAGGAATCCCTAGACGGCTCCAGGAGAGATGTCGGACTTGGTCCAACCATCTATTTCTAGGCCTACCGCGGGGTCGTCTACCTGATGGCACGGCCACCATGGCACGTCTTTGAAGCCGGTCTGGGGGCATACGCACTACGTGACCAAACCATGATTTTTTAAAACTTTCATTTAAGGACTGGTGAGAAGACTTATTGCACAAATTTTAGATGGAGATGATGATGACAATCTGACTTCATAAGTTCTAGCACGATGACTCTCTTATAATAATAAGGAATTGCTGAAGAAGTTCTTACGTAGTCAGGGGAGGATAGAGGGAAAGAAAATGATTGGAAATCCTAGGCCATAAAAGTTATCACAAAGCTGAATAAAGGAAAGCTTTTTTTTTACAGGTTTGTGGCCACGCCTATATGGTGATCTTTTGTGCCAGGGACTAACTTTTAAGACAGCAGTACTTCTACTTTCCTTATAAAAGCGATAAATACGGGCGCTGAAAAGAGCTTTTTCATTCAATTTCATTCAAACTGAATGATTTAGTAGTATTTCACAAATTTAAGCAAAACTTTTCCATACTTTTCAATTCAATCACCAATTTTTCAAACAATAAAAAAAAGTTTTAAACCAGATTGACTGGGGATCGTTTTGTGGAGAAGCTTTCACTTTGCTTTGCATAATTCTCACCAAAACACGCCAATGATCTCCTTAGGGAAAAAGTTTCTCCTAATTCTACACAGAGCTGTACACTCATATAGTATATGTTCGGCGGTTTCGTCCTTTTTTAAGCAGAGGCGGCAGATGATATCCTCCAAGGTGCTCATTTTATTGACGTGGTAGAGTTATTATCAATGACTGGTAAGGAAGCTCACAAGCCTTCTTAAATCGTTTCTGCTATATTCAAGGCTACCAACTGGTTTCTTTGGAAGAGTTGGACAGTTCTTTTAGCTTGTCTGAGACCTTGGGAGTTATTCTAGTGAGAAATGCACATGTTGCGTTTCCAATTATTTAGGGTAGATTCAAAGGCAGAATCAGATATTCCGCAAAATGGTTCGGGTCCAGTGAACATTTCAGAGGAGCCGATCTGTAGTTTCGTTGGCGCAATACCTACATGACCCGGTACACCCCACAATTTTACTTTTTTATATCGGGCCAAGTTTTGTAAACTGTGGAAGCAGCTCAGTACGGATTTCGAACTGATCAGGGGGGGAAATCAGTGCTTTAAGCGCCGTTTGGCTGCCGGTGAGTACGTGTGGATAGTGGCACCTTTTTAAGGCTTGGGGCAAGTTTATACTAGCACAAGTCTCGATAGCGCACTGCTCGGCCTGGAAAACTCTGAGACTTTTTCCAAGCGGTTTTCGAAATTTTATAATTGGGTCCCTACATTCCGGCGCCAACCCATGTATCCATTTTTGATCCGCCGGTATAAGACACGATTCCTTTTGGATCAAGCAGCGGTCCGCCATTATTCCATGTATCACGGCTTGGGATCTCAATCTCAAACCTTCTACCGAAGTAGAGTGATTTAGGCATAAAGTCAGAAACCGTGCTAAGCATATCTAGCTCGGGGAAGTCCGGTAATAAATCAATGAGGTCCGCATGATCCCATGTACTATTAACTCTCGACTCTCGAAAGGATTCCATTGCATAGCATGGTTTGAACTGTCACCCTTTCGGAACGTGTTACCAATCCACTGCCACTTCCGTCGTTGGATGGCTGTGCCTATTGGTTCCTGGTTCTCTCGTAAGGTGGTCGTTCGAGATACGATTCGGCCAGAAAATCCTTAAGGTATTGCGCAGGCACCTATTTGCAGCTTCCATGTGATAGTAGTGGTCACTCTCTACTCTCCACTCACTTGGGGATCTGCATTGCGATTGATCGGGAAACTACTGACTGCTCAAACCTTGACTTCGGTCAGTAGCGCAACAATCAAGTTCGTGATGAAGTGCTTGCTTTACCTACTAGTGGTGGTCCCCGGGCAGCTATACGTATAAGCCCTTATACGTATAGGCTAAAATTGCAAGCAAATTGTTGTCTAGGGCCTTGATTCTAGACTAGGTAACGTGGGCCAGCAACCTACGTTACAGAAAACCGACCGCTACAGAAGCCGACACTATGCCTCGGATAAGGAATGATCACATGTTGACGACTAGGGTTAACATTGGCTTAACTAAGAAGAAATGAAGAATGTTCTTATTAAAGTTACTCAATCAGAAGTATGGAAATCATGACAAATGAATTATTTTTACCATGTTTAACAAGTATTGTAGATAGGGTAAAACAATTTGAAAAAGCATTAAACAGATCTGGAAAGACCAAGCAAGGACGACTCTTCACAAAGTGTTTGCATACAAAAATAGGAAGGTTAGCTGCATCGAACTAGTGCAGACTGCACTCGGATCTCAAAAGGATCCATTGTGCTCCCCTGACGTGGAAGGTTAGGTTAAGTTAGGTTAGGTTGGCTGTCCACACGAGAGTGCAGACACACTTAGACCAGTGAAGGTCCTTTGTGATACCATGGATCAAACCATTAGGCCACTCAGGGACTAACAAAACCAACCGGAGCTTTTGATTAAGCGATGGATGCTCATGACGTCCAAGGACGCCAGATCGCAGAGGTCGTCAAGGAAGGGGGACCCTAGATGCAGCATTCTTTTATGCGACAGGGCTGGACATGTGCATAAGAGGTGAAGGATGGTTTCCTCCTCCTCCTCGTCTCTACAGCTTCTGCAGAAGTCGTTGGAGAAGAGACCAAGTCTTTTGGCAGATTGGCCTATAAGACGGTGAGAATACCGACAACGCAGCTGATTTGTGTACGCTTTAACTTGATCAGATCGGCACTACGTTTTTGATCCAGCTTAGGCCAGATCTGTCTCGAAATGTGACACGTTGAGCCGTTTCCCCATCTGAGGTTGGCCGTGCTAATAGCGTTCAGCTTTAGTAGATACTTACATGTAGCGAGGGGCATACCCAGGGCTTGCCTTTCAGGGAAAATCCTTAGAGTGGCACCCTGTCTGGCGATGTCGTCAACCCTGCAGTTACCTGGAATGTCTCTATGGCCGGGCACCCAGCATAGGTGAATGTTGAACTGCTCTGTCATCTCCGTAAGAGATAGACGACAATTTAAGACAGCCTTTGAAGTGAAGGAGAACGATTCCAGGGACTTGCTTGCCGCTTGGCTGTCAGTGAAAATGCTAATATCCCTGACAGATAGTACATTACATTTCAGCCAGGACAGGGCTTCCTTAATTGCCATGATTTCCGCCTGGAAAACGCTACAATGATCAGGGAGGCGGAAAGAGATCTTCAGATTGAGCTGTTCGGAGAAAACACCACAACCCACCTCACCCTCCCCTGACGTGGAAACTTCTGGCTGAAGCACTGAAAAGTTAGAAAAAATAAACAAATTAGCTAGAGCTCTGTGGTGTTGGAGCGGGCCCCCTCTAAACCATTCTGAAAGAGTTATGGATTTCAGGATGGTGGTTGGTGGCTTATCAGACAGGTCGCCCAGATGATTGAAGAAATACTCTCCGAGAGTGAAGTAGTGATCCGTATCCTCTTCTGCGTTTGTGCTGCAAACGAAGGTCTGGTATAAATAATTGACAACATTCCGCTGCCTATAGGATTTGGTCCAATATTATTTTTAACAAACTAATTATTTGATTCGAATATGTTGGAAGTCCTGAGATCTTATAGAAGTATTTGATTTACTAAGCACGAGGGTTAACGAATATGATACCAATTCAAAGAGCTGTCAGTTTAAATATTGCTTAAATAAACTGTCTCGCCTTACGGTTGTAATCTTTAAAGTTAACCTTAATATTTGATATTGCATTAAGCTCACGTTGGTCGGATTAAACATTCTGAGTAACCAGATGCAAATTGTTAATATTTCTGGGAACTGTTGATGCAAAATGTAAACACATGCTTGTAAAACTTGTATACTCTGGGTGATAAAATGTATGACTCCGACGAATAATAAAATTCCTCAGTTATCACTTTAAGATGTCAATTATGAGCCCAATAATTTATTACGTAATGAGAGTGTCAGAAAGTTGAAACCCTATCTGTTATTTATTGAATTTAATAATTCAAGTATCCTTCCTATACTTCCTCCTATACAGAGATCCCTTATGAATCGAAGTAAGGATCTTCGAATTTCATTGCGCAAAGGGAGGTATTATCTGCCTAATAATTCTTGGGGACTTTTGTATAATTGGACGAAAAGACTTCTAGCAAATTATTATGACAATGATTGTTATTCATTGATGGCTCGGAGAATAGAAGAGTGTGCGAGGAACTAAACATATTTAGCTTCGAAGTTCTAATGGTTCGCTTTTCAAAGGTCTGTTCCAAAAGCGGCTTATAAAATATGATCGAAAGACTATTTATATGATAACCACTACCTTGTTCAAGCCCAATGTCAATTGTATCCTAAAACCTTCAATTTCACAAGAAAATGTTGCACTTCCTGTTCCTTCACTTGGCTAGAACCATACGTCCCTCAAACCTTTTCAGTCAAAACGGAAACAATTTCACTTTCAATCGCCTTCATATCTCAATGCAAATTTCTTCAACTAAATCCAGGTCTAATCCAAATAAGTCAGCAGCACGCCAAAATTTGTTCAGTCGACATGAAATTAATTCGTTCAAATTGGCCAAAAATCGAAGTGAGTATTAACGCTTTACGTATTGTTGTTGACGCCAGTAGAAGTTCATATGGAACATGGGATTCGACGTGCCAAGCATGCACAGTGGCTCATCAATTCGCTGCCATTTCACTTTAAATTATTACGGCTAATAACAGCGGGGATTCTAATCATATTTGTTGTACCTATGAAGTTGATTTGAAAAAAAAAAGCTTTACTTCATGCCGCTGATGATGAGAAACTAGAAGCAGACAATGGGGTCTTCTGTGGGATCAAACATTTGAAACACGTACTTTGTTCGACGAGCCATGCTGAGTGAATATTTAGGCATTTTTCTATTATACATATAATTAAGTTGTATTTTGGTTGACTATTTAGTATTAAAGTGTTATTTGCAAATAAATCGGGGAGTTCTTGGTAATTTGGTAGTTAGAATGGTGCCATTGTTGGTAGGAGGGAGGTGTGAATGAAATGGATTCGAAGAAGTATCTGCTTGTTGTGTGGTAGTATCTACAAGTGGCATTGATGGAATTTTAACATTATTGAGTCATGGACAGAGTATACTAATTCGATAAAAATCTAGTAATTCAAAGAATCCCAAGGAATTGGCAATAAATTGTTAAACCTATTGAAAGAATGGTCGTTTTTATTGCGCAAACTTAAAATCGCTTACTTGTAGAATTTATATTAGTGACCTCTGTATAAAGGATATGATGCAAAACAGGATGTTTGATTATTATAGTCGCCAGGGCTATCTACAGCCTGACACTCATAATACTTGGCAACAAGAAACATATCAACTTCATAAATTACTACAGATAATGTACATCCGAAAGTAATAACATTTTCCTGCGGCTCCGCCCATGCCCTGAGAACCAGTATAAGGGTATTAATAATCCCTTTGGCACGAGCAAATTATAAAAAAAAAGGACTGGTTCCTAGGAAGTGAGCAAGATATCAGTTTGATAACCTGCGATTGGGTTAACAAATTTACATTGAAGTTATGCTTTAAGAATTTCTGAAATAGTCCGAATTTGAGATCCAGTAAATTTTAAGTAAAGCAATATTTAGGATGGAGTGAGATATTTTAAGTAGTCTTGCAATAACATTTTGCTCGAAACAGATCAAGGTGCTAATTTTATGCGACTGACTTTGATATGAAGTTGCCACAGTAAACGAAAACGCATAATTTATTTTTGGAAAGGATGTGATGGTTACAATGAGGGTTTCTTTGAATGGGTTGACCGCCAGACAGAGGGTTGATTTAGTTCTAAAAGAAAAGAAATTCGAGAAAGAAAACAGACTCAGAGAAATTCGATTGAAGAAATTTGTTAAGAATGAGCAACGTCTACCAAGTTATGAAAAACAGAAAATTCTCTGTAACGCCATATTGCCTTTCTGGGTCTGACACCAATACGAAACCCCTCATTAGGCATCTGTTTTCCAAGCGGAGACTTATGCAAGCCTAATGGGCATGAGCCATGTTGTAAGGAAAAGGTGGAAGGGTCGGAGTATCTGCGTCTGTGGTGAGAATCATGCTCACTTGCTCAATCATTTAATCAATACCGAAATAGTCCAGTTTATCTAAATCCTAAGCCGCCAGCAGCAAATGCAGAAGACCAGTGGCAGCGTTGCCAACAAGCCATCAGAGATGCCGCCTCTGATGTACTGGCTTTCTCTCGGCCACCACAACGAAACCCCCCTGGATTGATGAGGAATGCCGGCAAGCACATGCAGCTAAACAAGAGGCGTACAAAGCGGCGCTGCATAGAAGGACTAGAGCTGCTTACGAGCTCTACGTGCGTAGGAGAAAAGAGGAATATCGACTTCTCAGAAAGAAGAAAAACGAGCATAAGAAGCGCTCGATCGAGGAGATTGAGAGACTTTATTGCAGGAATGATGTTCGAAAATGTTACCAAAACGTAAAAAGAACATGCCAGGGTTTCAAAGCCAGAGCAGAAGCCTGCGGGGAACCGCAGTCGGTGCTGAGGATATGGAAGGAACACTTCTGCAGACTGTTAAACGGCGATGATGATCAATATTCCGCTGTCAGGCAGAATGAGCCATTCAACAGTGATGATGGCAGTCAAGATTCCCGTCAAACCGATCAGAATGAAGTGAGGATAGCGATATCTAAACTCAAATCCAACAAAGCTGCTGGAGCCGACGCCTTGCCGCTGAACTTTTCAAGACAGGAGGAGATGAGCTGGTAAGAAGCATGCACCAGCTCATCTGTAAAATCTGGTCGGACCAAAGTATGACCGATGAATGGAACCTCAGCATCGTTTGCCCGACCCTGAAGAAAGGAGACCCTCTCAATTGCGCCAACTACAGAGGTATAAGTCTCCTAAATATCGCATATAAGATCCTGTCTACCGTACTATGTGAACGCCTAAAACCGATCGTCAACAACCTGATAGGTCGTTATCACTGCGATTTCAGGCCGGAAAAGTCCACCATTGACCAAATATTCACACTACGGCAGATCTTGGAAAAAGCCCATGACTACAAAATCGATAGGCACCACCTCTTCATCGATTTTAAAATTGCCTATGAGAGCGTGTATAGAGACAAGTTATACAGAGCCATGTCTAGTCTTGACAGCCCTGCCAAGCTCGTCCGTTTGTGCAGAATGACGATGGAGAACTCTCGCTGCTCCATCAAAGTCGGTAAGAATATCACCGAACCGTTCGATGTCAGGAAAGGTCTTAGACTATCATGCGATCTCTTTAACATAGTACTTGAGAGAATTGTACGAAACGCATAGGCCAATACCGGAGGTACAATCTTTTTCAAGTCTGTACAACTACTCGCTTACGCCGATGACATTGACATAATGGGAGGAACTCAGTGGGTCGTCAATGGGGCATTTACGAGTATTGAGATCGAGGCAGCAAAGATGGGTTTAGCGGTCAATGAAAGCAAGACAAAATATATGCTGTCTACAAAAAAGGACACCCAACATCGGCGTCTTGGACAGAACGCCACAATAGACGGATATAATTTTGAGGTAGTAAAGGATTTTGTCTACCTAGGCTCTATGGTCAGCTCATGAAATGACATCAGTAGGGAGATCACACGGAGAATTACTCTTTCCAATCGTTGTTTCTGTGGGCGCCGTGGCGTAAGTGGTTAGTGTGTCGGATCACTACGCATGAGGTTCCAAGTTCGAATCCCAGAAAATACCAAAAAGTTTTTTCACGGTCCCACCTCTCGCGAGCGTCTGACAAACATCCGAGAGTATTGTTGTCACGAATAAGCTTCTCAAATCGCCGTTCGGATTCGGCATTAAACTACTGTAGGTCCCTTCCATTCGTGTGAAAAATATAACGCACACAACATGAGTGGTTGCGAGAAGCTAGGCCCTGGCACTTTAAAGAGCTGTTGCGCCAAATATATATATATATAATCGTTGTTTCTATGGGCTAAGACGGCAATTGAGTAGCAAAGCCCTATCTCGAACTTCTAAGGTAACTCTTTATAAGACATGAATCATCCCAGTCCTGCTGTATGGCGCAGAGGCATGGGCTTTGACAAAACCGGATGAGGATGCCCTTGGTTATTTCGAGAGAAAAGTTCTTCGAGCGATCTTTGGTCCCGTCTGCATAGACGGTGAGTGGAGGAGAAGGTACAATGCCGAACTATACGGCCTGTACAAGGACATCGACTTAGCCAGAAGAGTTCACATACAGCGACTAAGATGGCTGGGTCATTTAGAGTGGATGGAGCCCAACCTTCCCGCTAAGGAAGTCTTCGAATCCACCCCGGACGGACGACGCAGTAGAGGACGACCTCGCGGTAGGTGGCGCAAACAAGTGGAGGGGGACCTCAACCAACTTGGTGTGCGCAACTGGGGGTAGCTGGCTCGTAACCGTCCTGGCTGGAGATATTTGTTGGTTGAGGCCCAGGTCCACCGCGGACTGAAGCGCCACTTAAGTAAGTAAGTAATTTGGACGAGGGGCTGAATTCTCTGACTATTGTCTGGGTCCCCGTTCTCGCTGGAATCATACTGAACAAAATCTTTTATGAGATTGCTAAGCAGGGCTGAGAGAAAGATTTCTTAGAATCTGAATATGTTTTGGGTCTCGGTTAGAGTTTCCATTAACGATTGGGTTTTTTATGAACACAAATCTGTATAGTATGAGTCCCTAGGATATAGGGAGACTAAGTGGATGTCTCTAAGAAATCGAATGTCTGTAAGAAATCCGCGGCATTCTTACTGTTTCTCAGGGCACTTAGTTTTTGCTTAAATATCTTAATGTGCTAGGCTTAACTGAGATTAAAGTCTGTGACGCTTGTATAGAGGACGACAACACTGTGGAACAATTTCTCTGCGAATGTCTTCCGTTTGCTCGTATCATGTGGCAAATATTAGGTGCTTATGTGGTGAGTTCTGGGGTCGTAAGCTCCTTATCACTGAAGAGCTGGCATATAAAAGGCCTTCTTAGGAAGACAAGACAATTTCATTTGAATGAAAGAACCAGGGTTTTTACTTCTTGGCAATGAACCAGCTACGTCTGAGTGCAGGAGGTGATAAGGAGACTGAATCTATAAAAGCAGACCTTCGGAAGTTTTCTAACGAATCTATGTCTGTTCATTTGAAAAGGTATAAGAACATTAGAGATAAGTCAGCTATATTAAATCGTACTTGTGGAGGCGAACCCCACTGGCAGATCAGTAGAAATGCGGTAAAGTGGGAGGGTTATGATCCCTTGTTTTCGGATTATAACTTCGCTGGAAAGGAAGAAGAAGGAGAAGATTAAATCGTCCATGTGGCCGAATCAAACTGACGAGCTAACTAAAGCTTAGAATGACAGAGTACACTTAAAATTCCAGTCTCATGAATGATTGGAGAAATGTTCCATTCATGATATTTTCCACAGACCCACGCAGAGCACAAATGATCAAACTTTTATCAGAATTTGAACTGCAAAGATCTACTGATACTGAAAATATTGAAAGCCGTGAATAGGCATCTAAAATATTGGCCTTCTATAAACCAATATATTTCTTCGTATTAAAATTATACCTACTTCAAATGGACTATTAAACTTACACGTCTTGAAGCAGGAGAGAAAGAAGCATCCCTCGGAGAAGAAATTCATCCTCAAGCCAATCATAACAACACGCACTTCGAAAACATTTTGGGGTGAATTTGAATTTGCCCAGGTGTAAGAAAAATGCGAACGAAAGTATGTAGCACTCTACACAGTGACCAAGTAGTAGCTAAGATCCGTCCGGAACTTTTGGTTCTTCTTCACCACTTGGTCGAAGCGTTTGTGTGGTGGATCGTCTCTTTTACATGTTTCCTGCTCGCCACGACTTCCACAGATTGACATCCCAACTAAACCTCCAGTCAAAGACTGTTCAACAAGACTTAGGGCTTCGCATTTAACAGAGCAGAAGGCAGACATGCAGTCGTATGAAGGGTTACTTTTGTGAATAATTTTCTGTATGGACTAAGAATGTAGATGATGAGCAAAGCCTTGTTTGAAATGGTTATTCTCCTTAAGAAAAAAAAGTTCGCTGTTTCTTTAATGTATCAGTTGAGATATAATACTTGTGGGCGCGCGCCGTGGCGCAAGTGGTTAGTGTGTCGGACCGCTGCGCGTGAGGTTCCAAGTTCGAATACCAGAAAACACCAACAAATTATTTCACGGTCCCACCTCTCGCGAGCGCCTGACAAATATCCGAGAGAATTGTGGTCTCGAGAAAGTTTCTCAAAATGAATTGCCCTTCGGATACGGCACTAAACTGTAGGTCCTTGCATTCGTGTGGAAAATATAATGCACACAACACGAGTGGATGCGAGAAGCTAGGCACAGGTACTTATTGAGACAGGGTTTTAAGCATTACAACATTTACATTTTTGTATGCCTAGGCTCCTACTAAAGTAGGATCTATTCTACATACTAAGCCTCAGTTCCTTTTTCTGCAACATCAGCAAAGTTTGATGTTAGGTTTCAGTATCGGACAAACGGGGGTAATAATCGAAAGCCTAACTATCAATACGATACATGTTCAGTCATGATTGTCACCCTTATGGTTTGTAAACTAAGCCACAACCACTCAATGGAACTCGTCAATCACCAGCTAAGATCTCATCACCATATGGACATCACAAAGCTCTCTAGTTCCGTTGATGAATCACAACCACAAGCCACACCGAGTTCGAAAACATACTATGCCAACGGTTGGCATCTCCACGGTTAAAGTGTTTTTTTTTTTTTTTTTTGGGATAAGGATCACTTCACATTTTTTATTGCTTCATGCCCTCTATCATCGTTGCAAAGTTGCGTTCCAGGAACAGTACCTGTTTTCCATAATTGTAATGTCACACAAATGCTCGAATAAATTTCAATATATAATTACTACGACAACGAAGCAAACAGGTGGATTGTGTGCTAAAGAGAACTCTGCGGCTCTACACAATGTTATGCATGAAAGAGTCCTACAACGCATGTACAGAGGGAGATTTTTCCTGTTTGCTTCCCAAAGGAGTTGGCCTCATAAAAAACTACTCCTATGAGCATCAGGTTTTTTCCTTTCGACAACCATGTGGGCGCGATGGTTGTTGGCTTCCTTCCTTCCGAGTATCTCAATTGCTTTTGCTCTACACCCTAATGTGGTAATAACTCATTCGAACTATTTTTGTAACGGTGAACGGGTTAATGTACTGCTTTTGCGCCCCCGGCTTATAATGCTGGCCACTGCTGCTACTAATTACAATGTTAGCTTCACTCTGTCACATTTTTAGTTCCGAAATAAATCAGTTGAGCTAGCTAGAGAGAAGTTTTAGATCGGATATTCATCATACACACAGTTACATAGATACAGAGTCACACGGGGGGAAGAATCACAAAGCGTGGTAATTATTTAACGACCCAACGCCAGAAAGGAACACCAAATTCACGCCTCGCTAGTTCCATTGGACGCTAGACTCTGCATATGTGTGATGTGACACCGACCGGTCTGAAAGGCACCGGCACCGGCTCCAGCACCAGCGACGTAGTCGTCGATCGAAGTGGGTTACCGAATTTTTCCACCACTCGCACTCGCTCAATTGCAATTAAAATTAAAATTTAAACAAAAAAATTGTAATAAAACGATCGTACATCGGTTGAAGTTTATTTGTCAGAACAATAGATACGCATACACCAGTCGCTACCCATGGTCGTATCGCTATGTAGTTTGTGGCTCGTGATAAATAAATAAATTAAAACATTTATCATCATCTCTGGGGTGTGGATGGTAAATAGATATATTTCTCCCATGTGGGTGGCTGGTGGGAAAAATATTTTCCAATGATAGTGCGAAATTTTCACATTACCACAATGTATCTCATGATCGTTTAATTACACCAGCCAAAGCCAATTTGTTGCAAAGAACAAGTGAAGGATGGAAAGTGAACTTATGTACATATATGCGCATTTCGAATGTATCTATGCCTGGGAATATGCTTGACACAATTTTTTCGTCTAGCGAAGAAAAAAAAATACTTTTTCAGATCTGTCATGAGATACGAGCACCAAATTAACATACATTTGACACTGGCCAATAAATTGCATTCGAAGTTCAATTTTCGTCTAGAATCTAGACGCAGATATGTTCATTTGCATATTATGCGAAGCGAAGCTCGAAGGGTGGAGTTTGCAGCATTAATTCAGCACAGCGGCGCTATAATGAGAGTGTGCGTGAGCTTGGCTGCGGGTAAGTGGTGATCAATAATAGATCATTATCCGCGCGTTTCTCTGCAGCCACAGGTAGAGTTAATGACGCCTAGAAAAAGTGTCCACTAGTGGTGGTCATCTTTCTATGAAGAGGAGAGGAAGGATGTAATTGCACTTGTGCGCAGAGTGTAGAACTTGTTTTGGAGGATGTAAATCGCCGGAAATGGTTTGCCAGCGAGACTTGATTGGATTTCAACGACGATGATCGGAAGGAGTGGGGATAATTAATGTGTGTCGCGTTTCACTAATAAAAGAGATCAGGTTAGGTGGACGATGAAATTCTTACATTCATTATATTATGTGAATCCTATATGCACAGGTGATTGAACTAATTGTATAGCGAGTCATGTGAGGACTAAGGTGCTGTCAGGTGACTGCTGGATAGATGTGGTGAAAAGGAGATGTCGGTAATTGACTTTTCGCATATTTTTGCGTTATTTTCAGCGCACATTCTGATGGTTCAATTGAGACTTAGATAATGTTGGGTACTTGGATTGATGAAGCGGCCCTAGCTAATGATTTGGAGGGACAGAGTAAGTCAATTGCATAAACGATTTTTTTACTCAGTGGCAATCGGTTGGGTGCGGCAGTTCCTAGGCTATTTTGTTCGGCTTATCAAGCATCCAGTAAAAGCTCGTTTAGGGTAAGTTTAAGGATTTATGCTTTTATTATCTTTAAAATACCCTGGAACTATTTCACATTTAATGAATGCATTTGGTTTTAACCAATCGTTAGCGATGTCTTCAGTAAATTTCTTATATTGCCATCAAAAGAATGTTTTGGAAATGCACAGTGCTAGAGGTAAGACTGGACGAGCTGTGTATACACCTTTGCTTTTCCACAGTCTACCATGCTAAACACTTTTTGGAAGAAAGCTACAGCTACAAGCACCATGTAGTCATTTGACCCGTAAACATCATGCACTGAATTCTAGTTCGAAATTGTGGTCGAGCTTAATCTACGGTTCACCGATTTGGCAAGGGAACTGCGACGGGAGCTCTGTCAGCTTTAAGATGGTTGCCACGGAAAAACCCATTCCTTTTTATGACCTTTGCTAGGGCAGTATATCAACGAAAGTGTTCAGCCCATCACCATCTTCCTACGCTACTAGATTCAGAGACAAACTTCAGTGATAACCGGAAAATACCCTTCAAATAGGTCAATGCAACTGTCGTCATTCAGTTTTTTTTAAAGACGGTCAACGACATGTGAGTTCGAACTTATCGCTGGAAGACGCGTTATCTGAGCGCGGAAGATTTCATACAGATTGTTCCGATGACGGTAGCACCAATGCTAACAAAAAGATTGCACAAAACGAGCGTCAAAATTATTGCTGGTAATAAGCTGTGCATACAAGCCACATTGGACATCGATGTCCAACTCAACAAGTGCTACCCAAATCTATCTGTCTATCTATCTAGATGAGAAGAAAGAATCAGATCTTCTGCTTTACCATCGAAATAAGTTCTGACGGCAGCTCCAGAAATTTCTTCTGCTTCAAGTAATGTTCTCTTTGCCTACATTCCCTTCACTAACAGGATCCAGTCTTGGTAGAACCACTTGAGGAAATCGAATTCCTCAAAGACGAAATACTTGCTCGGGGTAGCTCCGATACATCCCTGTGCACGTTAGTTCAATAAAGTCAAAGACTTTCGCTAAAGATATCATCCTGCCAAAGGACCTATTGGTCGAACATGTAAGATGTGCTTGTCTTGGCATATGGGATCGATTTGAAGAAGTTCTACAAAAAGTTCGCAAGGAACTATAAAATGAAGAGGCTTCCTGGTTGATATTGTCTTCTTATTTATTCTCGACATAAGTAAGGTAAAATAGGTCATAGCCTCAAGATCTGCGAATTACTCGTATGTGAACGAGTAGATACCTTCACAAACTCCCAGGGTAAAATGAGAAGAAGTAAAGAACATAAGTAGTCGCGATGTTATCGAACCGGCCAGTTATCTACAGGCTTCTCCAACTGCATTCTTTCACAAGAACTCATCGATATACCTCATGCCCCTGCAGGCAAAATTATTCGTCACTGTGGATCTACAAAAGCTGGTCAATGGGGATGGTCACTACAATACCATAGCTGCTTTCTCTCAGAGAAAAAAAAAATTCTAAGAACCGACTCTGCTTCCTTTCCTTATGTATTGACAGCTAGGATAGCTCCATCTTCTTCTACTTCCTATTTCTGCGAGGTTATGATCCGAAAACAAGCGATACTTACTCTCCCACTTCATCGCATTTCTACTGATTCGCCTATTTGACCTCAGAAAATATCGGCAGGCCTCCCTACTTTGGATCACTCGGTTACTGGACTAATGAGCCAGGTCTAAGACAATCCAAACGATTAATCAAGCCTTATTCCCCTTATTCCTACAAGGAAATCCTTAACTTAGATAGGGAAAGCATTAGGAACCTCGTGAGCTTTCTAACTAGCCATCGCGGTCTGAGATACCACGTTAACAAGTTGAACCTGTACCAAGAGAAGGGCTGTCGGCTATGCTTAGCGGAGGATGAAACATCCGGTTAAGGAAACATATTCTCCACAAGGAGATACTTTCTTCAGTCGAACTGAAATGCTTCACTACTAAAGACATATGTACTCACTTTCATAAGCGAGGTAGTACATCTGTTAGATTAACTCCAACCCTCCCATACAATAGATCTTTCACGTCGCAGTGTCGTTGCCATGCGGGCATGGGTTGTACAAGAGGAAAAAGAAAAAAAAATTGCAGCTTGAAGCTCTGCCCAAATATTGGTGGCATTGTGGTATTTGAGTAAGAAATTAACTTTGGTTAGTAGATTAACTTATTCGTCGAGTTTGTCCATTTTCACTAGTTTTCGAAGTCCAAATGTCTTAGAAAGCCCACGTACTTTGTTGACAATCATACAAATAAATAAAGTTAATCTTTCTTTATTCTAGAGAGCAACAACTCGACATATGCTTAGACAATCTTCACTGGAGACCGGTCGTATTTTATTAAAGCACCATCTAGTACCGGAATTGATGTATAACTCGATATGATAAATAATTAACTGAACTAGCTGGCTGTAGACCTATGAATATGGTATGTTCTCTAATCCCTTCCGACTGCAGGCATGCGTAGGTGTGCACACAGATAGCCGAGGCCTATTCAGTCTTTTGACATTTTCTTAGTAACAACCGTCGAGCAGAATACAGAATTACAGAATACTGCTGCCCAAAAAACAATTGAAAAATTAAGTATACTTAATGTAATAGACCATTTATATACATGCATACATTTTCAATGGTCCGCTAATCCTTCATGAGGGCTGCGGGGGTAGAATGCTCAGGTGGATTATCCATCCTTCTCGATCTTCCGCCATTGACTCCAACTCTTCTTCTTCTTCTTCTTCTTCTTTCTTTTATCAGCGAGGTTATGATCCGAAAATAAGGGATCACAACCCTCTCACTTCACCAAAATCAAAACAAATATTTGGCGCAACAGCTTTTTAAAGTGCCAGGGCCTAGCTTCTCGCAACCACTCATGTTGTGTGCGTTATATTTTTCACACGAATGGAAGGGACCTACAGTTTAATGCCGAATCCGAACGGCGATTTGAGAAGCTTTTTCGTGACAACAATACTCTCAGATGTTTGTCAGGCTCTCGCAAGAGGTGGGACCGTGAAAAAACTTTTTGGTATTTTCTGGGATTCGAACTTGGAACCTCATGCATAGTGATCCGACACACTAACCACTTACGCCACGGTGCCCACTTCACCGCATTTCTACTGATCCGCCTGCGGGGTTCGCCATTGACTCCAACTCATCAGGAGTTGGCTCCAGGAGAAATGTCGAAATTGATTCAACCATCTATTTCTAGGCCTACCGAGGGGTCGCTTACTTGACGGCACGTTTCGGAAACCGGTCTGGTGACATACGCACTACATGACCAAACCATCGAAGCATAGATCGTTCTGTTCGGAGAAGAACTCTTAGCTGTTCAACATTGAGCCGCTACTCTGGTGTTGCGCACTCGATTTCTATTCTTATTCCAGCAACACCGCGAAGGAACCTGATTTCAGCAGCTTGTATCCGCGATCTTATTCTTTCGGTCACTACCCAAATTTAATGACCACAGGTGAGACTTTGAACATACACCGAGTTGAAAACCGATAGTTTAGCTTGAACACTAAGTTCGGCCTTCCTTATAACAGATTGACCAAGCTCTCTCAAAATTGATCCCGCCTGACCAATTCTACAGACGATTTATTCTTTGAATAAAGCTTAAGGACGACCCGTCCATTTAAAGTATAAAAGGCCCTTGTAAGCAACCAATTCAGCCACTGCTGTTCCATTCAGAGCAAGCCGGGATGAGACTATGATAAAAAGCCGGGAATGGAATGAAGTCGTATTTCCACGGACGGTTCCAAAGCTAGTCAAGGGTCTAGTGCTGGTGTCTTCGTGAAAGACGACAATATTAGGCAAATATGTGTCTGTTTTCCAAGCGGAAACTTATGCAATCCTAATGGCCATGAACTGTGTTGTGACGTGTTAGTGTGTCGGATTACTACGCATGAGGTTCCAAGATCGAATCCCAGAAAACACCAAACATTTTTTTTTACGCTCCCACCTCTCGCGAGCGTCTGGCAAACATCCGAGAGTATTGTTGTCTCGAAAAAAAAGCTTCTCAAATCGCCTACGTCACTAAACTGTAGGTCCCACAACATGAGTGGTTGCGAGAAGCTTAGGCCCTGGCACTTAAAGAGCTGTTGCGCCAAATATATTTTGTTTGTTGTGAAGAACAGGTGGACGTGAAAGGGCCGTAGCATTTGTGTCTATAGTGACAGTCAGGCTGCGCTTAAGGGCTTACTTAACCCTTTAATCACTTCCAAAACAGTTCGTGAAACCAAAAGCTCTTTGAACTCGGCCGTAAGGCTGAATTCTCTGTCTCTTATCTGGGTCCCAGGTCCCATTGGAAATTTGGAGAACGAGATCTCCAACGAGATTGCTAGAAAAAGCTCAGAGGAGGCTTTCTCCGGTCCCGAACCCGCGTTGGGTCTCCCTGCGTCCTTGGTTAGGACTTCCATTGACGATTGGTTCTCTCATGAATACAATTGTGTGTGGATTGTATGACTCTCCTGGATGCAGGTTGACTAATGCTGTGTACAACTGCAGACAACTTATTGGCACCATGACAGGCCACCTTGCTTTCGCCAAGCACCTTAGCGTGCTGGGCTGGAGTGACACTACAATCTGCGACGCTTGTGGGGAGAGCGACGACACGGCGGAACATTATTTCTGTGAGTGTGAGGCCTTTGCTCGTATCAGGTGACAGATCCTCGGTGCTGGTACTGTAAGCTCCTCCTCATCACTGAAGTGCTTGCATGGCTTTCTTAGAAAGACAAGGAAATTCCAACAAAATGGGTAAATCAGGGGTTGCTTTCTGGTAGTACAATGGACCAGTTGCGTCTGAGTGTTCCAGTCAAGCGTTTCCTATCCCGACAAAAAAAAAATTTCAAAAGGCTAGTTTTTATCAAAATTGTGTTGGCAATGTTACTACCTTTACCCCTAGAGACTTACTCATCTATAGAAGTGCAATAATCTTCGTCTGTATGCAAAACTAGCCATCTGGAACAGTCAGCCAAGAAGCCTGCTCATGTGTTTTAGCTTTGCTTGTAAAGTCTGTATTTTTATTCATTTCGATCGTCTCTTCAAAATGTTTCATAACCAAACCAGTATGACATAACTTCATCCATCGGGATCATTCATTCCAGATGATCAATATCACATCTCCATTGCTTACCTAAAAGAGAGAGAAAAAAAAAACAGATTAGTTTCTCATTGGACATAAATTTCATCGCTTAATCCTAATGACGATCTCAAATTAAAATGAAACCCTTTCTCCCTTAGATACGAGTACCCATAACAAACTGCACACAGCGTGTTTGCTTGCGATCCACACCATATGTGCGCACAACACTAGACCCTCCCCCATCATATAGCAAAGACGCAATCAACAGAAACCTCACTCTCCATAGACAATGGATGCGCCTCAATGGAGATGCATATTAGATTTCCCTATCCCTCGTTCAATGGCTTCCCCACATTTATAGTGTGGTCGGGGTCTCTCCCCCTTAAGTGCTTTAATTATACGAACAAAAAAAAATTCAAATAAATAAACACGCAATCGGAAAAAATGAAAATCATATCCGAAACACAGACTGTTCAAAGTAGGGAAACATCCACATGGAAAGTAGTTGGATACCATTAACTTTCGCGCCAATTATCACCCAACAAAGTCTCTCATTGAATTTAAATAATTCTCACGGTGTCTCCAAAACAAACCGAACCGAAGCCCCATTCACTTCACTCTCGTTACATGGCACTTATTATTACGCCACACCATCTCTGAGACTTGAGTTTTCGACACTTTACTCGGGAGAGGAGATAATGAGTCAACAACACTCTATGGGAGATGTATCTCTGGGACAAGGTATGTATCTGTGACATCTAAAATCCACGATCAGAACATCCCTGCACCATGTGTTGGCTCCTTTGGATTTGTTTAACATTTTCTAAAAGAAAAGATACAGAATTTCAAAAATATAAATGGAAAAGATGAAAGATGAAAGATTTTCCTCGACAACGACGCGACGCACGATGTGACACTCTGACATTGAATTGCAAGATGTAGATCGTCGCGTCGAGGATCGGTTTGTTTTGAGATTTTTTTCTAAAGGGCTTGGGAAATTCTCACGGTTATTATTTTTTTTTTTAATTTTTATGGTGGATTTCGTTTTCTTATAGTGATGCAAAAAAAAGACAGAAAAAATTGTTTTCATCTCGAAATCTATTTTTTATTACCAAAATGATTGCAGGCACAGACGCTGCCATACCGGCTTTGTTTGTACACAGTTCTCGGTTTTTCATTTTTTGATTCGATCGCCATTTGGACCAGGCTGTCTTTTGTTTGTTGTTGTTGGTAATTTTTTGGGCATTATAAGGCACTTCATCTTCTTGAAGAGGTTTTTTAGTTTGTTTACCACTACGGAGGATTATTTATGTTTGGTATCCATTAAAAATTGAAGTATGGAACAGATGCAAAAATTTGGAATCTCTCATGAGGTTTTTTTTACTTTTTTTTGTATTTTTTGTGCTGCCACGAATTTGGAATTAAAGAGGTGTTTGATGATGGATTTTGGAGGCAGTGAAGCGAATTATATGTTGCAGTTGGTGATCATGGGATTGTCTTTCTTGTTTTTTTTTTCTGGTTGTGTAGTTCGTTATATGTTTTTGAGAATTAAGAGCTTTATACTGTCGAGATTGTGAATAGCACCATTTTGCATTGTTCAATGTGGAAGAGTGGAGTTTTGAGTGTCAAACTGGTGATTAAGTACTTATTTCTGTGTGGGAGTGCGTTGACCGGGCTTTATCTGGGAGAGTAGGGTCTTAATTTGGCAATTTAAAAACTGTAATTGAGTTCTGAATGTTTAACCATTTTTGAAGGATGTATGCAAAAAGTTGATAACTTCTGAGAAATAAGTCGTGGACGACTGGCAGACCATGACAATGAGTCATAGGTATACTCGTATGCAAATCTATTTTTTCGTTACGACTTTTAAAGATATTCATTTATTCATTTCACTTTTTACGAAACATGATCATAACGAATCTGACTATAGCATAAGAATATCAGGCACCTAGTTTTAAGCTTATTGCTGGCAAATGAAGGACAAGGCGACGAGTGTTTTTACTAAATCTTCCTTGGATCTGAGTGATTGATGATCGCTTTGAATAACTTCCTAAGATAGGCTCTAAACAACACTAATTACAGAGTACAAAGCGCAAACCAAGGATGATTACACGCATCCGATGGGAGAGATTACAGAACCATGAGATACGGAAGATATTTGATAGGTTTGACTGAATTCAAACTGTTCCATCAAATGTAGAGGAAGAATGGCAACTGTTCTCGACAGCAGTTATTGCCTCTGAGGGAAATGTTTGTGGAGTGAAGCGGCTTGGTGGTGAGAAAATAGCTGCTTGGTTTAAAACGCTCGGAGTTCAAGAAGCCATCGGAGAGAAGAAGAGAGCCTTTAAGGAGTGGATTCACTTGGTGAACTCCGATTCTCAAAATTGGTACACTGAGGCCCGAAGATCTTGCAATTTAGCTGTGAAAACAGCGAAGAACAATCTTGAAATGAGTTTGGCGAGAAATCGGAACGTGATCACAGATTTAAATCTTCTGGCAGACCGTCCGCCCTACTCAAAGGAAGAAAGTTGAATATCGTGAAAGGAGTCAAATCCAAAGACGGCGCATTATTGAAAAATCTTTGAGCATTAAGGAATACACTATGCTGGCTTTCCTTGACATTGAGGGAGCTTTTAACAATGTCAAATCAAAGGCGATTACCGATGCAATTGCAAATCTGAAAATGGATACTTCGCTCGGAGTGTTGATCAATCAATTGCTTACACGCAGGATTATTAACACACAGCTGGGCGGAGCATCGGCCAGAAGAATTGCTCGCTGCGGTACACCCCAAGGTGGAGTCTTCTCATCTCTTCTGTGGAACCTAGTAGCAAATGAGCTACTGGTGGACCTGGATACGTCAGGCTACAGAGTGATCGCCTATGCTGATGACATTGCTATTGCTGCCTCCGGTAAATATGCCTCCTCCAATATGCTCTCCTTTGGCTCACCAGATGGGCTTCCAAATGTGGATTGGGGGTTAATCCCCATAAAACGAAATTCGTTCTCTTCACGAGGAAATATAGAGCCCCCTCATAGACCCTCCAATGATGAATGGCAACAGTCTTACCTTCACTCATAACGCAAAATATCTGGGTCTTATTTTGGATAGGAAATTGAACTGGAAAGCCAATCTACTAGAACGGGTCAGGAAAGCCAATGTAGCTCTCTATTCCTGTAAAAAGGCTATAGATAGGAGCTGGGGTATGAAACCTCAAATCACTCATTAGCTGTACGTGTCCTATAATACTCTATGGCGTGATCGTGGTGGTGGCCTGCTTTTGACAGGGCTGTCCACCTCACTCAACTAGCTAAGGTGCAAAGATCTGCATGCATTTGCATCAGTGGTGCATTGAGAACTACCCCCTCCGCGGCACTGGACATTTTGTTCAACCTGCTACCTTAAGATATTTTCAGCACACAGATGGCTGCCTGTGCGGTCATCGGTCTAAAAGCCTCCTCTCAGTGGTCTAGCTATCACTTTGACCACTCCTCGATCCTTGATCTTCTTAACTTCAAACACGGAAAACATGGACTACACCCCACTGAAACTGAGATTTGACCGAAACTTCCATAGGAGCATCCCTGATCGGGATGAATGGGACGTCTGTCGATGGTAGTTCGGTTCACTCCTTTACAGATGGCTCTCAGACCGAAGGTGGGGTGGGTTGTGGTGTTTTCTCTGAAAAGCTCAATTTGAGCATCTCTTTCCGCCTCCCTGATCATTGTAACGTTTTCCAGGCGGAAATCATGGCGATTAAGGAAGCCCTGTCCTGACTGAAGTGGTTAGTGCGTCGGATCACTACGCATGAGGTTCCAAGTTCGAATCCCAGAAAATACCAAAAAGTTTTTTCACGGTCCCACCTCTCGCGAGCTTCTGACAAACATCCGAGAGTATTGTTGTCACGAAAAAGCTTCTCAAATCGCCGTTCGGATTCGACATTAAACTGTAGGTCCCTTCCATTCGTGTGAAAAGTATAACGCACACAACATGAGCGGTTGCGAGAAGCTAGGCCCTGGCACTTTAAAGAGCTGTTGGGCCAAATATTTGTTTTTTTTTTTGTCCTGGCTGAAGTGCAATGTACTATCTGTCAGGGATATTAGCATTTTCACTGACAGGCAAGCGGCGATCAAGAATCGTACTCCTTCACTTCAAAGGCCGCCTTAAGCTGTCGTTTATCTCTTATGGAGATGACAGAGCAGTTCATTCATGCCGGGCCACAGGGACATTCCAGGAAACTGCAGGGCTGACGAGCTCGTCAGACAGGGTTCTGCCTGACAGGCAAGCCCTGGGTATGCCCCTCGCTACATGTAAGCATCTACTAAAGCTGAACGTTATTAGCATGACCAACCTCAGATGGGAAAATGGCTCAACGTGGATCAAAAACTTAGTGCCGAGCTGGTCAAGTTAAAGCGAACATAGATCAGCTGCGCTGTTGGTGTTCACACTGTCTTATAGGCCAATACGTCAAAAGACTTGGCCTCTTCTCCAACGACTTCTGCAGAAGCTATAGGAACGAGGAGGAGGAGGAAACCATCCTTCACCTCCTATGCACTTGTCCAACCCTGTTGCATAAAAGAATGCTCCATCTAGGGTCCCCCTTCCTTGACGACCTCAGCGATCCGACGTCCTTAGACGTCATGTGCATCCATCGCTTTATCAAAAGCTCCGGTTGGTTTTGTTAGTCCTAATGGTTTTAGTTAGCCTAATGGTTGATCCATGGTATCACAAATGACCTTCACTGGTCTAAGTGTGTCTGCACTCTCGTGTAGACAGCCAACCTAACTTAACCTAACCTAAAGACGGTACACTTCCTTCCAATGAGGAGGATATCTTACGCAGATGGAACGAGCATTGGAAAAGTCTTTGGTCAGGTTATAGAAACGCGTTCCAGAGCTGTGGCTGAGGATAGTTTGGGGGATGAGCACCACCGACCATTTATTTACTCTTTGAATTTCCAGGAACTCTCCGGCGTGTCAACAGAGAAGATGTTGAACTTCATCAAATCATCAGGGTGGTTTGTATGCAGAAATGAAGTAAGTGACTGAGTTAGTAGTTTTTAGTTTCATTGGATAAGGGATTACTCTTTCCCCCATTGGTACCACAATGGGTCAACGCTGACCTGAGTGTGGCAGAGAGCGTCCCTTCATGCCAGCCCACATACCTAACCTAACCTACTCTTAGAATAGTTCTCGAGAAGGCCGTGAGTATGCTAAACTTGTTTACACTTGTTTGGTGGATTTGGAAAATGCATATGATAGGGTTCCTCGAGGCAAACTTTGGAGTGTTCTGCAGGGATTGATGGTTCCCTGTTAAGGGCGATTCAGTCTTTATATACAAACTATAGAAGCTGTGTTTGGATAAACGGCAATAAATCAATACCTTTCACTGTGGGCGTTGGACCCCGCAAGGGTGCGTTTTGTCACCTTTCCTCTTCATTGAATATGTGGACTGGATGTTACAGCACAGCCGTGGCGGAGAATTTTTCAAAGCGGGAGACTTGAGGATTAGTCATCTGCTCTTTGCGGATGATTTGGTCATGCTTGGATCCTCTCAAACCGAATTTCAGTGCGTACTCGAAAGGTTTGTAGCCGTTTGTAATGATGCTGGAGTGAAGGTAAACGTCAACAAGTCGGAAGTGATGGTCGTTTCCAGAACGCCCATTCAGTGCACTCTGCATGTTCGTGGAGTCCCACTGAACCAGGTGGGTAAGTTTAAGTACCTCGGAGTCTTCTTCACGAGTGATGGAAAGAGCAATGCCGAGTTATCCTGTAGAATTACTCTGGCTGGATCAATTTCGAGAGAGCTTGGTCAATCTGTTATAAGGAAGGCTGAACTTAGTGTTCAAGCTGAACTATCGGTTTTCAAATCGGTGTATGTTCCAACTCTCACCTATGCTCATGAAATTTGAGTAGTGACCGAAAGAATAAGATCGTCGATACAAGCTGCTGAAATCAGGATCCCTCGCGGTGTTGCTGGAATAACTCGTAGGGATCGAGTGCGCAACATCAGAGTACGCGAGCGCCTCAATGTTCAGCATCTACTTTTTTGAACGGAATGATCTATGCTTCGATGGTTTGGTCATGTAGTGCGTATGTCCCCAGACCGGCTTCCAAGATGTACCATAATTGCCGTGCCATCAGGTAGGCGACCCCTTTGGTAGGCCTAGAAATAGATGGTTGAATCAAGTCCGAAATCTCTTCTGGAGCCATCTAGAGATTCCTCCTGATGAGTCAATGGCGAAGGATCGAGAAGGATGGAGTTCACCTGAGCTTCCTACTTTTGCGACCCTCATGAAGGAAGGGCCCTCATTAGATTAGAACCATTGAAAATGTATGTATGGAAGAATACTCCTTGTCTGATAAAATTGGCAAGAATCGCTGCTACAACTCATCTTGTGTAACATAATGTGAGAGAACATTCCGAGTCACATAATCTCAATAAGGATTCAGGTCATAAATCTCATAGACCTTGAAGTCATCTCTACAAGGACCCTTTTCAGATAGTAATTCTTTGTTAGTCATCAGTCGGCCCACTTGAAATATAAAAGACGGGCTAGTCAGATAATTAGGAATGATCAGGGTTAGAGTAGGTGACCATATCGTAAGATCAAAACCAATCATCAAAGGTAGAGAAAATCTACCTCCTCCCTACATATACTTCCTCCAGACAATAATCTAATTTGCTGAATGGTTGACTTTCACACGATGACAAACTTGAATCGAATTCCTGGAGGAAGTTCATGTTGACGAGGCAGGACAAAAAGTTGTGTTGAGTTGCAGTCTGAGCTGAGCTAGTTATTATTTGCAGGGCTTGGTCAATATGGTTCGAATTCCGTTCCAATAATCAGGTTCCGTGGATTGAATTTTCATTCAAGCCGTTTTTCATGGATCTTCACAGCTTATGGTTTGTTTTTAGTTTGGAATTTTGGTCAACAATTGATAATATGTTCTCTATGAAGTTCTTTTTTTTTTATAATGGAGCGCAAATGTGCAAGTACAGTGCTGGTCTATTAGATGCAAACTGAATCTTAACCACTTTATAATCGTCATGTTTACCCAAACAAGATCGTCATACCACATAATGTCTCAATAAATAACTCCTGGACATTACCGACGAAAAATAAATGGAAAAAAACCCTCCTAAATGAATTTACACTTCTTACCCTCCAAGAGCAACACACCAAACATGGACGAAGACGAATGACCACAAACTATGACAACGGACAACAAAACGACAAATTCCAGTTTCCAGCGGTAGCAGTCCTTTGGCTGCCGCGTCCAGCCAATTATGGTGATCAGCTCAGAGTGGATGCACGCAGCCTGTCAAATATGGTCCTTACTGGTTTTCAGTTTGGTCTTGTTCCCGAGCCGACCGATGCACAAAGAACTGTTTTCATTTCAAAGCAAAATTAATGCCTCAACTTGAACACAAGTTGACGGAACATAATGTATCTTCATTGCGCACTGACCAATCGTTTGTCTGTCATTCGTGTATCTCTTTCTCTCTAGATGACACACAGATGCGTGTGTGTTGCACAGTGGACTCCTGTTCTGTCCATTTATGCTCATAGGATGCAATAGCATCGAAGATTAGAGAGAAAGATACTTCTTGCCTGTGGACAAAAATGTATCCAAGGCATGCTACTAGCAGACAATGTTTTCCGATTTTGGTCTTGTCAGGAATTATGATCGCACAAATTTGGTCTTGGCTAGTTTTATACCACCACTGTCATTGGATTAAGTCGAACTCTTAATGAGTAATTCCTTCCGTCAACCCTTCTCCCTCCGCACCACATGTTGTACTTAATGTTGTAATAATAATTTTTAATGAGTCTCTTTCAAAAAATAATCCACAATCAGCATGGAGCGTGTGATTTATGACATTTATGGCCCGAAAAAAGGGCCATCAAGGCCCAAGTACATACGTTCCCTCACTATTGGTGGACAGTCACACTATATATGGAACGAATTTGTGACAGAAAGAAACGTTGAACTCATTGGGGATAATCTTTGAAGCAGTTGGGCATAAAAATATTATAAGTACTTTGTACAGATACACAGATACATTTATGTATTAATTTTTAAGTGGAACTGCGTTGTTTGTCAGAAGACTCAAATTCGAAGCTTGAATGTAAATATTTTGCTCTCCGCTTCGAGGATAGCGATAGCCTTCTTGACCCGCACCCGATTTAGATGTGCATGCGCGGTATTGACCGTTGAATTGAAGATGCTTTGAACAACAAGTTTCTGTATCTGTTCCTCGACGTTTTTTCTCATTTTTTGTTTTAATTAATCGACAGATAAGAGTAGAAATCATTAATTTCAATTGAATTTGTTCTGGAATTCGATTTTCAATCGACTTTATTCTCCTTCTGGATGAAAAGGGCATAATGTATCTCTGTCTGTATTTGAAACAATTAAGGAAACACACATACTTGTATCTGAAGGCAGAATAAAAGCAAATTACTGCAAGCCACTGTAATTGATCACTAATGACGCTGGCTGTACTCATATGTGAATTGAAGCTGATGTCGCAATGCTTGAAAGCAACATTGCGGCTTGCGCACACATACATTTGCACTGCGACTCCGTCGCGTTGTCACATTTTGTTGATAGGATTGGAATTTTGTTCTGATAATTGTCTGTTGGAAAATTATGTTGAATACGACCCCGGAGGTTAATCATATTTGATCACGATACTCTCAGTGTGTGAAGCACGGCACTGACTGTGATGATGATGATGATTCGAAGCAGCGGAGTTTGGTTGCTAAATGTGGAATGTGGTTATTCAATATGGGAGAGGTGGAATTAAGTTCTCAGATCTTTGGGAACGGCACAACAAAATTCCAAGCTAATTTGAATTTTATTAACATCCATAGATACATATACTGTCGCTCTATAAGTCGGGCATTTATAATATTTTCAGACAGAGCATTTTTTTTTTGCGGCTTCTTAAGTGTAAACAAGAAGCCAGGTTTCATATCTTCTACTAGAAATCTGTATCTCACATTAGTGGATTTATGAGGCGGTGGTAGTGAAGTTGCGCAATATCTACGAAGCTTGTAGCTGAAGATAGAATCAGAGGTGTCAACTGAGAATTGAGTAGATACTATCAAAAAGTAATCTCAAGGGAAAGGAGTGATACTTTAATCATGGCTTTAAGCTGCAGTCCTTTCGGTACTCTGTTCTTTTGCATGGTCTTCTTTTGGGTAGACATCTATATTTGTCCTTCTTTAAGGAAACTTTTCAATAGCAGTTAGACTTGTTTTACTATCAAACAGTCCTTGGAATATTAAGACTATTGGGCACTTAAATGGACGCACACTTAATGACGATCGTCGATCTTGCTATGCGTCACCAAACGATCAAATCGAATGGATTGGCGGAACATAAATCCCAAATCCAAAACTAATCTCTAGAACTTTAAACGCATGGACTATATACTGTGGTAGTATCACCGTAACCATCTGCACTAAAAGAATTGTCTTCCCAGTCCTAGGTATAATTTCGACAAAGACCGCACTGATTCTGTTTGCTAAACGAAGGAAAATAGATGAATTTGACCTCTCAAAATTGGATGGAACTACTCTAAAACTCTCACCAACAGCAAAATATCTTGAAACTACCCTAAATTTGAAGCTTACCTGGAAGAAGACACAGAAGAAAGAATAAAGAAAGCATTATGCGCATTCTACGCTTGTAAGGAAACTCTTGGTAAACAATAAGGCCTGTGTCCATCCATAATCAACTGGATGAATACAGCAATTGTCAGACCTATATTTACCTACGGTATTATTGTATGGTGGAATGCAACCGACAAGACCAGCTATTTAGTGAACCTAACTAAGTTACAACGACTGGCATGCATAAACGTAACAGGAGCACAGAGATCAACACCGAAAGCAAGCTTGGAGGTAATGTTAAACCTCCTCCCCCTGGATGAGTATATTCAAAGCAGAGCTGCCAAGAGCGCGATTCGCTTCGAACAATCGGGCGCGTGGATGCAAAACTCCTATGCACATGGTTCTATACAGGTTTAGAACAGATCTTGATAGAACAACTGACTATGTCATACCCTACATAGACTTCTACAAGAATTACTTCACGTTTATTCCCGAAAGACAAGAGTGAGAGTCCAAAACATTAATCAATGAACAGGTCATTCAACTCTACACAGACGGGTCTTAAGTGGATAAAGGAACTGATTCTGGAGTTTTCTGTGTGTCACTCAAAATCAAAGACTCATACAAACTCCAGCGCGACTGCAGTATCTTCCAAGCAGAAGTTTTCGCTATTGAAAGAGCAGCACAGACCATTCAGAGAAAGAAACTCAGTCCTTCCAAGATTACTATTTCCGTGGATAGTCAAGCGGCAATCAAAGCACTAGACAGCGAGGAAGTTGGATCAAAAGCACTTGCCAGAAGCCGAAATTCACTGAACAATATGTGCAATACCCATGATGTAACTCCTTGCTGGGTTCCCTGATATAGAAAGGGAATGAGATAGCAGATGAACTGCTCAGAAAGGGATCAGCATTAGATGTAGAACGTACTTAGACATCAGTAGAAGTTCCTATTACTTACTTAGTAAGGTGGTCCCAACTAACAAGCCTCTCCATTTAGCTCGGTCTTTAGCTAATTGCCTACAGTTGCGCACTCCAAGTTAGTCGAGGTCCCTTTGAACTTGAGAGCGCCACCTACGGCGAGGATTCCCTCTACTGCGTCGTCCCTCCGGATTAGATTCGAAGACTCTGCGGGCCGAAGCGTTGGTGTCCATTCGCTCTACCTGTCCTAGTCATCTCAAATGCATTTTTTTGACTAGGTCGATGCTGTACAACTCTTATAGTTCGTGATTGAATCTTCTCCTCTAAAACCCGTTAACGCAAACGGGACCGAATATCTTACAAAGAAATTTTCTCTCGAAACAACCAAGGATATCTTTATCCGCTTTCAATAAAGTCCATGTTTCAGCGCCGTAAAGCAGGAGTCTCCTTAGTTGTTCGATATAGGGCTTTACTGTTGAATTGCCTTATAAGCCCAAAGAAAACAGCGATTAGAAAGAGTTATTCTTCGCTTGACTTCTGTGCTGATGTCGTTATTAGAGGTAATAGCAGAGCCAAGGTAGACAAAGTCCCTTACTACTTCGTATTAGTGTACTAAAAAGCAAAATCGACCTGAAAACAAGAGAACTGATCAACTACTCATGGATTACCAGAATCGACTGTATCATATCTCGCAGTTTATGGCCGGTATTGAATGAAGGAAGAACCAAAAGCCTGCTGGCAATGAATAAAAAAGAAGTAAGTATCTTGATAGGTGCGCGATAGGGGGACTGGCCATGAGACTAGGCATTAACTCACCCGGCAGCTGCAGGAGCTGTCAAGATGCGGAAGAGATAGAAAGTATCAAACACTTGCTATGTGTCTACCCAAATCAACAAAACCGCCGCCAACATCACATGAGTAACAAGTTTTTCGACGAACTAAGTGATCTTGTGCAATATCCAGGAAAGAATATGATACGATTCAGGCTCAGGCTGGTTCGCTACTGGATCGACCGAAGGATAAAGAGTTTTTACAGGTTCCGCATACAAAAAAGGGAAACACAATGGACCGTTTGGCCTCCGCGAAAAGCACCTCTAACCTTATCTATCCTAACCTTAGCTTTCTGTGAGATGTGCGACATATCATACGGAAAGGTTAAGAAAGAGGAGAAAGGGAACGAGTAAGATTTTTAAGGGAACATCAGGACTATGGTAGGCTAAGAAGGCAGACTAGACTTTGGACCACATTTCAAGGAACTGTGGAGCAAAGACTCGCAACAAAGACATTTATTACAAATGCAGACACAGATTTTAAGATTTAACACATTCTTAAGCAAAACAAAGCTGGATGGGATTCTTTAGGCCAACAATAATATCGGCTAACACTATGAGGGGCACAACCAAGTACTGGCTAGTACGCATTGGACTACAATTTGCAGAGGAAAAGGCAGAAGTAGTGCTCATAAGCAGCAGTGGAGTCATCGATACTTTAAGAGTAACCGTGGGCGATCACGTGGTAGTTTCCAATCCAGAGCTGAAGTACCTTGGCATTACTATAGATGCAAAGGTGACTTATAAGCAATATTCCGCAATATGCAGCTGAGAAAGCAGCAAGGGCAATGGCTGCTCTAGCAAGGATCACGCCAAATATCGGCGGACAAAAGCACAAGAGGAGACAGCTCTTAGCAAGAGTTGTGGTATCGATAATGCTCTACGGTTCACATTGTATATCGCCTTGTACCATGAAGACGAAATCATACAGAAGAAAGATGGAGACAACTTACAGAATCAATGCGTTGAGAGTATGCAGCGTCATTCGAACAAGCTCCTACGACGCGGCATGTGTAGTGGCCGACATGATACCAATAAATCGTCTTGCTTAAGAAGCACTGTGGAAAAATCGTGCCAGCCGGATAGCAGCACCAATTGCGACGAGTTGCAATGTGGCTGGAAAGATTGCTCGCTCTGTTGATGGTGATTTGCCTTTGACATCGGTTATCGGGAAAAAGTACCGTGAATTAGGCAAAAGACAAAAAATAACAAAAATCTCCCCAGGAGAATCTCTGAAGCATAAACAACTGAGCTTCACGAACCACTACACCAAAAAAAAAAAAAAAAACGTTCTCTCTCTCTCTCTATTTATCCTTTCCAACGCCCGCACTGTGTGTAAACATGTTAAAGGTATTCACAACCCTTTGAGTGCGCGCAAAATTATAACAAAAAAAAAAAGTTGAAGTGGCACTGAGGCACCACCAAGGACAAATCTGGATGAATGACAGAAGATATGGGATCACTCTGCTAAAGGCCGGTGGATGCAGAGATTGATCCCCAATATATCCGTAGACGTTTGGATCAATAGAGCCTACCTCGATAGGTTGTAGATGTAGATGTACATGATAGTGAGGTGCAAGTGCACTGCGACCTATAAAATATCTTTTGTGCCCCCCATACTACGGCTCTAGCCGATGATATACTCGGTCTAGAGCACTTCCTCCAGTTCAGCTGCTACAGCAAATCGCAGTATCTTCAGTGGATCCAGCGAAGGTAAATCCGTTTCTGATAGGAGGTAGGCACCTAGGTGATTCCTTCTTTTGTGGATCAGTGCTTCGCATTCCATAAGAAGGTGCGCTGGTGTTTCTGCGAAGTTCCTGCAGAATCTGCAGTGTCCGTCTCCCTCTATTCCCAGTTTCCTAAGGTGCTCCTTAAGTCTGCAGTGACCCGTTAACATGCCCGCCAAGATGCCAAGTCGATTCTTACTAACTCTTAGGCAGGCTCTGCTTCTTTTTTGGTTGTATTTCTGCAGAATTTCTTTTGTCTGTCTTATTTGGGGGATATCGTCCCAATGTTTGGCCCATTAGTTCTCTTCCTCTTCCTTAAGTCTTCCCGTATTTTGTGGGGTCCTATCCCTAAAAAGGGTTCTGCTCCAAGGAACGGCGTGTCTGATCCGTTTCTAGCTAGTTCATCAGCTACTAAGAAAGGGAATTTAATGGAGTGCGGAAACTGGAGGGGTATCTGCGTGCTGCCTGCTGTAGCTAAGATAATAGCTAAAATCATCCTGGAGCGAATCAAACAACATCTCGAAGACACACTCGATGCCGAACAAGCAGGTTTCCGCTCTGGATCCTCCTGTGCCGACCACATCAACACCCTGCGGTTTATCATCGAACAGTGTGTTGAATATCGATCGCCACTGCACCTGCTGTTCATCGATTTTAGAAGGCTTTCGATAGTGTCAGCAGGGAGTTTATTTGGCGTGCCTTATGCAGGAGAAGCATTCCCGATAAACTAATTGCTATTATCAAGCTACATATGCAGGCTCCAAATGTCACGTTCTGCACAGGGGGAAGTTGTCTGGGGAATTTGAGATCCAAAGTGGGGTAAGACAAGGCTGCGTTCTTTCACCAATATTATTCCTATTGGTGATTAGCGATGTGCTTCAAGCAGCTTTGTCGACGGGAAACGGAGGAATTCGATGGATTCTTACATCTCAACTGAAACATCTTGACTACGCTGACGATGTATGCTTACTCTCCCATAGAATTATGGACCTCCATCAAATAATAGCAGATGTGGAGAGGGAGGCAGGCGTCGTCGGGCTGAAAATTAATAAGGCAAAAACTAAAATTATCAGCCTTGGAACAAACTCATCGGCTCAAATATGCATTGCTGGACAACGGGTAGAGAGAGTAGAGGATTTCCAGTATCTTGGGAGTATTGTCTCGACTGATGGTGGAACCGAGCTGGATATAGCCAACAGGATCGCCAAAACAAAGTCCGCGTTCGGGATGTTGTCCAAAATATGGCGAAGCAATGCAACCAGTTTGAACACCAAGCTAAGACTACCACCTTGATCAAAAAGTTCCCGGAATAAAAACCGTGTGGCGCTCCCATCGTTCCGATTTGAGTTCTGTTTTCTTTGTTAAGTTGGTACATCTGTTGTTGATATTCCCTCTAAATCTTAGCATCATAGCTTAACATTTGCAAAAGCTACGTAGCCAAGAGTACATCTATCTCTCCCCCCTTCGGGTAGGGGTTAGAATATACCCGAGGTAGGCATGCCTGTCGTAAGAGGCGACTAAAATCCACCCTCCGTATACCGAGTAAAGCGTATACAAAAAACATGCAATGAACAAAACAAAAGATTTAAATACCCCAGGTGGCAGTCCAGGTAAACTGGAAAATCCACCCTCTTCGGAGGTCGGCTCTACGGATTCTGGGGAGAGCCATTTATTGCACCTTATAAATCCCTTCTCAAAAAGTACAAGGGTATCTCGATCTCCACCAACAAGATCGAACGTCTCCGGAAAAAGAAGTCAGCCGGAAGCGCAAACGCATGAAAAACGGGACTCAGCGAAATATAAAAGCATTGAGAAGGAAAACGACGTACTCCGTACCAAGCTTAGCGAAATGGAGCTACTCTATCGTGAGCTCAAGAAAGAGGTAGATTTACTCAGGCAAGAAAATAATGCCCTAAAAAACACGTACCTACAAAAAGAAAATACAGTTAGCTCACATCGCTCACCTAGTCGCGAATACCAGACGGATGAAGAAGAGCTAACACGCGAAACGAATTGGGTCGAAAAGAAACGACCAAGCAAAAAACGAAAAGCTGGTTCCTCACCGGAAGTCGAGCCACAAAAAGATGAAAAGCGCAAGGAGATGCAAGAAAAGCAACAACAACCAAAATTACGTCCTCCGCCACCGATAAACGTCGTTGGAATTACGGACTATAATAAGTTGCATTGCCTCCTTAAAGGAACTCTGGCTTCGAAGTTTAAGGTGACATCTCTGCGAAACAATACGTGGAAAATCAATGTCGATGATGCCGACGGTTACCGATCAGTATCTAAAAAATTGAATGCCGAAAAGATTCAGTGGTATACTTATGAAAATAAGTTAGAAAGACCACTGCGTGTTGTAGCAAGGGGACTCCACCCCTCGTGCACTAAAGAAGATGTAATGCACGACCTTCAAGACAAAGGCTTTAAAATTCTTGATGCCGTCAATATTATCAAGAAGGAGAAGCAACAGTCGGAGGGAGATCATGAAAAATTGGTAAAGCGCGGTCTTCCACTATTCATGCTTAGTTTTGATAAAGACGAAAATAAAGATATTATATATGGTATCAAGACTATTCTAAACATCGTGGTCAAAATCGAACCCATGCGTAAGACCTCCAGATCGATCCCGCAGTGTAAGCGCTGTCAAGGCTTCAATCACACGCAGACTTACTGCCAGAAAGAGCCGCGATGCGTCAAATGCGCAGGTAAACATCTCTCGGAAGAGTGTCACCTAAACAAGCAAACTCCAGCCACTTGTATAAATTGCAAAGGAAAACATCCTGCGAACTATCGAGGTTGCGAAGTGGCGAAAGAGCTTCAAAAACGCCGCGATACGCTAAAAAAATCGATGCGTCCGAATATGAAACCAATCAAGAACAGACCCAAAATAGCTACGAAAAAAGCAGCGAAAGATAGAAAGTCCGTCAATATTAACTTAAGATCGGCTAATGATAAAAAATCCGAAAGTAATAGAGATAAGGTAACAGAAGCAAAATCTCCGAATATTGGCGTGCAGTCTTATGCTCAAGCGGCGAAGACAGTTAAGGGTACGTACACGACCGACAACTCACGGGAGATCAAAGCAAGAAACCGTCCAAACTTTAATGTAAAAACTCCTTCTCAAGTTGCGACATTGAAAAATAGTGATAGAGGTAGTTCAGAAGATCATGTATCCAATGTTTTTTCCCTAATTCTTGCGAAACTTGAAGAGCAATGCAAAACAAATAAACTCATTTTCGAGAGACTAGTTGCACTAGAAAACAACAAGCGCGCTTCAACCAGAATATGAAAGAAACGCTTAAAATTCTTACTTGGAACGCTAACGGGCTCATACAAAGACTCGACGAGTTAGAAATATTTATGCGAGAGAAAGATATTGATATATGCTTGGTCTGTGAAACTCATCTGAAAAAGCAATCGAATATTAAGATAAGGGGATATAGCGGATATCACGCCTTTCACCCATCGGAAAGAGCCAGAGGCGGATCATCTTTGTTTATAAAAGAAAATATCGAACACTCAGCGGAAATAAAAATTGAATTAGAAGCAATGCAAGTAAGCACGGTACGCGTTAGAAATAGACATTTTGCTTTCAACATTTCGTCTATATATTGTCCACTGCGATGTAAACTTGAAGAAAGTGATTTCACAAACATCTTCAACTTCCTTAAACCAAATTTTATTATTGGTGGTGACTTCAACGCGAAACACCCCTTCTGGGGCTCAAGATACGCCTCTCAGAAAGGTAGAAAGCTTTATAATGCGGGTATGCAATTCAGTTGTGATTTTTACTCGACGGGTAAACCAACATATTGGCCAACTGATAGAAATAAGATACCAGATCTGATTGATTTCTTTGTTGTTAAAGGAATATCTAGCAACTGTATAAAAGTTGAAGAAAGCTTTGATCTCTCCTCTGATCATTCTCCAATCATTATGACGATAAGCGAAGCTTTGATTAAAAAAGTAGGACCGGCCAGATTAACTGGCGCGAAAACTAATTGCGACGGCTTTAAAAAAGATATTGAAGCAAATATTGAGCTGTGCGTATCACTTAAAACGCCCTATGAACTTGAAGTTGAAGTAGATCGCTTCGTCGAAATCTTACAGGATGCCGCGTGGAAAAATACTCCCAAACTAAAGAGAACCCCGGCCAGTTACATTAAAATTTATCCGCAGGAAATAAAAGAGATGATTAAGGAGAAGAGAAAAGCGCGTAAAAGATGGCAACAAACTCGGGCTCCGCAACATAAAGCACATCTTAACCGTTTGTGCAACTCACTAAAACGATCTATTAAAGACCTTAAGAATAATGAAATACAAACTTACCTAGAAAGCTTAACGGCAGAAAAAGATTCTAACTATTCGCTTTGGAAGGCTATAAAAGGTATTAAAAAACCTCAAATTCAAGCCGCCCCAATTAGGAAAAATCAAGACGAATGGGCCAGGCATGATAAAGAGAAAGCGCAAGTTTTCGCCGCCCACCTGGAAGAAACTTTCAAACCGTTTGATGGACAAGCTCTTATTGAAAATATAAATACGTCGTATATAGACGTATAATAAGAAATGCAACGCTTACCGAACTTAAGGAAGAAATAAAGAAACTTAAACCTAAGAAAGCTCCTGGATACGACCTAATTACGGGAGAGGTTCTTAAAGCACTACCAAGAAAAGCTCTAATTAAGCTTCTGTTCATTATAAACGCCGCGATTAGACTAGAATATGTTCCCAGTCAATGGAAAGTCGCCGAAGTTATAATGGTCTTTAAGCCTGGAAAACCGCCGAATGAAAAAACCTCTTATAGACCGATTTCGCTTCTTCCAATTATATCCAAAGTGTTCGAGAGAATATTGGTTAGGCGAATACAGCCGGTTATAGAAGAAGGGCATCTCATCCCTGATCATCAATTCGGATTTAGAAGTAAGCATTCTACAGTTGAACAAGTACATCGAATAACACATGTAATCGAAAAATCACTTGAAGAAAAAAAGATTTGTTCAAGCGTATTCCTTGACGTTTCTCAAGCCTTTGACAAGGTCTGGCACGAAGGCTTAAAGTTTAAATTACGACAAGTTCTGCCAGAGCACCTATATAATATTTTGAAGAACTACCTTACGAATAGGCTATTCCGCGTCAAATGTGGAAACGAATATTCAGATTTCAAGGAAATAATGGCTGGGGTGCCGCAAGGAAGCGTTCTTGGTCCAGTCTTATATCTATTGTACACTCGTGATATACCGCAAGTAGAAGGCACTAAGCTAGCTACATTTGCCGACGACACTGCTATCTTGACAGTAGGTAAAACGGTCGAAGATACTACAGAAAAACTGCAAGAAGCTTTGAATAGAGTAAATGAGTGGACAAAGATTTGGCGAATCGCACTCAACGAGACCAAATCTGTTCATGTAAATTTTACTTATAAAAAAATAAATAATTTGCCGATCTTTTCAAACTCGGTTCAAATCCCGTTTGCAAACGAGGCTAAGTATCTTGGAATGACACTTGATACAAAGCTGAAATGGAAAACGCACGTTAAGAAAAAACGCAAAAAACTAGATAACAAATATCGAGAAATGTATTGGTTACTTGGAAAATATTCCAAGCTTAATATATATAACAAACTGCTTTTATATAAGCAAGTGCTAAAGCCTGTATGGACATATGGTGTACAGCTCTGGGGTTGTACCAAAATAAGTAATATTAAAATTTTACAAACTTTTGAAAACAAAGTGCTAAGAGGTATTGTAAATGCGCCATGGTATATCAGAAATAGCGATATCCACAGAGACCTTGGCATTAAAACAATCGAAGACGAAATTCAAACCTACGCGAGAAAGCATAGAAGTCGACTAGAAAGTCACGTAAATATTACAGTCCTCCAACTTTTGGAAGAAAGAAATTTACTGCGCCGTCTACAAAGAACCAAACCTTTAGACCTAGCGCGATAAGTAACCGCGTATAAACTGCGGAGCTGGCAGGAACTTCTAATGGGAAGGTACCTGCAAAACGTCATTATTTCGCGAAAAGAAAACTACTTGATAAGTCGAATACTTAGTTGTAGTAAAAATAAAAAACAAGTCTGTTTTGAAGGGAGGTTTTTTAGTGGGTAAGAATCCCACACTACTATGAACACGCGCTGTCGATCCTCATAGTGTCTTGTTGAAGATTTTCACCTACCCTCGGAAAAAAAAAAAAAAAAAAAAAAAAAAATCTATCTCTGTGTGAGTTGGCGAATTTTTACAATTTTAGAAATGGATTTAAATTTGCAACAACGAACTTGTATAAAATTTTGCGTAAAAAACGGATTTAATGGTGCGCGAACGTTAGAAATGTTGGAAAAGTGTTTCGGCAACGATTCTCTAAAGAAAACGGTCGTTTACCAGTGGCACGAGCGGTTCACAAGTGGTCGTGAGTCAATCGAAGATGATGAACGCAGTGGCAGACCATCGACATCGAAAACCGACGAAAACATTGATGAAGTAAAAGAAATGTTGGTCAATAACCGCAAATTAACCATCAGAGAGATAGCGGAGGACTTGAACATTGCCTATGGATCCGTCCAAGACATTTTGGTTTATGATTTGGGTTTCCGTCATGTAGCAGCAAAGTTGGTGCCAAAAGACCTCAATTTGATGCAAAAAAGAGGTCGCACAGTGCCATCATTATTCGTAATTTTTTGACGAGAAATGCAACAAATACCATCCAACAGCCACCGAATTCACCTGATTTGGCTCCCTGTGACTTCTTTCTGTTCAATCGGGTTAAAAAACCATTACGGGGAACGCGTTTCAGCAGCCGAGAGGAGTAATGGAAAAATCGTAGGAAGCACTGATGGACATCCCGAAAACCGAATATAAAAAATGTTTCGAAGATTGGATCAAGCGCTGGCATAAGTGTGTTGCAGTCGATGGGGATTTTTTTGAAGGGGACAATATAGATTTAGATGAATAAACTTGTATTTTTAATTTTCTGAATAAATTCCGGGAACTTTTTGATCAAGGTGGTATTCCGCTCCAATGTTGAATCCGTGCTGTTATATGGATGCAGCTCGTGAAGAGGGAAGGAAGGAAGCTACAAACGTTTGTTAATAGGTGCCTGCGCAATATCTTAACGATTTTCTGGCCCAATCTTATCTCTAACGAACACCTTTACGAGAGAACGGGTCAGGAACCAATAGGCACAACCATCCAACGGCGGAAGTAGCAGTGGATTGGTCACACGTTCCGTAAGGGTGACGGTTCCATAGCGAACCATGCTATGCAATGGAACCCTCTAGCTCAGGATGGCAGTTGACCTGGCGGTCCGAGGAGAACATGGCGCAGAACAGTCGAGAAGGAGGCACGGCAGTTAGGGAAAAGTTGAGGAGAACTCAGACACATTGCCAGAAACCGTACACGATGGCGCGTAGGCGTAGTAGAGGCCCTAGGACCCACAAGGGGATACAGGACATAAACAAAGATCATTCCTTCATAGGTTTGGACTAGACGAAAACCCGTATTGTTCAACGTGCAAGGAAGCAGTTGAGGATGCGAAACACATCATGTTCCATTGTCCACGAAACCCTGAAAAACGACACCTGCTGCGAAAAAAACTGGGTGAGGACCAAGCCCCAGACAACATCACCAGACAGATGATGAGCAGGGAATTTGCATGGGAAGCAGTTAGCGGAACTGTAGCAACCATTATGAAGGAGCAGCGAACACAGGAACGACAACGAAACGAGGCGCAGGAGGCTGCCAACACGAATGAGCCGAGCGTCTAAGGCTAAAGTCCGTCCTCGTGATGAAATGTAGGATAGGGCCAAAAGACGTTTCAAATGGTTAATCATTTCCCGTCCACTCCCCACCCAGGTCCCCAAGTATGGAACCTTAACCCCCATTTAAAATGGAAAACAATTAAAACAACAGACAGAGTCTGTCTGCTATTTACCCTCAAATCCTCTAATTGGATAACAAAATTAAATAAGACGTTAATATGTATCTGAGATCCACGAGCTAATTATCCACATCCACGAACTTAGCTTAATTCCATAAAAACAGCTTTTTATTATCTCTGTTCCTCTAAAAAACCGAATTCTACTTACACATTTGCGATTTATTTGCTTAACTCAATTTTTTTGTGGTCTAAAACTACCACCTAACAATATAATGACTTCAGACCTATATTGGTACAAATTATCCAACCGCAATGTCTAATGATTACATACTCGTACATTGAAAAGCAAAAAAAAAAAAAAAATTAAAAACAAAAAATATCCATTAAATAAATTCCTTAGCTCAAAGTTCTTTGATCTTGTACACGACGATGGCGATGACCGCTCCACATTTAGGTCAGCTGGGTGATATAGGCGAAAGGTTCTCGAAAAGGCAATCAAACCTAAATGGGGCGTGTGTGCGTTGCGTACATGTTTTGTTGTGTTTTGCATTTGTTTTTCTGTTTGGATTCATTTTTTTTTTCCTTTAGTTGATATCGATAACCGCATAAAAGTTTAAAGTGCATTCATTGTCCATTTTCCAATCGTGTGTGGAGTGGAGTGGCTACATGCCTTGCCTATGTGGGCCTTTATGGTGACATGAATAATTATCACACAAACCTCGCCTGTACAGTGACAGAAAATATGTTTATGTGTTTTGTAAAACAATTCAGAATTACACGCATATGTTGTGAAACCAACGATAAATGTGAATTAAAATCACGTCTCACGAGACTGTTTCGTGTTTGGAGACGCTGTAATGAGGTGTTAGCTAGGAGGCTAAATGGGGGATTTTCGAGAGACTGATTAGCCTGCATTTACTGGAGATTCTATAACGACACGCTTAGCATCTTATAAATATTTAAATATGCATACCATCATACCACAGATACGTGTCATACGACTTTCAGATACTTTTTCGCTGGTTTTCTGGTCAAGGTATCTCTTCACCATAACATTAGAGACAAATCGTTCGAGTTATTAAATCTACCATTCATACATTAGATACGTATAATCAAGTTAAATGAAAACTCGTTAATTGTTTACTCCAGCCGGGTGCCCTCGTGCCGTCGTCGCTGCGCAGCTAATGACACCATACCAGATAGTTGCATAAAGCCATCAGCACCAACAAACATTCGGGCTAAACGAATAACACATCGTAATGCTATTACTTTGCGCTCAGCTAATGTTGCGAAAGGATGTAATTTGGCACAAAGACCTGTTGCCTCGTTTCGAGTTGCAAAATCAATTTTCGTTAACCAGCCATTTGGTTGATGAGCTAGGTGCTGAGCGACAACACAAACTTGGATTCAGATACATTTCAGCTGAATCAATAAAAAACAGATATGAAATTGTAGAAAAACCATTATTATTGGAGTTTTGCGATTCGATTCTAGGAAGTATAAAATAAATTGGAAATTTGTACGGGGTGGTGGTGTGTGGTGGTGGCCTTTAACCCTGCTGGGCTTCAGCCTCGTAACCGCAAAAGGTAATTTTGATCTTTCTTTCTGTTGATTTCCCCCGGAGAATGAAAATAACAACAGAGGATTGCCAGTCAATATTCGGCGCAAAAAACGATCGAGAAAGACAAACAAAATAAAATATACTAGGTATACGTCTGCGAGCTTTGTTGATCAGAATCTGTTTCGTCAACTGTCACTGGAGTGGAATTATGTGACTGAGTACTACAAAGTAATAACAATAAACAACAAGCCGGGCGATCATAAGAAAGCCTGTAGCGTGCTCAGTTTTGAAAATTGTTGTTTTAGTGATGCGATCGATGGCAGAATATTAGCTGGCAATTCAGGGGTTGGCAACCGGGGTTTGACGGTTTTCATTCGCCATTATTTGTTTCAGTCTACATGTCACTTCCACCCTTTGTCCAAAATGTTTGTGCTTATCTTCAAATAGAAACCAATGGCGCTATCAGTGTCCTTTTGACATTTACTTAAATGCTGTTGATTCACAACCAACCTATTTCTTATTTTAAAAGTATGTTCGAATATTTTACTGTTTACTACTACCGATATTGAGGGGAAAAAAACTGAATCCAAATCCATTTATTACTAAGGGAGAAGGTGAATTGAAATCACAGATAACCAAACAGCGTTGCGGGATTGCCAGTATCTTGGGAGTATTGCCACGACCGATGGTGGAACCGAACTGGATATAGCCAACAGGATCGCCAAAGCGAAATGCATGTTCGGGATGTTGTCCAAAATATGGCGAAGCAATGCAATAGATTTGAACACCAAGCTAAGACTATTCCGCTCCAATGTTGAATCCGTGCTGTTATATGGATGCAGCTCGTGGAGAGTGACCACTGCTACCACCAAGAAGCTGCAAACGTTTGTTAACAGGTGCCTGCGCAATACATATATGTACATTTAAAGTTTACAAAAATCAAAGACATGGGGTATGCCGTCTGCCAGATTGACAACACTGTTAACAATTAATATACCTATTGCGCTTTTAAGATAGTAAATTTACATACATAATTACTTTACAACAGAGAAATACCCGAATTTTTTTATTTAATTTTTTACATTTAGATTTATTAGAAGTTTTCGTTTAATATTCGGTCCCGATATGATATTGCTGTTTTACAGTATGGATAAAGCTTGTGGACATGCAGCTCACCGAGGAGTTTAAGCACCTGATCGTCTGGCAAAAAATCAGCTCCAAAGATTTGTCTTCTTATTTTTCGTAGGGTAGGACACCTGCCCATGAAATGAATTACATCTTCCCTCTCTGCAACGTTACATATACCACACAAAATTGGGAGGTCGTTCCGAGGAGGTACGTAGTTTAAGGGAACAAGTTCTGCTCGCAGTCTCAGCATCATAGATATTTCGTGAATACTCAGCTCATCTCGAAAGTAGTTATTGTTAGGTTGCAAGTTATGATTTAGCCTGCTATAGATCGACCTATGTAGAGAGCCCGAAGCATTCTCTAGGAATCCGTTTCTGCATTGTTCGTCCACTTTTTCTATTAGAAGATATAAGGCAGCTTTCCAGCTTGCAGTATCTGCTTCCCTGTAGTTTAGAACCAATCCACATTTTTGTGCTAGCTCCAGCCATTCACCATACCAGCTGCTCCTATTAGATATAGTTTTAAGGGCTGCGATCTTGGGAAGTCTCTCATTTGGCATGTTTAGTACCTTGAGTATATAATCGACTTGCAGTTTTAAGGTCTTAATAAAAAGGGGGGATAGACCCGTTTCCAACATTATCATGTAATTGGGAGTGTTAGTAGGAAGATGAAATGACCTTTTGATGTAATATCGAAGGAGTCTTTCCACAGTTTCGTATCTTTTATGTCCCATACTTGCGCAGCATATAGCAAAATAGTTTCGGAGGCAACTTCAAATACTCTATACTTGCTACTGTGGGTTATGTTCTTATTGGTGAAACATCTTTTCCACGTTATATTCACTGCGGTTTTGGCTTTGATCAGTTTTTCTTCTAGATGCTTCTGCATACTTAAATTGCTCGTAAAATAAACTCCAAGGTATTTGTAGTCCTTAACTACCTCAATGATTTCGCCATTATAGGTCCACCTCTCGTTCAAACAATTTCTACCTCCCCTTTTCTTGAAAATCATCACTTTCGACTTTTCCAAGTTGACTAAAAGGCCCCATAAACTGCAGTAATTGTATAGCCGATTAATCATCAGCTGCAAAGCTTCTGGTGAATATGCCAGCATGACTATATCATCCGCAAAAAGTAACGCCTTGATGAGTACCCCAGAAGAAATAAGAGCGGACTCAATGTGCAGCCTTGTCTTATTCCTGATCTTGCTGGGAACCACTCGGACTTTTCTTTTCCATTCCAAACCGACACCTGTGTATCTTCATAAAGGTTCTGGATGACCCGTCCGAACTTCCGCGACTATCCCATACCAAACAGCTTGTAAATTAAAGCTCTGCGGTCTATAGTGTCAAAGGCTGCTTTGAAGTCGACGTAGAATACGCAGAGTTTTTTTTTTCGAGATAAAAGATTCTGCAATGCTACGCAAAACGAAGATGTGGTCTATTGTGGAATATCCTGGTCTGAAACCTGCCTGAAATTCTTTTAACAGTTTATTCACGCGAATCCATTCCGTAAGCCTGCTTTGCAAAACTGAAGTGAAAGTCTTGTAAGTTGCATTTAGGAAGGAAGTCCCACGATAATTCCCCGGATCACTCGTGCAGCCCTTTTTATGGATAGGGAAAATTAAAGCCCCCTTAAACTGTTGTGGTATGTTCCCATTATCCATCGCATCATTAAACACGTGGATAAGTCTGTGACAGAGCTCATTGGTCCCATACTTATAGAACTCGTCTGGTATTCCGTCGGATCCTGCCGCATTGCCATCTTTCAACTTATTTAAAGCCGTGATCACTTCTGGGTATGCTATTCTCGAGTCTAATAGTTCGTCTTCAAAGTCCGGTATGACATATTGGAACACTCTACTACTAACTCTATTCAGCAACTCATTAAAGTGTGTAAACAGGACAGTAGGACTTAGCTCTTGATTGATTTGGAATTTTCTACCATTAAGTTTTGCCGCTAGTCTCCAGAAATTTGATGAACTCCGACAATTAGCTAACTTCAAAGCTTATGCTTCGTAGTAGGCCTTCTTCTTTCTTCTACATAGGACTTTGAATTGGCTATTAGCTTCAATGTAAAGAAGTTTAAAGAAATCGTCATTGGCTTCGCGGAAAGATGCAATGGAACCCTTTAACTCACGATGGCAGAATACCTGGCGGTCTGAGGAGAACATGGCGCAGAACAGTGGAGAAAGAAACACGGCATTTGGGGAAAAGTCGGGGAGAGCTGAGACTTATTACCAGAAACCGTACACGATAGCGCGTAGGCGTAGTAGAGGCCCTAGGATCCACAAGGGGATACAGGACATAAGTGAGTAAAGTAAGCAGTGTTGCTTAAGAACGTTTCGTTTCCGATAATGCAATTGGACATCTCACCCCAATAACAAAGATTTATTATTTACTGTAGTTCATATGATTTTGGTAAGAGGAAATCAATCTTTGTTATAGGCTAGGGATGTGGTGTGCATCCGCAGATAATGCACTAGCTTTACTCTGCGGTGTTGTGAATAACTACTACTACAACGTCTTTGGAACTACCTCTACATGCATTGTATTAAAAGACATAATGTACAAAATTTTAGATCACATATTATCGTTCCAGGACTTCAATAAAATACATCTCGTTTGTGATTTGCATGAATTCTAATTGGTCCGGAATGTTATAAACGATCGATTGCAAATGAGTATACATCCAAACGAATTCAACCGATTTAAATTCGGTCAACACAAGCCAATGGAAAACATCCCACCAATCTAAACTACAAAAGGTAAAAGGTCTCGAACAACCACCAAGTGATCGTTATTCATGTTGGAAATGCGTATAGATGGGAATGATTTTGTTCACGAGTACAATTCAATGGAATGGTTCAACTCCCAATTGGTGTGAGATCGCAATTAGAATAAATCAAAACGATCGAGCTCGAGCAAATAAGAAAAAAAAAATTACCGACCGATCGACAGCGATCAAACCTGTTCATTTTAACTCTAACTACTCGCCAATTAGCTGAGTCTGTAGTTATGGGAAGGAAAGCAGAAGCGGCCAAAATGGGTTTAGCGATAAACGAGGATAAATCCAAGTATATGCTGTCAACAAGAAAGGACAATCAACACCGACGAATTGAACAGCTATAACTTCGAGGTAGTAAGAAACTTTGTCTACCTTGGCTCTGCTAAAAACTCTAAAAACAACATCAGCACAGAAATCAAGCAAAGAATAACTCTTGCCAATCGCTTTTTTCTTTTTTTTGGGCTTATAAGGCAATTCAGTAGTAAAGCCCTATCTCGAACAACTAAGGAAACTCTGTATAAGACTCTGATCGTCCCAGTCCTGCTTTACGGCGCTGATACATGGACTTTATTGAAAGCAGATGAAGATATCCTTGATCGTTTCGAGAGAATATTTCTTCGTAAGATAGTCGGTCCCATTCGCGTTGACGGGTTTTGGAGGAGAAGATTCAATAACGAACTAAACGAGTTTTACAGCGACATCGACGTAGTCAAAAGACTGCGTATTGGGCGTTTAAGATGGTTAGGACATGTAGAGCGAATGGACACCAACGCTTCGGCCCGCAGAGTCTTCGACTCTAACCCGAAGGGACGACGCAGTAGAGGACTTCCTCGCCGTAGGTGGCGCGCACAAGTTCAAGGTGTCCTCGACCAACTTGGAGTGCGCAACTGTAGACAATTAGCTAAAGACCGAGCTAAATGGAGAGGCTTGTTGGTTGAAGCCCAGGTTCACCGCGAACTGTAGCGCTACCTAAGTAAGTAAGTACGTAAGTAGTTATGGGATCCGATGGCCAAATACGAAATCCATGATTCTAAAAGCAGGGCTCCATATACTAAAAGAAAGTAGAAATATCTCGGTATTCTGCTCTGATATATCAAATTGTTAAAAAATTCGATTTACCAAAATGTTGCCGACCGCTGCATAATACACCCGTTTAAACCCATCCCATATGTGTCGTGTATGTGTATATGAAATCGCGCTGATCTCAAGCCAGACATACTCGTAATGCACAGGCATTCATTTTATGCTTGAATGATTCGTATCTATCTTGAAAATTTAATTAAAAACAAATAGGTAGCATTGTGTATCTTTTACAACTACTAAATGCAATCATCTCCTCGTCCTCCTTCTGCCATGTCTGATCCACACCCTTTTCTCTTCATCATCATCGAGCAGAGGGGCAAAAAAAAATAAAAAAAAAAAAAACACTACTTATTCATGCTTCATATTACACAGTCGAGTGGTTGTATCGAATGTGGTGGCCACATTTTATGGAAATAACGAACTTGGCCACTTGGGCGCTTAAGAGGTTCAGCAGCAGGCAGCTTCTATACTATACCCACTTCAACTTCGAGCTTCAGGCCCGAAGACACAGCAGACCTCATGCTCATGGTAATGTTCTGGAATTCTTGACATGGTCAGCACTCTCAGTGCCAGTATGTGTATGTGAATATCCGATTCGTATTGCTGTCACGTAGCTATGCTTCGGTTGAAATTTATTCCCTCTCTATGCACCACAGACACTGGTAATGGCATGGCATTTCTGTATTTGATTTCGATAATTCACTAAATCACTCCACATAACCAATCCAAACCAAATGCGCATTGAAAGAGGCTAACAAGCCTAACAAGCCAGACCCAGCCTAATGAATTGCCATAACATCGTTGAATATTAATCCGCAGCAAGGTTGTTGTACATGCAGATATCTGTTGCGATGGTTTTGACAGTCGAATATCAGTCTTCATATCATACATGGTATCAAATGCAAGAGAGTACTTACTTACTATCTACAAGGATCTTCGAAGGAAAAAGAAGATTTTCCCATGGTGTTGTGCAAGCAATGCACCTTATGTCTGCTCTCGGGGAAGGAAGACACATATAATTTGTTCCACACATGTGAACCGATCTATATGGGTGGGTCGCTCGATCAGGTTACACACTCTTCGACTAATGCTGCTACTTTTCCAGAACAATGGAGCTCCGAAGCGGAGTCTTACTCACTCTACTCGGCTCTACAACAGGATATGAGCCTTAAATCATTTTTCTTGGTTGATCGCACTTCCATTAGCGTCGATGCGTGTATTCGTGTCGATCGGTTGAAGAGTGTTTTTTTTTTTTTTTTGTTCTCTCCTTTGCCCTCTTGAGGGTCAAATTAAAGGACATAATGGAGGTGAACGGTGCGTTGCTGCGTCTTCTACCTAACCCAGGTTATTCATGGAAATTATTGATCGCAGATGTAGTCATATTTTGTGTGGGATATTCAAGGAACTTCCTTTTAGAAAGGAGTTAGGGAAATGCGGGCGGAAGAATCGAAATAATGCTTAACGCTTGAATTATATAAGATGTCTGGGACGCGAGGTACTGTGTGTGAAGAAACTAGCTCATCCTCGATTAGATCATCTATTGCGGGTCTTGGAAAATTTCTTAGAAATCAAGGGCACATCTGTTCACCGACCACAAGATAAATTATTTAAGTATAGGTTCCACACTACAAAGGGAAACACAATGGACCGAATGGCCCGTGTGATAAGCACTTAGCTGTACTTCCCTCCAACCTAACCTAACCTATCATAAGAGCAGAAGGCAAGTATTTTTCGAGATGCGTAAGCTCAGATCGTCTCATATCCTTATCGCATCTAATATGAAATAAGAATTTAATTCCTCCGTCGAACAAATCCTACAACCGTACCGACACTGGGAAAATATCTTATGTCAATGTTAGGCCGGCGAGATACTCGTACCAAATGATACAAAAGATACGAAAGAGCTATTATTGGAAAGTCAAAATAACTTCTCCAGAGAAAATACTCTCGGTGTATGGTGAAGGGCATAGTAAACATCACAGGCTCTAGGAAAAAGACCGGAACGTCAATAGCAACGTACACGGTAGAGTCAAAATAGGCGTAAAAGTTGTCATATTGGACGAAATTACCTTATTTAAGCCACTTGGAGCATTAAGGTACTAGGCCGTTCCAAAACTGCTGCATGCATTTAAGAGCCACAATCTGGATAACACTCGGATTGCAGCAGCCTCAGCAGTAAAAAGAACCGAGGTAGAAGCCCAATACTGTGCGAAGAATAAAGAAGTGCAGCATAGTGTGAGACGTGACAAACGTCAGCACATCAACTCACTGGCTTCAAGGGCTGAAGAAGCATCAAGCCGATGCGCCAGTAAGACTGTTTATAGTATCACTAAGTAGCTCACTGGTGGTCGGAACTCCAAACAACACCCAGTGAAGAGCCTAGACGGTAACCTTCTGATTTCGGATGAGGACCAGCTGACTAGATGGAGAGAACATTTCGCTACAGTGCTAAACCACTTAGACGATGGTGGTATGATCTGGAATTCGAATGAGCAGTTCGAAGCAACAAATTCCCGCATTCGCACCGCACCTCCCAGTAAAACCGAAATAATAACAGCAATCAAGTCCCTCAAGAAGAACAAGGCGCGGTGGGTATTGATGGCATCCCTGCCGAACTATTTCAAGCGAAACACATTGGCAGATCTTCTGCACCCTCTAAAACGGAGAGCCTGGGATAGTGAGCAATTTCCGCAGGAGAAGATAAGGGGGATCATTAAACTACCGAAAAAGGGAAACTTGATGGAATGCGGAAACTGGAGAGGTATTTGAGTTCTTCCAACCGTAGGCAAAATAACAGCTAAAATAATTCTGGAACGAATCAAAGAGCATTTAGATTCAGCTTCCGACGTCGAATAGGCAGGCTCTCGTGCTGGATCCCTCTGCATTTAACATAAACACCATCGAACAATGCGTTGAGTACAGGTCTCCGCTACATTTGCTATTTATCTTTCGCTTTCGATAGCTTGAATCGAGATGCTATCTGGTTGGCCTTGCGCAGGAGAGGCAACCCAGAAAAACTTATAGCTATTATCAAGGCTACATACCAGGGGAGTAAGTGTCATGTCTTACACAATGGTAAGGTGTTGGAGGATTTTGAAGTCCAAAGTGGAGTAAGTCAAGGGTGCATACTGTCGCCACTATCGTTCTTGCTGGTTATCAGCGATGTACTCCGTGAAAGCATTGACGGAAGGCAACGTGGCGCAGAGCAGTTGAGGAGGAATCGAGCTCTTTAGGAATGAGTTGGAGGCAGCTCAAACGCGTTGCAGAACTCCGAACAAGATGGCGCGCAGGCGTGGTTCACGATCTATGCTCCTCGAGGGGTTAAATGATCTAAGTAGTAGTAGCAAGTAATCTGGATAACACCCCTTCAAAGTCCTCCATAGTACGGAAAGTTACTTTACCAAATTTGCTTATGTTTTCAGCACCCCAATATCTCAACCTTTACAATGACTTATTGTCTAAGAATAATAACATTCGACTTGTGATGTTGCATGAGTCAATGGAAATTGCCTCAATCGTATTTTCGCAGGATACCTTAAGCTAGGATATGTTCCTAAAGCATGGTGAGAGGTGCGTATTGTATTTATTCCCAAAACAGGGAAAGCGAGCCACACAAATGCAAACGACCTCAGAGCGATCAGTCTATCGTCTTTTATGCTGAAAACATTGAAACGTTTAATAGATGTATACATAAGAAACGTGATTTGATTATCTAAATCCCAACATGCGGCAGATCGGTAGATACCATATCAACCATAGAAAGATCTCTCCGCCTCAAGGAGTTCACTCTTGGGGCGTTACTATACATTGAAGGGGCATTCAACAACGCAAGAATGATGCGATCCTGAACAGCCTACATAGAGCTCAACTTAACAGCGGCATCTGCAACTGGATTACACAGAAGACTCAATCCAGAATTATATATTCAACGCTAGGAGATGTAACCAACCGTCTGCCTTCCCCCAAGGCGGAGTTCTATGTCCTCTAATATGGCTTCTTGTAGTGTTTGAGATCTTGGTAATACTGAAGAAAAACGGTGATGGTCTATGCCGACGATGTGGTTATTCTGGTTTCGGGAAAATTTCCCCTGGTCTTAAGTGAGAGGCTGAACCTTGCACTACGTCTAGTGGATAACTGGTTCAGTAGCGAAGGGCTGGGAGTGAACACCTCAAAGACAGAGGTAGTTCTTTTCACTAAGAAGAGATATAGATCCCTACCTTCAGACCCCCAAATATCGGTGCTATTGAACTAAATATCTCAAGTTCAGCTCGATACCTGGGTATAATTTTAGATTCCAAACTAAACTGGAAGGATAACATTGCCGAACGCATCAAAAAAGCAAGTGTAGCTTCCTATTCTTGCAAAAAGACATTCAGTATTACGTGTGGCTTCAAACCAGCTGTAGTGTACTGGATATACATGGCGGTTGTAAGACCCATTCTTACATATGGTTCACTAGTGTGGTGGATGGTATTTGACAAGCAGTGCCAGCTTTCAAACGTCACCAAAATCCAGAGGGCAGCGTGCATCGGAGTCATGGGATCAATAGGAACAACACCAACAGCGGCGATGGAAACCATGCTTAGTTTCATTGCGCTTGATATACATATACTGCAGTAGTATGGTGGCCAAAACCGTTGTAGGACTGAGAGAAGGCCGATTGTGGTCATCGAGCCTTTACGGCCATGGGGGACTACAACTGGATCGACGAAAACTGAGCACATGAACCTATTTGAATTTGCTACAAGAATTCCTGACAGAATGTACTGGAAAAACCGAAGAACCATAAAGAAAAAGGAACTGGCCTTCCATACCGACGGTACTAAGATGAACGTTGGCACGGGACCTGGAGTTTATTGTGAAGCCCTAGGAATAAACCACTCCTTTAGAATAAGAGAAGACTGCAGCGTCTTTCAGGCCGAAGTGACAGCCATTATACAGGCTGCTGAAGTTATGCGCGAGAGTAATATTGTTTGTTAAACGATCACTGTCTGTATATATGTATAGCCACGCAGCCGTTAAAGCTCTGAACTCTGCTGTAATGAGGTCGAGACTTGTGAGGATCTGCAAATCACTTTAATACGAGATATCTAGAGCCAATGCGGTCACCCTCTGCTGGGTACCATGATAGGGCTGACGAGCTTGCTAGGAAAGGGTCGGCGCTGCACGTATAGTGGGCTCTCCCTTTTGTAGTGATCCCAATCAGTTTCTTATAGAAGAAAATAGAACATGAAGCCAGCGGTCGAGCTGGGTTCATCTGGACACATGCACAACGGCCAGGACGCTATGGCCGGCCTTTAGCAAGAAGAAATCAACCTCTCTACTGAAACTTAGTGCACGGGTCATTTCCCGCATAATTACTGGTCACTGTGCCATTGGCATTCATGTGGAACGACTCGGTGAACTGCACAAGGACTATTGTAGAAGTCGCAGGGACGAAGAAGAAATTGAATCTGTTCATCATCTGCTGTATGATTGTCCTACACTATCCGTCAGAAGAATGAGGACTCTTGGTAGTTACTTCTTCTCGGAACTGGAGGACTTGAGTTGATGAGTATTGTTGAGCTGATGGACCTCCTGAGATTCATATCACTATCTGGATAGTTCTAACAGCGAATCATCTCTACAGCGTTTCCAGGGTTAAATCATTGGGAACAATGGTCCCGAACTGTTGATCTAAGCGAGCAGTGACTCTTTTGTCACAAGCCACCCATCTACCTAAACTAACCTGAGAATGATAAATCTTCCTTCCAGAAACAAGGTCCTCCATTTCAGTTTAATAGCATTTATGATCTCATATTTTCAAAGTTAGCAGTGTGAGGAAATCGTTATACCAGTGCCAATAGGCTAGTGACCACAGAGGTGTTCGTTCGAGATGAGACTGGACCACAAAATCTTAAGGATGATGTGTTGGCATATATTGACTATACCCATATAGTTGTACTGACTGGACATTGGAGCGGGACGGTCGCAGCCTGGTCTTGGTGCTGATTTTCCTAATTCTGCTGTTTGCCACTTGGTGCAAGTGAGAGCGCATGTAGATGTCGGCAGTCTAGTACAGATATTTAAGATAACTGTCTACTGCATGCCGCTGCTATTTACTGTTAGGACTGCGCGAAGAACATCACTAGTTACGACTTAAAATAACAGTGGTGAAAATATGCAACCTTGTCGCACCCCACTTAGAAATTCAAATAATCAGACGCACCAGATGAACTGCAGATTTATAATATCGGAAGCCTTCTCAAAGTCGATAAATAGCAGATGAAGCGAAGACCTATACTCAATGATAATTCGCAAGGTGTTTGCATGGTCGATGCACTAGGCTCCCGAGCGGAGACTGCTGTTTATTCAACATTGAGAGTTGAATCAAGATATTCCTCGACTCGATATAGCTTGTATTTTGGGAAAATGAGTTGAATTTCCTTTCTCTGGCAGTTTGATGATCAGTTTTTCACTCTTCTGGGAAGCTTTCGCTTTCTCATGCCCTTCTTATAATTGGATGAAGAAGGTCTGCGACCGACCTAGTGCTGCTTGGAAGAGCTCTGCGGGAATATGTTGCTTTGACCGCGGTTATAGTTTGCGTTTTACTTAGAGAACCAATGTGTATTCGGGTACATTTGTTGCTACAGATTGCTCATTCAAGTTCGAGGAAGCAACGCTATCGTCTAAATGGCTTAAGACTGTTTATAAAGTAGGAGTACGAATAACTTCTTCAAGACGATTTTTGAATTGTAGTTAATTACATCTTCATGCAGTCAATTCATCAGCTTCTTCGCGGTCCATAGTGTCACTCCTTTTGAAGGGGCATTCCATTTGGAATCTAACCAGTTTCGACTGAGTTTCTAGACGTACTTGCATAGTCAATGGCTACAATTTAATGAAAAAGAAGAACTCAAAGGCAATTGAATATCGGAAAAATAAACAAGGATCATGAAGGGTGTACTGAGAGGATATTACATTGTCGGTTGAACGTCTAAAATACTAGGAACCAATATCCCGGACTTCCGCAGAGTCCCAGTGCTCCAATTTCCAAATTATTTCTCTTCGCTGATGCTACATTGCGTGTTTGATTTGACTTAAGACCTAGTTAACTAGAAACGTTTTTCAACTAAATAGCACAAATCAAGAGGAATACCATACATCTCTGTAAGCACATTTCGAAGTGCAGATCCCCTGTCCGCAGTCTTATGTTTGCCACACTTAATGATATGCTGTACTCTGTACACATGCGAAGCTGTGTTTGAAGCTTAAATTAGTCTTCCACTAAGCCTTGAGTACGCTACGCTGCCTGAGCAGTTTCGCGATCTCTACAGATAGCCATATTTGATGGTACACCTACGACATGAGGCATCAGCGCTAAGTGGGATTCCAGTTGCTCACTTTACAACAAGGGTCTCTCTCGAAGACACCACATTCTTCCATCTTTCATGATACAGGGTATATACTTTCCGATCCTAAGACCCTTTTGGTAAGCAAATGTAGCGACGTTTCTTGGGTGTATCTTAATTTTCACCCTCTAGATGCAGCGGTCCTATGTCCGTTTCTCTTTGCTGCTAATAGTCCAATATGCCGCACCATACAGTATACTCGACAACAACAACTTCGTTTTTCTAGCCAAAACTAAAGGTATTGCAAGTCTTATGAGACAGAATGACACTTATGTTAGTTTTGTGTAAGATACAATCACTCTGTCAAGATAGATAAAAGAATTCTACTCCAGAAATACTAATCACAAAATCACCCTCACGGAGCAAAGTAAGATAGAGAAATAAACATCGCACGTCATCGTACACTACATCGTCTCTATTTGTACTTCATACGAACCGCAAAAAAGGTCGACCACATTTGATCCCCTCCCTGCCACCCGCTTTACCCCACAACCTGACCAGGTTAGAAGTCTCATATATCTTCCTCATCACATGAACTACTCTTGAGCTTAGACATCGGTAATCGAATACGCGAAGATCTAGCAGATCTTGCTTGCCTCCTTCTGTCTCTCTAGTAACGACAATTTCTCCCCGTATCATTGTACTGCCATCGTATTCGCATGATGTGAAGAACCTGAGCCTGAGTTGGATGCCTTTTGCGCGAAGACTCACAACAACCAGGCAAAACCGTGTGACCGTAAAAAATGCGCAATGGAAACTCTTGCAAGTCCACAGATAATTTTGTTGTTCTCATCAAGTGATGATGGGGGTTGGGGGTAAGTGTGCGTTAGATTGGGTGTTTTCCTCGCGCCCAACTCTAATTTTTCGTCGGTTTGGCGTGTACTCGAATGTGTTGTCAAATGAATTCCATTAATTGCTGTCAATTGAGTGGGTTAATTGTGTGAAACAACGACTGCCTGACGGAATGTGTTTGGGCAGTCGAACTGCCTGGTCGAGTTCGGGCGGATTTTCAACAAAAAGATACATGACAGCAATTTAGATACAAAATGGTTTCGTCATGGCGGCCTCTGTTCAATGATGTAACGTCACACACACGGAAATACTGAGTCTGAGACATGCATGTACCTATCATATGTATCTATGTATCCTGTAATTATTATCAAATTATCGAATAGTACGCGCACACGCCCCTTTGTATGTTGAATCACCTAAAACCGGATTTATTAGAATAGGGTACCTTTAATGAGGCAAACCCTTTTTTCTTTGTCGTCGGGACCGGTAATGATTGGGGTATGTACTCGGATGGCTGTATCTAACTAGCTCATTTCCGTGTTGAGCGTGGTTGTGTGGATGGATCTAAATTCCTTAGGGATTTTTGTCATGCCCATCGATTGTGCATTTGTCAGCTTCCGGTAGTGTAGACCAGTTTACGTGAGTCTTCTTCTCCTCTTGGGCCTCATCTTCGCATGTTTGTTGTTGTGCTCTGATTATTACTTCACCTCTTTCCTTTTCATACTTCGAGATTGGTTTTTTTTTTTGCTTCTAATTTATACTTTCTTGTTGCGCGAGGATCATATTTGTTGTGTGTGTTGCTGTAGGTAATGATAGATGAAGCGTTGCGCGTTTGAGGTCATTAGGGAGACGTCTTGTAATGATCACGCTAACAACACATTACTTTGCTGTTGAAAATTTGTTAAACGTCAGCCGATTTGATGTAGTAGAAGTAGAAAAAGTGATCTCTTGTGTAATGGAGTGGAGGATGCGTTCCTCTTCAGAATCGGAAGGAAGTGTTCTTTTAAAAGGAAATGAGCCATTGGAAGGAGTTATAGAAAGGATGCATGGGGTGTGGTTTATATGATAGCGGAAAGTTAGAAGGAAATGAGTTCGATAATTGTGGTGAGTTGCCTTGGTTCACTAACGCCTACTTCCACTGCAAGTTACATAGACCTACGTTGACAAAGAACTGAAATAGAAAGGTTTTAGAGAGCGTCAAGCTGTACTGCTATAATAAGAGACGTATTCATAAGGGCAACATTTTAGAGGAATGAAAGAAAGGAAATGATTATCAAACATGCGAAGAAGGGTACACTAATCCCCTGCGGTTTCCAAAAAATTGTAGTTTGACAGTTCTGGGGAAAATCAAAGAATATCTACGTTCAGCTCCGAATGTCAACTAGGTAGTGTTTCGCTTGGGATCCTGCTGTGATGATCATATAAATATCCTACAGATCATCGTGTAGAGAATCCGCTTCACTAGCTATTCGACAAGACTTTCGTTAGCTATAATACAACAATGGTAAGGTATCAATGGATTTCGATTACCATTGCTGCATATTGCCACTATGATGTCTTACCTGAAACATAGGAATGACGCTGACGAAGTTTGCTTGCCTTTATAAAGAATAATAGATATATGTATGTACATCGAATTCCATTTAATTCGCACGAGAGCACGCCAGGAATCCATTGACTACCAGAACATTGGGTTGCCCTTAGCCGAAATGGTGCAGAACCGATGAGGAGAAGGCCAGGCCATAGAAACATGCTGAAGAAGCTGTAGAAATCTGAATATGACGGCGAGCAAGTACTTTTGGGGACATATGTATATGCACTCCACAAAAGCTCTTAGGACATAGGGGAGTAAGTAAGTAGGCCATAGTAAAGGATACCAGAGCAAACTGCACAAAGCTGAATAAAACTATCCGTGGAGAATGGAAGAATAAGAAAGTGACAAAAGATTTCTATACACCAATCTACACGAACGACGAGTCGGCGCAGGCTATTTTATCAAACAATCTGAATGTATTGGAATCCTTTCGCCTACTGGACTTTGCCAGTATTTTCCAAGTGGAGCTGCCAACACTCAATCATAGCATTGCTATTATTACTGAGAGCTAAGCCGTTATCTAACACATGGATTCGGCTCCTATATCCTTAAAACTGGTAACGCAATACTAAACTGGACTCAGAAAATTAGACATTTAAACAAGAGTTACTCTCATCTGGGTCCCAGGACAGAGTAATATTGAATGAACTTTCAAATTTATAAGCATATATGGAGCGAATCCCACAGGCGGATCAGTAGGAATGCGGCGAAGTGGGAGGGTTATGATCCTTTATTTTCGGATCATAACGTCGCTCATAAAAGGAAGAAGAAGAAGAAGAAGCATATATGGAGCTTAGAAGAATTTTAAAAGTCATAGTTGATCCGAGCTGAACTACAAGAATGTAAAGAACGCATACAGACTACTATCGGCATATCAATCAGAAGAGGTGTGCGTATGCATCTCCTAACCATGCTAGGGGATTATGGGATTAACTTTTCACATTTCAGATTTCTCTGATCTATGTTGCAAAGAATAGTAATTGCGTCATAATTTCTAGTCACTTTTCAATATACTTTCTAAGCAATCATTGACGACAGCATTTCACGTTAATGGATTCGTCAGAAAGTTATCCAGTGTCCAAAATGCTATTTGAGAATTTTCCTTCCTTTTTGTCTCGAATAGTAATAGAGTCCAAGGTAAGAACTCATTTAGACTAAGAAGAATCTAGATGCATTCAAGATATTCAGGGTAAGCATCTAAAACACTGCTCTCATGACGATGAACGAGCAAATACGTTTAGGTAGACCTCCACCATATGATGATATGTTGTCGTATAAAGTGTGAGCCAACAGCTAGTCTGAAAGTTTTCATTAAATTAAATACATATTTATTATGAAATTATTATAGAACTATAGCTCGGTCCATGGCAATTATGAATAAAATATAACATCAGTCATGTGACTACAGAGGCTTCTGTTGCAAAACACCATCCGAAGATCAAAATTATCGATGACATTTTGAGGAACAAGTGGGCCGCAATTTCAGTTTGGATGTTATGTTTGAGATCCTGAATTGTCGCTGGGTTATTGGAATAGACCTTAATCTTCAAATAACCCCACAGAAAGAAGTTTAAAGGTGTCAAATCACGAATTGCATGAATTCCGGACTCACTAGGGCATAATGTTGACCGAAAAATTCACGAATTTTACGAAATGTTACTTTTACACATCGTCGATTTACTCAATAACATTGAATAACAAAAATGGGTTGTTGCGTAGTAAACGAATCCACGACTAAAATTGCCAAAAATTGTACTTGACATCTGTCAAAAATATCAACCACATTGAATTCAGTAAGTGACAGTAATTGACAGCCAACATCCACACCATCTGTTGGCTCACACTTTTTACAGTGAAAACCTTTTTACAGTGAAAACCTTTTTGATGTGTGATCAAGCAATCCCATGTAAATTGTGACTTGCTAAACACTTGTAATAGGGTATACATTAAGCATCCATTTAGAACTTCTGAAAGCTCTTTGGGCAGACAGATAGATAGATAGTGATGCGGAGCTCATGATCTGTTGAGTATGATCCTGTACCTTATCGGACATATTATTTCCAGTCTGCTGTGAGAAATCAGCACATCCCTGCTGATCTTTAATCTCAGCATTGGTATTGCTTTATATAATCGAGCTAATGGACGATTTTTCTCACAGTCTATGCTGAGAATATGGAAAAACTACTTCTGCAGACTGTATAACGGCGACGAAGACCAACATCCCACTGTCAGGCAGAATGAACCATTCAACATGGACGATGATAGTCAACATTTCTGTCCACCTGACCAAAACGAAGTGAGGATAGCAATATCCAAGCTGAAATCTAACAAGGCTGCAGGACCTGACGGCTTACCGGCCGAACTTTTCAAGGCAGCTGGGGATGAATTGGTAGAGTGCATACATCAACTCATCTCTAAGATTTGGTCAGACAAGTGTATGCCTGATGAATGGAATCTCAGCATCGTTTGCCCGATCCACAAGAAAGGAGACCCCCTCAACTGCGCCAATTATAGAGGCATCAATCTCCTCAACATCGCATACAAGATCTTTTCTGCGGTATTGTGTGAACGACTGAAATCTTTCATCAACAGCTTGCTTGGCCCCTATCAGTGCGGTTTCAGGCCAGGAAAGTGCACCATCGATAAAATTTGCACAAACCCAAGAATTCCAAATCGATACTCACCATCTTCTTACCGATTTCAAGGCTGCCTATGACAGCATCTATAGAGAAGAGCTTTATAGTGCCATGTCTAGGTTTTACATCCCTTGTTTGCCTATGCAGGATGACGATGGAGAACGCTCGCTGCTCCATCAAGGTCGGTAATGACCTCACGGAGACCTTTAATGTCAAAAAAGGTTTTAGACAAGGTGACGCGCTGTCATGTGAATTCTTTAATATTGTACTTGATCGGATTGTGCAGAACTTACAAGCCAACACCAGAGGCACAATCTATCGCAAGTCTGTACAACTGCTTGCATACGCCGACGATATTGACATAATTGGAAGAACTCAGCGGGCTGTCACCGGTGCATTTGCAAGCATTGAAGCAGAAGCGGCCAAAATGGGTTTAGCGATAAACGAGACAAAACCAAGTATATGCTGTCAACTAGAAGGGACAATCAACACCGACGAATTGGACAGAACGTCACAACGGGCAGCTACAACTTCGAGGTAGTAAGGGACTTTGTCTACCTTGGCTCTGCTATAAATTCTATTAACAAAATCAGTGCCGAAACCAAGCGAAGAATAACTCTTGCCAATCGCTGTTTTTTTGGGCTTATAAGGCAATTCAGCAGTAAAGCCCTATCTCGAACAACTAAGGAGACTCTATATAAGACCTTGATCATCCCAGTCCTACTTTACGGCGCTGAAACATGGACTTTATTAAAAGAGGATGAAGCTATCCTTGGTCGCTTCGAGAGAAAAATTCTTCGTAAGATATTCGATCCCGTTTGCGTTGACGGATTTTCGAGGGGAAGATTTAATCACGAACTATACGAGCTGTACAGCGATATCGACCTAGTCAAAAAACTGCGTATTGGACGTCTAAGATGGCTAGGACATGTAGAGTGAATAAACACCAACGCTCCGGCCCGCAGTGTTTTCGAATCGAACCCGGAGGGACGACGCAGTAGAGGACCTCCTCGCCGTACGTGGGGCGCACAAGTTCAAGTTCCGCTTGAATTCCCTGGTAAAGGGTTTCATTCTCGGTGTAGGAGCGCTTGAATTCTTGGAACTTCTTGGAAGAAACAAGTCTTCTTCAAGGAACAAAAAACAAACAGCTTCGATAACATTTTCAGAGTCGACTTGATTTTTGTAATTTGCCTGAGCACGGTCCACATCTACTGTGCTATTGAGATTCGAACGCCTAAGGTGGCAAACATCACTGATGACAAACGTCAAAAACGTCAACCGCCACAGTACACTTCGAACTGTAGCACCACCTAAGTAAGTAAGTAGGAAGATTTTTTCCAAAATGTTTCATGTTTTCTCAAAACGCAATCCTCGTAGCCCAGTATTACCCTACTTCTTAGGACTAGTAGTCTTCTGAAAGTCAAGAAAAATTCTAGAGATCCTGAAGCGTTTTTGCAGCTGAATATATTTTTACTCTGTAAATGACTATATTTACTCTGGTTCCAACGGAGAAATAAGAGATGTCCAACTCTCATTTATAATAAATGATGATGACTACTTATTATTCCTGTAAGTAGCTGTTATACACTCCTGTGTATCTGATAGCCCGCTGTATAAGTGTGTTTCGAGAGGAAGCGGTAAGCACGACGCTCTGGGAAACAACTCGTGATAAGGATTATTCTCACCTTATACCCTGCACTTGAATGAAATATAATGTTCTGCTCTAAAGTCACCTTTATGGTTTGAATATTAGAAACTATAAGTCTTAAGATCTGCGACATGGCTCACTCCTATTAAATTTTAGAAAAAATGTTCCTCCTAAGAGGTAAGAGAAAGCATTTGATTCCACTAATCAAACTCCAAAATCTACTAGTGTATCACAACTTAGAAAGTCTTCTTAGACTTCTCCACAGATGTCGTAAGCATGTGCTCATAAGGAATTAAAATCTTCCATCTAATCAGTGAAATGTACCTACTTAGCATTTTTTCACAAATTTTCATTCCGATCTTGTCTAGAAAGATCACTGATCATTTTAATGAAAACTTTCCAGCATCTCACCTATTTTTATTTCTCTTACTGTGTGAGATAACAACCTCACCTCCGACCTGCATTCGGATTCTAGGGCCAAACAGCATCTCTGACTACTTGATCATTACTCCGAAAAACACACACTATCTACTGCAAGATCAGTGATCATCACCAAGTAGCTGTAGCTTGGTTTTTCTACCTCTCTCTCGCCCTTCTCGGCGAGAAGATAAAAATTGCACTTTTGACCTTTTTTTGTATGAAGAAACTCAATTCGTTCTTTACGATCTTCAAGAACGTACGACGAGAGAGTACTTTAAATAAACTCCAGCCGCGCCGCTTAAAATCACAACTCACCAACCGACCGACCGACCGATCGACGGAGTGTTGTTGTTTTCATTTCATTTCACCTTCATCCTTCCTCGTCTTTCTTTTGGTTTTTTTTTTTTTTGTCATCATAATTCTTTCTTTTGTACACCTTTTGTAAGACACACAACAGGAAACTGAACCGGCTTGAGATAGGGAATACGATCATTCTCACACATGCCATGCTGAGAGATCCGAGCTGAGCTGCGAGTTGCCTTGCGAGTGCCACCACCAAACCAAAACCAAAACCAAAACCAAAGCAAAAGCCATCCAATCCGCACACCGGCCGTACTTTTCATCATGACTTGTTGGTACTATGTGTGGCAATATCGATAGCCGCTGCCGACCATCGTCGTCGCTGGAGGAGCAAAGGGGGTTAACCTACCTAGACCTTTCCAACTGACTACGATGACGACGACATAAAAGGGAATTACACTGCTTAAGACCATATACGCGCCGAGATGGTGAAGACTGTTGAGCTGTATGTTGTTCAACTTCTTTTTGCCATTTTTTCTGTGCTTCTTCTGCTGATTGAAGATCACTCGGAAGCATAATTCACAAGAAGTGATGGTAGTTGTAGTAGTAGAGTAGCCAAAATGGATACCAATTAAGGCTATAGATTTACCGGACCATTGACCTCGGATGAGATCCCGAAAAAAGCACAAAATCCACCGCCGAATCTTCTTTTTCTGAGAAAACCTAAATTGGAGCACACATATGAGCAGTAGTTTAGCGAAACGTTAATACCAATTAACCGCAATTAAGATCGCACAAAACGACCATGATCGCAGAGCCTCAAGACGTTAGAAGAGCAGGCGAATTTTGTTGGCCAATTTGGGTCTCCCTAGTGGCGCGCGGATTAAATGCATTGCGTGCGCTCAATTATGAAGTGGGATGGGAACGATGTTTTTGGCTAGGCTTAGGGGGTGACTACATTATTAAGTGGAACATACTCGTTCAAAATTGAATTAATAGAATGTGTGCGAGGCATGAGGGTATGGTACGTGCGCCACGCCGCGCCAGTATGATGGTACTAATGTGGACCAAGACCAAGAGTAAACCTTTTAATTTACACTTTCAAGATGCAGCATAGCAAGGGAGACCTCTTCCTGATACTGCCGGCAGCATATTTTTCGTCGTCTGTGCCTTGTGATTGTGTATGGTGCACCATGACACTTCTGCCCTATGGCTCAATTGTTTTTAATTAACGCAGAGCCGAGCTACAGAAAAAAAAAATATTTTCTATCTCCTTGCGCTCTGGTTAATTGTACGAGTATCTCGTATCTTGAAGCGAAGAAATGAAGATGATTCATGAGAGTTTCTAGATCATTATTGTTCGCTAATTGATGACGATCGCCGCGACGGTGGTGATCGAATTTGCTTTCGATTTGTTGCATGCGAGTAGCATTCGGAAGGGAATATGTATACTGCTCAAGTGGCAATCAGTGTCGCTGGCTGAGATGACGAAGATTCGAAGATTCATCATAATCAAATGGGATGCCACGATCACTGATGATGCTGAGGCTGCATGATGATTGGCACAATTGTCGTTGCCTTGGGTTTCGGTTGACAGTTGTATGGTGTATGTACGTCATTGAACGTTGGACGCTGGACTGTAGTGAAATTGAAAAATAGAGAGAGAGAGAGCGATCTGCTTTGAACCTGTTTTAACTGCTTTTCAAGACAAGCTTCTTGCAAAGTGATCGTAATTATTGTAGATTTCTAAACTTTAATGCTTACAAGAGGATGTTTTAGTTTTACGGCAAATAACAGAAATACAAGTAGCAATCATGGTAGAAAGTGAGACAGGATCAAAGACTGTCATCACTTTATCTTTACCGAACAGAGTCCTGTGGAGGGTGATTCTAGAAGTCGACTGTTTAAGCTTTCAGTTAAAGAAGCTACCATACTAAACTGTGATCACAGATTACAAAAAAACATGTTGTCTCAGTTGAACGGTGACTTCCTTCAACACACCTCTGTGTTGTATCCGCAATCTCAAATCTACGTTTAGTTTAAAAATAAATGGCAATTTGTACAACATGCACTGTAGTCCTGAGAACCTTGCCCTCGTTTTACTGATACACCGTCTAATACAATGGTTCCTACTGAGAATTGGCTTTCTTGTACGTACAAAGCTAGAAGCCTACGCTCCAATAGGCACTCCTCAAGGAGGGGTTATATCCCCACTGCTGTGTGTAATTGTCCTGAAAGAAGTTCTTCTAAAACTCAAAAAGAGTGGCGTCAAAACCAAAGCTTATGCGGACGATGTTCTGCAGTTGGCAACAGGAAAATTTCACCCGAACCTGAGCGAGCAAATTAAAGGGGCGCTTAAAACATTGACTCCTGGACTCCCCAGAAAACGGAGTTCGTACTATTCACTAGCAGAAGGATAATTCCACAATTCGTAAAACCTTTTGTAAGGGGCATTCCGCTAAGTACGAGTATCTCAAGCATTGCGAGATATATCGGCCTGGTGCTCGATAGGAAATTAACTGGAGACTGAACATTAATGATACAGTCAAAAAAGCCTTGATCATTCTCTACTGGTGCAACAGAATATTCGGGAAAACTTTGGAATCGAACCCCAAAATCATCCCATGGATGTATACAGTTATAGCACGGCCAATACTAACTTATGGCAGCCTTGTATGGTGCCAAGTCGCTGGCAAAATTAACAACCGAGCTGCTATCACGAAAGTATAAAGACTAGCGTGGTTGTGGCAACCAGTGCAATGAGAACGACACCTACAGCAGGACTCGATGCCATTCTCTACCAGCTTCCGCTATACATCTTTATACAAACATCGATAGCTATTAATGCCGTAAGTTTAAGCCAGACAGTTAGCTGGATACCAAATGCAATGGGTCATACTACGATCCTGTAGAGTTATCTAGACAATGTATCTAGTACAGACTTCACAACGCCTTACCTAGACTTCACGAGACCATTTCAAGCACCTGTCCAAGCAGGGAAGAATGGAAAAACGACAGAACGCCTAACGAGCGATCCATAGCTGTCTACACCGATGGACAAACAAAGAAAACAACTATTTGGCGCAACAGCTCTTTAAAGTGCCAGGGCCTACCTTCTCGCAACCACTCATGTTGTGTGCGTTGTATTTTTCAGACGAATGGAAGGGACCTACAGTTTAATGCCGAGTCCGAACGGCGATTTGAGAAGCTTTTTCGTGACAGCAATAGTCTCGGGTGTTTGTTAGACGCTCGCGAGAGGTGGGACCGTGAAAAAACTGTTTGGTATTTTCTGGGATTCGAACTTGGAATCTCAAGCGTAGTGATGATGAAAATAGGTGTAGGCGAAGGCATCTTCTCTGAACCACTTGGTATCTCCTGTCAGCTCGGCTTCCGAACTACAGCAGCGTTTACTAGGCAGATGTCCTAGCAGTGACAAAGCAGCCGGTGAGACTGCAATGAGGGCAATACCACTAGAGGATATCACCTTTTTCATTGACAGCCAAGCAGTGATAAAAAAATAACTGCTACAGAAATAAAATCGAAGCGTGTGAAGTGTTGTAGAGAAGAACTCAAGGTTATTGGAACACTCCACAAGGTAAAGCTCTGCTGGGTCCCAGGGAATGAGAAAGCCGACGAACTAGCTAGACTAGGCTCAGCACTAAACTCGGACTAATCCGACCCCTCACTGTACATCCCGCCTTGCACACTCAAGCTCGAAGCAGGGAACAAACAACAAGTCGACCTCTCTAGATACTTGTATCACCACGAGAAAGCTATGGGCTGCATTCGACAGAGCAAGAACCAATAAACTCATGCGGAGGGATAGAAAATCCCTCTCTACTCTTATAGGAGTCATTACGGGGCATAACACTATGCGATACTACCTATACATGAAAAAGTTACGTGTGATGATCGAAGACCTTTGTAGAGGCCGCGGTGATAAGGAGATTCGGGAGGACACTATCCACTTTCTTTGCCACTGCTCAGGCCTCCATCATCTAAGAAATAAGTTCCTTGGACAATACTTCTTTAAGGATCTAGAAGAGTTGTCCAACAGACCGCTAAACGACATCGCAAACTCCATTAAATCCTCTGGATGGTTTGTATCTCGGGCACAGTAAGTACTAAATGCTTTCTTTAGGCTACGTATGTACAAAAGTCGTTTTATTTTATTTTTATTTGTTTCACGAGAAAGGGATTCATCCTAATCTATCTTCTTTCCCCCCATGGGTATCACAATGGGTCTATATTGACCTGAGTATGGTGTAGAGAATTTCTATTCCCTTCACCAGCCCAAATACCTAACCTAACCTACTTGTACGTACAAGTGCATTTGTAAAGAGAAGTGACTGACCAGCGGTATTATTGGGCTCTCTCAGCAAGGACGCTTGCCAAACACCTTAACATTCTGAGCTCAGTTGACTCCACTGTCCGCGACGCCTGTGTTAAGGACGAATACTCTGCGAAATATTTTGTATGCGATTGGCTCGTTTTCCAGTTTGAAGCATCAGGTACCAAGAACTTATGGGATCGATATTGATAACTCGATCACCTTTCGTACCCGTCAATACAGCCAACAGGTGCTGGATTTGTCTAGATACATGCACGACGGCTAGGGCTTTATAGCCAGTCTATGACCCTGCTTAGTCGCAGTGACAAATGGGTCGTCTCTGGCACTGGGAACTGCGCTATTGGTATCCAACAGAGTGTTTCGGAGTGCTGCGTAGTGAGTGCGACGATAAACAGAACACTAAGGAGAAGTTGCAAAGTTGTAAAAGATTCGTTATAAGTGACACGTCTTAATGTAAAGTATTTCCGGTTTCATAGCCTTTACAGTCGTGAATTTTTTCATAAATCCCTAGACCTATGGAAGTTTGTTGCCGAATTTGAATCAGCGTGCTTAATATTCCTCATCACAGATAAAATGCATTTATAAATCGTCTCATTAAGCACTTCCTTACAGTAAAACGTGAACACATTTTTCACTTTGCAAATACTTTGTCAACAGAACAATTAGAATACTGACCCTTGTTGTAACACCCTGCATGAGTTATGAATTATACCGGAAGCTATAACGATAAAAATCAGTACTTTGTTGCTCTGTATCCTTTTGCAGTGCATCTACACCATTGTCACACTTTGGTAACCGACTCTCATTGAATTAATTAAACCAAGCGACAGTATACCATCGGAAGCCACCACACAAATAAGCCGTAGATACTTTTTCTTTTAACAAAAATTAACCGCGCACATGCCAACGATCCTCGTGGTGATGTTTCATACATTTTATGCAATCGTGACAATTATGATGATCATGCAGCGATGTTAGTTACGATCACCCAACCGTTTCAACTCTCTTTTCCTTGGCAAGATTGTGAAGTGAAAAAAAAGAAAAACACAAAAGCAGATTATAGATAAATCTTCTCTAGTGTGTGGATTATGTTCTTGATACCACTACCACTTGTGATGGATTGTTTTTGCTGATTCTGTAGAATAATTCAATTCTTTGTTTATCATCTGAGAGACAACAAAAAAAAAAAATATCTGATTGATAAAATTTGTATTACGTTCGCACATTGATCTCAATGAGGGCAAAAAATAATAATTTCCATCTCAAAACCAGTTTTTTTGAGATAATTTCTTAATGATTCTCATTTTCGAAAAATAAAAGATACACGAAAGTCAATACATTTCACAAATCTCCGGCTGAGAGAAAGATACATTGCCAAAGTGATATGAATAAAAAAAATATTTGAATAATGTCCAAAACCAGTTCTAGAATGGAAGCATTAAAAAAACAGACTGAGGTTTTGTATCTTTTTATTTTTGGTGCATGTACCAGAGTGTCGCCCCAATTGGAGCTCCAAAAGAGATACAATCGAATTCTCCTCCTAATGAGCGAATGAATTGTTATAACATTTCGGTAGTAGTAATATATTTTAAATTAAGAATCGAGACTCATTTCCGAAAAGAAGAAAAATTCATTAAGCACACGATGCGATGGCAGATCAATGATCCTCTCGTCGCGAGCGAGGAGAAGTTGAAATGATTTTGAATTGAAAACAGTAGGATTCTTAGCTTGGGAATTGTCTTCTAGATTTATATCTGATGATTGTGTGGCTAATGAATATGTTTTAATTTGATTTATGTGAGTATCTGAATAGTATCCAACTGGGAAACGGAGATCACTTGCAATTATAGCCGGATACCGGCTTGTATAGGATCACCCTTCTAATGCTGATTTAGTAGTCGAATTTGATGTACAAATTGTTGAGACGGAAAGGAAAGGTTGAAAATGATTGGCTCATTAAGTCAAGCATATGATGATAGACTAGATTGTAGACACGATATGAGATGATCAAGTTCTTGTGAAATGATGATCACTCTGGAATTTAGATCAGCGTAATCTTGGCGGTTTTAGTGGTTTCAAATTGGTTCATCAGATTGATATTTTTGATAGCAGAGACTACTCGTATGTAGAACTGAATTCAAAAGTGGTGCTGAATCTCCTTATATGTATGATGTTGTGCATAGCTATAAGGTCAGCCATAAGATTGAGAGGAACCAAGCAATGGAAGGAGCAACACACGGGACATGCCAAAATACTTTCGGTGCACCGTCATCTCCCCACTTCCACTGACCACCTGTTCATTGCATATAACTTTTACAGGGGCTGCATGCACTCAATACCAGACAGAGCAGAGGACGCAACGAGATGTCCATACAACAAATCGCTGTCAATTTTCACGGATGGGTCCAAAACTAAGGACGGAGTTGGTGCCGGAATCTTTTTAGAAGACCTGGACATACACCTCTCTTTTAACCTTCCAAACCATTGCAGCGTTTTTCAAGCTGAAGTTACCGCAATGCCTGCTCAGCTAAAATTAACGCCTTCATGCAACGAAGCAAATGGTTCCCAGAGTAAGAGGGTGAATTACTCACCTTACATATTGGCAGTAAAATGGACCTACTTCTGGTCTAAGAACATCTTCATCGAGGGCCGATCCTAACCAACCAACCAAACAACCAGTTAGGGTCTGCCAAAAGGACTTTGTCTAGTTAGCTTTCTAGCTTCACTGCTGGTCGGAAGGAGGAATAGTATGGTTGGCATGGTTAACTCATACATCAGTGTCTTATCATAACCATCTTCATCTAATTCCAAGTTCTCAAGTACTCAAACTATGCAATAGAATGAAGTCTATTACTCCGAATGTCTTCTGAAGCCACTGATTTTAATTAGACGATAGTCAGGTCTATTGCTTCCTGCAGGAGTAACTACCTACTGCTTTCTCTGTTCATTTCCACGTGTATTCTAAAATACCTAGTTCAGATCTAAATTTGAACCTTTTCTGCAGATCTAAAGTAGACTGCAGGGCTGTAGATACTTGATGCCGCCTTTCCTATCTTGGAATAAAACCAGCACTAAGTCAAACCTCCCATCTCCATGGACGGGGCAGACAAACAACCAAATCGTTCAGAATACCTATACTAACTTTTGCAGCACTCTACGTCTTCATAAATAAAAAACTATAGCACGAAATACAATACAATTGAAAGTTATTGCTCCTTCAAACCTCGGCAAGCATTGTGACGACGGTTGTGAATTTTTCCCCCATTTTCCCATCGTGTCGCCCCCGACGATCAGTTAGTGCTGTTGTTCTTATGCTAATGAGTGTCAAGAATAATAAGTGAACCAACAACGATGACGACGAAAACGACGCCGCCGCCGGTCGCCGACATTGACGTCGACTCGTATTCATTTCATATCTATGTTAGGGCTTTTGAAATACACTAAGTGGAAATTGCCGTTACCAAGTCTTTTCCATTTTTTCTCTGCTTCTCTTTTGATTTCAGTTATTTTCCCAGCTTTTCCCTTTTGTTTCAAGCTCGTTTTAATGCAGACATGAACCCCATGCTTCTGTGCTGAAATGGGTTACGATACATGAATTTGGCCCTTGGGCTGTTGTCCGCATAATAGAAATCACGAACCATAACAATGCGTATTCTATTCTACCTCTTCGATACATATAACATTCGTTCTAAGGGGAGCGAAATGTATCTCATATATCATACCATCAGACACCATATGCGTTCTGCTACCGCCTACCTTTCCCAAAAAGATGTTGTATCTCGAAGAACGAACAAAATACGAAAAAAAAAAAAAACTCCACAGATATTCGTGGAAACCAAGCAACAGCTTGCATCTGGACCTCAATATCTCCTTCGTCCATACATACACACAAGATGTTGTCCTTGTTTTATCGTCTTCTTCCTTTTTTCCTTCGGATCCAATAACAGAAAAGCCATCCACTTTCGGACGGACATTTTGAAATCGGATACACTTAAACAGGTTGTCCAACGGTCCTTTCACATTTTCGCCAAACCGAACTCTAGAGTTCTTTGAATTCCACACTCTTTCTCTCTCTCTGATGAGTACTTGAGTTGAGGATTTATAGAACTTATGAAATGTGAATATAAATTGACGAATTACTCACGTCAAACGTGCGCACACAGCGCACGGGCGCACCCACCTAACCTTTGCATAATCTCCTTTGACTGTGCGTTTGGTAATCATCGGCCGATCGCGTCGTGCCTCTGTACTACACACAAATTGACTTCCTTCGCACGATCGGACACATAAACAATTTCTTTTTAAATTAGGTGTATATTTTTTCGGTGGAAAAATCTGACAATAAAAACGGTCACTTCTTCAGTTCGTCGATCCTTTCGACAAACAGATCTGGACGACAAGATCACTGATCTCCCATCTCCAAATGGCGATGGGAAGTGTTTAAGTTATAAATTTACATATTTCGTCCAGGCAATGACAGTGATGTCAAGGTAAGAAGATGACAGCTTCGTCGGTCTTAGTTCCCTCTCCCTTGACAGTGAATAAAGATAAAAAGATACAAAAGACTTTGAAAGGTTAATCCGTTTATTGAAGGCATTCTCACAACAGTAGTGGACATTGAAGATTCATTTCCGACCGGAGTCTGGGTACATAAAATAGTTGAACTCTGCGGATGTTAGGGCAGTCTGAATGCATAAATGAGTGGGAAGGTTGGAATATAAATCAAAATTCGACATATCTGAATGGCAAGTATCTCAAAGCCCAACGAGATAGTAAAAAATGATACAATTTTCAAAAGAGTATCTCCAATTGTTATGGGGTTAATTTTTCATAAAATGCATTCACGCATTTTAGCTCAAATATTTTACGAAAAGGTAAAATAACAAGACAAAGCAGACGCCTGGGGAGAACATGGAAACCTGGTTGTAGAATTGCATCAGTACTGAGGAGACTGAAATGTATGTATATTCCGCTATCAAACAAAATGGGCCATTCAACGTAGCAGATGATGAATGCATCCGCGTCTACTTGACAAGGATGAGATCGACATAGTCATATCTTCAGTTCACTAAAGCTATTAAAGCTGATGACGTAGCCATCGAACCCTTTCCAGAAGATGTAAAATATGGACGGACAAAGTATATCTGATGAGTAGGATCACACGATCATTTGTCCGATCTTTAGAAAAAAAGACCTTAAAACGGGGCCCAATACAAGGGGTAATTGCTGTTTCCTTGGGTCAAGTAGGCAAATGAGTATACCTAAGGTAACTTTGCACAAGATCCCAGTCATTCTTTACGGCACAAAAGCATGAACCTCATCAAAAGTGAGTAAGAATGTCCTCTGTTGTAGAACATGTTGAACAGAAGGGCATATGGATAATCCAGAGAGTCTTACAATCCACACTGAAGAGATGGGCCAGTAGACGATCCTGAGGCAGTCCTTGGTGTGCTGCTTCTAAATATAACTCCTATCGAAGATGGTTCGTGATAGTACTTGGCGCTTGAGCATTAGCCTGATCGACAATGCTGAATGTTGCTATCGCAATCTTGCATGTTCTTGATAGAGTATATTTAAACTTGAATAGTAGGGATGCGCCCATGGGGGTTTTCATATCGACATCCATGTAGTTCCGATTCGAGAGTCACAGAAGGAAGTTCTCCACTACATACCCTTTTAAAGAATATTTCCATTTCTCTTTGCAGTCCCATGCATCAGAGATTTGTTTGCAATGCGAAATAGAACTAGGATTATTGTTCGGTATTTGACTCCTTTAGGAATTCAGACTTGGTTCATAAAGATTGTTAGAATTGATAGACCAAGCCTACTAGATTGATTCGCATATTTTGTGTAGAAAATCTTCTGAAGAACTGTCCTATATACTCGCACATAGGCAGCGAAATCGTAAAATGCTTACCATAACTCATCACACTATTCCGTCGTAAGTAAGACTCTGCAAGCCTGATACATACACCAGTCGATATTTTGAGCGAGACTTTCAGCAACGAAATGAGAAATCTGTGAAATATTTAAGAATCATGCCTCACTACACTAAAGCAATCAAATTCTACAGTAGCCTAGATAGTGGTTAAGACTAGATTTCGGCATATAAACTACTCAACCTAACCGTTCAACATAGACGACGAAAGTCCAAATCCATGCACCTGACCAAAGCGAAGTGAGAATAGCAATATCCAATATCCAAGGCTGCTGGACCTGACGGCTTATCGGCCGAACTTTTCAAAGCAGCTGGTGATAAATTGGTAGAGTGCATACACCAACCCATCTCTAGTATACGCCTGATGAATGGAATCTCAGCATAGTTTGCCCGATCCACAAGAAAGGAGACCCCCCTCAATTGCGTCAATTATAGGGGTATCAGTCTCCTCAACATCGGACATAAGATCTTTTCTGCGATGTTGTTTGAACGCCTGAAACCTTTAACCAACAGGTTGCTTGGCCCCTATAAGTGCGGTTTCAGGCCAGGAAAGCCCATCGATTAAGTCTTCACACTTCGACAGATCCTGGAGGAAACACTAGAAGTCCAAATCGATACTCATCATCTCTTTATCAAGGCCGTCCATTACAGCATCTATAGAGAAGAGCCATGCCTAGTTTGGACATTCCTGCCAAACTTGTCCGTCTGTGCAGGATGACGATGAAGAACGCTCGCTGCTCCATCAAGGTCATTAATGACTTTACCGAAACCTATGATGTCGAAAAATGCTTGCTTTAGGCAAGGTGACGCGCTGTACTGTGACTTCTTCAACATTGTACTCGAACGGATTGTGCGGAGCTCACAAGCCAACACTAGAGGCACAATCTCTTAAAAGTCCGTACAACTACTTGCATACGCCGACGGTATTGACATCATTTCAAGAACTCAGCTGTCAACTCGGCTGTCACCAATGCGTTTGCAAGCATTGAGGCGGAAGCGGCCAAAATGGGTTTAGCGACAAAAGAGGGCAAAACCAAATATATGCTGTCAACAATAAGGGACAATCAACACCGACGAATTGGACAGAACGTTACAGTGGGCAGCCATAACTTAGAGGAAGTAAGGGACTTTGTTTACCTTGGCTCTGCTATAAACTCTGAGAACGACATGAGCGCAGAAATCAACCGAAGAATAACTCTTGCCAATCGCTGTTTTTTTGGGGTAGTAAGGCAATTAAATAGTAAAGCCCTATCTCGAACAACTCTGTGTATGACCCTGATTATTCCATTCATGCTTTACGGCGCCGAAAGCGGATGAAGATATCCTTGATTGCTTCAAAAGAGAAACTCTTCGTAAGGTATTCGGCCTCATTTGCGATGACGGGTTTTGGAGCAGAAGATTCAATCACGAACTATACAAGCTGCACATTGACATCGACCTAGTAAAGAACTGCGTATTAAACGTTTGAGATGGTTAGGACATGTAGAACAAATGGACACCAACGCTCCGGACCGCAGAGTTTTCGAATCTAGCCCCGAGGGACGACGCAGTAGAGGGAATCATCGCCGTAGGTGATGCGCACAAGTTCAAGGGGACCTCAACTAACTTGGAGTGTGCAACTGGAGGCAATTAGCTAAAAACCGAATTAAATGAAGACGCTTGTTGGTTGTAACCCAGGATCACCCCGAACTGTAGCGCCATGTAAGTAAGTAACCAACCTGTAGAGAACGGGCAGACGGCGAATGACTTAAAAATGTAACAGTTTTAACAGTGGTCGTCTAGCAATTGCAGACTATGCTTCACAGATCAACTTATACGAGCCCAAATTATAAAAGCTGCATTTTCTGCAGACACAGACTACGAGTAACGCAACCAAAGTGCTGAAGCATTTTACTTCCTATTCACAAAAGTCCCACATACTCTGAATTTCCCACCCAATTTGAGAAAATCCTCCAGATCCTTTGTCGTTGTTCTTCCCACGATCGGTAATCTGCCTGCGCCAGTACCACGTTTCTTTCAAGTGCACACAACCAAAAATATGAAGGACATCCATTCATTGAACAAGCGAACATTTAGCTGAATGACAGAGATCATCTCTCATGTGTATCGCAGCAGCAGCAGCAGCTGCTAGAATGAAAATAATATGTTTTGCAGAATATCTGTATCTGTACCCACAGAGGAATAATCTCCGTCCTCATGTCGGACGAAACACACAAAAGCGAAAAAGAAATTCTACAGCCCACAAGTGGCCACTTGAAAACGGACGCCTGCCCATCATACGCACATTTCCCTCGTTAGATGCCACTATCGCGCCACGCAAAGTGATCATTTCATTTTTCTCAGCATCCAGCCAGCCGAGGGCTGCGCACCACACTGCCCACTTCATGATCCACAGCTTCACCGCGAGAGAGAGTGAGTTGAATTGGAGCGCCTGTCGCGCGCCGCCTTCATGGCGGTCAATTGAAATGCTTGATTGGATTCGTCGCCAATTTCTCACACACATTGTTCGGATCGGATCTCCACTGGGAGCTGCTTAGGGGTGTCTCCAATCATATGCGCATGTACCCCCACCCGATACATGCTCAGAAATAGAAATACACAGCTTCCTCCAGCTGCAGCCTACCATGTATCTGTTTACCTTTCGAAACCATCGAGGCTTCCCGAAAGGCCCAAATTAAAAATCTGTTTACGATCGATTCGGGGATTGTTGTTCCAAATGCGAATTTGTGGCCGCCAGCTGGAGGGTGATTGCTTATTTATTGAAGGGATCCACCACACCGCCAAATGGTTGCCATCGAGACAGTGATTTCGATGATGATACAGAGGCGGAGGTGCTCCTTCCGCTTTGATGTCGTCTATCAAACAAAAATCGACGAAAAGGGCTGTGGAAAGGAAGTCGCAGACATATTGTGTATGCGACTCGACACAGCGAGACAAAGGACACACTTGCGTGTGCACTCATATGTTATGCGCGTGCCATTGCACAGAAAACAAAGACCCGAGGTAAGGTATGCACACATATTTCATAATCAGAATTCCTGTTCCCGGAAAGTGTCAAGGAATTTCAATCCCGAAATGATTGTTTCCCTTCGATATCGGTTTTCCTGTTTCTTTTGTTTTTTTCTTCGCCAAAAAGGTCTACTCTAGGCAGGAAATGATTTCTAAGTGTCATCAAGTGTTCCACTTTGCTGTTCTTTATTTTTTGTTGTCTGTCTCCTGTGAAAGTGAATTTTCCTGTTTTTCTTCGAATCACAGGCACTTATGGAGAGCAGACGATATCCGTTTTTTTTTTTGTTGCAACATAGACATACTGCATGCAATGCACTTTTTTTCGGTAATATGTATTTTTCAATTTGAAATATGAGTGCAAACGACACGATTATAATTTTTTTTTAAACTGACGTAAGCAAGAATTTTTATTGGAAATGGACTTTGGACGCTGGTTAACATGGCAAGGGATGGACTGTGTGAAATTTGCAATGTTGCACATGTGGTAAAACATTTAAAAAGAATCCATTGTTTGGCAGAGTAGGGGGTAAAGATACTTTTGCTGCACTTACAATTTGTAGTGGAATTTGGTTGTGTTTCCTGATTTATAAATTACTTAAGCATATCCACATAAATGCAGAGGAAAGGAAGGTATAGGATTTTATTTATTGCTGATTTTTTTTAGATTTGCTGTAGCGTTATTATTGCATAACAATTGGTAAAGGAATTTGCCAAAAAAAAAAAAATTAGGGTGGCTAAAATTACGAGTATCTTGCGTTGTACCAACAATTTTTACAGCGATCTACCCACAACAACAGATCCTCGAACACAATTGTGTTCCCAAAAACAAATTAACATTAACTACAAGCGCTGGTATACCCAATGAAGATCGCTGATCGCCATTTTCACTGTTGTCTTATGAGCGCTAGTTCTTCACTACAACTACCTACGTATACATATGTACAGATAAAGCTTTCAGTCGTAAATATAACGCTGATCAATTTAGGAATTCATCGAAATTTACGCTGATCGTCACTATTACTGATCATTAAAGGTTATTTTGTTAAATAAATATGCTGTTACAAGTAACGCTATGTACATTATCATAAGCTATGACCGATAATCCTGATCCTCTACTAGAAACGATGGTCGTCATACTACAAGTGATTGATCAAATTAAGCTGAATGAGACAAAACAAATTGTTAGATCGGAGAGAGTTACTGATCTCTTTTTCTCTTTATGAAATAAATTGTACACCACTGACAGTAAAATCGCTACTAGTTATATCTCTCGCACTAATTTCCAATACTGAGGGCTCTTTTACGATCTTGATCAACGGATTGTTACTTATTATTCGAGCTAAATGCATACGATCGATACAGTGCAGGATTGACGATTGAGTGAAAAGAATTTGTCACTTTTTCTTCTACCAAAATCGTAACACTTGATCAAAAAGTAATATGTACAACCATGCAAAGCTGCAGATCCGGCACCAATAAAGGCCAGAATAAATAGAACGCAATCTGTCCGTGCGGGCAGATATTCAAAACAACAACAAAGCTTGCTCCTTACCAACAAGTAACCACGCCGTAGAACTCCAGTGGTCATAGGCGGTGACTTCAATGCATGGGTAACAGAGTGGGGTAGCAGGCTCACCAATGCCAGGGGGCGTATTCTACTGGAAACCTTTGCGCCACTAGAAATAGTGCTCGTAAACAAGGGGCGCGCAAACATACATCGCAAAGCAGGTATGGGACCAATCGTCGACATAACCTTCGTGAGCAACTCTCTCCTGCGCAACACCAAATGGCGGCTCAGCGAGGAATATACACATAGCGGCAATATTAATTCATGTTAAGGAAACTTATCCAATCTTCCAACGCCTTAAATTAACAGGCTCAAAATGGAAGGACAAATTCTACGACAAACACACTATCGAGGAAATGATGAGCACCGATACCACAACCCGCAGAGGAATAGCGAAGATGCTCTCGCTCCAACTCACCCGCACTATCATAACAGCGTGCGATGCAGCAATGCCCAGACGAACAGCTAGTAGACGAGGTACACCATGCTACTGGTGGACCGAGGAGATATCAACACTTAGGGCAAGGTGTCTACAAGCTCGACGCAGAGTCCAACGATCGAGGGGAGGAGTCGATTTTCAGGAGTGTCTAAACACATTCAAACTGGCGAGGCGCGACTTTAAAAAGGCGATAAAAATAAATAAATTTGACGCAACAGCTCTTTAAGTGCCAGGGCCTAGCTTCTCGCAACCACTCATGTTGTGTGCGTTATATTTTTCACACGAATAGAAGCGATCTACAGTTTAGTGCCGAATCCGAACCGCGATTTGAGAAGCTTTTTTGTGACAACAATACTTTCGGATGTTTGTCAGACGTTCGCGAGAGGTGGGACCGTGAAAAAAACTTGTTGGTGTTTTCTGGGATTCGAACTTGGAACCTCATGCGTAGTGATCCGACACACTTACCAGTTACACCACGGCGCACGAAAAAAGGCGATCAAAGAGAGTAAAGCAGTTAAACGACCCTGTACCGAAGCAGACATAAACCCTTGGGGTATGGCGTACAGGACGGTGATGACAAAACTAACTTGGCCAGCTATGTTAAGATCCATAATAGAGCACCTATTCCCCATAAATCATCTACTGTGTGGGATATAATCAGAAATACCAAATCAGAGCACACCCCTGCTATTACGCAGGAGGAGCTACTCAATGCATGCAGGAAGATAGGAAGCAACAAAGCACCTGGACTAGATGGCATTCCCAATGATGTAGTGAAAGTGCCTGTTCAAAAGAGGCCAGACATTTTTATACCCACAATGCAAAAGTATATATGTATGTAGAGGAAGGAGTTTTTCCTGGGTCATGGAAGCTTCAACATTTGGTACTGCTACCAAAGGGGAACAAAACATCTGAAGAACCATCGTCATATTGCCCAATATGTTTACTCAATACTCTGGGAAAGATACCTTAACGAATAATATAAAACAGACTGCTCGTGGTTGCAGAAGAGAAGGGAGCACTGTCAGACCGGATTTAGAAAATCGCGTTCTACGGTTGATGCCATAAAAGCCGTAGTTGATACAGCAACTGGAGCGATTCAAGGAGAATGATGGCGAGGGGAGGAGTGACTCTGGACATCAAAAACGCCTGTAACTCGGAAAGTTGGTCGTTCATAAGAAGATCGCTAGCTTCCATACTACCATACTCCATACTACCTACTGAGGATAGATACAAGCTAGGTACCAAAGCTTGAGGTACCAAACCGACGAGGGGGTAAAGTACTACAACGTTACGGCAGGAGTCCCGCAAAGATCGGTACTAGGCCCTCTCGGTACAACACGGGGTAGATGAAACATTAGTGTTGTGGTTAAAGCAATGCTAATGAATAGAACATTGGTAATGGATGCGGATTGTGGCCAATATGTTATGACAGGGGTAAACAGGGGCTGTCCGCAAGGTGGCGTTCTGTCTCCATTGTTATGGTGCATGGTGGTCGACTCTCTGTTGAACACTCTAAATAGTTCTAACATCTACGCTCAGGCATATGCGGATGATGTCACCGTACTTTCTGTCGGGCCATGCCTGGCGAAGGTCTGTGCTAACGCGCAGGCGGCGCTGGACATGATCGATGAATGGTGTACTAGGAGTGGGCTTTCAGTGAATCCTCTTAAAACTGAGGTTGTTCTTTTTACGAGAAGGAGGATTTTGACCGATCTGACTCAGCCAGTGCTAAAAGACGTCACCATTCGCATTTCCAATGAAGCCCAATATCTGGGAGTGATTTTAGATAAGACACTTCATTGGTCTAAACACGTCGAGTGGAAAGGTTCTCTGGATCTACACGGCTATGATAAGACCATTCCTCGCATATGCGTCGGTTGTTTGGTGGAAGGGGCTCTCGCGTAAATATGTGGTTGCTTTTTACGCGAAACTCCAAAGAACGGCTTGTCTCGGCTGCTCGGGAGCTTTCCCGAGTACGCCTGGCTCTGCTTTAGACGCTTTGCTGAACTTACCTCCCCTTGATACTTATATCATGGGTTGCACTATCAAAGCCATCCATCGTCTTAGGCGAACTTGCGCGACACTTATCTTACGACTCCTGTCTTATGGATATGTCGTCTGATGCAATGACACCAGAACTCCAGCTGATGCGCAAATTCAGAGTCGACTTTCCTTGTGTCCAGGACTGGCTTCGGTCAGAGTCTGAGCCGGGAATGGAATGTAGTCGTATTTTCACGGATGGTTCCAAAACCAGTCAAGGGTCTGGCGGCGCTGGTGTCTTCGTGGAAGTCGACAACATTAGACTTCTTTCACGTTAGGCAAATATGCGTCTCTCTTCCAAGCGGAAACTTATGCAATCCAAATGGCCATGAACTATGTTGTGAAGAACAGGTGGAAGGGACGTAGCATTTGTGTCTGTAGTGACAGTCAGGCTACGCTTAAGGCCTTGCTTAACCCTTTAACCACTTCCAAAATAGTTCGTGAAACCAAAAACTCTTTGAACTCGGTCGCAAGGCTGAATTCTCTGTCTCTCATCTGGGTCCCATATCACACTGAGATCTTGGGGAACGAGATCTCCGATGAGATTGCTAGACAAGGCACAGAGGAGGCGTTCTCAGGTCCCGAACCCGCGTTGGGTCTCCCAGCGTCCTCGGTTAGGGTTTCCATTGACGATTGCGTCTCTCACGAGCACAATTGTGTGTGGCATGACTCTCCAGGATGCAGGTTGACTAAACGCATGCTCCCGGACGTCTGTAAGAAATCAGCGGCATTCTTGCTGTCTCTCAGCAGAAAAGACTGTAGACAACTTATTGGCGTCTTGACAGGCCACTTCGCTTTTGCTTAGCACTTTAACGTGTTAGGCTTAAGTGACACTACAATCTGCGACGCTTGTGGAGAGAGCGACGACACCGCGGAACATTATCTCTGTGAGTGTTCGGTCTTGCTCGTATCAGGTGGCAGATCTTCGGTGCGGATGTGGTGAGTGCTGGTACTGTAAGCTCCTCATCACTGAAGTGCTTGCTTGGCTTTCTTTGAAAGTCAAGGAAATTCATAAAAATGGGTAAATCAAGGTTTGCTCTCTGGCAGTATAATGGACCAGTTGTGTCTGAGTGCTCCAGTCGAGTGTTTCCTATCCCAAAAAAAAAGGCCCTCTCTTATGAAATATCATGTACTACGGAGTCTTGCGACTAGCATTGCCACAAGGAGTTAAGATAATCGGGTTCGCTGACGACATCGCCGTAGTCACCGTGACTAAACACATCCACGAAATAGAATCAGCAACAAACGAAGCAAACGAAAAAATTAAAGACTGGCTGGGATCCGCCGGCTTAGAATTAGCAGACCACAAAACTGAAGCTGTTCTTATAACAAGTCGAAAAGCTGTTGAATATGCGAATATTCAAGTCGGAACTCAGACTATAAGAACCAAAGCAGCAGTCAAATACTTAGGAGTTATGCTCGACAACAGGTTAAGGTTTAAAACGCACGTGGAATACTTGAGCAAGAAGGCTTCACTACTGCAGGCAGCCATTTCTCGAATACTGCCAAACATCGATGGACCTGGATAGATTCTACTATCCAGAGTGGTTAGCTCGGTTCTCCTATTTGCTGCACCGGTTTGGGCGGCGGCATTAGCGACGACAGAAACACGGAGAAAACTATCGTTAACATACAGGCTATGCGCGATAATAACATCAGCGGTTTCCGAACAATATCGGCCAGTGTCATAGTCGGAATGATCCCCATCGACATCCTCGCAAATGAGATGGTAAGGATCTACGAAAGGAGAACCTTGAGTCGTCAAGAAGCAGGTATTGTCAAGAGAATAAAGGAGGATGAGAAGGCAACATCACTAGCTATGTGGCAAGCCAGGTGGAATAACAGTACAAAAGGTAGATGGACCTACAAGCTGATCCCCACCATTGAGATCTGGACCAAGGGAGTGTTTGGGGACTGCAACTACCACCTTATGCAGTTCCTATCGGATCACGGTGGCTATCGCAAATATTTACACAGATTTGAACCTGATAACTCACCTCCCTGTCCACATTGTCCACATTATCCAGACCAGGAGGAAGATACAGAGCACGCAATATTCCATTGCAATCGCTTTACGGAATGGAGAAATAACCTGCCAAGTCCACCATGCTGCGGTCAAAGGAGAATTGGCTGGAAATTTGTACACTCATAACGAATGTGCAAGAAGAGCTTCGCATAATTGAAAGAGCCATGAGCATTAATCGCTAACTAGCTCCGCGAAGTAATTCCTTACGGCAGTACGTAGGCGCATTCCTGGCATCAATTATTCGGGCTTGCGAATCATGCATACTAGCAACCCGGACAACTAGTATCTTTCAAAGATTACCACATCCCTTGGCACAACCAAAAAAAAAAAAAAAAAAACAACAAGTAACCCCCAAATTTTCAATTAACACTTCAATTTCCATTTCTACAGATCACAAACGAAACTTGTCATCAACTTTTGCTGCCGCGATCTACCAGAGATTGGGCTTGCATAGATCGTTCGATGATAGGTAGAACAAATTTTTGTTGGTTTGTGTGTTAGCTTCTGGCTGGCAGATCGCTTTGTATAAATCCTTTAACTTCTCCTGACGACTGTCTATGAGACCATATTCGTCGTATAGGTTTGAGCAACCTTAGCTTGTCTTCAATAAGATTCGCGAAAGTTTTTCGTAATTGAGAGGGTACGTAAGTATTAACTGAAATGCACTCCCTGCACCTTCCCTAAAGTCCCTCAATCTCTACTTCAATTGAATCACAATCATTCGAAGCGAATGAAAGCTTGACCAAAATAAATTTTGCATGTTGAAATTAGTCATCGAATGACGATCCCAATCAGTCTACAATGCAATAAATTCAAAAAAGTCGAAGCTTCTCGACCAAAGACTACGCACTTAAAAATTAGCCTTTCGCTCTACATTGAAGTGTCATTAGTTATATCAAGGGGCCAACATAGTAGACTACCTAGGAGTATGATGAAAACAATCTACGCAATTAGATAGCCTGCAATCTTATCGAATACATTTTTATTTTGTTTACACTATCAAAGGTAGATACTCACTTCACCTTCCTTAGTCTAAGTCGCCTCATATTTACACGGTCTTATCAAGTCATTTTGATTGTGATATAAAAAGACTTTTTAGTCATCGTAGGATGTGTAATAACAATTAAATTTCGTCAAAATTCGCAAAAAAAAAAAATCACAGCGGATATATTTGTTCATTTCTTATCGTGCAATGAAAGGCTTTCTATTTTTACTCTTGATGCACCCTGGCCATGGGTTGCAGACTCTGCATGGAATGTAGCTGCATGGAACTTCAATGCTAGATCGATACTGTAAGCCACAATCTCTCACGAGAATCCAGTAAAATCCATGATTGCATCCAAATATCCATACAAAGAGAGAAGGTTCACACGGATACGACGAGGTACACCTGCATCTGTAGTTTTTAATCTTTTTTTTGGGTTCCTACCTCACCTGCCACAGCATGCAGCGAATGCACATTGAAGAGCACCTTTATTTTGCAAGAGTGTTTGTGATTTTTGTGTGTTATGCTTGCAGATTCGAGAAGATCCAAAACTGGTTCACACACAACTAAGTGGAACACAGGGGCGTAGGTGACAGATGGATGGTTTGGGGGTAAAGGTGGGAAGGACTGTAAAAAAGTGGAAGATACTGAAGGGCGATAATGAGCAGGTACTTAATTAAAGAACTGCATGATGGTAATGGCATTTTAGAAATCCTATAGGCTTTGATTGTAAAATATTGTCTCCGCGTGACTATGAGCCTCTGAAGGTTGCATTTTGTAGCCGAAGAAATTTTCACCAACAGTGCTAACAATTTGTAACATAGTGACACGTCTTTTGAGAAATTGTTAAGATTTTCATGGATTGTGGTGTAGTGGAATAGTTCAAACAATTTGAACTGCCAATTTCATCTGTCTAATGTATGTATGATCATCTGCGATCGAAACGTCTGGACGGATCAAACTGATTAGTTGGGATTGAGATCGAAATTCGAAACGAAATTTGTATTCACATTCCAATCAAGAGCTGCTGTCTCGGTCATCTCCAGTAAATTGTGTCGAGTGTGACATAAAACTCAACAAAGCAGGTTGTCTTCCAATGGACTATGGATTGGATGTACATTTTTTCATTCCTCACTATTAATCAGGACACCATATAAATGACTTGCTAGAGTAATAAAATAATATGATCCATGTCGATGACTTGACTCTAAGTACAAATACCTACAACGAGGTCGCGATGAGGTATATTAGACCAGAAAATAGGTCCATTGTGCCGTCACTAATTAGTGACGGTTAGATCACACCATCTACTTTTGGCAGCATTTACTTCTTAGGTAGAATGAGGTTCGGTAGACTGTCTGCACAAGAGAGTGGACACACTTAGACCAGTCAATGTCCTTACTTCTTACGATTAAGGAATTTAATTTAGTCGTACAGACATTGCAGAGATCATTTAGATCGTTGAGAAGGAATTTAGCCAGTGTAGCCTTCCTAACATTGGCAAGTGCAGGATACATGCCTGTTCGATGGTTTCCTCTTCATCTCTACAGCTCGTGGCTAGAGAAGTTAAAGGAAAGGTGAGACCCCTTCTTCTGAAGAGACTCCAGCATCGACACCGTCGCAAATAAATAGTGTTTCGGGTAAGGGATAGCGATTCGTCCACTATGGTTTGTCTGTATCTGTGAATTAGAATCTAAAATAGTTTGCAACCAGATCAATAGGATTCTAGAATGTCCATTACGTTGTTCTCTCCACTGCTTGAAGTTTCTCATTATTAATGCTAGGTTTGTGCCTGAGGTCTGTTTGGAGCTGAGGTCTGTAAGGATTTTCAATACTACGTCAGGGTATTGAAAAAGAGATGGTGGCGGATGAACCCTTAATGGGCCAACGGCAGCACTCATATCACCGAAGTGAGTTACTGACATCGGTATATCCGGCCTCTTGTCCTAGGAGTACAAAAACAAAAAAAAAAAAGGATCTGGCCCTCCAGGTTGGGGGTTGTGCCGTCGGGTTAACTTCCCTACCACGTAAAAAACCTTTGGTTACGAAGCAACCAACATCCACGGATACGGATGATTTTACTGTTGACGACCCATGCAAACGTAAAAAGGACAACGATCTTCGTGTCTGCACGTGGAGTGTTAGGTCCCTCTACAAACCACGTGCAGCCGAACAACTTGCGGAGGCCCTAGTGTTTCAAAGCAGACATTACTGCCATCCAAGAAGTGCGATGGGATGGGCCGGGCAAAAGCAGGATGAAAAACTGCGACATCTACTACGGCGACTGCTACAGACAACAAGGACAGCGTCCATTCGGGTGCGGATTTGTCATTGGAGGCAGACTTAGGCAAGAAGTCTTGAGTTTCCTGCATGTGAACGAGCGCCTCATGACTATGCGTATCAAGGCTAAATTTGCAAACATTAACCTAATATGCGTTCACGCCCCTCACGAGGAGAAGGACGACGCGTCAAAGGATGACTTCTACCAGCTCTTGGACAAGACGTATGAGTAATGCCCTAGCCACGACGTTAAAATTATCCTAGGCGACTTTAACGCAAAGCTAGGAAGAGAGGAAGGATTTAGTAGCGTGGTCGGAAAGCACAGCCTGCACGACATCACATCCGGCAATGGACTCAGGCTAGTCGACTTTGCGCGGGGCGAAACTTTGCCGTAGCTAGTACGCGGTTCCCACGCCTCGATACTCACAAAGGAACATGGCTCTTCTTTGATCGAAAAACTGTCAACTGTCAAACTGTGGCAATGGTGTAGTAGTAACGTCGTCAATTGCTACGCTAATGGTTCATGGTTCAAATCCTGATGTCAGCAAGCATTTATTTATTTCTCATGAAATATATAAAGTCAGTTCGATCATTTGCAACAGATTCTATGAACACTACTGCGAAGGCATAACACTGGCAGTAGCTTGGTCATGTGGCTGGAAAAATTGTTCGCTCTGTTGATGATGATTTGCCCTTGACATCGATTATCGGGAAAAAAGTACTGTGAATCAGAAGCAATGACAATAATAACAAAAAATGTCCCCAGTCATCTGGACGCCAACACCCGGAGAATAGCTGAAGTATAAACAACTGAGCTTCAAGAACCACTACACCAAAAATCTTTCTCTCTCTCTCTCTCTCTCTATCCATCCTTTCCAACGCCCGCACTGTGTGTAAACATGTTAAAGGTATTCATAACCCTTTGAGTGCGCGCAAATTATATAAAACAAAAAAAAAACAAAACCAAATCGATCACATTGCGATCGACGCAAGGCACTCTTCCAGTATTCTGGGTATCCGGACCTTCCGAGGAGCCAACGTGGACTCGGATCACTACCTAGTTGTAGCCAAGGTACGGATGCGGATATCCACAACGGAGCGAAATCAGCGAAATACTGTGAGGAAATTTGACGTCGGGCGGCTACAATCGCAAGAGACCGCCAGAAATTTTGCCGTTCGTGTTTCTTCTAATCTCAATCTAAGTCCTATGCTGCCAGCAGCAAATGCGGAAGACCAGTGGCAGCGTTGCCAACAAGCCATCAGAGATGCCGCCTCTGATCTACTGGGTTTCTCTCGCCCACCACAACGAAACCCCTGGCTTAATGAGGAATGCCGGCAAGCACATGCAGCTAAACAAGAGGCGTACAAAGCGGCGCGGCATAGAAGGACTAGAGCTGCTTACGAGATCTACGTGCGCAGGAGAAAAGAGGAACATCATCCTCTCAGGAAGAAGAAATAGGAGCATGAGAAGCGCTCGATCGAGGAGTTTGAGAGACTTTATTGCAGGAATAATGTTCGAAAATTCTACCAAAAGGTAAAAAGAACATGCCAGGGCTTCAAAGCCAGGACAGAAGCCTGCAGGGACGAAAATGGCAATATAGTAGTAGAATCGCAGTCGGTGCTGAGGATATGGAAGGAACACTTCTGCAGACTGTTAAACGGCGATGATGACCAATATTCCGCTGTCAGGTAGAATGAGCCATTCAACAGTGACGATGACAGTCAAGATTCCCGTCAACCCGATCAGAATGAAGTGAGGATAGCGATATCTAAACTCAAATCCAACAAAGCTGCTGGAGCCGACGGCCTTGCCGCTAAACTTTTCAAGGCAGGAGGAGATGAGTTGGTAAGGAACATCCGCCAGCTCATCTGTAAAATCTGGTCGGACGAAAGTATGCCCGATGAATGGAACCTCAGCATCATTGCCCTATCCTGAAGAAAGGAGACCCTCTGAACTGCGCCAACTACAGAGGTATAAGTCTCCTAAATATCGCATGTAAGATCCTGTCTGCCGTATTATGTGAACGCCTAAAACCGATCGTCAACAACCTGATAGGTCCTTATCAGTGCGGTTTCAGGCCGGGAAAGTCCACCATTGACCAAATATTCACACTACGGCAGATCTGGGAAAAAACCCATGAATATGAAATCTATACGCACCACCTCTTCATCGATTTCAAAGTTGCCTATGATAGCGTGTACAGAGACTAGTTATACAGAGCCATGTCTAGTCTGTTTATGCAGAATGACGATGGAGAACTCTCGCTGCTCCATCAATGTCGGTAAGAAAATCACCGAACCATTCGATGTCAAGAAAGGTCTTAGACAAGGCGATGCGCTATCATGCGATCTCTTTAACATAGTACTTGAAAGAATTGTACGAAACTCACAAGCCAACCCCGGAGGTACGATCTTTTACAAGTCTGAACAACTACTCGCTTATGCCGATGACATTGACATAATCGGAAGAACTCAGCGGCCGTCAATGGGGCATTTACGAGTATTGAGAACGAGGCAGCATAGATGGGTCTAGCGGTCAATGAAAGCAAAACAAAATATATGCTGTCTACAAAAAAGGACACCCAACATCGGCGTCTTGGACAGAACGCCACAATAGACAGATATAATTTTGAGGTAGTAAAGGATTTTGTCTACCTACGCTCTATGGTCAGCTCCGCAAATGACATCAGTAGGGAGATCACACGGAGAATTACCCTTGCCAATCGTTGTTTCTATGGGCTAAAACGGCAAATAAGTAGCAAAGCCCTATCTCGAAATACTAAGGTAACTCTTTATAAGACATTAATCATCCCAGTCCTGCTGTATGGCGCAGAGGCATGGGCTTTGACAAAACCGGATGAGTATGCCCTTGGTTATTTCGAGAGAAAAGTTCTTCGAGCGATCTTTGGTGCTGTCTGCATAGACGGTGAGTGGAGGAGAAGGTACAGTGCCGATCTATACGGCCTGTACAAGGACATCGACTTAGCCAGAAGAGCTCACATACAGCTACTAAGATGGCTGGGCCATTTAGAGCGGATAGAGCCCAACGTGCCCGCTAAGAAAGTCTTCGAATCCACCCCGGATGGACGACGCACTAGAGGACGACCTCGCGGTAGGTGGCGCAAACAAGTGGAGGGGGACCTCAACCAACTTGGCGTGCGCAACTGGAGGCAGCTGGCTCGTAACCGTGCTGGCTGGAGAGGTTTGTTGGTTGAGGCCCAGGTCCACCCCGGACTGTAGCGCCATCTAAGTAAGTAAGTTGTGCTCAATTGGGAGAATATGCATCGTGATTGAAAGCGCCGCTGGAGGAGAGATTCTCAGAGCAACAGTAATGCCGATACTTACTACTCGTTTGTTCCACTAATTTCTTATTGATGAGGATCGGCCTAACACCGAAATGTACAATCAGTGTATTATGTTTAGCTGTACCGCCTTTATGAATGTACATATGCGGGAAAACGAGGGATTTTCTTGGTGTTTAAAGTTGAAGATGGATAGCACAGAAATACTAGATTGCTGAAAGGTACAAATCATTAAAGCAGTTTCCACTGGAAGGAGGACCCATGAGCAATAATCTTACAAGCCCGGAACTTTAAGTGATTTTAAAATCTTCCCATTTATTGAATTCACCCAAAAAATTCTCTTCAAAGACAATCACCAACTGGCTTATAAGAAACCCTTCTACACGTGTGACCTCGTTCTGACATAATTTGGAAGCTTATCACTTAAAAATATCTTCTTCCTACCAGACTTCTCCAGTTTCCAGATTCAAAGCTTACTAATTAGCTCATATCCCGTTTCAAAAGCAGATCCCCTGTGGGAATAAGATCACTATCCAGATCTTCGATCAGTATATCATCATCTACATAATTCCCATGAATCAGATCATAGCGCTCCGAAACTGTCGCATTAAAACCCATGCCGACTTTAAAGTTCAGAGACTAAGCCATTTTTCATTCGAAATTCTAGCCTGGAGTAAAAAAGATGTGTAATCGATTAATTTTTCCATCCCACCTTCTTCACTTCGACACGAAATTAAAACCGAAAAAATGCACTTGTAATTCGAGCACACTTGACCATTTGGGTGGCCTGGCCCGTCCCCATGATGATCCGTAGTGATGTTGGAAGCTCCTAATTAAAATGGTAATCTATGCAAATCATCCAATAGGCGCAGTGTATAATTCCCTTTGACTTTGGTGTATGCAAACGAATTAGTGTATCGACAAGACAAGTTTCTTCGGTTTTAATTATCTGGGGAGAAAGTTTGAGTTATGTATGATGAGATGTTTTCGAGAAACAATAGTGAAGACCTGGGAGTATCACGTGAAGTAATACACAACATGCAGTTGCATTGTGTATACGGTTTTCGAATATAAATAAGTATTTAAAATTAAACTTAATGGCACTCAATAAATTGTTCGTTTTGAAATTGTGGTTAATGGTCATAAACTTAGTCAAAATGACCATCAGTATTGACAGCCAATAAATCTCGAAAGGTTGAAAATCCCCAGGGGAAGGTTATTAGCATTTCATCACTCGTTCTCAGGAATGAAACTAGTACTGATCAGAGCTTAATCCATGAATCTATAAGTATAATTCAATCAGAAATGAGTGGAATTCTAAATTGACTTTCGACTTGGTATTGAAAAACTCTTTTTACATACCAAGGTGTCGGAATTTTGCCCGGCTAAAATAGGTATCCAGAACTACATGAACAAAGAGTAGCTCAAGTATAAAAGCTCATCACCATAGAATCGATCGCGAGAAACTCCGAATTGCGATTGAACGCCTATGCAGTCAGATAAATCAAAAGAAAGAGATTAAAGCGTTCTTCTAGTACTAATATCAATAATTTCTCTGAATCTGCTAAAGTCTGCACTGGATTGAGTCTTTTACGATATCCATGCGTAAAGAGAGGTGCCACTTGTTTATGAAAAGAGTCTGACTTAAGCGCTGCAAAATTCCTTTCTTATTATTTAAGGAAAGATTGCAGAACTCTGATAGGCCACAAAACACATCTACATCAAGCACGTACAGCACTAGGTGGCGTCTTTTAAGTAATCCCTCTCCCCAGTTTCATAAGTCACTTACTTCCTCAATATCTAACGCACGGGACAGGTTGCGATGACAGTACAATTATGAGAACACAAGACCTAACAAGACCTGTAGAGATGAAAAACAAGGTTTCCTTGTAGTAGAATCACAGTCAGTGCTGAGAATATGGAAAAACTACTTCTGCAGACTGTATTACGGCGACGAAGACCAACATCCCGCTGTCAAGCAGAATGACACATTCAACATAGACGATGATAGTCAATATTTCCGTCCACCTGACCAAAACGAAGTGAGGATAGCAATATCCAAGCTGAAATCCAACAAGGATGCTAGACCTGATGGCTTACCGGCCGAACTTTTCAAGGCAGCTGGTGATGAATTGGTAAAGAGCATACACCAACTCATCTCTAAGATATGGTCAGACGAGTGTATGCCTGATGAATGGAATCCCAGTATCGTTTGCCTGATCCACAAGGAAAGAGACTCAACAAATTGTGTGAACGCCTGAAACCTTTTATCAACAGCTTGATTGGCCCCTATCAGTGCGGTTTCAGGCCAGGAAATTCCACCATCGATCAAATCTTCACACTTCGGCAGATCTTGGAGAAAACCCTAGAGGTCCAAATCGATACTCACCATCTCTCTATCGATTTCAAGGCTGCCTATGCCATGGCTTTATAGAGCCATGTCTAGTTTTGACATCCCTGCCAAACTTGTTCGTCTGTGCAGGATGACGATGGAGAACGCTTGCTACTCCATCAAGGTCGGTAATGACCTCACCGAGACCTTTGATGTCAAAAAAGGTTTTAGACAAGGTGACGCACTGTCATGTAACTTTTTTAATATTGTACTTGAACTGATTGTGCGGAAATCACAAGCCAACACCGGAGGCACAATCTATCACAAGTCTGTAGAACTGCTTGCATACGTCGACGATATTGACATTATTGGAAGAACTCAGCGGGCTGTCACCGGTGCGTTTGCAGGCCTTGAAGCGGAAGTGGCCAAAATGGGTTTAGCGATAAACGAGGGCAAAACCAAGTATATGCTGTCAACAAGAAGGGACAGCCAACACCGACGAATTTGACAGAACGTCACAGTGGGTAGGTAGTAAGGGACTTTGTCTACCTTGGCTCTGCTATAAAGTCGAAAAACAAGATCAGCGCAGAAATCAAGCGAAGAAGAACTCTTGCCAATCGCTGTTTTTTTTCGCCTTATAAGGCAATTCAACAGTAAAGCCCTATCTCGAACAACTAAGGAGACTCTGTACAAGACTCTGATCATCCCAGTACTGCTTTACGGCGCTGAAACATGGACTTTATTAAAAGAGGATGAAGATATCCTTGGTCACTTTGAGAGAAAAATTCTTCGTAAGATTTTCGATCCCGTTTGCGGTTTTGTAGGAGAAGATTCAATCACGAGCTATACGAGCTGTACAGCGACATCGACCCAGTCAAAAAACTGCGTATTGGACGTTTGAGACGGCTAGGACATGTACGATCATAGGCGAACCCCACAGGCGGATCAGTAGAAATGCAGTGAAGTGGGAGGGTTATGATTCCTTATTTTCGGATCATAACCTCGCTGATAAAAGGAAGAAGAAGAAGACGACTAGGACATGTAGAGCGAATGGACACCAACGCTCCGGCCCGCAGAGTCTTCGAATCTAACCCGGAAGGACGACCTAGTAAAGGACCTCCTCGCCGTAGGTGGCGCGCACAAGTTCAAAGGGACCTCGACCAACTTGGAGTGCGCAACTGGAGGCAATTAGCTAAAAACCGAACTAAATCGAGAGGCTTGTTGGTTGAGGCCCAGGTTTACCCCCAACTGTAGCGCCACCTAAGTAAGTAAGTAAGACCTAACAGGCGAAAGTAATTGCAGCGTACTGAATCAGCCTGAGAATTATGTAGCTGAAGCTATAGTTCAATAGCAACCCTTAATTGTTGGTCGTTTCTTAGATTCCTAGACTTCTAGCTCCCTCCTTTCCTTTTCTGCGAGAGGAGAGCATGATCTATGTGACTTAGGAGTAGGTATTGAAATCATCTCGTAAATGGTAAAAGAAACCAGGGCATCTATTGGAAACTTTTATATCATCGGCAACTACCAGTAGGTTGGTAGAAGTAAGGAAATAGGAAGAAAACATTTTTGCATGTGGACCCTTGCCAAATTGATAAAAATTATTGTTGGATGTGTAAAGGCTTATACGATGCCAACTGCAATCCTCCAATAGGTGAATTAGATTGTTAAATGTATGTGGTTGCTCAGGCATTTGAGGTCTATTTGCCGTGTTTTTTTTTTGTTAAAGTTCGCAGGCTTTATGGACAAGTCCAGTATTATTTACGTGAGGTTAAGACCGCTTAAAGCTATTGTTTTCTGAAAAGAATGTGGGCACATCTCAGTTTTGAAAGTTCTGTTCGGATGATATTTTAGTTCTCTTTCGATTTCCTCGTCTTTTTCTTCCTTCTCATATGGAATGTTCGGTATTTTCTCAAGAAAATGTTGACCCTATAGAGGGCACGGATGCTCTTTCACTTTGCGTCATACGCCGCAACCTGCTAATCATTCACTGCTTATGAAAATTCGCATTCGCAACCTGTTAACAACTTATAAATAAACTGCTATTGCTAATGAATTGCTAATGATAATTTGTCCGGCTTCTATTCATTGGTCAGAATTTCATTTTTCATGTACTACACACAAATGTGTGTTTGTCTTATACCAAAAACGTTAAGAAGAAGAAGAGGTATAACAAAATTATAAAACTAAACTACCCTTTTGCACGTTGTCTGCTGAACGTATTATCCAATTTTCTTTTCAAACATGTGCCATTGTATGTGCGAAGCTTTTTATGATACGCCAACAAGCACCAAATCAACTCATAAAGTTGCACATCGCAGTCGCAGCTGGTTTTAAAGTTTGGTTGGTTGGTATATAGTAGAACAGAGGTTATACTTGCGAAGTTTCTATTGGTGCTTTGCATTGCGAAAGCAATTTCCCAGCGGGACCTCCAGTACCAGTCCAAGGAATTTAAAGAAGCGCATTGATATTAAGCATCCTACTGTGTCGTTAGAGCAAGTTCATCGGACCCAGGTGTGCGAGTAAGTTTTTCTATGAAAGGATATACATATGTACCTATATGTACATTGTGCATACATATGCATAAATATGGACATAGGTAGGAATAAAGGAGTTGTAAAATGAATTAGAGCCCTTGCACCATACAATGAAAATTCGCTTGTGGAAGAAAATTAAATTTTGTCTGACCCATACAAAATAGCCAGACAGGTGTACCTATATGCCTCCATTGCGAATTCGCATTAGCAGTTTACATTAGCAGTTTACATTCACAGTGAATAAGAAATCGCGTTCACAGTTATAACTGCGAATCCAAATTCACGACTTAGCCCATCTCTAACAGCTTCCACTAATTTGAGCTAAAGCTTGACTAAAACTCACAAGCAAATAAAACCAAGCTTACCAAACTTAGGCACTAAACTGTAGTTTCCTTCCATTCGTGTGAAAAATATAACGCAGACATCATGAGTGATTGCGAGAAGATAGGCATTGGCGCTTGAAGAGCTGTTACGCCAAATATTTATTTATTTATTTTGCAGGGCTAGATACAAAGGTAATAGCCACAGTTGGTAATAATGATTAGTCCCCTATCGTGGCTTAATATGGAAAAGCATCTCTTGATATAGCAGTATGACTAACCGCTCTAAGTCTTTCAAATTTCCATGTGCACAGTATGAAGCCCTTCGTCTGGTTTTACTGGAAATCTGTAAGTACTCGCAGTTAACGTCGAACTCTATGTGATTATAGCTCTACGTGGCTCTCATGCAATAAATAATTCAGAGCTACTTGTTCTTGACTCCCTTGTTTCGTTATCTACAGCAAAATTGCAATTATTTCCATAACTCAGCGTTTTTCTATAAGAAAAATGCAAAACATGCTCAGTTCCCAGCTACACGAAACTACCTCCCCCTCGCTATCAAGCCAAAGCCAACCCCGAAAATATAAAACCCCCGTCCCTGCTATAATTGCGAAGTTTCCAAACGAATCGTCGTCGTTGGCTGTCACTTTGTGCCTAGTGCCAGATCGATGCAACTCGGTTCGCTTCGGTTATGCAATTAACGCATTTATCTTCATTTGCCAATCTCTCGCTTCTCACTGAGCCGATGCACAGGCTTTGCCTCATACCTTTGCCAGAGAACCTAAAATTGCCTGCAGTGTTGTTATTTTATCCACAGCCAAGCTAGTCATAGAACTCATGAATGAAGCAAAACGTATGTGTGTAACCCTCCTTTGCGTGTGTTTGGATGGATAGAGACAGACAAGACAGGTAGGTAGGTAGGTAACTACCTAATAAATTATACCTGAGAATTTTACCTGTTCAAGGGTGCAACTAGGGAATTCAACTAGACACCAGACCGACAGATGCACTTTTTATACACAAACAATTGAATTTTTTTTTCTTTTATGTTTGTGTCCTTTTCCCAGGACCGCCACATCGGTCCGGTTTGACTATGAAATCCATCAATGAAATGGAATTCTATTTGTACAGTAGATTCTTACTCACCTTTCATGTCGCCATCATCAACATATCCTGCTGATGTTGCGCTAGACAAAAATCCTGGTTTGACTAGACTTTGTAGGGTTATCCAAAATATCCAGAGTTGCCATATAGATAAATCCATTTTTATTCTTCTCATTGTTGTTGTTATAAGTATATGTGTTTTTATTTTCTTTTACAATTTGAATTCACTTCACTGTATCGTTTGAAATCAAGATACAAGCTGTAGATACTTTTTTATTGGAATTTTATATGTTTAGATACTGTGCAATCCATGGTATCTAAGTGCACATTGCATATACATTTTCATTTGTATCTCTCTTGCTGGGATTTTTTTAATGAATGAATGTGAAATGTTGTGGGAAACAAAACACACACTGGTTGGATTCGAAGAGAACTGGTAAAACCACTTGTTGCCCTCAAAACAACATTTGCATTGAATACCTCGGATTTGAACGTTCGCGCCCGTCTTGCCGATGATTTTTCTTAAAGATACAAGTATGTACTTCTTTTTGAAATTCAATTTTGTTTTATTTTTTTATTTTCAAACACTTCTCGGTCACACTTGTTGACTCCCAAAAAGAATTCAGAGAGTTGTGGGTCAAACAAAAATCATACAAAAAATTGTATCTAAACGAACAATTTGCATTTGAATGCCTTCAAAGATACCCATACATACGTTTCTCACTGGCTAAAGATACAAATACAATAAAAAAAAAATGTGCAAATGCATTCAAATTGTATCTCTGAATACCCGGAATAGCTGCTCTCGCAAACGTAAGCGATTCGTTATCCAGTTCAACGCGATCGGTTGTATTATTTTATATTTATTTTTTTTAAAAGCAAATTGTTTATAAGAAAAATGCAAAAACACTACCACCCGAGCGTGAATCACGCAATGTCCTACCGCGCGCAACCAGAAGTATAAACCAAAGACAAACAAACAAAAAACTTGGTAATTGCTGTCACCAATATATTGTTGGGGTGGAATAAACAATACAAATTAAAAGAAAAATAAATAATAAATGTAAAAAATAAAAAAAATAAATTATTCGAAACCGAGTATAAAAGATAAATTCCACACACCGCGGCCCGTGTCGTGCGTTCGCTTGAAATCTCTTTGAACAAGTGCTTACGGCGAAACAAAATGTATCTGAACGAATGAAGTTCAGCTCACCACCAATACGAAACAGATGCAGATAGAAATCAAGGGAGTAGCACCAGCACCACAGAGGTAGGTAAGAGAGCATTTGTGTGATGGAAGCACCCAATCCAACCAATGGGATATGTGAATGAAGTCGTTTTGTGTGAATAAAAATGAATTCATGAATTCTCTTTGGCTCAGTTCACTGATCTGGACGATGAAGAGAGCTTGTTGTGATCGGCTTCGGTATACGAATAAAGCGAAGAGCAGTGACAACGTTCAGCCGATTAATATACATTTTTTTCTACAACATGTACATTATACAGCATGCAACATAAGAGGAAACCATCTCCTAGACTTTATACTATCGTTTGGTTTGGTCATTAGCAATGTTGGCACCCAGCTCCCAACTTTTGTTACGTCAAGGACGCAGGAGGTAATTGACTTGACTTTATCTAATAGATATTTCAAGTCGATTACTAGCTGAAGGTGTACATAGATACACCGCTTTCAAAATCGAGCTATAACTTTGGAGAAGAGAAGGAATCCAAGGAAAACCTACTGGGTTGGGTTCTCTTTACTCTAACTAAACGAGACAAAAGTTGTAGGATGCTGTTCAAAACGTGACTCGCGTCCTTACCAGAGGTTTTGAACTGACGTCCCAAGTGACAAGAAACCCTGACTATAAGAAGTTTATTCGGTTGTCAAAAAGTGATTCTAATAGAAATTTTTGTGAAAAGATTGAAACACTCGGTAAAACCAGTGGATTGTTTAAAGTCCCCAAAAACGCAAGTCGACTAAACCGGAGTCACTCAGAAAATCGGATGGCAAAAGATATTGCACCAACTTTAGGGGTATATCTCTTTAAAGTATCGCTGGAAAAGTCTTTGCTAACGCCTTTCAGAGCTGTGGTTGAGGACTGTTTGGGGGATGAGCAATGCGGTTTTCGTCCCGGTAGAATCACAACCGACCAGTTATTCACTCTCAGAATAGCTATTGAGAAGGCCTGGGAGTATGATGAGCTTATCTACACCTATTTTGTGGATTTGGAAAAGCATATGATAGGGTTCCTCGAGACAAACACTGGAGTGTTCTGCAGGAGTATGGGATTGATGGTTCCTTGTCAAGGGCAATTCAGTCTTTTACAAAGTGTAGAAGCTGTGTTCTGATAAAGGGCGTTTTTCTTTCTTTTTTTTTGAGGTAAAGGGGAAGGAAAGGCATAGAATGACCCCCGGAGCACTGTGACCTAAAAAATATCTTTTGTGCCATCCCCTGGTTGGTTGTTTGGGTAGTAGTTGTCAACTAGCTGAAATCTAGTTCATTAATGAAGCTAAGAATAGTTCGAGCTGAGGAAGAGGTGACATCAGAAGGTGATGCGACGCCTTTGTTAAAGTGCTTTAGCTTAAGTCTGCCTATAGCCGGGCAATTACAGAGCATTCTTTGGTGCAGAGCTCGATATCATAGACCTCTGCTTGGAAGATAGTAGTGGATTGATCTAATGGTGTAAGGAGTTTGTAGTTGGGGCTAGCTCCTTCCCCATTTAACATTTTTAAATCGTCAGTGTACCAGTTGATTTGAGATCTTGATTAAAAGGATTTGAGGATAATTCCAGTAGCTGCGGTCAGGGATGTTAACTGTGAAGGGGTGGTTGAGGTGGATTCTTTAAGGTATGAAGCTTGAGATGGAAATTGCTGGTGAAGTAAGTAGAGGAATTTCCTTAAGGATCTTCATATGACCAATTAATTCGGAATTTGTGTTGTTGCATAAAAGATGAAGCTTTCGAGCACTGGCAGCCGCAGTCCTCATAATATTTATGTGTACGGGTGGAAGGTTTAAGAGAACTTCCAGCGCAGCTGTTGGGCAGGCGCACATTGCGCCCGTAATACTTACACAGGCTAGCCTTGCACCTTCTGAATAACTGTCCAGTGGATCAGTTTTGGATTTAATCCCCATTTTTTGCTTAAAAACTTAGAACAGACCTAAAAGGCTTTAGTCGCCTTCTCAGTGGTTCTGTCTGTATGAGGTTTCCAGTTTAATTTGTGGTCTAGAGTAATCCCAAGATATTTTGTTTCTTTTGAGAAGTCAATATATTGTTTGGTGATAGTGCTTGAAGGCTTAAATTTCTCCTCCTGGTGAAATGTATGATTACTGTTTTACTGGGTTAACCGTTAGACCTTCTGACTGGCTCCAATTATTTACTTTATTTCGGGCGTGTTGCATTTGTTCAGAAATGGTGGATTCATCCTTGCCCTTAGCTATTATAACTACGTCGTCAGCGTAGTCCTGGGTAAGCAGTCCAGTCTTTTGAGGTCATTTACTATACTGTCCACCACAATGGACCATAAAAGAGGGGATAGGATACCCCCTTGAGGACAACCGGTATTAGTTCTAATGGAAATTGGGATTTGCCCAAGCTTGGCAGTAATTAATCAGCTACTGAACATGGAGCATATCTACTTGGTAGTTTAGGGTTCGAAGCCTTTGACATCAGCAGACTTAGTTATTGAAATGATGTGTTATAGAAAGCGTCAGAGATGTTCAAGAAGAAGCATAAGGCTATTTCCTTCTTTGACAAGGTTTCTTCAACAGTGCTGAGTAGATGGTGTAGTCCTGTGATTCAAAAGATTGATATGAAAATTGAAGACTATTTAGGGGGTCTTCTATAAGGGCGGAATTTCTTATGTGAAGATCAATAATTTTTCCATTACCTTAAGTAATACAGAGGTGAGACTGATTGGCCTTAAGGCGTTTTCCGATTGTGATCTGGCGCCGGCTTTAGGAATGAACACTACATTAACTTTTCTCCATATTAATGGGATGTAGCTGAATTCATAGCTGGATCTGAAGATCGGCACTAAGAGTGTCGATTCTATAACGTAAGAGGGCAGAGAAAATGCCATCTCTACCGGGAACTTTGTAAGGATTTTGCGTGGAGATAGCCCATCTTATGGAGTCAAGGGAGTGGATTTTCTTGGCCATAATCCTAGTGCGTCTGTTGGGTGGGAGTTGCATGACTTCATGTAACAGAGATGTGTGAGGGTCAGTGATTAGGGAGTCCGGAAAGTGGGTCTCCAGAAGCAGACCTAATGCTTCATAGTATCCCTGTGTAATACTACCGTCCGGTTTTTGTAAGAGACCAATACCGTTGCTGTGATTCTTGGATATGGTTTTCTGGGCACTTAAACGGCGTTAAATCAATACCTTTCACGGAGGGTGTTAGACTTCGCCAAGAGTGCGTTTTGTCACTCTTCATTGTACATATGGACTGGATGTTGCAGCGCATCGGTGGCGGAGAATGTTTAAAAGTGGCAGACTTAAGGATTAGTCACCTGCTCTTTGCGGATGATTTGGTCATCCTTGGATCCTCTCAAACCGAACTTTAGCGCGCGCTCGAAAGGTTTGTAGCCGTTAGTGATGATGCTGGAATGAAGGTAAAGATTAATAGATCGGAAGTAATGGTCGTTTCCAGAACGCTTATTCAGTGCACTCTGCATCTTGGTGGAGTCCCATTACCATGCAGGTGGATAAGTTTAAGTACCTCGGGGTGTTATTCACGAGTGATGGAAAGAGCAATACCGAGTTATCCTGTAGAATTGGCCAGGCTGAATCAATTTTGAGAGAGCTTGGGTAAACTGTAATAAGGAAGGCGGAACTTAGTGTTCAAGTAAAGCTATCGGTTTTTAACTCGGTGTATGCTCCAACTCTCACCTATGATCTTAGAATTTGGGTGTGACCGAAAGAATAAGATCGCTGATACAAGCTGCCGAAATGAGGTTCTTTCGCGGTGTTGCTGGAATAACTCGTTTGGTCACGTAGTACGTATGTCCCCCGACTGGTTTCCAAGACGTGCCATGGTTGCCATGCCATCAGGTAGGCCTAGAAATAGATTGTTGGATCATGTTCGACATCTCTCCTGGAGACATATAGGGATTCCCCCTGTTGAGTTGAGGTCAATGGCGGAGGGTCGAGAAGGATGGATAGTCCAGCCGAGCATCCTACACCCGCGACCCTCATAGAGGATTAGCGGCACTAAAAATGTATGTATGTGTATGAAACGTGAGCCCGCTAACCCAGGGCTAAGCCTCACTCAAAATATTCGGCGCTCAATCCAAATAACACTGGCCTCACACTGGCATATAATACTTCACCTTGGAGGACGGTCAGAGTGTATTCGTGGAAGACGACAACATAAGACTTCACTTCTCCTTAGGCAAATATGCATCTGCTTAATAAGCGGAAACTTATGCAATCCTCATGGCCATGAACTATATTATGAAGAACAGGTGGAAAGATCCAATAATTTGTGTCTGTAGTGACAGACAGGCTGCGCTTAAGGCCTTGCTTAACCCTTTAGCCACTTCCAAAACAATTCGTGAATGTAAAAACTCTTTGAACTCGGTCGCGAGGCTGAATACTCTGTCTCCTGTCTGGGTCTCAGGTTAAACTGCGATCTTGTAAAAATAGATTTCCGAAGAGAAATTTTCTCAGTACCGGAACTTGCGTTGGGTCTTCTTGCGTTCTCGGTTAGAGTTTTCATTGACTATTGGGTTTCTCACCAACACAATTGTATTTGGCATGACTCTCCAGGATGAAGATTGACTAAAAGAATGCTCCCAGACGTCTGTAAAAAATCAGTGGCCTTCTTGCTCCCTCTCAGCAGAAAAGACTTTTTGGAGTCTTGACAGGGCATTTCGATTTCTCCAAGCATCTAAATTTGGCTTACGTGACACTACAATCTGCAATGCTTTTGGAGAGGTCGACAGATACAGCGGAATATATTTTCTGAGAGATTTCCGGCGCCGATGTGGTAAGTGCTGATACTATGAGCTCATCACTGAAGTGTTTGCTCGACTTTCTTAGAAAGACAAGATAATCCCAATAAAATGGGTGAACCAGGATCTTGTTCTCTGGTAGTAAAATGGGCCAGTTACGTCTGAGTGCTCCAGTCGAGCGTTTTCTATCCCGACAGAAAAAAATGGTAATTTTAATTAATTGAGTTGCGCCCTTAAGACTTTAATTATATTTGTAATAGAATGTTCGGTTTTAAAGAACACCGACTATAGCTTAGAGAAGTATACGTATGCCTGCAAATAGTCCTGGTGCCAGTCCCTCAAAGCTGGCTGTCAATTAAAAACGGTTCAAGCCTCAGCCAACAAGCTTCTTTATCTAGTGCGCTACGTTGCCAATTTGATTAAGATGCACTCCATTTGCATGCGCTATCGAGTATTTGGTCTATCTCTTCAGGGTTATCTCCTTGGAGTAGTTTGAACACTCGTTGGACCTGGAGAGCATAGACTTTCTTACTGATCTCTTGCATTTCATTAACGTACGGTTTTAGTTCCTTGCACATTAAGCAATATTTTGTCACGTAATATTTCTGTAATTAGTACAATCACTCTATCGTCAGCCATACTATCATCTGGCCGTATTTCGCGAATGTGCTGGTACATGCTTCCTGCCATGTTTCTTCAGCTTACCTATACATATAAGACCACAGAATAGTTAGCAATGATACATTTTACCCCAGTCCTAATCTGATTCAAGTCGTTATTAGTACATCGAAATGTCAAACTGGTTGGAGCTAATCTGGTCAAACCGATGATGTCTCTGATTTATGTGCTACAGTCATATTTCGAGAATTTGACAATTTGAACATTTTTCGCGGGGCTCAGAAGCTATCGTTGGTGCTTTTGTATTTTCCCACTTTGAATTTTTGGTGAAGCTTGGATCTTCTATTTTACGTTCATCGACAGCACTTGCATTTTTCAAAAAAGGAGCCAGGGGCTTTACTAACAATCCCTTCTCCCCAGCGATGACTATCCACCTTGTCGCGGTGCTGGGGCTTAAGTAGGGCTGAAGGTTTTCTGCGGAGACGTGTCGGCGAGTGCCGGACTCCTAGACTACCTGAGGTCCAAACAACCAAGAGATAGTCTCCCTAATTCTACCGGTAGTGTGAGCATTTTTAAAACCGTGCCGAAAGATGAAAGGTTGGGGGGATACATAAAACCAAACACTAACGAGCTCTCACAGATGCCCTGGCGAGGTCTGTGTATAGTGAATGCCTTACCCCGGCATGGCGGCTCTGGCGGGGCGAACTACAATTTCCGACCTTACTCGTGGGAACAAAAATGAACCAAAAAAATAAAAACAACAAAACAACAACAACAACAACAACAGACACCAGTCCGGAAGCTGACACGCTACCCGTGGGCGTACCGGTACTGGCCGAGCTGCAGCCACCATCGGCAGCTAGCTCGGATGAGGAGATCTCTATGGAGATGGAGGAGCGGCTTTTAGCAGATCCACCCGAGGGTCCCCGGAAACCGAAGGGGGGGAAGAAGGTCTCTCCAGGCCAGATAAGACGGCGGTTGTTCCGTAGAGCGACGCATGTCAAGTCGGTGCTGGACGCAAAAGATCCCTCTTCCCTCTCTGAGAAGGAAAAGAACTCCCTGGCCTGGGTTATTGATACAATAGCAAAGGACGCTCTGACGAGGCCTGCGCTTAAACAGAGCGTTGCTGAAACCAAGGCCAGCCGTAAGGTCGCTGCCCCTAAGGCAAACCTTGGCGGGAAAGGAGCAACCACAAATATGAAAACCAGCAAGACCGCTGCCGCTAAGGCAGGTCCTGCTGGGGCTCAGCCAAAAACCTCGAGGGCCGCTGAACATCGTCGTAGGATGGCCGAGACCAGGCGGGAGGAGTTTGTGTCAAAGAGGCTTAGGTCTTCGGAGGACACAAAAAATCCCCCCAAAAGGTCGAAGGCTGATACGGGGATGCTCTTCAGCGGGGCGATTCGAAGTTCACTGCAGCTAGCTGTGGTGGATTTTGGAAAACCTAGTGGCCAGTATTCCCAAGAATGCGGTCAGATGATTGAGAAGGCCTTAGCTGGAGCAATCTTCGACCGTATTCGAAAGAATACCGGCGGAACTGCACCCACATTCGGGAGAGCGAAGTGGCATCGTGGGGTCATTATGATAGACTGCAAGGATCAGTTATCGCTTGACTTCGTGAAGGCCACGGTTCGCGGTTTTAAACTCTGGGAGGGGGCTGCATTGCGAGCGGGGATAACCACCATGCCCAAGGGAAGGCTCTGTGTTCCTGACTGGGGTGTGGACAAAACAGAGATCCTCGGCTTCCTAAAAGCCCAGAACCATTCTACTGATATGAAGGGCTGGGAGGTCGTCGGGGAGGAAGAGGCGAATAATGGGACCAAGGGATTCATCATTCTTATGAATGAACCCCCGGCCTCACTTCTGGCAGACAAGCAGTTGAGGTTGTGCTATGGAGCGGGAGAGGTAACTCTAAAGCTCCTAAAACGGACTCAACGTGCGGAGAACGATGGGGCGACTGACGCTATGGAAGTTGAGATTGCGACAACCGATGCAGGTAGTGCAAATCAATCTTCATCATAGTGTGGTCGCCTCCGACAACTTGAAGCTGCTCCTCATGGAGGAGCAGCTGGATATGGCCCTAATCCAGGAACCGTGGATTCATAACAATCGCGTGATGGGATTAGGACCAAAAAACTATAATGTATATTATAGAAGCGACGCTGGCAAGGTTAGGACGTGTATCGTGGCCAAAAAGAGTTCAAACATACTAATGTTATCTCATTTCAGCTCCGGCGACTTGACAGTGGTAAACGTGAGAGGGGTGAATGGAAACTGCACGGTGGCGTCTGCGTACCTACCCTACGATGACGGCATCAATGTCCCCTCGGAAAATCTGAGGTCGCTCATATCAGCGTCTCAAAAAGGTGAGAAAAACTTAGTCTTGGGATGTGATGCCAACGCCCACCATACTCTGTGGGGTAGCACCGACATCAATGCTAGAGGCGAAGTTTTGTTTAATTATATTCTTGAAACCAATCTTGTTATTTGTAATAGAGGCAATGACCCCACCTTTGTAACGTCTAATAGAAGGGAAGTCTTGGATATAACTTTTATTTCTGGCCAGAGCTCTGTTGAAGTTGTTAACTGGAGAGTCTCCAACAAGGCGTCACTATCTGACCACTGTTGGATACTCTTCAAGCTACAACATACTACTCATGGCAGTGGGACTTTCAGAAATCCGCGTAGGGCCAACTGGTCAAAATTCAAGAGAGAACTGAGGAAATCAGTGTATCACCTCACTGAGGACCTCGACTCGACTGAAGCAGTTGACAATGCAGCCGATGCATTGACTGGTTGCCTTACGCGATCCTTCGAGAAGTCCTGTCCGGTTAGTAGGCTTAGCTGTAAAAGGCGTCCACCATGGTGGAACGATAAAATAGCGGAACTCATTCGTATTTCAAGAGTAGGGTGGAACCTCGCTAAGGAGGGGGTCGTCGAGTGGTCCACCTATAAAGAAAGCGTGAAGCTCCTCCTGAAAGAGATTAGGTTCGCAAAGAAGAACTCGTGGAGGTCTTTTTGCGTATCTATAGAATCAACAAACGAAGCGTCCCGCCTAAGGAAGGTCCTGGCCAAGACACCAACGCCGGAATCCAATATCAGGAAAAGCGATGGCACCTGGGCAGAATCACACGAGGAAACGCTGGATATGCTACTGAGTACTCACTTTCCTGGATGTACATCAATCTCTGGAGATGATCTAACCATTCCAGAGACGACATCGGGAATAAGTGCGGAAGAGGTGGGTTATATAATAGATGATGACAAGATAGCGTATGCAATTAAATCATTTGCTCCATATAAGGCACCAGGAATGGATAACATTCGACCTGTGATGCTGCAAGAGTCAGTGGATATTGCTATTCCATGGCTCAAACGTATCTTCACAGGATGCCTTAAGCTAGGTTATGTTCCTAAAGCATGGCGGGAGGTGCGCGTTGTTTTCATTCCCAAAGCGGGAAAAGCGAGCCATACAAACGCAAAAGACCTGAGACCTATCAGTCTATCGTCCTTTTTGCTGAAAACTTTGGAACGCTTGATAGATGTATATATAAGAGGTGTGATCGGCGATGATTACCTATCTAAATCACAACACGCGTACATCTGCGGCAGATCGGTAGACACGGCCCTCCACCGGGCCGTATCGAGCATAGAAAGATCCCTCCACTTCAAGGAGTTCACTCTTGGGGCGTTCCTGGACATTGAAGGAGCGTTCAACAACGTAAGCTCTAACGCAATCCTGAGCAGTCTGTACAGAGCACATGTCAGCACCGGCCTCTGCAACTGGATTGCGCAGATGCTTTAATCAAGGATAATGTCTTCAACGCAAGGAGATGTAACCATCGGGAGAAGGGTCTGCAGAGGAACACCCCAAGGTGGAGTCTTGTCCCCGCTAATATGGCTCCTTGTGGTGGATGAGATCTTGGTAACACTGAAGGAAAACGGCTTCAACGTGACGGCCTATGCGGACGATGTCGTTATCCTGGTTTCGGGAAAATTTCCTCCAGTCCTAAGTGAAAGGCTCAATTTCGCGCTACAACTAGTGGACAACTGGGTCGACAGCAAAGGGCTGGGAGTGAATCCTTCAAAGACGGAGGTAGTTCTCTTCACTAAGAGGAGATCAATCCCTACCTTCAGACCCCCAAATATTGGTGGCACCGAACTAAGTATCTCAAGTTCAGCTCGGTATGTGGGCGTAGTTTTAGATTCCAAACTTAACTGGAAGGAAAATATTGCCGAACGCGTTAAAAAAGCAAGCGTAGCTTTCTACGCCTGCAAAAAGGCTTTCAGCAATACGTGGGGCTTCAAACTGGCTGTGGTGTACTGGATATACACGGCGGTTGTAAGACCCATTCTCACATATGGCTCACTAGTATGGTGGACGGCACTTGAGAGGCAATACCTGCTTTCAAACCTCACCAAAATCCAGAGGGCGGCGTGCATCGGTGTCATGGGATCAATAAGAACAACACCAACGGCGGCAATGGAAACCATGCTTAGTTTAATTCCGCTTGACATATACTGCAGCAGTTTGGCGGCTAAAACCGCTGTAAGACTGAGAGAAGGCCGGTTGTAGTCATAAAGCCTTTACGGCCATGCCTCCATTCTGTCCCGATGGGGGATAACCAGCGGATTGACGGGAACTGATCACATGAATCCGACGCTAGCATTCGAAAGGAGATTCGCTACAAGAATTCCCGATAGAATATACTGGAAGAATCCTAGAACCATGAAGAAAAAGGAGTTGGCTCTCTATACCGACGGTTCTAAGATGGACGTTGGCACGGGAGCCGGAGTTTATTGTGAGGCCCTAGGAATAAACCGCTCCTTTAGAATAAACGACGACTGCAGCGTCTTCCAGGCCGAGGTCGCAGCCATTATACAGGCTGCGGAAATTATACGCGAGAGCAATATCGTTGGCAAAACGATCACTGTCAATATAGACAGCCAGGCAGCCGTTAGGGCTCTGGACTCTGTCGTAGTTAGGTCGAGGCTCGTGAGAAGCTGTAAATCACTCTTAAACGAGATATCCAGAGCCAATGAGGTGACCATCTGCTGGGTACCAGGGTATATGGATATCGAAGGTAACGAAAGGGCTGACGAGCTTGCTAGGAAAGGGTCGGCGCTGCACTTATCGCGGGCCCTCCCCTCTATAGCAATCCCGATCAGGTCCTTGCGGAAAAAAATAGAGGATGAAGCCACCGGTCGAGCAAACAGACGATGGGTTCATCTGGAAACATGCGCTACGGCCAGGGCGCTATGGCCGGCCTACAGCAAGAAGAGATCAACCTCTCTGGTAAAACTTAGTCGTTATAACGCACGGGTCATTTCTGGCATAATTACCGGACATTGTGCCATTGGCGTTCACGCGGAACGACTCGGTGTGCTGCATAATGACTATTGCAGAAGTTGCAGGGACGAAGAAGAAATTGAATCTGTTCGTCACCTGTTGTGTGACTGTCCTGCCCTATCCGCCAGAAGAATGAGGACTCTTGGTAGTTACTTCTTCTCGGAGCTGGAGGACTTGGGTAGTGTTGAGCTAGCGGACCTCCTGAGATTCATAACACTTTCTGGGTGGTTCTAACGGCGGATTTTCTTTACAGCGTTTCCAGGGTTAAATGATTGGGCACAATGGACCCGTACTGTTGGTCTGAGTGAGCAGTGACTCCTTGTCAGTAGGCACCCATCTACCTAACCTAACAATCCCTTCTAGCCAGTCTGGTTATTTACTACCTGCCTCCGGGCCATACAATTCATCATTGTATCTTCTCATCCACTCCACGTATATGCATGTGGGACTTCATTTTCATTTTTAATGCATTTTATTAATTCATTTCATAATTTCTTACCTGCTAACAAAAACGCTTAAAACTAGCTTAATTAACTTAACTATCTTATTCTAACTTACTGGCCCCATGCGGGCGCTCTAAGCTAAACTTAACTCTTAACCTATGTCTTTCGACGTAACCTAACTAAATTTATTTATTACTACTTAACTAATTAACAGATTAAGAACTAAGAAAAAAAATTTTGTTTTATAAAAACTTAGTATATGGACTGTTTTTTGTACTATTAACTATTAGATAAAACTTATAAACTAACTTAAAAAATAAACTTATGCTAACTTATCTGCGAAGTGTAATTAAATACACTCTTTTTTTTTTTTTAGCCAAGTGCTGTGCTATTTTTATTTAATATTTTTTTTTTTTTTTTTTTTTTTTTTTTTTTTTTTTTTTTTTTTTTTTTTAAGCCAAATGTTGTGCTTTTTTTTTTTTTTTTTTTTTAATATTAGATAAACTTAAGACTACCTTAAAAACTATGTAAGCCGGCCAGGGCTATTATATAATAATAACACACGACCCGCTCTGTCCCGTTACAGGCTATCCCGGATTAGGGGGAAACGATGACGGCGTTCCCTCTTCTTCTCTAAGCCACCAAAATTGGTCATGCTGCCTACTAACGTCTTCAATGTCGCGGTTGGAAACCGCCCTACTGTACCGGAGACGCTCTACACTACTCTGTGCGACGTCTCGGTCGTAGTTGAGTCGCCTATCCACAGCTGTTCTGGCGACGTGGAAGATTAGCGGCACCGCTAACTTATCCTGGATCAGACCTCTCTGATCAAGGTATAGGAACGCTTCTGGTGGGATAAAGCCATTAAGGCGCACACTCTAGTGATAGAGATTGTTGGGGTAATAAGCCCCAAAGATCAGGCTATTCATCGAAGTCATTGCTCTTGCAATGTGCCTTCGAATCATCTTGATCAAGAAATTATCTACTCTGATCAGATTCGCCCTGTTGTACAGGACCTCATTAGGATAGAATTTTATGTACTCAGACTCTGGTGTTCTGTACAAATGAAGGCAAGCCCTAAGGCAAGCCCTCTCAAACACCCGCATCTTTTCCAATAAGCTAGGCCCCACGTTGAACCACACGGGACATCCATATGCGAGCATAGGCCGAATGAGGGCCATGTAGCAGATTACCTTCACCCTTGCATCGAGTTGGCTGCTATAAAACAGTCTCTTTGTAAGAGCGAAAGCAACTTTGGCTCTGGCCAGAGCAGCATCTATATGTTTGTTAAAATATAGATATTGATCTAGCCAGACCCCAAGGTATCTGACTACACTTCGACTCGCAAGTGGCTGTCCGTGCTGTCCCACGATAGAGAACTTTCGCCAATTCTTTCTGGTGTCCCTAGAGGCCCCAGACAACGGCGTTCTGAACAGGATGGTCTCCGACTTCTGAAAGTTAATCTTCAACTTCCAGTCGTCGCAGTATCTCTTGATCTTATCGAAGTCACGCTGCAAGAGTATTGCAATTACCTCAATCTTAGGCCCTGATCTGTACGCGACCAAATCGTCTGCGTACGCTATGGCATGGTGAAGTGAACCTATGAGATCGCTCGTGTAAATATTGAAAAGGATCGGCGAATTAACCGCGCCCTGTTGCAGACCATTTTTTACTTCAAAAATTCCAGCAGACGTCACATTGCCATTCTTCACAATGAACTTCTTACTGGTGAGCATGTCATAAAGTATGTACAGCAGTGGTTTACTTATGCCTAGCCTGCCCAACTTGTAAAAGAGTCCCTCTAACCATACGGTATCGAAGGCCTTCTCCAGGTCAACCAGGCAGGCACCCGTGCATTGCTTCTTGCTTTTGTTCCATTGGATATCCGATACCAGTTTAGACGCCGCATGTATGGTATCATGCCCCGCCTTGAAACCGAATTGATTATCCGGAATTATGTGCATGTCCTCAACCCACTTAGTCAGGGCTCTATGGATAACTTTTTCGAATACCTTGCTGATGTTCGGAAGTAGACTTATCGACCGGAGATTCCCCGGATTGGAACTATCTTTATCCCTTTTGGGAATGGGCTGCACCACCGCTGTTTTCCAATGCGCTGGATAATGGGCATTATTCATTGCATTATTAAACAGGATGGTGTAAATGTTCACCGCTTCTGGAGGAAGATGTCTAAGCACAATGTTGGGTATACCATCGATTCCCACGGATTTCTTTTTTTTCAGTGATTCGAAGATCGCTTGGAGCTCTACCTTCGAAATGAACGGGGGATGTACCCTTTCATCGGCGACGGCATTGTTTGCCATATATCTTTCATTGAACACGGTGAAACCAGTGTTCTCAGATCGCCAGTGCTCCATGTCATTTCGAAGGCAGAAGTTGTGCACAAGGACCCGATTCTCCAGGTCGTGGTTCGGGCAAACACTATCATTCACCTTATACACGTCCTGGAAGGTCGCTCCTATAGCCTCTACCTTCTCCTGCGGATCTTCGATCACAAAGAAATTGTCATCCTCAGCTGCGTTATCTGGATCTATACCTGCTGTCACTAGTATTTGTACATTGTTCGTAGTTCGGGGAATTTTAAGACGCGGAAGATCGTTTTGATTATTCCTCCGAAAGATCTTGTTTATTTTCGGGAACATACTCGGGTTGTTGGATTTTACAGCCCGAATTTTCCTGTCCCAGTGCAAATTTACAGACAGTCTGTAATTTTCTTTAATTAATTGCGAGAGGTTTTTAATCAACGACTTCAGCGTCCTAACCTCCTCCGAGTTCTGTCTGTCAGTAAACTGTCTGTACAAGGTTTTTAGTCTCGACAGCAGACTACTTTTATGTTTGTGCAGCGCGTCAATCGTTGCATTGCGGTATATGTCCACGTTGTCAGTGTGTTGATACCGAGGTATCGTATTGTCCATCGTTCGTTTTATTGTCTCGTCCATTTGTTTTAGATATCTATCAATCTCCTCGTTTGACAGATTCCTATTAGACGGTAGGTTGAGCAAGTTCGAGGAGAGTGCTCTCGTCAACTGTCTGGAGAAGCGAGTCCAACGCGTTCTACTGTAATTGTAGGCGTGCAATTGGACAAACTCCTCCAATTCCGCAATTTCGTTGGGAATCGTTATTTTGGCACTGAGTCCACAATGGTCGCTGTCATACACAAAAGTGTGTAAGCAGTTTATCGTTTGTCGGTCCCTGTCGGTCAGTTGTAACCGTACGTCGAACAGCATTAGATCCAGATAAGATCCGCTTCTAGGATACGACGGACTATCCGTCGCTTTTAAATCTAGTCGATACTCAACACTGTGCAGACCCCACCAATTGAATAGTAGGTTCCCTCTAGAATTTGGTGTGCTATTTCCCCAAACTCTATGTTTGGCGTTTAAATCACCGGCTAGAATGTAAAAGTTCTCTTCCGACTCCAGCCTAAGTATTCGAAAAAGTGTCTCGAGCTCTGAAATAAAACAAGTGGATTGAGTAGCTTCAGGAGCATAGACAGCGACCATATACATCCTCTTTCCACTATGGAGAAGGATATACACGATACATGCTTCCAGCTCCCGGAATCTACGCACTTCACCGCAGTACACTACTTTATGACGTAACTCTTTTCTAATGAAGATTGCAACACCTCCTCCTTGTACTGAGTTGGGTCGGTCTCTTCTTATAATATTATAACTACTGTGCCTCAACTTGTGTTTCTGGGATAGCTTAGTTTCGCTAACCAAAAGCTCATCGGGAGAATGGTCCTCAAGCAACTTGAAAAGTACGGTTCTACGTTCGATCCTAATCAGTGAATTCACATTCACCGCAAGGATCTTTAAGGGTTGCTCCGCCATGTTCGTACCCATTACGATTGGTGGTGCGTTAGGCCCGGCAGAAGCGCGTAGATTTGATCCACCCGCGTCGCCTGCTCCTGAATTTGTCGCTGAAGTTGACCCATCTGCCCCTGGATAGAGAGCAAGATAGCCAACAAATCAGGTTCAGCCTCCGGTGCTCTCGGCTTTGGGGCCTGCGAAACAACCTTCGGCTGCGACTGTACCGTGTTCCCCCGGCCTGACGCCATTTGGGCGTAGGTCACTTGGGGAGTGACGGATTGTGCAGGAACACTTGGAACGGGCGGACGCTTCACTTCCACCTTCTGCTGACGAGCCAGATTTACTTTTTTAATATATTGGAACTTAGGGCAACCCCGATAGTTTGCGGTGTGCCCCGTGTTCCTACATAACGCGCACGATAGCTGACTTTTTTCAGTCGCGCCGTCCCTACCTAGCGCGCATTCCTCTGCTTTGTGGTCTTTTCCACATTTCACGCATCGAGGCTGCATATCGCAGTTCGACGCGGCGTGCCCAAACCTCTGGCAGCGAACGCATTGTATCATGCCTTCGCTCCTCTTTACTTTTTCCCAAGTGACAACCTGGTAGTCTAGGACTTTGATACTCCTTAGACCATCCAGTTTGCTGTTGGGTGAGAGCTGAACCAGGAAGAACGGTAATTTCCGTTTCTCCCTTTTGGCCTTAGCTGTGATAAAAGGCTTAACCCCTACGAAAGTGAGTCCATCGCACTGTTTCTCTTTGAGTAGCTTTAAGAGCTCCTCCGGTTCTGTGGACGGTTCCATCCCCTTCAAAAGCATGGTTTGCAACTTTTCCCCCTTCGGGGTGAAGGAGAAGAACTCCGTCGTCGATTCCCTCAATAGATTTTTAATTCTGTGGTACTGCTCCACTGTGTTGCAGTGGATAGCATGCCTATCCACGCTTAATCGTTTTATATAAAAATTATTGCCTATGGCCGACTTACATAATTCGATGGTGTCCTTAAGCTCCATCTTGAAGGTGTTAATCGGCGGCACCCTCTGCTTTGTCTTCTGCTGCGACTGTTGTTGCTGCTGCTGTTGCTGCTGCTGTTGCTGCTGCTGTTGTTGCTGCTGCGGTTGTTGCTGCGGTTGTTGCTGCTGCTTCTGCTGTTGTTTCGGTTGCTGCTGTTGTTGCTGCTGCTGATGTTGTGTTTGCTGCTGCTGTTGTTTTCGCTGCTGTTGTTTATGCGGCTGGTTTTGCAGCTGCTGTAGTTGTTGCTGTTGCTGCGGCTGCTGCTGCTTTGGCTTAGGCTGCCGTTGGGCCTTTGGCTGTAGCTGCTGTACTTGCGGCGGTTGGTTTAGCTGCTGCTGACGTTGCGGCCGATCAGTTTGCTGCTGCAGTTGTTTTTGTTGCTCTTGTTGCAACTGATGTTGTTCTTGGGTCTGTTGGAGCTCCAGCTGTCGCTCCTTCTCCCTTCTAGCGGCTTGCTTAGCCTTGATGGCATTTACCCTCTCGTGGAGCTGCCTGATGGTGTTGTTTAGGCTGACCACTTCTTCCTCTTCATCGTCAGACTCGGAGGTTGCTAGATCAGCAAAGCTATTGTTTTCTCCGGTGAAGCGACCTTCTCCACCGTCAGTTCGGATTTTGGTACTTTTTATTTTCCCAGCTGCCACTGTAGTTTTTGTTGGCGCCCCTCGCCTTACTCCGACCGGCAGCCTTTCGGTTGAAGCTGACAGAGAGACGCGCTTTACTAGATTGGGAGTCGGCCTTAGCCTCCTCCGTCGTTTAGAACTACCATCAGCCGACCCTGTGGCCAGATGGTCTGACGACACAACCTCCTCATCGGCTGATGTTGTACAGTCCGCTGATCCCGTAACTGGGAGAGCGAACCGCTCATCAGTCTCCATCGCCTGATATTGTTTACGACGAGACACAATTCACCGCTTTCTTTTTAATTTTAATTTAAAAATAAAAAAAAAAACTTTTAGCCGCGGCCAGGACTTGAACCAGCGTCGCTGGCTTGGCTGGCTGATAACGCTTGCACTAGGCTAAGTCGCCTCACAACACACTTTATTCAACTGTCTTCTTAAAAGAGTCACTGCTATTTTAAGCGAAGCCGAAACACGTCTAAACTCCGCGAAGGTCTGTGAACGACTGATGCATGTGGGACTAAAGATTATTCGATGGACCTTTCTCGCAAAAGTAACCAAGGACACCCTTATCTGCTTTTAATAAGGACCCTGCATCTGCGCGATACAGCAATTGTTTTCCTAGCCCGAGGAAAGTGCGATTGCGAAGATTGAGTCTTTGCTTAACTTCCGCGGTGGTGTCATTCCACGAGTTTATAGCAAAATCTACGAGAATTCACCGTCGTCAGCCTGCATAGGCGCATGAACTTAGCGGGGATCTTGAAAGAGACTAAAAGGCGGTGGGTATTTGTTCAGTGGTGGTCTTTTCCACTGATACGTACCAACCTGCTTGGTGATAAATGGCTTCAAATGCTCACGCAAAACAGCCAACAATATTTTAGAGGACATCTTTAGAAAACTGATACGCCTATAATTGACTAAGTTTCCCTCATAGGGTCTCCTTTTTGGAGGATTGGACCGGACAGACGATATGATGATATTCCATTCATAGAGTATATTTGCAGTGGATCATATTTTGCAGGTGAGATGTTGGGTTTAAATTTAGATAAAACTATTCTTACTTCATCACTGTCATCGGGTAAATGAAAGACACACTCGATGCCGAACAAGCAGGATTCCGCTCTGGATCCTCCAGTGTCAACCACATCAACTTCCTGCGGATTATCATAGAACAGTGCGCTGAATGTCGGCTGCCCCTTCACCTCCTATTCATCGATTTTGAAAAGGTGTCCGATAGTGTCAACAGGGAGTTTATTTGGCGTACCTTACACAGAATTGTTGCTTCGGCCGATGGTGGAACCCAACTGGATATAGCCAACAGGATCGCGGAAGCAAGGCCCGCGTTCGGGATGTTGTTCAAAATATGGCGAAGCAATGCAATCAGTTTGAAGACCAAGCAAAGACTATTCCGGTTTAACGTTGAATCCGTGCTGTTAGGTGGATGCAGAACGTGAAGAGTGAACATCTTGTCACTAGAGAGCTACAAACTTTCGTTAATAGGTGCCTATGCAACATCTTAAGGATTTCTTGGTCCAACAGTATCTCTAACGACCACGTCTACCAGAGAATGGGTCAGGAACTAATAGGCACAACCATCCAACGACAGAAGTGGCAGTGGATTGCCCAAAAGGTGAGAGTTCCACAGCTAACTATGCCATGGAATGGAACCCTTTAACCCAGGATGGCAGAATACATGGCGGTTCGAGATGAACGTGGCGCAGAACAGTCGAGAAGAGCTGATAGCGATGATGATGGCACGATGGCGCGTAGGCGCAGTAGAGACCCCAGAACCCACAACAGAACATAGGTAAAGTAAGTAGCAGAATGAAGGATGTGAGGATGTGAGTAGACGTCGCTCTTAAATAAGTATCCTATCCCGAAGGTGTTACGCAACCCGAGCTGAGGCCTGAGTGGTGCAGAGGATGTAAAATCAATTCAGCATCGCTAACGGAGCTGTCCAGATACCTGGAAATCTCTAGTTAAAATAGAGCCTTACCACGCTCTAAGGAGATATGACGTGGTCGATATCAATTCCCTCTTACTTGTGGGTTTCAAAATGAACAATCTAGAACAAACAAAAATAAATCAAACAAAAATATTACAGAAAGAAACAGAAAAAGCAACCGAAATGTTGCAAAAGGTAAGGGACAACCCTGAATTGAGAGAGCTCGGCCAAAAGATCAACCAAATCAGAAGGATAGCGAAAGGAGATCTACTGTTAAAATTAAGGAGCCTCCAAACAACGGAAACGACCAAGCTTCATGCATCCACGGAAAAGGCCCTGGGAACAGGAGCGGAAGTCAAAACCCTAGCGCACGAGATACTTATAGAAGTCAAAGCTCTGAAAGAAATCACAACGAAGGAGGGCATCTGCCAAGCCCTAACCAGGCAATTAGAGGGATCCAGAGAGTACCATGGCGAAACTAGTACCATAAAGTTTCTGGGAAAAGCTTACCTGTGGACACAGATAGCAACAGTGAGTCCGTCAGGAAAAGTGGCTGAGAGACTGATGACTGCGCTTCCTTGTAGAAGGTTTCGAACCTGAGGAGGCCAGGAAGCTAACCGTTGAAAGAAGGAAGGAGGTAACAGAAACTCCAGAACCGCAGGGACATCATAAAAGGGGAAGGGATAGCATCACCCACCCACAAAAACCTGATAGTAAGCGGCATGAAGCTACCAGCAGCGTCAGCACGGCGGGTCCAAGCACCGTCATTGCGGAGTGACAGCGAAAGTGTTGACATCGCCGGCCTCAACATGGAGGATCTAGGAGCAATTCCTCTAACTGGGGAGGAAGACGAGATGGAAGTGGGCACCTGCTCATCCCCGATATTCCCTTAAAATGGAGCAAAAAGCACTCACTCGTATCGCACAAGTCAACCGAAGGCAGCTTCGCCCATCATCGCAAGAACTTTTGCGAATCAACACCTGGGATTTGTACTTATACAGGAACCCTACCACTTTAAGGGAAAGGTAAGAGGTCCTTCATGCAAGAATGCACAGGTAATCTAGGATAATAGACATGACCTCCCCAGGGCCTTCATACTAATTAGTAAAAACATCAAATTATTTCAGAATACATGACGCAGGACTTAACAGCAATCCAGGCCCATATAAATGTAGGAGGTATCCACTGCGCCATTGTTATTGTTTCGGCCTACTTCGATGAAGGCGCAGAGGCACTGCCAGAAAAAGTTCAAAGGCTAAAGTGAGACACTGCAGAACGAACAATCTGCCACTTCTGCTGGGATGTGATGCCAATGTCCATTGTTTAGAATGAGGCAGTAGCGACAATAACGCTAGAGGTGAGTGCCTTCTCAAATTCATTCTCAAAGAAAACCTATATATTTAAATGTGGGTAATACACCAACTTTCGTAACTAGAGTGAGGGAGGAGGTTCTCGATATCACACTCGGCAGCCCGAGTATTAGTGCTTTATAACATTCGTCCATGTCGGACCACAGGATCATCACTTTCAGCATTGAAGTCTCAAAAAGGCCAACCCCTGCAGCGGCCAGATTACATAAGGCATTGGCTAAGGAGAAAGCAGGCGCGCCGTGCTCTAGACACTAGACAGTAAACTTCTTGGAAAGAACATTTAGAAGCTGTGGTAATCAAAGCCACCAGAGTACTTATGGTGTGCAGGAACTTTTCAGGAAGGGCCTGGAGTTGCAGGCCAGACACATTGAGGTGGATGTACATGATGATAGTAAGACCCATCATCACATACGGGGCAGTGGCATGGGTTAACCGAACAAGGTTAACTACGACGAGGACATCGCTGAGCAAGGTGCAAAGATTAGCCTGCGTATGTAACATATAACAGGTGCTATGCGAACCTGTCCCACAGCTGCACCAGAGGTAATCGTAGGTATACCTCCGCTACACACAGTGCTAGAGCAAATCGCCAAGGAAACCATATTGAGAAAAAGCAAAGAGGGCATCGGGAAAGGAACATGCATCGCAAATAACGAGGGAGTAACCATATTCAAATCGGTGTCACTTCTGGACTGGTCAAGAAATTCTGCTTTAAAAAAAATTCGATTCACACCTGAGCAATAAAAAGGATTGGAGCAGTGAGTCCGATAAGTATCAACTCAAACAACATAGAATTAAATGGTACTCGGACGGATCGAAAACATCTACAGACACTGGGGCGGAGGTGTACGGACGCAGGACCAGATACTCAGAATCACTGAGTATTCCCCGGTATATTTCAAGCAGAAGTTCACGCGATCGAAAGATGCGCGCAATTCAACATAGACAGGAATTATTGCGGCAGGACATCGCAATACTATCAGACAGCCAAGCCGCTGTCAAAGTACTGACCTCACACGAGATCAGATCCAAACTGGTATGGGAATGCCTCACCAGGATCAACAAACTGGGAGAAGCAAATAAAGTAACTCTCTACTGGGAACCAGGTCACGTAGGAGTATAGGGAAACGAAGTAGCTGATGAACTAGCAAAAAAAGGATCAGATACGCCGTTCCTTAGACCAAAACCCATTTGTAGAATAGGACCCCACAAAATAAGGGAAGACTTAAGGAAAGACGAAGAGAACAAATGGGCCAAGCATTGGGACGATATCCCCCCAACTAAGACAGGCGAAAGAACTTCTGGGGGAAAACAACCAGAAAAGAAGTAGAACCTGCCTAAGAGTCAGCAAGAACCGACTTCGTATCTTGATGGGCATGCTAACGGGTCGCTGTAGACTCAGGAGCACCTCAGGAAACTGGGAATAGAGAGAGACGGACACTGCAGATTGTGCAGGGACTTTGCAGAAATACCAGCGCACCTTCTTATGGAATGTAAAGCACTCCACGAAAAAAGGAAATCACTTAGGTGCATACCTCCTATCATAATTGGACCTACCTTCGCTGGATCCACTCAAGATACTCTGGTTCATAGCAGCAGCTAAACTGGAGGAAGTGCAAGAGCATATCATCGACTAGAGCCTTAGTTTGAGGGGCAGAATAGATCTGCTAAAGTTCGCAGTACACTTGCACCTCACAACAATTATCTATCTATCTATCTATCTATCTATGGAGAACTTGATTTTTACTTGATGCAGTTCCTAATGGACCATGGATGTTTTCGTTCGTAGTTATAATAAAAAAAAAGTAAAGTAAGTAGGTTAAATGGATAATTCTGACTGACAACGGAATATTGGTTATCGTCACAAACACCATTCCACTTCTCATGCCCTTTTTTGAGAAGACGATGTTCCTACTTTCTTCTCGGATTCTATGTAATGTTGCTTTGTATCCCACTTATTTTGTTATGGTGGCCGAGAGAATTTGTGTTATATTCACAAGCAAAATTATATCTGCAATCTCTGAACTCAACCATTTCAATTGTCTGAACCATTTTCGCTTTGGTGCGTAGGTTCGCTTTTGATTGGTGGCAGTCTGTGATAGATGGGCTCATTCACTACAACCAAAACATAGAAAATGTGTCCCAACTAAAATTTGAGACTTTCAAACTCTTCATTGCATTTCACTCACTCTATCCGTTAGGTGGACAGAATTAACGTTGAATTTGAACATTTTATAGAACACGATCAAAAACTTCTTCGATAGATCTAGTTATCACCAACGAAACAAGTCAATTCGTTCTTTACTCGGTTATAAAATTGCTCCATTCAAACGGCGCATTAATTGTGCCAATTAAGTTAATCTCTTTTCATGTATTTTGCTCTGGTCTGTGATCTTATTGCTGATAAGGCTATTCAAAAATGTTCACAGTGTACATTCCCTGGCGTGCTGGAATTATCACCACCAAAGGTGCTTCCTTTAAACTGGAGAAATCCATCCAATTATTTTTCTTTTAGAATACGATGTTCTATTGTGTCGGGGGTCTTGTGGTATAAAAATGAATGATCAGTTCCGAGTCGATCAAATTTTAAAATAGTCAAGGTAGTCACAGTGTGCGCAGAAAATCTTTACAAAAAATGCGTACTATCATAGTGTTTATCGTCCTTTTCCGTCGGTGGTACTCGTAGCTGAGCTAGAATCTACTTTTGAACAAGAACAACCCGATGCATTAATATTGGAAGCAAAAGCACTCATTCGCCAGAAAAGTGCTACTTGTGACCTTTTGAGCGGTTTCGACGACCAAGACTCGTTTTGTGCTCTACATTGCATAGCTTTGAGATGCAAGAGAGGATACTGTGACTCAATGAGGGTTTGTGTTTGCAATTGAATAACCGGCACTTTTGGAGCCAACAAATTTAAAATAAACTGAAACACAAATAAAATTTATTGTTGTGGCTAAATTAAAAAAAAGTCTCTTATGTATTTTTTCTTATAACAGTGGAGAGTGGAATTCTACTGACGTCAATATTTCCAGATCACACTACCTTAAATTTGTTGAACTACACAAAGAATTGTGCAAATATATGTTATGCTTATATATTATATATTTACACAGATTACTTTAAGGCATTATGATAGTGTAGTTTTAAGTTTATTGGAACTATAAATTATGATATTGTATGAGTGGAAAAATAAATGATTAAAACAAAAATGTATTTACACAGCCTTTTATGTCAATTCCAAGGCAGTAAATAGCTCCTTTCTCGTGCTGAATAAAGTTGAATTTGCAACCAATTGCTATTGATTTTAGAAGGTAATCTAAGTCTGGTATCGGGTGGGGTGGTATAAAGATGAGCTCTCAGTCTCAATCTAATCGTATTTGATACATAAATATTCAAAGAGCGTGATTAGAAAAATCCAAAATGCCTGTCGCTTTCGTGGTTGTGGTACTTTTGTCAGTGTTCTGTGCTTTAACTTCGACCTTACCTGGTGTAATAGATATAAAAATACCCTATCCACAAATAAGACCCTATTGCACTCTTTTGAATGATAACAAGATTCCGAGGTATGACTCGGGTTGTTTGGCTTCTTGTGTAGCTAGGAAATTTGACTCAGGGATTTGTTCTTCGTTGTTGAAATGTACTTGTGTTTATCACTAAAAAAAATTAAATAAATTGACTTGCAAAAATAAAACTAATTGTTTCTTATAATTTGATCGGATGGGTTCTTACAAACTTTTGTGGAGTAAGTATCTGCCAAGTGCTGCATCATCATTTTTTTAGGAACTTTTAGGTCGATTTATAGATGTACGAATATGTTAATCTTGAAGACCACACTAAACAAAAAACAAAATGTGTCCGATAGAATGATCTGCAATGCGGAAATCCAAGAAGAACATTCACATCCAGCAGTATATGCAGGGGATTTCAATATTCATCACACGCTATGGAAATACACGAAGAACGATAGTAATGCAGAAATACTGGGATGGTCCGAAATAAATCACATGCATCTGGTGTTTGATGCTAAAGACAGATCGACCTTTATGTCAGCAAGATAGAATAGGGCGCAACAACCTAGATTTATGTTTTGATTCCAACAATGACAACGGCGTACCCTTACAAACAACCCGAAAAGTCTTGACAGACCTTCCACATAGCCAACACTGACCCGTGCTAATAGAAATTGGACTAAAAATACCTATTGTTAAGTCCGTTCCTCAGCCTAGATAGAATTTCAGGAAGGCAAAGTGGGAGCTGTTTGCACGTCAACTAGATGAAACTCTACGGTGGATTCCTCCAGCAGCGCAAAACTACTATAGGTTTGTTGGCGCCGTGATAAAAATACAGCAAAAAACATGTCCTTAGAGGATAATGCAAGGACTAGATACCGGGCTGGAGTCCAGAAAGTAATCGTCTTTATAAAGAATTCCTGATGAGTCAAGACAGTGAAATCGCATCCGAACTTTTGACATCGCTTGACAACTCAAGAATGGAAAAATGGAAAACATCAAAATTTAAATTTCACTCACTCGAGGCAGGAAGGCCTGGCGCCTGCTGAGGAAACTGGGAGGCGCAAACTCTATTGTGCAAACTAAACCCCAAATAAGCCCAGATATGGTTAGGTTAGGTTAGGTAAAGGTGGCTGCCCTGACAGGGTCAGGACACACTTAGACCTCTAGTGACCGGTCGAGTCACCGATAACCGGGGGATCCTTAACCTTTCTCATGAGGGCGTTGGCTGAGAATGCTGACTGAAAAGGGTAGAGAGGGTGACTCTGAAGTCAAAGTGTACCGAGAAGGTATAGTGTGCAACAAGTGATGGGGGGTGATTGATTCAATCGAACCCCCTATACTGTGTATGCAAGTTATATTGGCAGGTCCCATAAACCGTGTAGGCGTAGAGGTGCATAAGTATAGTAGAGTGACTGATTAAGTCTAACTCTAATTGCTGTTATGCATGGTATTGACTAGGTGGGGTGACTGATTCAGTCAAACCCTTCATACCTAGGTGGACCGTGTAGGTGTAGAGGAGCATAAACGTACATAGAGTGACTGATTCAATCGAACTCTAAGTACTGCTATGCATAAAGTGTGGACTAGGTAGGGTGATTGTTTCAATCGAACCCATACCTAGGTGGACCGTGGAAATAATGGGGAATGCAAAGTAGAGCGAGATGACTGATGCAGTCAATCTTGCACTAGTATGCAGTCGAACTTTAGGGGATGGCTTAGCTAGGTAGGGTGACTGCTTCAGTCAAACCCTTAGTACCTAGTTCACCGTATAGGTGGTGTGCATGTGAGTAATAGGGGGATTGATTGACTCAATCAATCTCTGTTACCTCTATGCAGTAATGTTATTTACAGGCATTGTTCTAGTGATATGGGAGGGTTAACTATCGATCTTGGGAGGTGTCTGTTGCAGTACCTCTTGGGGATTGATAGTAACGATGGGAGGAGGGGTGGTGGTGGTGTGGGGGGGTATTTCAGCTAAACTAGTTGGATTTACCTATGTATCTGTTTAAGTTTCTAATGTCTATGTTAGACAGGTCACTTAGGTCCTCAAAGAAGTATTCACCTAGCAGCTTCTTTCTTAGTGTGGCTAACGCTGGGCATGTGCCAAGGAGGTGGAGACTATTCTCCTCCTCCTCTTCATCTCTGCAGCTTCTACAGAAATCGTTTGCTGGGACACCCATTCTAGTGGCGTGTCTACCTAGCAAGCAGTGTCCTGTGATTGTTCCTACTGTGAGGCTTATGCTCCTTCTATTTAATGAAAGGAGATTTTTGGTTTTCTTTGCGTCAAGTAAAGGCCAGATCTTCCTAGTCGATGCGCACGTAGCTAGATTACTCCATCTATTGTTTGCAATAGATTGCGCTTCGTTAAACATACGGATTTTCATCAATTGTATTGGTGGTGCCGGTACCTCTCTATTGACATCTAGAGGTAGTACGGTGCCTTGTTTAGCTAGTTCATCTGCTTTACAGTTGCCTGGAATATCTTTGTGTCCTGGGACCCAGCACAGAGTAATATTGCATCTGTCCGCAATCTCGTTAAGAGATTCGCGGAATGTTTGACCAACTTAGATCTTATTGTTGGCGTTTCCAGAGCTTTAATCGCTGACTGACTGCCTATATAAAAGACGATAGACTTACCATCTATCGGGTACATAGAGAGTCTGCGCGCTGCTTCACGAACAGCCGAAAGATGCTACAGTGGTCCGGAAATCGGAGAGCTACGTTTATCCTAGGCGATTCGGAGAATATACCTAATCCTGTGCCCTCCGATGTTTTGGAACGATCTGTATAGATTTCGATTGCGCCGTCATTTAGAATGATACCTTCATCCCATGCGGATCTGTCAGGGATGGTGGTGTTATATTTGATATTGAAATCAATAGATGGGGATATGTAATCTGTTACTCTGGGATTGGAGTTTTGTAAGATTTTCTTGTGGCCAATTTGTAAGCTTGACCACTGGAGAGATTCTCTAAGTCTTAGGGCTGCTTTAGATGCTACCATTTTCCCAAAGATGTAAATGGGATATATATTAAGTAGGGTTTCTAAGGCGGCTGTGGGAGTGGACCTGAGAGCCCCTGTGTTGCTGATAGAGTTTGTGTTGCACCTTGTTTCGAGTGCAGGCCACCAAAGGAGAACGCCATAAAGCAGGATTGGTCCGACCACCGCCAGGTACAACCAGTGGACTATATTAGGTTGAAGACCCCATTTAGGACCTATAGCCTTTTTACAGGTGTAGATGGCGATTTCCGCTTTCCTGGTTCGGTCTAGAATGTTCTGTTTCCAGTTAAGTTTACTATCGAGGGCCAACCCTAAGTATTTTACTTTATTTGAAAAGCTGAGTTCCGTGTTTCTAAGCTTAGGTGGGGCTACGAACGGGATTTTGTATTTCCTAGTAAAAAGTACTAGTTCAGTTTTGGACGGGTGTACGTTGAGCCCAACGCTGTCCGTCCATTTCGCTACTTAATTTAGCGCCGAGCATATGCTACGACCTTGTAGCCTTTATTTCCTAGTGAAGTGAGTAGCTCATTCACTACTAATATCCAAAGTAGCGGAGAGAGAACACCCCCCTGGGGTGTGCTTCTGTGCGCTATCCTTTTGATTGAGTCGAGCTCGGATAGAATCTGCCTGCTGTTCAGCATTCGCTCTATCCAGATGCAAAGGCAGCAGTCCACCTTCAGGTCAGCGAGCGATTATAGTGGGAGGACTTACTGCATTTTGGGATGAAGACCACCTTAACTCATTTCCACGAGGATGGGGTATAGCCGAATTTAACGCAGCTATTGAAAATCACGTAGAGCCAGGGGGCTAAGGGTTTTATGCCCTCCTGCAGTTCTACTGGTGAAATACCATCTAAGCCTGGAGATTTGTATGGTAGGAAGCTATTAACAGCCCAATGAATAGTGTGGGTGTTTATTACTCCTGCCGGAACGTCCATGATAGCGTGGTGTTGGGGTATAGATATGTTCGTATCTATAGAGTTTCCTGGGAAATGCGTGTCCATAAGAAGGTTTAATGTTTCTTCTGTGGACTTGGTCCAGTCTCCGTTAGGTTTCTGGATAAAACTAGGGATATGAAAGAAAGGTTTGGAAAGAATTTTCCTCAATCTGCTAGAATCGTTTGTCCTTTCTATATTGCTACAGAATAATCTCCACGATTCTCCCTGAGCTTTCCTTATCTCTTTTTTGTAGACCCTGAGGCTGTTCCCAGATATAGTTGTTAATAGAATTGTTGATGTATCCAGAGTTAAGCCAGATAAAAGCCACGAAAAGACAATCAGGAAATCTCTCAAAGAACTTAAGTCTAATACATCTAGATCATCAGACCAAACTAATGAATTCTCGCTGTTTGAACTAGAAATAGCAATAAAGCAGATAAAAAACGGTAAGGCAGCATGTGAAAGCCGCAAATCTTTTTTTGAAATTAGAGAACGGCTTTCTTATAAGAACAATCCTCATCCGGCGAAGTTTGATTCGCTTAAACATCATCAGCAACAGCATCAACTAAAAGGGTTCGTTTCAAACGCAAATGATTTCCCTTCTCTCATGTCGCGGCGAAAAAGTACTTTGCCTGCGGCTATGCCAATACATGCTCCGGCAACTAATTGCTTAAATGTCTGGACCAACACCAACATCAAAAACAACTCAGTCGCTGCACCTGTACAGAAGGCAACCAGCGAGCTTTTCTCTTGGGAAGAAATCAACGCTCTCACTGCTGAGATGATTACGCTGCTTGGAAAATGCAACACTAAAGCCGACCAGTTTAATACTATTGCACAACTAGCTATTAAGTATTTGTATCAACAAGGTAAATAATTATGAATGTCGGTTTAAATATAATATGTTGGAATTCTAGAAGCATTCGCAATAAAGCTCTAGAATTTTTTGCTTTTTTAAGCTCTCATAATATTGACGTAGGCTTAGTCACTGAAACAGGGCTGGATCAAAATGTACAAAAATTTTCGAATAGGGAATACAAATGCTACCGCTTAGATAGAAATGAGAGAAGGGGTGGTGGTGTGCCGTTGTCGTTAAAAGAACAATAAAACACAAAATTCTTCCAATTGTTAAAACAAAGCTAATTGAAAACATAGGTATTGAAATACCTTTTACTAATGGTCGTTCAATAAAAATGTTTTGTGTTTACTTTCCTGGTGGTCGTGTTTCAGCACAGAAGCGATTCGATCTAAATTGCGATTTACGGAAACTAGTTAGTTTCAATGATATCTTTCTGAAAGGGGGCGATCTTAATTGTAGGCATAGGAACTGGGGTTGTCTAAGAGCGAATTCGTGCGGAAATATCCTTGCGGAGCTGCATTCTAGACACCCATTTCACATTTTATATCCCCCCCATCCAACATTTATTCCTTCAAACACACGGCAAACCCGTCAACTCTAGATCTGTTTCTTACAAATATGCGAGAACTTTTTAGCCAACCTGTCGTTATAAATGATCTAAGCTCTGACCATCTCCCTGTAAAATGTAGCATTGTCTTGTCACCTAAGCAGACGAATAATTTAGTTTACGACTACCAAAATGCTAATTGGGATCGATTTAGGAGTAAAATGCGTTTTAAATTGAGGAATTACCAAGAAATGATACCTGATGACATTATCCATAACCAAATAGACGAAGCTGTGAGTTATTTTACAAGTTCAGTACTCGATTGTATTGATCAGTCAGTTCCCAAAAAAATCAATCGTTGGGATAGCACAAATATACTCCACGTCATATTGTGGAACTAATCAAGATTAGGAATTATGTCAGATCAAGATGGTTGAGAACCAGAATTGATTCATATCTGACTGAAGCAAAAGCCTTAACATCCACCATAAAGTCACAAATCCTTAGTTTTAGAATCAAACGCTGGAATGGAAAACTACAAGGCCTGAATAAATGCAGCAAACCCTTTTGGAATGTAGTTAAGGTCATTAAGAAAAAAAACACTATCATCCCCGCATTTAAGGAGGGAGACACTGTTTTGCTGTCCAGTGCTGAAAAATCAAATGCTCTAGCTAACGTTTTCTTTTCGAATCATTCAATAGGTAGCAACATAATTAGCAGTGAAGAAAATACAGTTCACGGTTCCATGGATATAATTAACTCTCGCGCTGTAGTGATTGGAGGTAGAGACCTAGTATCAATTGAAGATGTAGAGGCCGTCCTAATTAACTTAAAAAATTCGAAATCCTCAGGTTTTGATAGGATAAAGAATTTATTTATTAAAAGCTTACCACAGAGTGGCTTAAAATTTTTGCAAAAGCTCTTCAACTGCTGCTTTAAGCAGGGATATTTTCCTAAGGAATGGAAAACAGCAAAAATTATACCCATTCTGAAACCGGGTAAAAATGCTTGCCTGCCGAGTAGTTATAGGCCCATAAGTTTACTAAGCTCGTTAAGCAAGTGTTTTGAAAAGATAATTAAAACGAGATTAACGAACCATCTAAACGAAAATAATATATTACCTGCAGAACAATTCGGCTTTAGACCGCACCATTCTACAGTGCACCAAATTCATTGCATAACAAAACACATTAAAAGTAATTTTGAAAGAGGAAAAAGTACGGGTATGGTCCTCCTTGACGTCGAAAAAGCTTTCGACACCGTATGGCACAAAGGTCTGCTGCACAAACTTTTTAGCCTGCATTTTCCAATATACTTGGTAAAAATAATTCAGTCGTTTTTAAACGGGCGTACTTTTATAGTATCGGTAAACAACTGGCTGTCATCAGGTTTCTCAATTGAAGCTGGGGTACCCCAGGGCTCAGTACTTGGGCCAATACTGTACAATATTTACACACATGATTTCCCTAGACTAAGTCATTGCGAATCTGCTTTCTTTGCGGATGACACATGCATTTATTATTCAGATTCAATTGGTTCAAACATTGAAAGTAATTTGCAATCTGATTTAAATGTAATCCAAACATACTTCGGCAAATGGAAGATTAAAATAAATGCTTCAAAGACCCAGGCTGTCTTTTTTACTAGAAAAAGAAAAGTCTGCTTCTTACCAAGCAACAGACTAGTATTAAATGATATACAACCGGATTGGAAATCAAGTGTTAGGTATCTTGGGGTGCACCTTGACAAATCATTAACGTTTAGCTCTCATATCCAAGAAACCATTAAAAAAGTTAATATTACAATTAAAATGCTGTATCCATTTATTAATCGGAGATCAAAAATGAGTAATGAAAACAAACTCATTATCTTTAAAGCAATCTCCCAATCAATAATCTTCTATGGATCTCCAGTTTGGGGCAAATGTGCAAAAAGTCACCTCCGCAGATTACAAGTAACACAAAACAAACTATTGAAAATGATCTTAAACTTGCCTTCGCATTTTTCGACTGAAGAGTTACATATGATCTCAAATATTGAAAAAGTGTCCATAAGACTGAACAAATTAATTGAGCGCTACAGCTGTTCTTGCAATTTATCTGAAAACCACTTGATTTCAGGTCTATTGCATTAAACATTGCGAATAAACTGTGATCAAGTTTATAATCGTTTAATAATAAATTTACTTATTAATTTATTTATTCTTGTGTTATTTATTTCTTATTTATTTATATATTTACTTATTTATTTATTTATTTATTTATTTATTTATTTATTTATCCATTTATCTATTTATTTATTTATTTATTTATTTATTTATTTATTAATTTATTTATTTATTTATCCATTTATCTATTTATTTATTTATTCATTTATTTATTTATTTATTTAATTTATCTATTTTGTTTATTTACATTGTTAATATGTTCGTACATGTCTATCTATCAATATTATTTTTATTTATTAATTTGTATTTATTAATTTAATTTATGCGTATTTGTAACTTATTTATTTTTGTCGTGTTATTTACACTTATTAATTTATATAACAATATCCCAATAGCCTACTTGAAATCACGATAGCACACCACCACTTCCCTCATCTCGATGAAAAATAAAATATGTTTGTATAGAGGTTTTTCCTATAAGCTTTTCCTCTAATTATCAATTGTAGTTTTCCAATAAGTTTATAAAGATTATATAAAGTTTCAGTAGTAAGGTAGCAATAGCCAAATCTCTGTTAATCGTGCAATAGTAGTTTTAAGAATGTAAATTTTTGCTGAAATAAAGAAAATATGAAATATATGGTAAAGCAGCAGGTTTCGCTGAAATATATCCTGAATTCCTAACAAACTGTGGAAAAAATGCAAAACTCTGGCCGACCTGGCTCTTTAGTAACATCATGGAAACTCCTTACCTCCTTCAGGGTTTTAAGCGTACAAAAACCATAGCAATTTTAAAACCAGGAAATCCAGCTGATCGTGCTGACAGTTACATGCCCATATCTCTACTCAGTGTGTTCTACAAACTACTTGAAAGACTTATTCTAAACAGGATTAGCCCAACTATTACAAATCATATCCCAATCGAGCAGGCTGGCTTTAGATCTAGCCGTACCTGCACTGACCAAATTTTAGCGCTAATGTCGAATGTCGAAAAAAGATTAAGAACATCCACTTTATTTATAGACCTAACAGCCCCATACGATACGGTGTGGAGAGAAGGGCTCATTTATAAATTTCTTAAAATCGTAAAATGCAAGAAACTGACGAATGTTCTTAATAACATGTTTAGGAATCGCATTTATCAAGTTTTTATAAATGATCACTGTAACAAACCGAAAAAGCTGAGCAATGGAATTCCCCAGGGGTCCGTTTGGGCTCCTGTTCTGTTCAACCTGTACATATCTGACCTTTCGAAATCAAGAAAATTTGAATATGCTGACGATCTCTGCCTGAGCGTACAGAGTGCAACATTCCCTGTCGCAGAGGACATCCTCACACAATATCTTTCTGCACTTAGTGCTTACTTCAAAAAGTGTAGAATCTGCCCAAGAATTTTTTTTTTTTTTTTCCCGAAGGTTGGTGAAAAATCTTCCATAGACACTATGAGAATAGCAAGCGCGTGCTCATAGTAGTGTCAGATTCTTACTGACTAACAAAACACCACCCTTCGATATAAATTTGTTAGATATCGCAGCTAAGTAATAACTTATCAAGCAATTTTTCTATCACGAAATAAAAACATTTGGCAGGTTACTTTCCACTGAAAGATCCTGCGTGTTCCGCAATCTAGACGCGGTTTATCATTATCTCGCCAAGTCGAAGGGTTTCGTCCTTTGTAGTCGGCGCAATAAATCGTTCCCATCCAAAATTTGTAGGACTGTATTGTTGACATGTCCAATTAGTCGGTTTTTATACTTTCTCGCGAAGCTTCTAGTTTCAGCTTCGATTGTCGGAATTCCGAGATCCCTGTGGATATCGTCGTTTCTAATATACCACGGTGCTTGGACTTCATTTTTAAAAGTTTGTAAAATATTAGCGTTTGTTTTCTTGGTACAACCCCAAAGTTGTATACCGTAGGTCCACACCGGCTTTAGCACTTGCTTGTATAAAAGCAGTTTGCTCTCAGTACTGAGCTGAGAATGTTTTCCGAGTAACCAGTACATTTCGCTATATTTGATTTCGAGTTCTTTACGTTTCATTTTCACGTGCGAATTCCATTTCAGCCTTGCGTCGAGTGTCATTCCCAGGTATTGCCCAAGCATTAGCAAAACTGAATCTGCGTGCTTTCATTTGCGCAACTTAATACCGCCTACGTATTAATTTCAATGGTACCCAATTAAATCATAACACTCACCCAAAATATCTAAGAGTGACGCTGGACCATACTTGGATACTTAAAAAACATCTTACAAATGCAGCCGATAAAATCAAGACGAGAACCAATATGCTCCAAAACTCGCTGATACATCATGCGGAGCATCCGGTGGTACCCTGCGTTCGGCAGCTCTTGGGCTTCTGCGGAATATGCTGCGCCAGTCTGGCTAAACAGTAGCCATGTATCTCAAGTAGACTGCCAGCTAAATATGTCCATACGTATTATAACAGGTGGTGGGCAAAATCGCATCATCACCTCCACGCGGTGCCCGCTGGATAGCTATCTGATAGTGAACTAACGATGAGCGTATGCTGAGTCTGACGATATATGTGCAGCTGAACACTCAGACCTGCATAAGCACATCTGGGTGAACTTCAGCGCGCATATGTCTAACCGGACGAGGCATCTTTGTTGACCTGATCGGCTGAAATATGCGTCTCAGAAGTCTAGCAAGAGGTCCTCAGAAGGAGGACGTGCGGCGGACGAATTCTATCGATGGAATCAACGGTGACGTCTACAGACCAGCGGATACCTTACTGGAGCTACTTCAACATATTTGGAGCTGAGGTCTGTAAGGATTTTCAATACTACGTCAGGGTATTGAAAAAGAGATGGTGGCGGATGAACCCTTAATGGGCCGACGGCAGCGCTCATATCCCCGAAGTGGGTTACTGACATCGGTGTATCCGGCCTCTTGTCCTAGGGGTACAAAAAAAAAAAGGATCTGGCCCTCCAGGTTGGGGGTTGTGCCGTCGGGTTAACTTCCCTACCACGTAAAAAACCTTTGGTTACGAAGCAACCAACAGCCTCGGATACGGATGATCTTACTGTTGACGACCCATGCAAACGTAAAAAGGACAACGATCTTCGTGTCTGCACATGGAATGTTAGGTTCCTCTACAAACCACGTGCAGCCGAACAACTTGCGGAGGCCCTAGAGTGTCTCAAAGCAGACATTACCGCCATCCAAGAAGTGCGATGGGATGGGCAAAAGGAGTATGAAAAACTGCGACATCTACTACGGCGATTGCTACAGGCAAAAAGGACAGCGTCTATTCGGGTGCGGATTTGTCATTGGAGACAGACTTAGGCAAGAAGTCTTGAGTTTCCGGCATGTGAACGAGCGCCTCATGACTATCCGTATCAAGGCTAAATTTGCCAACATTAGCCTAATATGCGTTCACGCCCCTCACGAGGAGAAGGACGACGCGACAAAGGATGACTTCTACCAGCTCTTGGACAAGACGTATGAGCAATGCCCTAGCCACGACGTTAAAATTATCCTAGGCGACTTTAACGCAAAGCTAGGAAGAGAGGAAGTCTTTAGTAGCGTGGTCGGAAAGCACAGCCTGCACGACAACACTTCCGGCAACGGACTCAGGCTAATCGACTTTGCGGCGGGGCGAAACTTTGTAGTAGCTAGTACGCGGTTCCCACGTCTCGATATTCACAAAGGAACATTGCTCTTCTTTGATCGAAAAATCGTCAACCAAATCGATCACATTGCGATCGACGCAAGGCACTCTTCCAGTATTCTGGGTGTCCTAGTTGTAGCCAAGGTACGGATGCGGATATCCACAACGGAGCGAAATCAACGAAATACTGTGAGGAAATTTGACGTCGAAAAGCTACAATCGCAAGAGACCGTCAGAACCTTTGCCGATCGTGTTTCTTCTAATCTCAATCTTAGTCCTATGCCGGCAGCAGCAAATGCGGAAGACCAGTGGCAGCGTTGCCAAAAAGCCATCAGAGATGCCGCCTCTGATGTACTGGGTTTCTCTCGCCCACCACAACGAAACTCCTGGTTTGATGAGGAATGCCGGCACGCACATGCAGCAAAACAAGAGGCGTACAAAGCGGCGCTGCATAAAAGGACTAGAGCTGCTTACGAGCTCTACGTGCGCAGGAGAAAAGAGGAACATCGACTTCCCAGAAAGAAGAAAAAAGAGCATGAGAAGCGCTCGATCGAGGAGATTGAGAGACTTTATTGGAGGAATAATGTTCGAAAATTTTACCAAAGGGTAAAAAGGACATGCCAGGGTTTCAAAGCCAGAACAGAAGCCTGCAGGGACGAAAATGGCAACATAGTAGTGGAATCGCAGTCGGTGCTGAGGATATGGAAGGAACACTTCTGCAGACTGTTAAACGGCGATGATGATCAATATTCCGCTGTCAGGCAGAATGAGCCATTCAACAGTGACGATGGCAGTCAAAATTCCCGTCAACCCGATCATAATGAAGTGAGGATAGCGATATCTAAACTCAAATCCAACAAAGCTGCTGGATCCGACGGCCTTGCCGCTGAACTTTTCAAGGCAGGAGGAGATGAGTTGGTAAGGAGCATGCACCAGCTCATCTGTAAAATCTGGTCGGACGAAAGTATGCCCGATGAATGGAACCTCAGCATCGTTTGCCCGATCCTGAAGAAAGGAGACTCTCTGAACTGCGCCAACTACAGAGGTATAAGTCTCCTAAATATCGCATATAAGATCCTGTCTGCCGTACTATGTGAACGCCTAAAACCGATCGTCAACAACCTGATAGGTCCTTATCAGTGCGGTTTCAGGCAGGAAAGTCCACCATTGACCAAATATTCACACTACGGCAGATCTTGGAAAAAACCCATGAATATAAAATCGATACGCACCACCTTTTCATCGATTTCAAAGTTGCCTATGATAGCGTGTATAGAGACGAGTTATACAGAGCCATGTCTAGTCTTGGCATCCCTGCCAAGCTCGTCCGTTTGTGCAGAATGACGATGGAGAACTCTCGCTGCTCCATCAAAGTCGGTAAGAACATCACCGAACCGTTCGATGTCAGGAAAGGTCTTAGACAAGGTGACGCGCTATCATGCGATCTCTTTAACATAATACTTGAGAGAATTGTACGAAACTCACAAGCCAACCCCGGAGGTACAATCTTCTTCAAGTCTGTACAACTACTCGCTTATGCCGATGACATTGACATAATCGGAAGAACTCAGCGGGCCGTCAATGGGGCATTTACGAGTATTGAGATCGAGGCAGCAAAGATGGGTCTAGCGGTCAATGAAAGCAAAACAAAATATATGCTGTCTACAAAAAAGGACACCCAACATCGGCGTCTTGGGCAGAACGCCACAATAGACAGATATAATTTTGAGGTAGTAAAGGATTTTGTCTACCTAGGCTCTATGGTCAGCTCCGCAAATGACATGAGTGGAGAGATCACACGGAGAATTACTCTTGCCAATCGTTGTTTCTATGGGCTAAAACGGCAATTGAGTAGCAAAGCCCTATCTCGAACTACTAAGGTAACTCTTTATAAGACATTAATCATCCCAGTCCTGCTGTATGGCGCAGAGGCATGGGCTTTGAAAAAACCGGATGAGGATGCCCTTGGTTATTTCGAGAGAAAAGTTCTTCGAGCGATCTTTGGTCCCGTCTGCATAGACGGTGAGTGGAGGAGAAGGTACAATGCCGAACTATACGGCCTGTACAAGGACATCGACTTAGCCAGAAGAGTTCACATACAGCGACTAAGATGGCTGGGTCATTTAGAGCGGATGGAGCCCAACCTTCCCGCTAAGAAAGTCTTCGAATCCAACCCGGACGGACGGCGCAGTAGAGGACGACCTCGCGGTAGGTGGCGCAAACAAGTGGAGGGGGACCTCAACCAACTTGGCGTGCGCAACTGGAGGCAGCTGGCTCGTAACCGTGCTGGCTGGAGAGGTTTGTTGGTTGAGGCCCAGGTCCACCCCGGACTGTAGCGCCATCTAAGTAAGTAAGTAAGTATTATAACAGGTACCAATAAATCAACTCCAGCGAAATGGCTGCCAACTCTCAGGAATATTGCCCCACTTGTCACACTCTAACTAGATAAAGAGTACTGTAAGATAAGTGCAAATACAGATCTACTTATACATGCTGACATCATGCCAAATCCCACAAAAAGGCTCCGATCAAGGAACCCACAATCTGGCCTCGCTGAAAATCTGGTTCAAACAAACTTTGACCCTCTCAATTCATGGCGATCCAAGTGGAGCGAATCGCCACTCTCCCACAACATCGGGATCATCGATCCGACAAAACAAGACCCCAGCTTCAACTTACCAAGAAAAACCTGGAAGACCCTCAACCGCATTAAAACGGGTCACGGAAGATGTGGTAGTTTCTTTTAAAAATGGGGAGCATTCTCAGACCCTGTGACTGTGGTGAGGCCAACCAAAGAATCAAGCACATTGTTAGTGAATGTCATATAAGAGCGTATTCTTCCGGTATCGCCGAAATTTACAACTGCACCCCAAATGCTGTTCAATGGATAAATAATCTTGACATCAATCTTTAAATATTTTTCTGTTTTTCTTTTCAATTGTAATGAAACGTGACTAATCGAATTGCTTCCTGTATTGGCGGTGGAACTTCAACCGGGCTTACGTCACTAATTTTTCTCTTTCCCGTCTCCATTTTTACCTATTGTTCTGAATTTCGGAAATAAATATTGTTAGATTATAAAGGTACAGAAATGAACCATTTTTTTTTTTTTGAAAAACTACTAAATTGACACTAACTAAGCGAACTTTTGTTTAGTGGGCGCCGTGGCGTAAGTGTTTAGTATGTTGGATCACTCCGCATGAGGTTCCAAATTCGAATCCCAGAAAACACAAAAAAAGTTTTTTCACGGTCCCACCTCCTGCGAGCGTCTGACAAACATCCGAGAGTATTGTTGTCTCGAAAATGCTTCTCACATCGCCGTTCGGATACGGCACTAAACTGTAGGTTCCTTTCATTCGTGTGAACGATATAACGCACACAACCTGAGTGGTTGTGAGAAGCTAGGCATTGGCACTTAAAGAGCTGTTGCGCCAAATATTAATTAATTAAAGCGAACTTTTGTTAGTCCCTCCGTAATAATAATATGTATGCAGGCAAAACCATTATGGAATTGACCGAATAAAAGGAATTATTCCGTTCAGTTACGACATTAGCTTATGTTTCCCAATGTTGATTATGGTTGAGACGTTAGATAAATATATAATAAAATTATGCCTTCAATTTGACGAAAATTATATTTTATATTTTTGGTACGAATTATTTACTCGAATATGTTATTAAAGGTGGACTCACTGAACGCTGCTATTTCGAACTTGTCCCTGTTTCGAAACCTTACAGGTTAAATTGGTTGTAGTCCGCGATGGTTGCCATCTTTGAACCAACAAATTCAATTCAAATATTTTCAAACTATTTTGTTGCTTACGTTTATGTACCCAACTGGTTTCGAAAGCACGCAAATTATTTATTAAATTCAACAACTTCCTTCAAATATTATATAATAAAATTTAATTGGGCATTCCAACATTTGTAAATATTTTGGTAACTGTTTTCAATCTGCACTATTACTTTGAAGTTTCAATTGTTATTTAAATTTTTATGCGCACGTGTTTTTTGTTACTCAACAGTAACTTAGCAATAAGCACGGTAGGCACTCGCTCATAAGCATCTTCTTTTTCTCCCGTTTATGGAATAGATGCAATTATTTGAATCTGGGCATCCCCCGGTCGTGCTCTGTGTAGCTCAACAATGAGTGATTCCCTATCTTCTTGGAAATTACAAGAATTATTTGGTTTGTTTCGTTTTTTATTCTACAAAAACAGTCTGAATAAACATTGTGGATGGTGGGTGGAGTATAAAAGCCGGCGCATGTTTTCAACTCAATCGCATTCTAAAGACATCACCTGAGCGAAGTCTAACTACAAGCTAAATTCAGAACTAAAATGCGTACCACTATCGCGTTCATTGTGCTTTTCGGAGTCGTATGTACTCTGTCGTCAGCGTTACCCGTTACTGATCTAGAAGCAGCTATTGAACCCGAGATCATTGATCAACCCGATGTACTTGTACCAGAAGAAGAAGTACACGTTCGGCAGAAGCGGGCTACTTGTGATCTTTTGAGCTTTTTCAACGTAAACGACTCGGCTTGTGCGGCACATTGCATTGTTAAGAAATACAAGGGAGGATACTGTAACTCGAAAAAGGTTTGCGTGTGTCGCAATTAGTTAAAAAAAAAACAAAAATGGTAAAAATTAAAAATAAAAAGGGAAAAATAAAAAAATGCAGATTAAAACTACAGTTTTTAGTATTTTGAGCCAGTAACATAATATACACAACAATAAGATGTGGCAATACTGCATTCGCATAAGAACGCAGGGCAACGCAAATGCCACATTGTAGCATTGAGTTCGCTTGCAATATGGGCCTCCGCTTTCAGCCGAGGAACTACTTACCAGATATTCGACACTATTTTTCAAGGCTGAACTATTTTTTCTTCATAGAATTTATCCTTAATCTCTTCATAGATTTAAACTACTGCGAGAAATATATACTTATATATGTATATACTTTTATTTTTACCAAAGGAAATTTAAAGATGTCACGATATATCGATATTCTTCGTATATCCCTAAAATGTGGTACAATATGTACTATAGGGCGCAGTTAAGTTTTAGCTAGTCGCTTCACTTTCAGTAGTTTTGAATTTACAGCTAAGTGGTATGCATCTAAAGGATTTGCCTCTGGTTTCTTCCTATCGGCCATGAATTCTATTGATAGCCTAGCGAATGAGTACAGTCTGTTGGTAGCCAAGGTTGGGTTGAACGAAAAGAAGAATAACGAAAGGTAAAAGGGTTATTTAGAAGGATTGGTGGACTAAATAATATGATGCTGTTCTGTACCCGTTCAACTGGAAATTCGGACTTACCTAAGTCTTATCTCCTTACGTGAAGAAAAGCTCCAGTGATATCTATCTCCAATATAGCTTGCTAGAATTTCGGCCTACACAATGCTGTAATAACTCGGTAGTTTTACGAGTACGGGTAGGTCGTAAGCAAACACATACCAAATTGTCTCCCATATTTCTCCCGAACGGTGCAAATTAGTCTTTTTTAAGAATCGGCTACGAAGGTGTTAGGCGCCCATCATTACCTGTTTGATAACCTAATCAAGTGTCAACGATTGAGGATTACTTACTTACTTAGATGGCGCTACGGTCCGGGGTGGACCTGGGCCTCAACCAACAAACCTCTCCAGCTGCCTCCAGTTGCGCACACCAAGTTGGTTGAGGTCTTCCTCCACTTGTTTTCGCCACCTACCGCGAGGTCGTCCTCTACTGCGTCGTCCATCCGGGGTGGATTCGAAAACTTTCTTAGCGGGAACGTTGGGCTCCATCCGCTCTAAATGACCCAGCCACCTTAGCCGCTGTATGTAAACTCTTCTGGCTAAGTCGATGTCCTTGTACAGGCCGTATAGCTCGGCATTGTACCTTCTTCTCCACTCACCGTTTATGCAGACGGGACCAAAGATCGCTCGAAGAACTTTTCTCCCAAAATAACCAAGGGCACCCTCATCCGGTTTTGTCAAAGCGCCTGCCTCTGCGCCATTCAGCAGGACTGGGATGATTAATGTCTTATAAAGAGTTACCTTAGTAGTTCGAGATAGGGCTTTGCTTTTCAATTGCCGTTTTAGCCCATAGAAACAACGATTGGCAAGAGTAATTCTCCGTGTGATCTCCCTACTGATGTCATTTGCGGAGCTGACCATAGAGCCTAGGTAGACAAAATCCTTTACTACCTCAAAATTATATCTGTCTATTGTGGCGTTCTGTCTAAGACGCCGATGTTGAGTGTCATTTTTTGTAGACAGCATATATTTTGTATTGCTTTCATTGACCGCTAGACCCATCTTTGCTGCCTCGATCTCAGTACTCGTAAATGCCCCATTGACGGCCCGCTGAGTTCTTCCGATAATGTCAATGTCATCGGCATAAGCGAGTAGTTGTACAGACTTGTAAAAGATTGTACCTCCGGGGTTGGCTTGTGAGTTTCGTACAATTCTCTCAAGTACTATGTTAAAGAGTTCGCATGATAGCGCGTCACCTTGTCGAAGACCTTTCCGGTTCGGTGATGTTCTTACCGACTTTGATGGAGAAGCGAGAGTTCTCCATCGTCATTCTGCACAAACGGACGAGCTTGACAGGGATGCCAAGACTAGACATGGCTCTGTATAGCTCGTCTCTATACACGCTATCATAGGCAACTTTAAAATCGATGAAGAGGTGGTGCCTATCGATTTTATATTCATGGGTTTTTTCCAAGATCTGCCGTAGTGTGAATATTTGGTCAATGGTGGACTTTCCCGGACTGAAACCGCACTGATAAGGACCTATCAGGTTGTTGACGATCGGTTTTAGGCGCTCACATAATACGGCAAACAGGATCTTATATGTGATGTTGAGGAGACTTATACCTCTGTAATTGGCGCAGTTCAGAGGGTCTCCTTTCTTCAGGATCGGGCAAATGATGCTGAGGTTCCATTCATCCGACCAGATTTTACAGATGAGCTGGTGCATGCTCCTTACCCACTCATCTCCTCTTGCCTTGAAAAGTTCAGCGGCAAGGCCGTCGGCTCCAGCAGCTTTACTGGATTTGAGTTCAGCTATCGCTATCCTCACTTCATTCTGATCGGGTTGACGGGAATCTTGACTGCCATCATCACTATTGAATGGCACATTCTGCCTGACAGCAGAATATTGGTCATCATCGCCGTTTAACAGTCTGCAGAAGTGTTCCTTCCATATCCTCAGCACCGACTGCGATTCTACTACTATGTTACCATTTTCGTCCCTGCAGGCTTCTGTTCTGGCTTTGAAACCCTGGCATGTTCTTTTTACCTTTTGGTAAAATTTTCGAACATCATTCCTGCAATAAAGTCTCTCAATCTCTTCGATCGAGCGCTTCTCATGCTCCTGTTTCTTCTTTCTGAGAAGTCGATGTTCCTCTTTTCTCCTGCGCACGTAGAGCTCGTCCTTCTATGCAGCGCCGCTTTGTACGCCTCTTGTTTTGCTGCATGTGCGTGCCGGCATTCCTCATCAATCCAGAGGTTTCGTTGTGGTGGCCGAGAGAAACCCAGTACATCAGAGGCGGCATCTTGTTGGCAACGCTGCCACTGGTCTTCCGCATTTGCTGCTGGCGGCATAGGACTTAGATTGAGATTAGAAGAAACACGAACGGCAAAGGTTCTGGCGGTCTCTTGCGATTGTAGCTTTTCGACGTCAAATTTCCTCACAGTATTTCGTTGATTTCGGTCGGTTGTGGATATCCGCATCCGTACCTTGGCTACAACTAGGTAATGGTCCGAGTCCACGTTGGCTCCTCGGAAAGTCCGGACACCCAGAATACTGGAAGAGTGCCTTGCGTCGATCGCAATGTGATCGATTTGGTTGACAGTTTTTCGATCAAAGGAGAGCCATGTTCCTTTGTGAATGTCGAGACGTGGGAACCGCGTACTAGCTGAGACAAGGTTTCGCCCGCTGCAAAGTCGATTAGCCTGAGTCCATTGTCGGGTGTGATGTCGTGCAGGCTGTGCTTTCCGACCACGCTACTAAAGACGTCCTTTCTTCCTAGCTTTGCGTTAAAATCACCTAGGATAATTTTAACGTCGTGGCTAGGGCATTGCTCATACGTCTTATCCGAGAGCTGGTAGAAGTCATCCTTTGTCGCGTCGTCCTTCTCCTCATGAGGGGCGTGGACGCATATTAGGCTAATGTTGGCATTTAGCCTTGATACGGATAGTCATAAAGCGCTCGTTCACATGCCGGAAACTCAAGACTTCTTGCCTTCAATGACAAATCCGCACCCGAATAGACGCTGTCCTTTTTGTCTGTAGCAATCGCCATAGTAGATGTCGCAGTTTTTCATACTCCTTTTGCCCGGCCCATCCCATCGCACTTCTTGGATGGCGGTAATGTCTGCTTTGAGACACTCTAGGGCCTCGGCATGTTGTTCGGCTGCACGTGGTTTGTAGATGGACCTAACATTCCAGGTGCAGACACGAAGATCGTTGTCCTTTTTACGTTTGCATGGGTCATCAACAGTAAATTCATCCGTATCCGAGGCTGTTGGTTGCTTCGTAACCAAAGGTTTTTTACGTGGTAGGGAAGTTAACCCGACGGCACAACCCCCAACCTGGAGGACCAGATCCTTTTTTAGCAACCCCTAGGACGAGGGACCGGATACACCGATGTCAATAACCCACTTCGGGAATATGAGCGCTGCCGTTGGGGGGGGGGGGGGGGGGTTCATCCGCCAGCATCTCTTTTTCAATACCCTGATGTAGTATTGAAAATCCTTACAGACCTCAGCTTCAAATATGTCGAAGTAGCTCCGGTAAGGTGTCCGCTGGTCTGTAGACGTCACCGTTGATTCCATCGGGAGAATTCATCCGCCGCATGTCCTCCTTCTGAGGACCTCTTGCTAGATTTCTGAGACGCATATTTCAGCCGATCAGGTCAACAAGAGATGCCTCGTCCGGTTAAAGATATGCGCGCTGAAGTTCACCCAGATGTGCTTACGCAGGTCCGAGTGTTCAGCTACACATACATATATCGTCAGACTCAGCATACGCTCATCGTTAGTTCACTATCAGATAGCTATCCAGCGGGCACCACGGGGAGGTGATGATGCGATATTTCCCGCCAACGATATAGCCTAATTCGTTGTGGACATCTACATAATCGATTTTTAGCAACTTCCTGCGGTTTATTGTGTATTCATCGATGAGTATCGATGCGTTTTAACAAGAACCTTTTGATCCTATGCATTTTTTAGAGGTAGAGTCCTCACTTCTTTTGTACCTGAATTTCAGTTCATTTTACTATCAACTGTCAGTCCGTGATACTTTGTACCTCTTGACAGACTGGGCACTGAACCTATGGTTACAGATAGTATAGTTCCGAATGGATCAACTGTTCGTAAGCAGAACTTGATCCATTTTTTGTTTTTAGTATTCTGGATGTGAAAGGCAAAAACTCAACATTTATGGATTAACCAAGGTATCTGCTATCAGTCAATCACGTCATTTTCATATTAAAACTGTTTGACATAGAGAATTGGATACATATACATACATGTATATGGATGCATGTGTTTCGTGGGAGTCCGCAAACAAAAAATGGCATTACTTAATAGGGGACACTTTTGTGGTATTTTATACCTACAACAAAAAGTCTGTCACCCACCTTATCGAATTAAAGGTTAGGTTAGGTAAGTGAGTTGGCGTGAGAGTAAAAGTCCTCTACACCCACAAGTCAATATACCATAGATCCATTATGATACCCATGGGGTAGGAAGAAAGAAAAAGGGATTCCGCTCCTCGTGAAATAGAATCCAGTAGAAAGCATTTAATAATCACTGTGCCTGAGATGCAAACCACTCGGAAGATTTAATGAAGTTTACGATGTCGTCTACTGGACAGCTTATCTAAATTCAGGAAGAAGTATTTCCGAGGAATCTTTTTTTTAGATGGCAGAGGCCTGGACAGTGGCGAAGAAAGTGGGTAGTGTTTTTGTAAACCTCCTCGTCACCACAGCCCCGGAAAGGTTTTCGTCCATCACATGAAAATTTTTCATGTGGTGCCGCAAAGTATGCAAAGTTATGACTCCTATAAGAATGGAGAGGTATTTTCTATCCCTCTGCATAAGTCTATTGGTTCTTGCTTTGTTCAAAAAATTCCATAGCTTCCTCGTGTGCAAGGCGGATGTACACTGAGGGATCGGAATGATCTGAGTTTAGTGCCGAGCCTCCTCTTGCCAGTTCGTCGGCTTTCTCGATCACTAATATGTACTCATGCCCAAGGACACAGAGCTGTGCAGTTTCCTCTGCTGTGTGTTCCAAGAACCTTCAGCTCTGACAACACCTCACAAGTTTCGATTTTATTTCTGGCTATCGATGAAAAAGGTGGGCGCTGTGGCGTAAGTGGTTAGTGTGTCGGATCACTACGTATGAGGTTCCAAGTTCGAATCCCGGAAAACACCAAAAAGTTTTTTCACGGTCCCACCTCTCGCGAGCATCTGACAAACATCCGAGAGTATTGTTGTCTCGAAAAAGCTTCTCAAATCGCCGTTCGGATACGGCACTAAACTGTAGGTCCCTTCCACTCGTGTGAAAAATATAACGCACACAACATGAGTGGTTGCGAGAAGCTAGGCCCTGGCACTTTTAAAGAGCTATGGGCTAAGAGCTAAAAAGGTGATATCTTCTTGTAGTATTGCCCACATCGCAGTCTCACGGGCTGCTATTGTCACTGCTAGGACCTCTGTCTGGAAAACTCTGCTATAGTTCGGAAGCTGAAATGATATAGAGATATCTAGCGGTTCAGAAAAGATGCCTGCGCGAACACCAATTTCCACTTTGTATCCATCGGTGTATACAGGTATGGATTGTTTGTTAGGTATTCCGCCGCTTTTCCATTCTTCCCTGCTCGGGTAGGTGCTTAAAAATGGTCTCTTAAAATTTAGGTATGTCGTAGTGTAATCGATATAAGATACAGGATCGTAGTATGACCCATCGCATTTGGTTTCCATTAAAGTTTAAGTCATGGGGACTCAAAATATATAAAGATCTTTTTTTTTTTCTGATGGACTTTTTCGAACAAAGGCGAACCCCACAGGCAGATCAGTAGAAATGCGGTGAAGTGGGAGGGTTGTGATCCCTTATTTTCGGATCATAACCTCGCTGATAAAAGGAATAAAAAGAAGAAGAAGAAGGACTTTTTCGAACAAAAAGATATAAAAATCTAAAATTGGTTTGTCTTCTGAAATTATCACATACATATGTATGTATATGTGCATTGTACATACTCAGCTCCTTATATTTATCGCAGAAGCAAAGTTAGCAATTATTGAAAAAGAAACCTGAAACCGTACCTATAGCGCGAGGCCCAACCCGCAGAATCATATTTCTTGTTTTGCTTTCGATTCACTATCTTCAAAGTACCCACACCCATTCAAAAAATCTTCAAAATTGAGGACATTCTAAGCCAACAAACTACGTTCCCCTGCTTTCTACAAATTTACTCTTAAGTGTCCTTTCTATCTGTAACCGCTTCTGATTAAAACGAGGTGAACTTTTTAAAAACTCACTCTGCATATCACGGACTTAATAGCTGGTCAATAGTCCTTTGTAGTTCGACTGCTAGCTTTAGGTACGAAGATTCGTTTGGTAAGTATCTTCCGTAACTAAACAATTAAACTCTAGAATTCAATATTATGATACTATTCTTGCGGTCGACATTTAGAATTTATTATATCGAATTGGTCAGTTGTTTCAAATACAATATGCGAATTTTTAAGCATATAAACTAAATTCTAGAATAATTTTCGTGTGAAATGCAATCGGATAAAACACATAATACGAAAAAGCACAGATGTTTGTTTTTTAATCTTTATTTCTGTTCACATTTTTCTTTTTTTTTTTTTGTTCCAATACTGCTTCTTTAATTACCGACGGCAAACGCAAACCTTTTTCGAATTACAGTATCCTCCCCTGTATTTCTTAACAAGGCAATGTGCAGCACAAGCCGAGTCGTTCACTTTAAAAGCGCTCAAAAGATCACAAGTAGCCCTTTTCTGCCGAACGGGTGCTTCTATTTCTGGTATTAGTACATCTGGTTGATCGATGATTACAGGTGCATCTTCTTCTGGGGTTAGTACATCAGGTTGATCGACAATCCCAAGCTCAGTAGTTCCTTCAATCTCAGCAACGGGTAACGCCGACGACAGAGTACATACTACTCCGAAAAGCACAACGAACGCGAGAGTGGTACGCATTTTAATTTTGTAGTTGACACTGCTCAGATGCTATTTTTCGAATACGACTTAGCTACGGCTGAGTGTAGTCTTTTATACATAGCTCCCATCATCCGCAATCTTTCTCTCAGACTGTTTTCCAAGAATGAGAACAGAACAAATAAATAAGTTGGATTTTCCACGGGGAAGGGAATCACTTATTTTCGTTCAAGACAACGCACACGTTCGGGGGATGCCCACATCCCAATATGTGCATCCATTCCATAAACGCTGAACAAAGCACATATGTCGTATGACCGAATGATCATCGCATTTATCGCAATTTTATTGCTGATAACAAATATTATTATAGAACAAAACTTAAATTACTTCCCCCAGGTATAATTGTGTAAGTTTGAAGACGTAAACAATTAATTGCAAAAAATATTTAAAAATGGTTTAGTAGCCTTAACTATTGGTTTTTTTTTTTTCTTAAAGTCGGACAAGGTTGTTAGCGATATTTTATAGATAGACGTTTGGTTGTAATAAATCCCATCCAACATTTAAACATTTAAACATCCATACTCTAACCAAGGTAAAATCAAGTATATACTGTCAACAAGAAGAGACAATCAACACCGACGAACTAGACAGATCGTTAGAGTGGGTAGCTAAAACTTTGAGGTAGTAAGGGACTCTGTGTATCTTGGCTCTGTTATTAATTCTGAAAATGACATCAGCACAGAAATCAAGCGAAAAATAACTCTTGCCAATCGCTGTTTTTTCTAATAGAACAATTTAAGAGTAAAGCCCTATCTTGAACAACTAAGGACGCTCTATATAAGACCATGATCAACCCAGACCTACTTTACGACAAGGAAACATGGACTTTATTGAAGGCGGAGGAAGATATCCTTGGTCGCTTCGAGATAACAAATTTTCAAAAGACGTTCGATCCTGTTTGCGTTGAAGGGCTTTGGAGACCTGGATTTCAAGGGCCTTACATAAAAGCCACACTTTCAAGTCACAAGAATTTATTTGAGATTCTTCACGTCTTGAGTACACAACTCTTTAAAAATAGGAAAAGTGCGGAAAATTGTGGTTTTCAATTGTACTCACCTCTGTAAGAGTTCATCTTCTCTTATCGGTGTTTCCAGAAATCCGAGACTTTGGGCTCGTGTAATTGTAGCGGTGTATAACTTTCATAATTTGAAAGATAAGATAAAAAAAAGGGGCTGCGTCCGACGTACCATTGAACGACACGCCCAAGCCGGAAGTCTTAAGGATAAACCCCGACCAGGACAGCCTGGAGCTACAACTAAACACTAGGATTGGCTAATAGTCACAACAAGCAAACGAAGTAGATGAAATACAGCACCCTAAATACGCGCCGAAATAAATGAAACACGAAAAGAACCGCTGTCCTTGACAACGACCAAACGTAGACTGAGACATGCTGGAATATTTGGGTGAGTTGCTTTTCGAAAACCCTTGCTGCGAACACAAAACAAACGGAAAAGGTTAGAATGGGCCGAAAAGCATAAAGACTGGACGGAAGAAGATTTCAACACAGTTTTATGGAGCGATGAATCCAAGTTCGAGGTATTTGGCACAAAAAGGAGAGTTTTCGTTCGACGCAGCGCTGAACAAAATATGCTACCAGACTGTATGATTCCCCCGTCAAGCATGGAGGCGGTTTTGTTATGGTGTGGGGATGTTTCTCTTCAAGTGGGGAGAGAGATCTGGCTCGAGTGATTGCAAAAATGAATAAGGAGGCATACAAAACAATTTTGAAAGAAAACCATGTGACCTCTGGACTAAGACTAATTGGCGAAGGATTTGTATTTCAACAGGACAACGACCCTAAACACACATCAAAACTTTGTCAAGACTATCTGAAACAGAGGGAAGATGAAGAAATCTTACAAATCCAGATATGACCCCCGCAATCACCAGATTTAAACCCAATACCTAGTCTAGCCATAAATACTGAAGCAACTTGATATTGCAGTAAAATGAAAACAAACTAATATTTAAAAATACATTTTTGTTTGTATATTTGGGTTATTATATAAGAAACAAAACGTATAAATTGCTACTCAAAATGATCATCGCCTTAAGCATTAACACGGGACCTTAATCGGTCTGGCCAACTGTAAATGGCGGCACGACCACAACTCATAATCCAGAGGGTTCGAATCTGGGCTAGATGATGGCCAATCTTAGGCCTTTATGAAGTCAGGTACTTTCTCTTCTAACTATTTTTGAGTGGTCTTGGCCTTGTGACCAGGGGTAGAGTCCTGCTGAAATGACCACGGCTTATTTTCAAAAAGAGAATGGTTTAGTGGTTTTACCAGGGTATTTTAACGGTATTCTCGTACACTTTAGCCGAAGTTTTGATGCCTTTTTCGTAAAAACGCAGCTCAGTCACCCCATCATAAGAGACACCCTACCAAACCATTACGTACGCCGGATGGTGACCTCTCTGAACTATGGAAATCACTTGTGACGCTTCTTTAGACTTACGCGCATAAACCTTATCATTTTGCTTGTTGAATTTTTTTTTAAAAATAAACATTTTCGCATCGGTAAACAAAAATTTTCGGTATTTTTTTCTTTGCGTACCGCTGTAGCAGTTTTTTTTTATTTCCGCTCTTTTTTTCTCTCTATGACACTGTAATCAGATGTCCTGTAGATCTACGGTATGATCTAAGTCCAAGGTCATCTTTAATGATCCTTGAAATCGTTTTGGAAGCAATAGCCATCTCACGGGACAACATTTTCTGCTTCTGAAGTGGATTCCGGCGAATTTAAGCACTCACCGCTTTGACCGCATTTTTTGTTCGAACTGAACGCCGACGCTCTGATCCTTGGCGGTCCTTAATTCCACCGGTTTCAGCGAATATTTTTGTGGTTTGGATAAACAAAAACACGGCTAATTTGTAGCGGCAGCAAAGTTTTTAAAGTTGATTTCGCATCCAGTCCACATTTGTGCAGTGCAATTCCTGCAATTCTATTTTCTTTATCTCCCCATTCCATGTTGACACTTTCAAATTTTAGCTTAAACTGACTATTTATTACAAGTAGAGGAGCTACTTAACAAATTACTGGACTTGCTCTCCCAAATGAATAATACAGAGTGTTTCAGTATTTATGGCTAGACGAACTATTGTGGGAGGATCATCAAAATCTGAGTTGTGCAAAATACTATTGCATTGCTGGAGCAATAAACCAAAGGCAACAATTCAAATACTGATAGCTAGAATGCCAAGAATTGTAAAAAAAAGGTCATCAAATGTAAAGGTGGCTTTTTCGATGAAAATTTGGTTTAAGTCATTTCTTCTTCTTTTAAATAAATTTCATTATTTTGAGAACAAATTGAAAATATTTTCATTCTTATTTTGGAACATTCTTATTTTGGAACATTCTTATTTTAGAACATGAAGTTCCGCGGTCATTTTACATGATTATTATTCGCCGAAAGAGGTTTTTTCGATGTTAGATCTCGTTTTTCCTTCGCCTACTTGGGGTTTGGCTCAAACTTTTGGCCTGCAGTGTATATGTATTGAAAGAGAGGATTTTCATTTTCATAGAATTTTTCCACACATTTTTTGTTTTTTTTTTTGGTTGCGCCTGGAGGTGCAGGAATCTTCAAAAGATACCAATGATCCATACCATTGGTTATGCCCGATTCATATACCTGACAATGCCATCAGGGCCAGTCAGTATATGCCTACGGGCTAAACCTCACCCCTCAGAGAGGCACTATGAGAACCGGCTGCGCGTACTCATAGTAGTAGGAAATTCATCCCTCTCATTTTTTCATTTTTGTTATGACTACGACTAAGTTGCCTTAACAAGTAGTTTACGCTTCTGTAGTGTTAATCGCGTAAGGTAGGTAGCTTTCCAGTGAAGGCACCTACTAATACCGTCATTACATGCGGTTTTCCTTACGGTCTTGTTCTTTGTAGTCGGCGCTCAAGGTTTGTCACGTCCATAGTACGGATTATTTCATTATTGCAGTGAACATGAAGACGGATACGAAGTTTGCGAGAAAAGTTTGTTACTTCGTCCCTCACGGTAGCAATTCCTAGATCTCTGTGAATATCACTATTTCTTATATACCAAGGAGCATTCACGATTGCTCTTAGTATTTTGTTTTGAAATGCTTTCAGTAGAGCCATATTGCTTGGTTTGGTACAACCCCAAAGTTGTATACCATATGTCCCAGACGGTTTTAGGACTTGCTTATACAGAAGCAGTTGTTGTATATGCTTAACTTCGAGTATCTTCCGAGTAGCCAATACATTTCGCTAAATTTGATTTCGAGCTCTTCGTGCTTCTTTTTAACGTGTGGTTTCCACTTAAGTTTTGCGTCTAGGGTCATTCCTAAATATTTTGCCTCGTTTGCGTACATTATTTGCACAGAGTTAATGGATATATGTAAGTTGTTTACCTTTCTTAACGTAAAATTGACATGCTGCGTTGATGATTCGACTGACTTATCCGTTACGAGGATAGCCGTGTCGTCTGTGAACGTTGCTACAACGGTCCCTTCATCTTGTGGTATATCTCTTGTGTAGATCAGGAACAGGTTTGGACCGAGAACACTTTCTTGCGGAACGCCGGCTTAGATTTCTTTGAAATCCGAATATTCACTCCCGTGTCGAACACGGAAAAGTCTGTTTTCAAGATGAGATTCCAATATTCTGTACAACTTTTCCGGCAAGATTACCCTTAGCTTATACCTTACGCCTTCGTGCAATACCTTGTCGAAGGCTTGCGATACGTCGAGAAAAGCGCTAGAGCATATTTTTTCCCCTTCTAGAGCTTTTTGAATTTCATTCGTTATTCGATACACCTGATCGATTGTGGAATGTTTGACCCGAAAGCCGAATTGATGATCCGGGATCAAGTGTCTTTCTTCAATTACTGGTTGCAATCGTTTCAGCAGAGTTTCTTGAAGACCTTAGATATTATTGGCAGAAGTGAAATAGGTCTATATGATTTCTTGTCATTTGCACATTTTTCCGGTTTCGGAACCATAATAACTTCGGCGACTTCCATTGCCTTGGAACATATAATAGTCTTAAAGAAGCATTTATAATGTAGAGCAACTTAACCACCACTTTTTTCGGTAGCTCTTTCAAAATTTCGCCAGTGATTAAATCATATCCCGGAGCCTTGTTATTTTTCAATTTTTTTTATTGTAATTCGAAGTTCGGACAAGGATACGGTTTTTACTTTAAAGTTGTCGGGTGCCGTATTATCATTCGGATGTTCGATCAACGGTTGTCCATCGAACGGCTTAAACGTTTCCTCTAAGTGATCGGCAAATAATTCTGCTTTCTCTTTATTTTCCACACTTATTTTCCACACATATTGTTTTCAATTTAAAAATGTTTATCAGACATTTTCATCCTCCTGTCTCGAAATTTATGGTGTTTAAGCTAATGACATACGGACAGACGGATGATTTTGTGAAGAAAACACCCCTGGAAGTGGGTGTGACTATAAACATTACATCGTAGAGAAATGCAGTGTTCATATGATTTTTCTTATACACTTTTCTGATTTTTAATGAAATGTAAAAATACTAAGTGTCGGCTGCTAAAATCGATTTCGTGTTAAGTACGAAGTACTGGCTATTTAACCCCAGCCTTAGCTCTGTTTTTAAAATTCCTACCAAAGAAGGCAATATGTATGTACTTTAAAATGACTTGTTTAGAAATTAAACGACAACTCTATTTTTGACCTGCCGAATATTATTCGAATTGACATCCTTTAAGAAAGCACTGTGCATAAACATGCATCAAAAAAAAAAAGAACAGCGGCATAGAAAGCTTTCAATTATAATTTCGGTTGTCCATCATATTCCAACCATAACCAATCACTTTGTTTTTAGCCACAATAGAGCTTCACCTAGACTATATAAATTCGTATTAAAAAAAATGTAACTAAATATCAAAAACAATGAAAAAATATAGAGTAATATTCCCCTATTAGTTCGGACACCAGCCATTCAGAATAGAATTTAACACCACCCGAGTTTTCAACCAACGCACCAAAACTTTCTTTTTTTTATTATTTCCTAATTATGTCGTGTAATTGCATAGTCGCGTTTAAAGAATTCTACTCCTAGGAATAAGTTAATATTAAAAAAATAAATGAAAAATAATAATACTCCGCCTGGAGTAGTTTGTTAGTTGTGCCGCATGTCCAAATCGGACTACATCAGTATCAACTCTTTTAAAAATTGAGGGTACGATACATTTTCGTTTTAGACGGAAAGCGACTCTTAAACATTTTCATTTTCAATCCAAATTATTTCTTCGCCTATTTCCCCGGATTGAAGAAAGGGAGTGATGGGAAGCAAGTGAGCATCTTATGCCCGATTTAAAATTTTCTCGGTGCATTCCCTATATACTTATTTTCGATTAGCAGTGTGGTTATCGTTAGCAATGAGGCCATCATTAGTCAGTGTTTCGTGGGTAATTTATGACCTGGAAAATCCAAATACTTACTTGTTTGTTTGGCAGTATTAGATAACGTAGAATGCACTGATTCTATATCATCTGTTGATATATAAGGCGGGAACGCAATGCCAAACCTAGTCGTATTTCAAAAACACTTCGTTTCTGTACTAATCGATCTCAGAACAAAGAGAAAATGAAACTCACTATCGGGTTGGTATTACTTATCGGAGTCGTTTGTACTCTGACAAAGGCGTCGCTCTTAGCTGATCAGGAAGAATTTTCTAAACTAGAATTCGTTGGGCAGACAGATTTGAGACATCCAGGAGAAGATGCACCTATTCGCCAGAAACGTTTTACGTGCGATGTGCTAGGATCTTTGGGTAATGGTCCCTGTAACACTCATTGCAAATTATTGAAAAAACGGAGTGGTTTTTGCAGAAGGAAAACATGCATTTGCAGGCGTTAGATTGAAAATTTCAAATTTCAAGTGGAATAAAATAAATATTATTAAAGTGCAATCTTAAATTTTGGGTTTCGTTTTGGTACTTACTAACGCAGTTGTATGATGCTCTAGTATGCTCTAGATGTAAGCTTCAACCAACAATTATCTAATAAAAGACTGATACTAGCTTCCGTGTGGGCGCCGTGGCGTAAGTGGTTAGTGTGTCGGATCACTACGCATGAGGTTCCAAGTTCGAATCCCAGAAAATACCAAAAAAGTTTTTTCACGGTCCCACCTCTCGCGAGCGTCTGACAAACATCCGAGAGTATTGTTGTCACGAAAAAGCTTCTCAAATCGCCGTTCGGATTCGGCATTAAACTGTAGGTCCCTTTCATTCGTGTGAAAAATATAACGCACGCAACATGAGTGGTTGCGAGAAGCTAGGCCCTGGCACTTTAAAGAGCTGTTGCGCCAAATATTTGTTTTGTTTTTTTTTTTAGCTTCCAGTTTGATACAGGAAGTTCGTTGTGTTGATCATTTGCCATCAGTGTTGAGTTTGCTAATTCCAGTAATAATACGTATTTGTGAATTTGAACGAAATCGTATGTGCAACTTGTGTTTTCGAAAATGGCCGATGACAAAGGCAATGTAATTGCAGGTTGATACTATGGTTTTCTGGTTCTGATTTTAATCTCTTTAAGGATGAATAACTCAAAGTTCTCGCCAAGTCAACCCTATTCCCGCTCAGTTCTTTATAGAGAAAGAAGATGGCCTATTGGACAATGTACGAGCAATATCGTTGCTATAATGTTAAACTATTTCTAGGCAATTTTAAGGCAAAGCTAAAAACTAAAAGTGTTTTCGTTAGCACGGTCGAAAGGTCTGCTTATGCATCCGACACAACCTTTGACATGGGATTCGAACTATTCGACTTGGCAGCCGGCGCTAATCGAAATTTTATTTTAATTTTAAATATTAACTTACGTCTGTGGGCCAATCCATGCAATGCAATTTGCAAGACGTAATTTGGAAAGTATAGACAGAGGAAGAATGATTGGTGTAGTGTTTTGAAACTCAGGTAATATGGGAAACATGGGTGATGTCCTGATAACTGGGGAGGATTGTTTTGTTATTTTGAGCTTTCTTTTAATTCACAGCATTTTTTTCCCGTCCACACGATGTCATTCACAATCGACAAGATTAATTTGTACCATGAACTACTAACGTGGCAATCTATGACTTTATCATTACGATCACTGTCTATATAGACAACCAGACAGCCGTTAAGGCTCTGGACTCTGCCGTAATTAGGTCGAGGCTTGTGAGAAGCTGTGCAAATCACTCTTAAACGAGATATCTAGAGCCAATGCGGTGGCCCTCTGCTGGGTACCAGGGCATATGGGTATCGAAGGTAACGAAAGGTCTGACGAGCTTGCTAGGAAAGGGTCGGCGCTGCACTTATCGCGAGCCCTCCCCTCTCTAGCAACCCCAATCAGTTCCTTGCGAACAAAAATAGAGGATGAAGCCACTGGTCGAGCAAACAGACGCTGGGTTCCTCTGGAAACATGCGCAACAACCAGGGCGCTATGGCCGGTCAACAACAAGAAGAGATCAACCTCTCTGGTAAAACTTAGTCGTTATAACGTACGGGTCATTTCTGGCATGATTACTGGACATTGTGCCATTGGCGTTCACACGGAGCGACTCGGTGTGCTGCAGGGACGAAGAAGGAATTGAATCTGTTCGTCACCTGTTGTGTGACTGTCCTGCCCTATCCGTCAGAAGAATGAGGACTCTTGGTAGTTACTTCTTCTCGGAGCTGGAGGACTTGGGTAATGTTGAGCTAACGGACCTCCTAAGATTCATATCACTTTCTGGGTGGTTCTAACAGCGGATTTTTTTTTACAGCGTTTTCCAGGGTTAAATGATTGGGCACAATGGATCCGTACTGTTGGTCTGAGTGAGCAGTGACTCTTTGTCACAAGGCACCCATCTACCTAACCTAACCTATCATTACACCTTCGCCACCCACCATCGTTATCGCGTTTGGCATATTTGAAAATTTACAAAGGCATCTTTCTAAATAAAGGGAATTTTTTTAAGAGCTAAGCAAGGTTTTTCTTTTAAATAATGGACCGGAATCGAGTTTGAATCCAAAATGTTTATTCATTATCAAGAATTGTTATAAAGGCATACCAGGGAATGAGAAAGCTGACGAAGTGGCTAGAGGAGGTTCGGCACTAAACTCAGACCAATCCGACCATCCCGCCTTGCACACTCAAACTCGGGGCAGGGAACAAGCCCTAACATGGTGTCTCCACGAGCCATGAGTCATGCTTGGGCATACGTTTGACCGCATTATGTCTTCATGTTTGCATGCCCTGACATGTATGTTTAGATTTATCGCTTGCCATCCATGCCTGCCATGGAGTTGGGCATGAACAGTCACTTTGAAGGAAATTCAGTCACAACCCAGTGAAAAACGTAAGGATTTGCCCAGAATCGACGCTTTCTTTGTTTTTCCTCTTTTTCTTGTATATTTTGCAGTTGCTCTAAAGCTTTGAGCGCAAAAATGAGCATCGTCTGACAGATGTCGAACATATGGTATGCGCAAGCATGACTCGTGGAGACACCGTGTAATGGAGGCAAACATCAGATGCTCCTCTCTAAATACTTGTATCATCACGAGGAAGCTATGGCCTACATTTGACAGTGCAAAAACCAATAAACTCATGCAGAGGGATAGCAAATCATTCTCTGCTCTCATAGGAATTATTACGGGGCAAAACACTATGCGATAACACATGAGAAGTTACGTGTGTCGAACGAAGACCTTTGTAGGGGCTGTGGCGACTAGGAGGTTCACGAGGACACTACCCACTTCCTCTGACACTGCCCAGGCCTCTACCACCACAGAAATAGATACATTGGACAATACTTCTTTAAGGATTTAGAAGAATTATCCAACAGACCGATCAACGACATCGCAAACTTCATCAAATCCTCTGGATGGTTTGTATCTCGGGCACAGTAAGTAATATACTTTCTAATAGGCTACGTATAGAGACGCTTATTTATCCTCACGAGGAAGGAATTTTTCTTTTTCTATCTTCTCTTCTCTTACGAGTATCACAATGGGTCTATATCAACCTAACCTAACCTATCAAGAATGGTTTATGACATTATGTTTTGGACACGACTTGAGGCATATGTTCTCCTCGGTTTTCGACGAAATACATCCAGTGGGTGCAATTTCGGGCCACTATTTCGAGCATTTGGGGTTCTATCTCACTAATAACGCGCTGAATATTGGATTCCATGGCCTGTTTAGTTTCCGGTTTATCAGCATTACACTAAAAACTTTACATTGCCCCATAAGAAGTAATCGAGTGGTGTCAAATCGCACGGTCTCAGTGGCCAATTCACTGGTCCATTTTGCGATATGTTGTCTTTGAATCGAGTCCTAAGTAAAAGAATGGTTTGATGGGCAGTATAGAATGTAGCGCCATTCTGCTGAAACCACATATCGTCAGTGATCATCGCTTACATAGTGAACTGACAAAGGCCAAACTGCTGCGATCGATGCCGAATTGATAATTCTCCTTCATTCACAGCGGCAGTTTATTCTGACGCGTTGTTAGCTTTGCGTCATGCAGAATGCATGTGGTACGAAATTTATCCACAAAACGATGAATAGCGAGCTGAGTTGGTCGATTATGACGACCAAAAAAATCACGTAGTCTTCTTTACATTACGCGAATTGAAGACCGATTTTCAAAATAAGTTTGAATGATTGGGGGTGGCAATGGTGCAGCGGTAACGTCGTCAACTGCCACGCTAATGATTCATGATTCAAATACTGATGTCATCAGGCATTTATTTATTTTTCATGAAATATATTATAAAGTCAGGCCTATTAATTGCGAAAGCTTGTGTGTACACTACTATAGTAGTACCTCTGAGTGTACGAAGGCATAATACTGGTAATAGCTTGGTCAAATGGCTGGATGATTGATATGTATATGACATCGGAGGTCATGAAAAAAATACTGTAAATCAGAAGCAAATACAAAAATAACAAAAAAATCACCCCAGTTATCTGGACGCCACCCCCGGAGTTTTTCTGAGACATAAGCTATTACACCCAATCTTTCTATCTCTCCCTATCTATCCTTTTCAACGCCCGCAATGTGCGTGTAGGGTATTCCTAACCCCTTGAGTGTGCTCAAATTATAAAAAAAAAAAATGTATGGAATTGTTCTTCTGCTGTAAGTCTATTCATGATGATTTGTCAAACATATTGAACATACATAATATGTACATTTATTTTTTTTATTTATAATTTGCGCATGCTCAAGTGTTTAATACCCTTAACGTGTTTACACACAGTGCGTTGGAAAGGATAGATAGAAGCTCAGTTGCTTATGCTTCAGGGAAACTCCGGGGGTGCCGACCAGATAACTGGGAATATTTTTGTTACTTTTTATCTTTGCTTCTGATTCACAGTATTTTTTTCCCGATAACCGATGTAAAAGGCGAATCATCTGGTATGTTTTCGTGAGAACTATGCAAAGCAAAGTAAAAGCTTCTCCACAAAACGATTCTAACTCAATCTGGTTTTAATTGTTTGAAGATTGGTGATTGAATTGAAATTGAAGTAAAAAGTATGAAAAAGCTGTGCTTAAATGTACGAAATACTACTGAATCATTCTAGTTGAATGAAAAAGCTTTTCTCAGGGAAAAGGCTCTTCCCATCCATCCCAACTCATTTTCGACTGAGAAAAAAAGTTAAAGTGGTTCCAAGTCACTTTGAGTTGTTGTACTCCGTATTAAATCTTACTTCACTGAGAAGCGACGTTTCACCAAAACGCACCAATCATCAACAGAGCGAACAATTTTTCCAGCCATATGACCAAGCTACTGCCAGTGTCATGCCTTCGCAGTAGTGTTCACACAAGCGATTCATTGACATGAAAGGGCTCGATGAAATTATTACTTACCTTGATGGAGCCACGTACATTCTCCACTGTTGGCCTTAACAGACGCACAACCTTGGCAGGGATGCCAAAACTAGACATGATTTTGTATAGCTCGTCTCTACAGAGGCTGATATAGGTGGTCTTAAAATGGATAAAATCGATGGCAGGCTAACTATCTACAGTTCCTCATTTCCATATTGCACAAGGTTTGCCCATGTGAAACATGAAACTTTATTCTGGGTGCCAAACAGTTAAAATACCACTTGTAACTTTTCAATCAAGAAATACAAATTTTTCTCAGCTTGCATAAATCAATTTTATTCAGAAATAAAATACAATAATTTAGTTTTTATTTTTTGATTTGTTATAACACTTAATATTATTTTACAAAAAGCAAAATCTTTCAGATTCATTTTTAATTTGTTATTTAATTGCTAAATTTAGCTTTCCTTTGATTTATCTTTTGATGTGTGTCTGAATGTGTGTTTTATCCCAACGGGGTTGCTTTTAGCAAAGCGATTATCTAGATATTTATATTATGCATTTTGAATTTTATTTTTAAGTGTGTAAAATTTAAAAACTTTCTATTTTATTTATATCTAAAACCATTTATTTTATTTCACTTGTTATTCTAAAGTAACCGTTAAAAATTATTTGCAATAATTTGTTGGAATAACTCAACTTTAATTTCAAAATGCTTATTTATATTCATTTGTATATTTCGTTGTTATTATCAATATAATTAATATTTGTGGTTGTAATATTAAAAAAAAAATCATTAGTTTAGTCCTTTGATATGGTTACATTTATTTTCTTCAATTGTATCTATTGTATACGTACGTACATATGTCTCTCTTAATTATTTATATTTTTATTTGTTTACAAAAAATACAATCAAACTTAGTTTTAGCATGGGATTACATTACAACTTTTCTTTTTTTTTCATAATAGGCACAAAGTGAAATAAAATTTTGTTTATGCTGTAAAATTTAATAATTTATTTGCAAATGCTAAAATATATATATATATTATATTCATTTTATTTTATAAATCAATTCCCTGTTTGGTTTTCGTTTTCATTTAACTTTGAAAGTTAAGTAATAATTGTTTTTTTTTTTTAAGAAATTGTTTAAAATATGTGCAATTTAAGATTTAAAAAAATATATTTAAATGGTTTTACAACACTTTCGGTTGGGCATCGCAGGACTGATTAAAATTTAAGATATTCCATTTTTTTTTATGAAAATTATTTATCAATAAAATTGCGAAATGAATTTACTTTTTGATTTATTTGCGAGTATCTATGTCTCCTTCAACTACAAATATTATTTTGGAATCAATTTTCGTTTTAGATGTATATATGTACTTTGCAAACTACAAATATATATGATATTCATACGGTTCTTATTTTTTTTATTTAACAGTAATAATCTTTGTCTTAATTTACATCCAGCTTGTAGCTGTTTATTTAAAGCTCAAAGCATATTTTGTTATGTCGCCTCTAAGTATCTAAGAAAGGAAAAGTGGGGCAACTCAACAAGAGGTGGTAATTGTACTACGCAGCTATGTCTACAGAATCGTGTACAGTAAGCGACAGATATTAGGTTACAATAGGAGAGTATTTCGAATCAACATTCTCGTCTTTTATCTCTGAGATCAAAACTGTGGTCATCTTTGATAAAAATATTTTCAGACAATGTATATAATTTTCGTGATACCATTTGGTGAGTTTAGTTTTTTGTCGCTTGCTGTCGTTTATCATTTTTACTTCTTTTGTTAATTGTTTTTACAGCTAACTACATCGTTAACAATGTTTTTTGTTTTTCTCAATATGTTTTAAAACTTTTTACAACAAATATTTTCTCAATTTTTTTTTGATTTATTTTGCTATTTAGGAGACAGTCTAAGGGCAGGTCAAATATATACTATGGATCTATCTGATACAAACCAAAAAAATTTAACATGAAACCGGTTCCGGTAGAGGATTCTCCGTGATACGTATTTTCGTTGAGTTAAGATTAATTCCTGTGTACACCGTAGCGTTGTCCATATCCACATTTGTATCCATATCCGTTTCTTCAGGGTTGCCACTCTCACTGGCATTTCCATTCTCTAGGTCGGCTTCCTTCTGCTGCTGTTGGTGCTGTTGTCTCTGTTGGTGGAAATTACCAAAGAAGAGGGATGCTGTTTTTTTACTCGCCCCAGATGGCGTTGTCGGCGAAGACAGTGGCGTAACTGTGTTAGTAGTAGTCAAAGCACGCACAATAGGAGGGGGATAGTTTTGTTTTTGTTAAATATTTTTTTAACCATCTTGATGGTTTTTGTTGTGGTTTGTTTTGTTTTTTTAGATTTAGGGTTAGTGGGAGGGGTGGATGTTGGTGTTTACTTGAGTGGGTGTGGATGAAAGTAAAAATAAAGAACAGAATCTTGGAAAATAAGATCAATGGTGTGCAGTGTTCAGTGTGTGTTGAAGATTTCGTGATTAGAACTGATTGTGTCACAATTACAAGAATGAATTATGATGATGAATGACTTTACGAAGATTTCGAAGTTTGGTTGAAATTATGATCGTAGATGGCGCTAGTCTCGCTTTAAAAATCGAAAAAATTGGTTAAAATTAAACTGAAACTTCAGTAAGTTTAAATTAACAACTAAATCGAAATATTGAGTTATGAGATAGGCTTCCTCTCATTTACATCCAAAGGTAGTTGTCTTCTATTTCCGTCTCGTAATCTCGTACTATTTAAAATAAAGCGATGACTTGCTAGATAGTAACAGTTGCAGCATTGGCTCTAGACCAGCGTCCTCCGTCAACGGATGACTGGTAACGTAATTTGTATTGTGTTGTTGGTACATCTAGCAACAACATACATACAAATTACGTGACGAGTAATCCGTTCACAGAGGACGCGATTCGACCCCAGCTCTAATTTCCTTTAATATGCATTGATACCTCACCCATAGACCGAATGGAATGCACAGTCTAGACGAGAGGCTCAGCTCAGGGCAGAGAAGATTTTTGAAGGATGTCGGTTCATTGCCAAGAAAGAGGCGAGGCTTTTGTTTTCGTGATGAAATATTACATCTCCCACACCATTAACGGAACTAAGGATCGGTGAAGAGTGCAGATCACAAAATATGTGGGATACACTGCAGCGAACTTGCTTAAGGTCAAATCACTGCTAGGAGCTTCAAAAAAATCATTACCAACACACCAAAGAAACATGGTGATGGAGTGATGAAGCTAAAGAAGTGATAAATAAAAAGAAAGTGGCTTTTAAAGCTTGGTCAAAGTGCCCCTCTATTAATAGAGACGAAAAAGCTCGCCTCAAAGTGGAATATAGATGTTGCAAGTAAAAAGCGAAGAAGAAGTGAGCTCAGCTTCAAGCAGAGAGTACGGAGGGGCTGTATCGTGAGCCAAACCAGACTATCCAGGAGCTGCGACGACACAATATGAACAAGGGCGCAGCCATCTTCAAAATAGACTCCCAAAGAAGGAGTAATTCTCAGGAGATGTGTTCGCCAAAGTTCATTAACATTGCTCATGGCCAGCTTCTTGTGGACGACGACAAAATTCTGCAGAGGTGGCGGCAGTATTGTGAAGAACTTTCGAATGAACGCTTTCCCCGGCTTTACTTTCTAAGAGCCACCCCTAACTGTGAACAAATACCCGACATTACAGTCGAAGAAGTTAGTGAGGCGATCAAATACTTCAAAAAAACCTAAAACGGTTGAGCCAGACGAGATGCCCTCTGAGTTCTGGAAAAGGATAGGAGACATCGGGTTCAGATAGCTCAGAATTCTCATCTCCAAATTTAAGAGAGGTGATCCAATATCGAATCAATGGAGGGAAAGATACCTTCTCCCTGTGTCAAAAGGGAATGGTGATATACAAAAGTCTGATAGCTACCGTTCGATCAAGCTGATCTCACACACCATGAAGATTGTTAAGTGGGTACTACGTAGCCGACTGCGAACAGTAATACGGCTATCTCATGATCAGTGCGGGTTTGTCGCGGGTTAATCAATCACAGATCCAATCCAAAGTATAAGGATCATAATGGAAAAACATCGTGATTCCTCAAAGGATTTGAAAATTTTATTGGTTGACTTTGAAAAGTCATTTGACAGACAACAGATATGGGTGACGCTATAACGTCGAGGTGTTCCGGAAACCTATGCAGAGATGATCATGGACATGTGCGAAGGATCAAAGACAAGAGTAAGATGCCCCGATGCAGTAACCGAAAAGTTCCTAATCAAAGTCGGGGTGCACAAGGGAAACGTCTTTAGTTCTTTGCTATTTATTACACTCCTTCACTATCTGCTTGACAGATCCAAAGGTACATCAATCAGGGTTATCGGGAATAAATTTTCCCTCGGAATTTCTCCCCGATCAAAAATTAGGTATTTTCAAAAATAGGGAAAAAATTCATCGGGGAGAAATTAAATACCGCGATCGCGCTGAAAATTCTCCCGAATTGTCATTTATGATACCTATTTCTTTTCCGCGGAATTATTTCCTCTTTTTTGAACATAACTAATTTTTGTTCGGGGAAAAATTCCGAGGGAAAATTTATTCACGATAACCCTAAATAATTTTTTGCGGTCGATGGAGCAATCATAAGTGAGGATCCTACATCCCTGCAACGAGCACTTGATGTCTGGGTGGACGCTCTGGAGGGAAATGGGCATGGCATTAGTTAAAAAAAAGGCCGGGTACTTGTGCTGCCTGTTCTCTGATTCACTCAGGCCTATTCCAGGCATTTATTTGAATGGAACAGTGCTTTCCAAGTGCGAAAAGTTCAAATATCTGTGATCTATGATCAATAGCGAAACAACCTGTGATGGTGACTTCAATTGTAGGGTGGATGAAGAAAAATTCTCCTAAGTTGAAAGGAAGGCTCTTCACCACAGTAGTGCGTCCAGTTTTCACATACGGTTCCCAATGTTGGACAATGTACAAACAGCATGACAGTAAATTAATGGCAGCTGAGATGAAGATGCTTCCCATGACAGCAGGAGTGACAAAGCATGATCGAATAAGAAGTTCGAAGATCGGTGGAAGCCTTCACATCAAGGAAACCATCTTAGGGAAAATAAAGTACGACCGGCTGAGATGGTATTGCCACGTTTAAAGAAGAGACCATTTGAACCCTGTTAAAAAGACAATATCTATGAACGTTCCAAACGCATCGTAACGCAGGAAAGGCAGGCTTGGATCACACAAATGCAACACTAGCATTAGATTTGCTTCAGTAACGAAGTGATAGAAAATCGGGATGCCTGCTGAGATTTTCTGAGATCAAACAGGCGAATCAGTAGAAACGCGGTGAAGTGGGAGGGTTATGATTACTTGTTTTCGGATCATAACCTCGCCGAAATAGGAAGATGAAGTCGGTTCATTGCCACTTATCGGTCGAGCCAAGCGAGTCAGTAGGCAGATTCTCTCGTTTGTTAGTCTCAAAAAAAAAAAAATATGGCAGGCAATGAATTCAACTTCATAGAGGATCTTCGACTTTCTGACAGTCTCTGGAGGACCGAAACTCTTTCATATACCAATTAGTTTAACCTTGAGTCCAGACACCTTTTACTACTGATCTACAATGATCATCGATATTTTATGCGATTTCTAAATTTCACGATGTTAATGTCGTCAAAACGAGATTTACGTCATCTACGACCGCCAACAACCTTAACCGTGTAACGACGGCAACAATTGATCCCCTGAAGGTACTTTTGCACACCAAAAAACCTTTCTCTTTAGTTCATATATGGTTTTATTTTTATTTAGTTTATGATTTATATTTGAAATTCTTAAGCTCAGAACAAATTTCTCGATTACACAATCGACTACAATTTTTCTTAAAACGTACCTCAAAATGAATTTCAACTAAAATAATGAAGCAAAGTACTCAAAATAAATTTATATTCTAAATGTGCAAAGAAAAATATATAATTTTCTTATACATAATAAAATTTACTAAATATAATGATTTTAATCTTAAAGAGAATTTTTTTTTAAAGCTAAAATCTAATAAAAAATATAAAGCGTGCTGGATTATATTAACAATATGTATACATGTTTTGGTTAGGTGGTACATAACCTGCTATAAGCAAAATAAAAATAAAACAAAAAAAAGACAATCAGTTGCGGAAGTCATTCTATTTTTTGTAACCAAAAAATTTTACAATTCCCTTTTTTAGCGAACTTAAAAATTATCTAAAATAAAATTTTATATTTTCATACAGATTTGCAAAAAAAAAAAAAAAATATCTTAACTACGGTGAATGTTTAACATAAATATATTTTACAGGGTGTATAAGAAACAGTTCTTGGTTTTATTTTATCACATTAGCAGTGTTTTTTTTTTAACCTAGCCAGCCAGTCATTCATTTAAACGATTTGCGAGCCAGCCAAAGCCAGCCGATTTTTTACGAACATATCTCTAGCAACCAACCAACTTCGCAGTGACAGCAACAACAAATAACTAAAAAAAACATTCGTTCTTGCGCCTCCTGAAATTAGGCATCACAAAATTCCCACCCAGCCGCTTTTTGCTGGGGATTAAATCGATAGTAGTAGCCAGCCGGTGTTTGTATCTGTTTTATGTGTAAAATGTTACTTTACTAGCAACTACTGGCTGGCTAGGTTTCAAAAAAAAAACACGGCTATTGACTCATTTCTTGGCGTGCGATGGGAAAATAATATTTTCCTTCTATGCAGTAGCTAACTACTGCTTCTTCGTCACCCTGTAAAAATTAAAATTTCTACTCTAAATAATAAATGTTCTCTGAATGGATAATAACAAAAAACAAATAACAATTAAAGTAAAAATAAAATATAACATGATTTTTTTTTTAAATACGAGTATATAGGTATATCGAACTATATCTATATAGTGAATGTGTGTATAAAGACATAATAATAGAAATAAAAATATATGTTTATTTAAAGAAAATCAATGTTTTGTTGCCAAATCGATCGCTGAGTGCATTCGAAATCGCGAGACAGCTGAAAGGCCACTCTTGGAAGGATCACGGCGGAGTACGTTACTCGATCGCTGAAGTGCACCGACAGCTAACCAAAAATTAAAAAAAAAAATTAAAATAAAATAAAATAAATAAATAAAAGTAAGAAAAATATAAAAAAAGAATATATATTGGGAGAAAATAAAAAAAAAATCAAGTTTTAACGGCGAATAGGAATATTATTGAACTAAATAACTACTACGAGTAACATCGGATAATTAAAGCGCAAACATAAAAGTAATATACGTATGTAGCACAGTTTGGATTAGTAGCCATTTTGTTTCAATGAAACATTAGATACTCCAATTTTAAATGAAGAAGTAAATGAAGCTCTTATTCGATTCAAAGATTCAAAAAGCACCAGGGTACCACAGAATCCTTTAAATACAGCTCAGATAAATTTGTATTTACGTTAACCATTGTTTTTAATAATATCAGGTGTAGTAAAAAGAAATCCATTATTTTTCCAACAGATGGCTTTAGTAACTTGTATCTCGCGTTGTATACGTCCTATTGGACGTACACTAAATTGCATTAGAAAGATGACATTTCGTACAAAAAACTTCAGTTTTTTGATTGGTTGACTCAGTTTTGTTTGAGCGCGCGTAAAAGATGGACAGCAGCAAAGAGAAAATACGCCATATTTTACAGTTTTTCGACGATAAAGGCGAAAACGCAAGCCAGGCGGCTGAAAATGAGAATAGTGTTTATGGTCCTGATACTGTAACAGCAAATCACGCGCAGTTTTTGGTTTCGTCGATTCCGTTCCGGTAATTTCGATGTCAAAGATGCACCACGCTCTGGAAGGCCAATTGTTGAAAATGTCGATAAAGTCATGGAAATCGTCGAGTCTGACCATCATGTAAGCACTGTTTCAATTGCCCAGGAGCTAAAAATTGCACAAAAAACCGTTTGGAACCACTTGAATAAGGCTGGATACAAAAAGAAGCTCGATGTATGGGTGCCACAGGAGTTAACACAAAAAGACATCATGGACCGAATTTCCATCTGCGAATCGCTGCTGAATCGCAACAAAATCGACCCATTTCTGAAGCGGATGGTGACTGGTGCTGAAAAGTGGATCACTTACGACAACTTAAAGTGAAAACGATCGTGGCCGAATCACTCTGAGCCGGCGCAAGCGGTGGCCAGGCCAGGAAGGGTTTGCTGTGTGTTTGGTGGGATTGGCAGGGAATCATCTACTATGAGCTGCTCCCCTACGGCAAAACTCTTAATTCGGACCTGTACTGTCAACAATTGGACAGTCTGAAGGAAGCAATTGCCCAGCAGCGGCCAGCTTTAACCAATAGGAGACGTATTGTGTTCCATCAGGACAAAGCCAGGCCACACACATCGATAGCGACTCGCCAGAACCTCCGGGAGCTTGGTTGGGAGGTTTTTCTGCATCCACCTTATAGTCCGGACCTGGCACTAAGTGATTGCTACCTGCTTCTGTCCATGGTGAACGATTTTGCTAGTGAAAAATTCGCCCCAAGAGAAGCTTGTGAAAATTGACTGTCCCAGTTTGTTGCCAATAGGGACGAAGGCTTCTATGAGAGAGGCATAATGGAATTACCTTCAAAATGGCAACAAGTTATCGAACAAAACGGCGCATATTTTACCTAAATCGGATCATTTTAACTATGTTAAATAAAGCCTTTAATTTTATGCAAAAATAATGGATTTCTTTTTAGTACACATTTATATTTGAATCTGATAACGTGGCGGAAAGCTTTAAACAAGCGATTATATTTCCAATATTTAAGAAAGGCGACTCGTTAGACCCTGCCAATTACCGTGGAATATCCCTTTTAAATGCTTCTGCAAACATTTTTACAAGTGTTCTACAAAGTTGTTTATCGCGCTGGGTTCAGGAAAACGCACACCCAGGAGAATTTCAAGCAGGTTTTCGACCTGGATATTCGACGGTAGATCATATCTTTGTATTATGTAATTCTTCTTCCTATTTCGGCGACGTTATGATGCGAAAGCAAGGGTTCATAACCCTCCAACTTCATCGCATATCTACTGATACGCCTGTTGGGTTCGCCTTCGACTTTGTATTATGTAATATAGCAGAGAACCTTATAGAACGAAAACAAAAGATGTATCCTTTTTTTTATTGATTCCAGAACTGGTCTTGATACCATAGAGCGACAAAAATTATTCTACAAGATCTATCAATACGGAATCTCAATGTACCTATGTTTGTATCTATGCTATGGACTCTAAAGCCACATAACCGATTGAGCTCAAATTTAAGCAGGAAATCTATTGGCCCGAGAGTATTTCTGTGAAGTTTGGTCGAAATCGGTCTAGCAGTTTGCCCACAACTGCATTTTGAGTGAGACAAGTGCTGTTTGAGTCAGACAGGCGCAGCAACACACGCCGGGTACCCGCTAGTATCTCATAAAATCGGAAAGATTATGGAAAATTTATACAATGACACAAAAGCAGCAGTATGGAACGGAGATTGATTGTCAGAATGGTTTGTCACGGAGGTAGGGATTAGACAAGGTTGCAACGCGAGCCCGTCATTATTTGCCCTCTATATCGAAGAAGTGGGCGCCGTGGCGTAAGTGGTTAGTGTGTCGGATCACTACGCATGAGGTTCCAAGTTCGAATCCCAGAAAACACAAAAAAAAGTTTTTTCACGGTCCCACCTCTCGCGAGCATCTGACAAACATCCGAGAGTATTGTTGCCACGAAAAAGCTTCTCAAATTGCCGTTCGGAGTCGGTATTAAAACTGCAGGGCCCTTCCATTCGTGTGAAAAATATAACGCACACAACATGAGTGGTTGCGAGAAGCTAGGCCCTGGCACTTTAAAGAGCTGTTGCGCCAAATATTTGTATTTTTTTTTGTATCGAAGAAGTCATTGGTTACCTTCTAGGGGGAATTATGTATGCGGATACCCTTATTAAGGCTTTCCTGTATGCTGATGATTTGGACCCTATCAGTGCGGTTTCAGGCCAGGAAAGTCCACCATCGATCAAATCTTCACACTTCGGCAGATCCTGGAGAAAACCCAAGAATTCCAAATCGATACTCACCACCTCTTTATCGATTTCAAGGCCGCCTATGACAACGTCTATAGAGAAGAGCTTTATAGAGCCATGTCTAGTTTTGACATCCCTGCCAAACTTGTCCATCTGTGTAGGCTGACGATGGAGAACGCTCGCTGCTCCATCAAGGTCGGTAATGACCTCACCGAGACCTTTGATGTCAAAAAAAGGTTTTAGACAAGGTAGCGCGCTGTCATGTGACTTCTTTAACATTGTACTCGAACGGATTGTGCGGAACACACAAGCCAACAACGGAGGCACAATCTATTACAAGTCTGTACAACTGCTTGCATATGCCGACGATATAGACATTATCGGAAGAACTCAGCGGGCTGTCACCGGTGCGTTTGCAAGCATTGAGGCGGAAGCGGCCAAAATGGGTTTAACGATAAACGAGGGCAAAACCAAGTATATGCTGTCAACAAGAAGGGAAAGCCAACACCGACGAATTGGACAAAACGTCACAGTGGGCAGCTATAACTTCGAGGTAGTAAGGGACTTTGTCTACCTTGACTCTGCTATAAACTCTGAGAACAACATCAGCGCAGAAATCAAGCGAAGAATAACTCTTGCCAATCGCTGTTTTTTGGGCTTATAAGGCAATTCAACAGTAAAGCCCTATCTCGAACTACTAAGGAGACTCTGTATAAGACCCTGATCATCCCAGTCCTGCTTTACGGTGCTGAAACATGGACTTTATTAAAAGAGGATGAAGATATCCTTGGTCGCTTCGAGAGAAAAATTCTGCGTAAGATTTTCGGTCCCGTTTGCGTTGACGGGTTTTGGAGGAGAAGATTCAATCACGAACTATACGAGCTGTACAGCGACATCGACCTAGTCAAAAAACTGGACGTCTGAGATGGCTAGGACATGTAGAGCGAATGGACACCAAAGCTCCGGCCCGCAGAGTTTTCGAATCTAATCCCGAGGGACGACGCAGTAGAGGAAATCATCGCCGTAGGTTTTTTTTTTTTTTTTTTTTTTTTTTTTTTTTTTTTTTTTTTTTTTTTTTTTTTTTTTTTTTTTTTTTTTTTTTTTTTTTTTTCCGAGGGTAGGTGAAAATCTTCAACAAGACACTATGAGGATCGACAGCGCGTGCTCATAGTAGTGTGGGATTCTTACCCACTAAAAAACCTCCCTTCAAAACAGACGTGTTTTTATTTTTACTACAACTAAGTATTCGACTTATCAAGTAGTTTTCGTTTCACGAAATAATGACGTTTTGCAGGTAGCTTCCCATTAGAAGTTCCTGCTAGCTCCGCAGTTTAGACGCGGCTACTTAACGCGCTAAGTCCAAAGGTTTGATTCTTTGTAGACGGCGAAGTAAATTTCTTTCATCCAAAACTTGGAGGATTGTAATATTAACGTGACTTTCTAGTCGACTTTTATGCTTTCTCGCGTAGTTTTTGATTTCGTCTTCGATTGTTTTAATGCCAAGATCTCTGTGGATATCGCTATTTCGGATATACCATGGCGCATTAACAATACCCCTTAGCACTTTGTTTTCAAAAGTTTGTAAAATTTGAATATTACTTATTTTGGTACAACCCCAGAGTTGTATACCATATGTCCATACAGGCTTTAGCACTTGCTTATATAAAAGCAGTTTGTTATATATATTAAGCTTGGAATATTTTCCAAGTAACCAATACATTTCTCGATATTTATTATCTAATTCTTTGCGTTTTTTCTTTACGTGCGTTTTCCATTTCAGCTTTGTATCAAGTGTCATTCCAAGATACTTAGCCTCGTTTGCAAACGGGATTTGAACCGAGTTTGAAAAGATCGGCAAATTATTTATTTTCTTTCGCGCCGTAGGTGGCGCGCACAAGTTCAAGGGGACCTTGCCCAACTGGAGGCAATTAGCTAAAGACCGAGCTAAATGGAAAGGCTTGTTGGTTGAGGCCCAGGTTCACCCCGAACTGTAGCGCCACCTAAGTAAGTAAATAAGTAAGTATGCTGATGATGTGGTCCTATTAGCAAAATCACCAGAGATCCTGCAACACATGACAAACCGAGTTTATGATTATAGTGTGCTATGGAGTTTACAAATCAACCTAATCAAAGCAAAAGTGATGATTTTCAGAAGAGGCGGGGGTAGACTGGCAAGTGGGGAAAGGTGGAAATATAATGGCGACGGTATTGAAGTCGTAAAGCAATACAAATATCTTGAAGCTATAATTTCCAACAACTTAAGTATGAAACTGCATTTGGCTGAAAAACTTCGGCATTCCAGAAGTGCGCTAAGCTCAACATGGAAAAATTGTTTTCAAAACCACAGCGTACATTACAGCCATAAATATCGAGTATTTGAAGCGGTTTCAAAGGCAATACTCCTCTACGGGGCACAAGCATGGGGTCATAGGTGCTATGATACAGTAGAAAACTTACAGAGATACTATCTACGAAGAACATTCCGATTACCTACAACTGCATCTAACTATTTATTTATTTACATACATGCTCTTGATTGAAACAGGTCTCGCCCCGTTGTTCTTACAAACACTCAATCTGAATATTGACTATATTCTCAGCACACTCAGGATGGGAGAAGAGTAATTGCCAAGGAAGGTTGCTAAATACTCGAAGTCTGTGGTACAAAGAGATGATAAATTTGGCGGAGCATTACGACTACCATTTGGAATTGGGCTGGAATGCGTGGAGTATTTGGAAGTGTAACCTTTATGACTGTCGTATTTACTTACTCAAATTGGACAAAAATATATCGAACAAGCGAGTGCGTCAACACTTAGACAGATCTACAAAGAAATACAGCTTAACCTGGGCTCTCTAAACTATTTTAAGGACACGAATAAAATTAGATTCATCTCAATAATCTTTCGCGCAAGCGGAGAGCTACTTCCACTGAACTTTATTCCGCATAGAGAAGACCTCCCGGTGTTATGTTCCTTGTGCAATATGTCACAAAGGGAAAACATACACCCCTATTATGGTTAGCGAATCGAACGTTCGACTCAAGTCGAACTGCCAGGGAATCAACTTCTGTCGCTTTTGACACTTCACAGATGACATTTAATTTTTTTTCCTTTGCCAGCATTGATTCTTTACTCGAATGAAAATGTTCGCTAATAGCAATACCACGACTGAAGCAATTCGCCTGGTAGTTCGACTTGAGTCGAACGTTCGATTCGCTAACAATAATAGGGGTGATATACTTCATAGGGATTTGTCCAATTTTCCGTGATATTAGGAGCTCTCACTTTGGGAAAGCCAGCTTGCTATCTCAAGACGCTTGCTATAAGAAGACTGTTAAGAGACATGAAGTCCTACGCTTTAAGGTGCATCTTGATTCTGTTTCGGAATAGCTGAAGATTGAAATCTTTGTGGGAATGTATTCTAATTCTAACATTTACTTGCTTTTTAATAAAAATATGTTTACACATTCGCGCCTTGTGAAAATAAAAAAAATAGGCAGTATAGGCTTGTCTCAAAGTTCCATAAATTACTTCGAAATTTCTGCAATGATAGTGCCCATAGTATAAGCAAACGTCTGCTTTCATCCTTCTTAAGGTCAATGCTCGAATGATTGTGCGACCTTTTATTAAGTAGACTATATCCAGTTGAGTACATGTGGTACAATCTTGTGGAGCCTTACTCCAAATGAAAGAATAATATTCAAGTCCTAAACATAGTTTTATTACTTTCTAAGGTAAGGAATCCTCACAAATCGAATTCTTTCGTTCTGAGTCTTCAGAGTTTTGATTCCCAAACTTAGACTCCCTTGGTGAAGGGCAGAATATAGGAATAAAAAAAAAGGACACAGTAATGACGATGGAAATGAGCATGCTGACCATACGAGGGTCAGCCCTTAACGGCTCTCTAGCAGAAAGAGTTGATATTGCGCTATGTACCGTTAAGGGATAGATCCATCTTCAGTTTCTCCAGCTAACCAATCGCGGGTGGAACAGCCTTAATAGTTGTGCCATATCAAGAAAGACATGGCCCAATTTCAATAAACCCAAGTCAAACTATGCTATTTCCTTTGCAGATGCCCGGCCCTAGCGAGGACCAGGCAACACTCTTTAGGTAAAGCCTTCTTCGATGATCTAAATGAGATAACTGACAAGAGGATTGGAGAACTTATTCTTTATCTGATCTCCACGGGCTGGATTTAAGCCCATCATACTTTCGCAACCAACAACACTCTCAGACAAACTGGTATGCACGAGGTTGTGGTAAGAAAACGGCACATCTTTAGCGCTAATTGGGTTCTTCTGAACCGCCACTTTACCTATCTTTACCTACCATTTGAAAGATCGAATGAAGATAAACTCATCGGCGATATACCAGAGGGTTATATTTTGAGTTCACTCTTGTGAAACTCGACTGTGTTTTGTAATTTCAAAAACCCGATGAGTCCAAGACTACAGGGGCCTTATTTCGTACTGCTTTCGGATTCGGATTGCCATTCGGAAATGTAATCCGATTCTAAAATGAATTGGTATTTTCTATGGTTCTCGGATTGGGTGTACGTGCTTCCAACTCAAAATCAAATATTTCCGAAAGTTAGATTGTCAAAACATCTATCAAACGTCACTTAAGTTACTTGGAAATTGAGTTTGTACACATTTGCTATAGAAACGCAATACAAAATAAGGCCCCAGTATTACCTGAGCTCAGCAAAGCAGACTTAAGAACCTTAACAGGCAACTTGACTGGTCTTTGCCCACTATCACAAAATGGAAGGTATCATCTGCACAAAATGGAAGTAGCAAATACAGACATATGCCGGCTATGTGGAGAGCTAAAAGAGACGGCAGAACATATTCCTTGTGAACGCCCCAAGGTTGCAAGAAAAAGACTTCTCCACCTCAGGCGGGCTTAACTGAGCCCCTCAGGCTTTCGGAACATTTAGCCTGGTTTATCAAGAGCCTTCACCCAGTTCTCAGCTAAACACCGGGCTGTCACAATAGATCTTTGAGGTAGCAGTGCGTACAAGGCCCTAGTAAAGTATACCATATTACCTGACGATATTGTTACATGGGCGTTTGCCAAACTATAATAAAAGTGCAATGATCGCCATTGTAGTTTGACGTCTTGAAACAATACTTATACAACCCAATCTAGGACTACATCTAGGAAGGACTCATTGTTGATTGGAGAAATGGATACCGGTCTAGATATATGGACCAAGACCACTGAAAAATTAATGAATACAAGTCTCGCATTTATGAAATGATATTGCCTGTCCTCTGTAGACGTGATATCATTAAAAATGCTTAGGAGCCACTAAAAAATTCAAGAAAACTTAAGAAAAATTATGCAAAATATTTAAATTATTGAATTGATCTCGAAAATTGTGTTCGAAAACTCGAATTGATTGTGACACTTTTATATTCCTTGATAACTGGTGCAGCAAAAAGCGTGTAATAATAAAAAGTGTTATAACAAATAAATATTTGTACAAAACTACTGAAAAGAATATAATAGATCTATATAAAAGCATTATAATAAAACGAGCTTTATATAAAAACTAAATTCACTACATAACTACAGTTTTAAAAATGCCATAGCTTTCGATTTTCTTCTTTTTTTTTTACATATCTAGACAATTATTCTGAACGTTTAAATGGTGAGAAGATGGTGGTGGGGATTTATTTTTGTATTAAACATCAGCAGCGTCGTTATAAGGGTGACAAATTATTGCGACTTTTCAGCTATGGAGTGATTGAATGCAAATGGAAAATACGGTAAAATAAACCAAAAAATAATAAGGGGGTAACATAATATATGTACGTACCAGGCGACCGCGTTGCGAAATAAATATATGTATTTTTTTTTTTTTTTTTAATTATTTCATTAATTTATGAATAAGTTGATCCACCGATGTTGTGTCGATTGTGCGAATCAGATTTCACACAGATTTTGAATATGACACGATGGAATGGGGGGCGCAAATGTATTTTATGAAGTAAAAAAAAAACAAATGACCAAAATCAAAGGGGCAAGGGTGTATTTTTTTTTTGTGGAGTAATGGGTGGTAGTGTATGATGTGGCGGTGGGTATTTTAAGAGAGAAAAAAGAAAAAATAAATAAATATCCAAATTACTTAAAAAACTTTTCTTTTTTTTTCACAATAATTCTTAGGTTTTTTATTTTTATTTTGAGTGTTGTATTTTTGTATAGTTGTCGTCTCGTAATGTTGCGTGTTGTCTTTCTTTTCTTTTTTTTATGGTGAAATGAGGTGGCCAATCTTTGTTGCTCTTTACCCAACATACAAACACAATTGTGCAAATGAGTGAAATATTTTTTTTAACGAAAAGGAAAAAGATATCCATCAGCGGAAATGATTTGCTAAATCGAACTCATAAAGGAAATAAAAATGAGAAACTGCGAAACGGCGCACCAATTTAACTGCTTTCTACACATGCTAATAAAATTATTCTAAAGGTTTTCTGATCGGAATTAAAGATAGATAGATAGGTCCATAAGTTTTCATTTGATATGTGTATGTAATTTTTTATGTGAATATAGCTTATCTAAAAGTTCGGAATTACATCTATTCGTTCGTTTTGCAGGTACATTTTTTGTAAATTTATTGTGAATTCCGACTTATGTAGATCATAAGTCTTAAAACTACAACTTTTGTGCCAAAGTTAGCAATTGTCTATCAGTTTTATTTTAAGACATCTGACTAATTCTACACCTGAGAAAGAACAACAAGTTTTCGAATTAAATTTAGGAATCGAACAAGACGAGGCTTAACACAGAATTCTATAAGCCCACAAGCCCAAAGCCGGAAACACATGTCCAGAAATACTGCATGTAGATCTACAAGTTTGCAAGTCATCGCATTGGCTACTGTCGTTCACTGACTACAGCCGAAGTGATTTTGTTTTTGTGTCTATTCCACTGGGTGTAAGTTTCCATCCCATTCCATTATTTGCGATTTGATAGCATTGATTCATGCAGTTAATTAATAATGATCTCCGAAAACAAATCAAGAAAATGAATTCAAATATGATTTACTTAGTAGATTTCTACGAAGCTAAATGACTGACGCGTCCACCGACTACTCCTTGGAAAGCAGCTAAGCGTTTAAAAAGACCTCAGTTTCAAATTCCGCCCTTGAAAGCATCAAGCGATAAATGGATCGGAAACCCAAAACAAAAGGCTCACATGTTTGCAGAACATCTGTCGAACATTTTTAAACCATTCTTGTTAAGTATAACTACTGAAAATCTAAAGTTTGTTGATAAAAGGGTGGAAGCTGAAATTCCCCTTATCACGTTGAGAGAAGTAAGAAGTATGTGCCATCACCAGTTGTCAAATAAAAAAGCACCAGGCTACCATTTAATAACTGCCCAGGTTTTGAAAGAAATGTCATTAATAGCTTTAAAAACCCCAATGTAATCAGGGCTATTGCGAATAAATTTTCCCTCGGAACTTTTCCCCCAAACAAAAATTAGGTACCTTCAAAAATAGGAAACATTAAATACCGAGATTGCATTGAAAATTCTCTTGAATTGTCATTTATGATATCTATTTCTTTTCCGCGGAATTATTTCCTCTTTTTTAACACCTAATTTTTGTTCGCGGGAAAAATTCCGACGGTAAATTTATTCACGATAACCCTGATTATAAACGCATGTCTAATAATCCAATATGTCCCACATCATTGGAAAATTGCTGAAGTGAATGCAATACTTATCCCTTACATCAATTATGGCAAAGGTTTTCGAAAATTTGCTCCTGAAAAGGGTTTAGCAAAATCATTGAAGAAAGAAGTCTAGTCCCGAATCATCAGTTCGGATTTAGAAATAAACATTCCTGGAAAGACCAAGCGCATCGAATTACGGATGTAGTGGAAAAAGCGCTGGAAGAAAAACAAGTCTGTTCGGCACTATTTTTAGATGTTGCTCAAGTCTTTGACAAGGTCTGGCATAAGGGCCTTGACTATTAACTGCATAGGGATTTACCTAGACAGTACTACGAAATACTGAAATTCTACATTTCAGATCGACTCTTCCGAGTTCGATACGAACAAGAGTATTCGGAACTAAAGAAAATTGAAGCACTTCCCACAAGGAAGTGTCCTAGGGCCAACCCTGTATCTGTAGTATACCAGGGATATTCCGGTGGACAACAATGTCATGATGGCTACTTTGGCAGATGACACTGCAATATTAGTACCGGATAAATGCACTGCGAAGGCAACAGAAAAACTGCAGAATGCAGTCAATAGTGATTGGACGCACAAATGACGTATCAAACTCAATGAGACAAAATCAACTCACATAGACTTCACAAATAAAAAGATAAACAAACTTCTGATATTCATTAACAACCAAATTGTACCCTATGCCAATACAGCAAAATACCTTGGAATGAATTTGGACGTAAAGTTAGAATGGAAAGTGCACAGTGTTAAAAAGAAAACAGAAGAACTAAACTTGAAACTATACCGGAAAGAGACTCATGTATGTCTACTCAGAACAAAATCTTGCTATATAAGCAAGTATTGGAGCCTGTCTGGACGTACGGAATCCGATTATGTGGCTGCGTAAAGAAAACAAATATTCAAACTACCATATGCAGACATTGCAAGATACAGTCCTTGGTGGAACAATAAATACCCATTGGTATACAAGAAATAGCGACTTGCACCGTGACCTACAAGTAGACATGGTGACGGAAGTAGTTGTGTCTCTGTTTTTTTTAGTGGCGTTAGAGTCACACACTACTTGGTAACCGTGAACTACCAAGTGTCTTTCAAGGCTTTTCACCTACGTTACAGTTTTGTAAGGACGCAGAACATGGACTACCGGGCCTAACTCACCGAGTTTATACCGGTGTAGGTAACGCCGAATATCTGGCGTGTAATTCGATTTAAAAAAAAAAATGCAGCTAAGAGAAAAAGAGACATCATGCAGATCTGCGCTGCATGCAGTAAATACAGGGTGACCAGATAAGAACGATAGGAAAAAAAATAAAAAATTGAAATAAAACAACAACGGTGTGAGATATAAAATTGATTCTGGCTTCATTTTGAAGCTTCATTCATGCTATAATGTGTGGAATAGCACATCATTTAAACGACCGCCTCGGCTTTGCTGGCAGTGCTTCAAACGGACGGTCCAATTTTTAATGACTCGGTCTAATACGTACGGCGTTATTCTGGCAATAGCATCTCGAATGTTGGCCTCGAGTTCGTCTAAAGTGATTGGCTTGTTAGCATAGACTAAGGACTTGACGTAGCCCCAGAGAAAATAATCGAGTAGTGTCAAGTCGCATGATAGCGGCGGCCAATTGATGAACGCTCGCCGTGAGATGGCCCAGTCGCCAAATTTCTCCTTCACAACTTTAAGCGTTTCGTCGCTTGTATGGCCGTTCGGCTTCAATTCTTGGGTCAGCACAATCTTATATGGATGTAGGCCCAAATCCAACCGCAAACTAAGCCGGCTTGACTCTGACGATGCCCAATTCAGCTGATCCGCCGCGCCGAATTGACATTTCTGTGTCTTCTTCGATATTGGCCGCTACGGCGCCTATGTTTTCTTCATTTCGCACCAATCTATGTCTAGTTGGTGGCTTAAGGTCTAAGAGAGTGTAATCTCGCTCAAACTTTTCCACGGTGCGACGAATTGCCTGCACACTGAATCCATGATGACGACCGACCTCACGACGAAATTCACGTTGCGTATTTACAACTGAGCCGGAAATTCGATATTTTTTAATAATTTCCGCACGTTCAGCAAGCGTGAAACGATGCATGATGAAATGGCAAACCTTACTGATTATTTTGACAGCTTGATGTCACTGGTAACTTTGACAGCTGCTGAAACATAACAATTGGAAAAAGTATCATTGCTATCTGGTCACCCTTTAAATATGGCATTGTTCATTTAACTATGTGTATTCTAATTTGTCTACGTGCAGAACTCTGCACATGTGTTTCGGACATAAGTCTGAGATCATGAGTGTGGCTGCGTAGATGCAGCCAGTTTTTCAACAAAGTTCTGAACTTTATTTCATTTCTACAGAGTAGGCTAATGGCTCCACGGGACATTTCTCTGAATAGAAGTCGATAAAAGGTAAGCACACCACAAGAAGGAAAATACATACCCATAACGAACCCATTACTGGGTTAAGGCTTAACAACTTGTATTAACAGCTAAAAAGTGAAACCCTATCCATACTGAAAACTTATGGGCCTAGTCACTAAATAATATCGATAGTCTCCTGCAATTTTAAAAGTTCGTCCAAAATAAAGATAGGAACAGAAGAGAAAGCATGAGGACCTATACAGATTGGTTGACAGACTACCAGGAAATTGATCAGGGGTCGAATCGCCGTATCCGGGTATGACTGGTCACGTAATTTGTATTGTGTTGTTGGTAGATCTAGCAACAAGATACATACCAATTACGTGACAAGTCATGTTCACGGATATGGTGATTCGATCCCTGATTAAAGAAAAGTTGAACGTACAAATATTCTTCCCCCGGCAATAACAAATTAAAGCATATTTTTCATATGTCAACTGTACATTAAATAATGTGATGGCAAATTAAAGACCGATTGTAGATTATTTATACGACGAATCAACGTCTCACAACAACCTTTTGATATTCTTTAAAAATGACTAAATGATGAAATTCTATTTTAACTCCAAAAATAAAAAACAAACAACTGGAACGAACTATTTTAAAGCATAAAACTTTTGCAGATAGACTATCGATATATCAAAACTTGTGTAAGTAAGAATTTCCAAACTAAAGAAAATACTTTTTTTTTAAACTAAACATTGAAAAAATTCCAATTTTGGTTTGATTTCACTTTATTCTTTTTTTTTTTGTTTATTTTGCAAGCAAATGTTAAAATTTATTCGTTCATCAAAATTTTTAAATATTATGTTTATAAACAACATATATATCTTCTTTTTTTTTGATTTTATATTAAATGCTTATAAAGGTTTTTGTCTATACATATATAAATATATTTCGTAAGCTGTTCACAAATTGATACTAAAATTAATATATAATATTATAATTATAATTTTGTTTTTAATTTCAATGAATGCAAACGAATTACATTAACAATATATAACTTTGTTTAATTTTATTTTTATTTTATTTAGTTCTGGTAAAATGGTCTACAAAAAATGCATTCATTCATATACAAAGCTCCCTAGATCATTATTGTTTAATATTTTTCAAAAATATTTTAAATTAACAATATCCTATGGAAAATACTGTTTAAATATATACTTGTTTCTTTTTTTTCTTGAATACATATAAATAAATTAAAGCCGAACTTTACAAAAAAAACTCATCCATTCATAGAAAGTAGAAAACCTGCAATGCTATAATAAATATAATAAAACAAAAATAATTAAAATAAATTGAGACGGTTAAACACCGAGTCGAAGAACAGTAACAAGTTTTCTTCACCTTCTCTATAGAACGAAAACAAAAGGTACTATCTTGAGGATGCGGAATCCTCTCAAGAACTTAAGATTTCCTATGATTCTAAGAAACAAAAAAATCAAGAACCTCTCAAGATCAAACTATGAGTGCGAACTATAGTTTTTGCCATTTTCTCTAATGAATAAGCAAATATGGCTATTTTCTGCTGAATAGTCGTTGTTAAGTATGTTTATTATTATATTTTAGATCGAATAAAATTTAAGACAATAAACAAAAGAAAAACGAAAAATAAACAACAGGCTGGATTAAACGGCAGTGCTTTTATGGATGAAGCATATCAAAGGGAGTGATAGTTGGATTTTTTTTTTATTATTACAGACGCAACTTCGCATAATATTATATTATATTTTCTATGATTTGAGTCTCATTTAAAATGCAAATTTTGTGGGTTGATTTAAATAGCTACTAGTGGACTGTAAAATAATTGCCTATGCTGATGACATTGCCTCTGGCAAGCACCCAGCCATTCTCAGGGAAATCCTCCAATATGCTTTGCTTCGGCTCACCAGAGGGGCTCCAAATGTGGACTGGAAGTTGACCCTTATAAAACAGAACTCGTTCTCTTCACTAGAAAATATAAATTTCCTCTCATAGACCCTCCTACGATAAATGGCATCAGTCTCCTCACCTTCAATGAAAATGCAAAGTACTTGGGTTTTATTTTTGGCAGTAAACGGAATTGGAAAGCCATTCTACTAGAACGTTTAAGGAAAGCTAATGTAGCTCTCTATTCCGTTAAAAATGCTATAGGTAGGAGTTGGGGTATGAACCCTCAAATCACTCGCTGGCTGCACGTGTCCGTTATCAGGCATATAGTACTCTATTGCGTGATGATATGGTGGCCAGCTCTTGATATGGCTGTCCACCTCACTCAACTAGCTAAGGTACAAAGATCTACATGCATTTGCATCAGTGGTGCACTGAGAACTACTTCCTCTGCGGCAGTGGACATTTTGTTCCATCTGTTAGATATTTTTGGCAAACATATTGCTACCAGTGCAGCACCTCCTCGCAGTGGTTCTGATATTACATTGGCCAATCCTCGATCCTTGATCCTCTCAACTTCACCCAATAAAATGCGGACTACACCCCGCCGAAAGTGGGATTGACCGAAACTTCCGTACGAAGATATTTTTGGCAAATAGATTGCTGCCAGTGCGGCCATCTCTCTTAAAACCTCCTCGAAGCGGTTCAGATATCAAATTGACCACTCCTCGATCCTTGATCCTCTCAACTTCATCCAAGAAAATGTGGACTATGTCCCGCCGAAACTGGGATTTTACCGAAACTTCCGTGCGAAGGTATTTTTGGCAAACAGATTGCTGCCAGAGCGGCCATCCGTCTAAAAATCTCCTCGCTGTGGTCCAGGTATCACATTGGCCACTCCTCGATCCTTGACCAGGGGTCGAATCGCGTCCTCCATCAACGGATGACTGGCGACGTAATTTGTATTGTGTTGTTGGTAGATCTAGCAAAAACATACATACAAATTACGTGACGAGTTATCCGTTCACAGAGGACACGATTCGGCCCGAGATATCACATTGACCACTCCTCGATCCTTGATCCTCTCAAATTCACCCAAGAAAATGCGGACTACACCCTACCGAAAATGAGATTTGACCGAAACTCCCGTACGAGTATCCCTGAACGGGATGAATGGGACAACTCTCCCCCTGTTGATGGCAGTTCGGTTCACTTCTTTACAGATGGCTCTAAGACTGGAGGTGGGGTGGGTTGTGGTGTTTTCTTCAAAAAGCTCAACCATCTCTTTCCGCCTCCCAGATCACTGTAGCATTTTTAAGGCGGAAATCATAGCGATTAAGGATACCCTGCCCTGGCTGAAATGTAATGCACTATCTGTCAGGGATATTGACATTTTCACTGACAGCCAAGCGGCAATCAAGTTCTTGGAATCGTGCTCCTTCACTTCAACGGCCACCTTAAATTGCTGTTTGCCTCTTACGGAAATGACAGAGCAGTTTAAGATTCACCTATGTTTGATGCCAGGCCACAGGGACATTCTGTGAAACTGCAGGCGAGCGGGCGAGCTCGTCAGACAGGGTACAACTGTAGGATTCTGCCTGATATGCAAGCCCTGAGTATGCCCTTCACTACATGTAATCAGCTTATAAAGCTGAACGCTATCAGCAGGAGTAACCACAGATGGTAAAACGGCTCAACGTGTCATATTTCGAGACAGATCTGCCCTTAGCTGGATCAGAAAGGTAGCGCCAAGTTGGTTGAGCTAAAGCGATCACAGAGCAGCTGCGTTATCGGTGTCCTCACTGGATACTGTCTTATAGGCTAACATGCCAAAAGTCTTGGCCTATTCTCTAACGACTTCTGTAGGGGGTGGTGGGACGAGGAGGAGGACGAAATCATCCTTCACCTCCTATGCACGTGCCCAGCTCTAACGCGTAAAAGAATGCTCCATCTAGGGGCTGCCTTCCTTGATGACCTCGGCGATTTGGCGTCCTTAGACATCATGAGCGTCCATCGCTTTATTTAAAGTTCCGGTTGGTTTTAATTAGTCCCTGAGTAGTCTAATGGTATATCCATGGCATCATAATGGACCTTTACTGGTCTAAGTATGGCAGCACTCTCGCGCACACATCCAACTTAACCTAAGCTAACCTACCTAGATAGTCGCTTAATGTATGTATGTATGTGCATCATATTGAGGGAAACGCATAATGCACGTAATGCTACACTGTTTTACAAGAGTGTTCTCCTTCGGGGATTACTGACAGTTTGGTGACATGCGAATGAATGCTATCTTTGAAAGCTGTCGCCTAGAGGTAGGCTCATGAAAGCTCGACTGTAGTCAGCAGCACTCTACGATGGTATAGCATCCTAACTTGATGAGGGGCCACATGCAAGTAGACAGAAACCGATTACATGAATCTTATACAAGTTTTTAGCAGGAGATTCACTGCAAGAATTACAGAAATTCATCTCAAGAATTACAGAAATTCATCTCAAGAATTACCAGAATTTCTGAGAAGAAACGAGTGTGCAAATGTTAAAGCTTGGAAAGAGGAACGGTGTACGTAGATAGCCATCCAGTCGTTAATGCTCTGGAATCAGTATAATCATATCGAGAGCAGTAAACCTTTACAAGTAGTACCGGCTTAAATGAAATATCGCCAGCGGATACAGTTATCCAATGAAGGGTGCCGAGACATACAGATATTGTTGGCAACGAAAGAGAGGATGAACTTGCAAGGAAGGGCTTCGAACTCCATTCTTGCTATGGTATATTTTTTGGTAAGAATCAGAATATACTTACGTATGGTGTCCTCTTACAAGTCTATGGAATCTAGCATGCCTACAGGTCGTATACGGTTCCTCGTGACCTGTATCAACTCCAATCATCTCTTCCATAAGAAGAGATTCGATTGAAAATAGCAGAAGCATATATAGGTAATTATCTCAACAAACGTGGGATACCATCACCTTTTAGCTGGAAGGCTTTCTGAATTAAATCCAGATTCTCAACTACCACAAAGTGTTAGGAAAGCTGTAACTCTCTTCTTCGTAAAAATTGCGAATAACACACTGCCAAGGTACTTGATCAGATTTTAAGGAGATTTTGAGTAGTGTCCAATCTGAAACCGTGCATTATCACCAGGAATACCTTAATATCGCTTTACAACTAATTTTAAATGTAAATTACTGAAAAAAGCAATTTTATGGTAATCGTTAGTCGTTCTATGTTTTTTTTTTTTTTCTTACGTTTCCTCAGTCAACTCCCTTGGATATGCTACATTTTCTTCAAATTTTTATTTATACAGCAGAAGCATATAAAGCATGTAATTCTATTGTTTAAACCATTTTTTACATAATTCTATGTTCTTCCTTTCTTGTGTGTGTTAATAAAATTTTAATAATCAAACTTATAAATTCGATGTTTTATTTTTTTCTAATTTCCATAAATTTTTTGATTGCAAAATCACCGGTTTTATATACAAATTTGCATTTTTATTTGGGTTTTATTGTGTAGAATTTTTTATCCAAAGCAAAACATTTTCAAGTATAAACAACAAAATTTTGAACAAGAAAAATACTCAATTTAGCTACAGAAACGAAAAAAAAAACTTTTTTGCTTAAAACGAATTTTGTACAACAAATTTTGAATGAGAAAGAAGTTTTTTTTTATGCTATATAGAGTCGGAAACACACAATGAAGAGAAGATAGTGATGTGAAGAGACAAACAAAAAAAAAAAAAAGAAGAAAGATTTAAAGTAATGATTTTGTATATATTGTTTGTTGTTGTGTGTTCTTTCTCTCTAGTTATCTATGAATTATGATTTATGTTTGCTAAATAAAATTCTTTTACTCAGATGCTTTGATTATCGTGATGTTTTGTAGAAGTTGTTGTTGTTTTTTTTGTAGATGAATCTATTTGATTTTTTATTTTTTTTTTGTCTAACACTTACCGTATCCCTCGCCCTGGAGGAAAAGCCGGAAAGCTTCAGATACCTTTGCAGGTTGCTCTTCTAGAACCATTGCGCAATCGGAGATCTGAAATGGAAATTATGAGTCTCTGGAGAGGGTACACATCTCCTTGGGACTAACCTTCATCCAAGTTGAGCTAGCAGGGTCCAGACGTGTATTCAAAGTGATGGTATCTTCAACGTGTGGCGACAAAGCTCCAGTAATATTCATGACTGTCATTTTGAGTGTGGTAATGGATGGTTGTTGCCCTGGAGTTGGTGGTGGTGATCGTGTAATATTCAAATCATTCCGATGGATGTAGGAATTAATGAACATTGCCAAGTTGGTTGGATTGACGTTGTTCTCAAAGTGATGCTTGTACATTTGAACAAGATCGTGATTGCGTTCTTCGGGGTTGCGACCAAAGTGATGCCACATCAAGTAGTCGACAACACCTTGGGTCATGCCTTTCGTGCGTAAGAAACGGGCGTTAAAGCTTTGGTAGCCCCACTCAATCCAACCAGAGGTAGTGGATACGCAATTGATTAGACAGAGACCAGCAACTTTTTTTGGGTTTTGTAGAGCAAAACGAGCCAAGATATTGGCACCAGCACCGACACCAAATCCAATAACAATTTTCAAGTTAAAGTGTGACATCACGAAGAGTAGTTGCGCTGCCAACTCGTCCATTGTAGGGTAGACATAGCTGGGAAGAATAGAAAAATAGATTAGTTAACAAAAATAATATGGACTGTGGAATCTTTTATCATATTAAACTGAGCAGCTCTCTTCCTTGATTCTACTTTGTCGCCAGTGGAAAGCATAAGTAGGCACTTGTAATTATATCCAACGCTTTTTTTTCTCTTTTATTTCTTCTTCTCACTAGATGAGCCACGGCTTGAGAATCGGCATATGCTGTTTCAGTTTATTGAGAATTGTATTGTCTTCCATTTCTTTAATTTTAAAAATTTTCGCAAATCAGAGTAATTTTGAATTTAGTGGTATTACGAGTATAACCTCTGTGATCACACTTAAGGCTTGGCTGTTTCTATACTTCTTATACTGACTTCGGTTGCATACGGTCATTAATAAGATATCACCTTCCAGAACCACCGACAACAAAGATGAACATTTGAACAAATCCGAAAAAATCTCAGCAGTTTTTTTTTTTTTTTTTATTATATTTCTTCTTCTTTTTCTTCCTTTTATCAACGAGGTAACGATCCGAAAATAAGGGATCACAACCCTCCCACTTCCATTTTTTTTATTAAATCTCTAAACTATAAAAATTCTTAGGTGTCTAAAGAAAAAAAAAAAAAAAACAACCGAAGGACCCTCCGAAAGAATCAATTCAAATTGGACACATTGGACATAAAGAAATTGGTCAAGAAATTCCATTCTTTCCTAATTTTTTTCCAAAAGAATAAATTGCAATTTTTCCAGAATAATCAGTTCTATTTTTATATCTAATCTGCAACGTGCGCCAAACCTTGGTAACAAAAGACTAACAATAGCCCAGTTGTAAAGAAAAGGAAGAGCGAATTCCCCCTTATTCACTGATCGTGCAGTAGACGTAAGGATAAGACTCTGGCTAGGTATATTTGCTGACAAATACCAGTGTAGTTACCCAAGTGAGTGCGCTTTTTGAAGAAGTATTTTTCTTAAACGGGCCAATCTTATCCGCTGACGATGTCGTCCCTAGTTTCAACTCCAAACGTCTTGATCAACTCTACGAAAAATCTGTGAAACTCAAATAACAGAAAAAATGATTGTCTTAAACGCTCTGGCTCTCAAAAGTTGTTTATTCTTTCCATCAGGTCCCCAAGAAATATTCCAGAACTCAAAAGTCTTGTCGAAAATTGTGCAGGCGTCTTAGAGAATGCTGCCCAGTAGACCTGGGGCACTACTACACTCGGTCATCGATGCTTACTTCCCTGGCTGCACCAAAGCTGTTACTGGTTCTAAAAACGCAAACCTAAACCTTATCCCTAAAGATTCAAGAAAGAGATATCGATAGCGAAGGTAGATTTTAATAACATTAATTCAAGGGCAAAAGCATGTGCACTGCTATACCTTGCAATAGAGATAGTACGAGGGCAAGGTGAAAAGTTCTCGGCCTGACAATGAAAGACTGCGATTTTCAGTTAAAAAATTGATTTTATTTTTCTACATAATCTCCCTTGACTTCAACACATTTAGTCCAGCGTTTCTCCAACATCAGTATTCCTTCTCGGAAGTGAGAGTCTGGAAGGCTGTGAAAATATTCACCAACGGCCCTCTCAACTTCTGCATTGGATTCGAAGCGCTTCCCAAGTTTGGGAAGAGATGGAAGTCTGAGGGTGCCAAAACAGGTGAATAGGGGGGATGGCCGAGCAAATCGTACCACAAATCCCGCAGTTTTCGCATCGCCAACGCATACTTGTGTACAGGTGCATTGTCCTGGTGAAAGATGATTTTTTTCTTCTTCAAGCTAGGCCTCTTCTCGCGAATTTTGGCATCCAGCTGGTCAAGAAGGTTGGAATAATATTCGCCTGTAATTGGTCTGCCTTTCTTAAGGTAATCAATTAACAGGATCACTTTCGCATCCCAAAACACACTGGCTATGACCTTTCCGGCAGATGCGATCGACTTCGCTTTCTTTGGCGCTGAACCACCGGCTTCCACTCACTGCTTCGACTGCGGTTTCGTTTCTTGCGTGTAGTGGTGGACCCATGTCTCATCCATGGTGACAAATCACCGCACAAAATCGGTTGGATCCCTATTGAATCGGTCCAAAGATTGCCGCAAAAATCGTTTGCGCATTTGCTTTTGATCAGCATTCAGCAAATGCGGCACCCATATTGCGCAGAGCTTTCGCATCTCTAAGTTTTTGTGCAAGATGTTTCGCACCCTTTCTTCCGATATACACACAGCCTCAGCTATCTCACTCACCTTCACTGGCCTATCGTTCAACACGATATCATGCACTTTTTCGATGGTTTCGGGTGTGGTTGCGGTTTTTGGCCGTACTTCACGTGGTCATCTTCGAGGGACGTGCGACCACGTTTAAATTCAGCTGCCCACTTTTTAACGGTTGACATGGAAGGAGCAGAGTCCCCGTTAACTTTTGTCAACTTTGGATGAATTTCCTTAGGGGTTAACTCATCCAAAACGAAGAATTTTATGACCGCAGGATATTCAAGTTTATCCATTTTAACGAAAAACACGCAAGACGTCTACTGCAAAAATTCGTGTAACTTGAACAAGTTGAAACTTGTCATACAAACTAATGAGACGTGCACCCAGGCAGAAAATATAAATTTTTTGCTGATTGGAACGCTATCTCTACGTTAGGCCGAGAACTTTTCACCTTGCCCTCGTAAATGCCTCACTACGTTTTGAGAAAGCAGAATACCCTAACTTACTCTCCACAGGGGGTGATAAGTGGGGATTAGGCGATAAACCCTATGAAAGCTAAACCACTCCTCCTTAACAAAAAATATAAAACTGCTGACATTGATATTATTTTAGATAGAAAGGTTAGCTAAGGGGTGGGGTCACAAAGTTAAGACAGGCCTCTTCTGCAAGACAGCCAACGGTAGTAAGTGCAGTTTACAACAACAATGTATCTGTTATCTGTGCAAAACGCAGAATTGCCTTGATTGTTTGATATACAACTTTAAATTAACTGTACACTGAACACGAGTACAGCTCTTGAGTCACCATCTGTTCAATCCTTCACTATCAGCTAGCTTAGTTATAAGTTATTAATCCATTTTTCAGTTGTAGTATTTGCATACTGCACACAATTCTTAAGGACACAGAATGCATAGACTACTCACTTAATCTCAATACTCACCTAATCACCAAAAACCAAACCAACTGAGCACGAGTTGGGAACAAAAGTTTGCTGCAATGGCTGAGCAATTCAATATCCACTTTGTCTATTTATTATCTTGGACACAGGGACGTGACCATGAAGAAACTTCATGGACGATGATCTCTTCACCATGGTACACGGCAATCTCTGCATGCTCTTTGCTTCACATAATCACTAAACTGAACTTAACTAACTACAGAAACACAGTTTCTCCCTAAATAAATCGCACATAAGCATAACCGTAGCCGACCATTTTTTTTTTTTTGTTAATTCAGCTTCATATCAACTTCCTGGCGTCATACCATATATATAGGTACATGTACTACATATATTCGTACTACCGGTTAATGCCTGTAAGTCTGAAGGGGTTGATGAATAAGTTAATGAAGTTGAAAAAGTTGCACCCTCATAACGTATAATAGAATTCATTATGTAAAATAAAATCTCCTGGATCCAACTTTAAACTAGAATCAACAATACACTGTAAACAAAACCAATCTTCCATCACTGACCACACCCAAGTATAAAATTCTAACAAAAATCAATATTTAACTTACTCTTCTGGTAGGGTGGGTGCACCATCCTCTTGTCCTGGTGCTGTAACATGGTACACACAGAAGTTATTCAATATCTCTCGCATGTCTGGATAATTGAAAAATCCAGAGAAGCTCGTTGCATCTACAAAAAAGTAAGACAAACCCACATTATATCTTTGAAACAAGACTTCCTCCCCTCTACTTACAGTTCAACCCCAAATCATGATACGTCAATATGGCAGACTTCTTCGGATCACCTTGTATGGCCACATGGATTTCACCTTTATCTGTGGGCACAGTTTTCTGCTCACAACTATCAACAATAGAATTACTGCGATTGAATTGCAACTGAACCGAACGCAATTCAATATCATCCATAGGATCAACTGGCATTGTACTATAAAAACATTTAATTTTTCCATTAATAAACAATGTTATAAGCCCTACCATAGGAGGAGGACGGATAGAAAAGAAATAAATAAATAAGTACAGAACGCACAAGTTTACTCCAGTGAAAAATTATACACACAGCTATTAAAGGAACCTCAAATAACTCGCATTTTTCAAATGCTAACCACATCTGTTTGCTCTCTTCTTCTTCTTTTTTTTTCTCTACATATATATAAATCCATTACAGAGTTTTGTTGATGTTTTAATACGTATAGATAGTACAAATTTCATGCTTAAATATTAAGTGCAGCTACTGTGGTAATCTCAGTGGAAACAGAAATAAAAACTTAAAAATAAAACTGGGCGTACAACTCCCTCCTGAGGCACTCCAACGCAAACGAAAAGTTTTCTCTGTGCGAAGAGGCGTAAAAAGTTTTCACACTATTTACACTCTTTCCATTTTTCACCATAAAAACTTGACAAGTGCCTGGAGTTTTTCTTTGCTCTTAAAAATAAATTAAATACACAAGAACATATATATCCCATCGCTTACAAAAAAAAAATAATTTAAAACTTAAGAGCATTCCTAAATAAAAAAAAAAAAAAACACAAAAAACAAAAGAAACCTCTCTTACCCAAGTAAACGTGCCTCCTCGGCAATGTGTGCTGGTGCTGATGGCATCTTAGTGTTCAGTGTCTTACCAGTTTTGTCCCGGTCTCTGAAATAAATACTATAGACATGCAAGCAAAGGATCTTTCCAAAAAAGTAAAAAAAATTTCATCTAAAACTAATTTGTTCACTAAAAATTGTTAAAATACATTTTTCTTGTCTCTCTATATCTTTTTTGTTTAGTAGAAGTATTAAAGCAAAAAATAAATAAAAACATAAAGCAAAGTTGAAGTGTATGTGTATTAGTGAAAGAGAGAGGATGGAGAATAAAACAATAAAATAAATAAACAAAACAAAACAAAAAACAAAAAAAAACACATAAACATAGGCGCCAACAATATACACAAAAAGGAAGGACAGTCAGCAATTATTTTTTCTGTAAAATAAAAACCAAAACATCGCAAGCTCGGTCATTACAAAATTATATGTGTCAACCCTTGTGATGTGTGTGTCGTCCTTGACAGAAGGCAAAACCATTGAACATCACTCTGTCGTGTAAAGGATGAGTGTAATGATGACGAAATCGTGCAAATGAGCATTCTGTGTTAGGTTTTTTGTTAGCAGCAATAACAAAACGGCCAGCAACAATAAGAATTCGATGTTTTCTTTTTTTTTAGTTGAGACTCAAACCACAAAGCATAAAAAATAAACATTCCCGGACTTACTTATTTTTTCTCTCTGGCTGGGGGATGGGCATACATTATATCCTTTTCCTGAATGAGTATTTTGTGACATCCCTACCTCATGTTCTTTGGAAATTTTTGCGCGTCGTCATATCCAAATGGGGTTTTTGGCAAAATAAACTTTTCGTCTTCTAACTGCGCGTCAAATTCGAAGAAAACGAGGTAAGGGATGCGTGTACATTGTATAAGCCTTCTCGTCCCCTCGGGAGACTTTAAGGTCAATTAGGAATACAAATTTTGCGAGAAGTCAGTAATTTACAAAAGAACAGAGAGGGGGAGGAACATTAAGATATGCGTATAAGCTGTTTCGAGAGTGAGATAAGAATTTTATTGCTTAGTTATCGCGATACTTTGTTGGGAGTGGGCGAATGAAAAAGTTTTTTATTGACTTTCGGATGAAGGCAAAGCGGGTTGAATGAATAACAGATTGCATTGTGGAACATGGTCGATTGAGTGGTGTTTTTGCCTTCAATTCATTTTAGTCGCAAGAATTTAGAATCGATTTATTTGCTTCAGGTCGAATGGTACCAACTGGCGTTAGACAAAGGTTGCGTTAAGGAGGTTACTGGGATTTATAGAGACAGATGTGGCTTTAAAGTTTTCGTAGCTAGATAAAAGTTAGGATATCATTTAGAGCAGGTATGAAATTTGAAATTCTCAATAAAATCCATATGGGGCTAAGGTGGCCGCACAAATTTCGAAATCAAGGCAAACGCAGTCTGTAAGAGCCATTGTCAATTCAATGTAGGTAATCAAATTCAGGCTATCGAAAAATCACGGATCAGTAGACGAATAAAAGAGCTCTATAGGCCTTTTTTTCTCTAGGCCAATTTTCTTAAGTTACAGACTTGAAGATTCACTTTGAGGCGTAGAATCCCAAACGTTCGTCATCTGTTGATTAAACACCGCATTTAACTCATCTGAGTTGCCAAGTGTCTCGAGCTCCGTTTGCGAACTTGCTGCTTGTGCTTTCGAATTGTCTTTCTTGAAAATCAACATCATCAGCATTACCTGACTTTCTGTTATATTTGAAAAGGTAATAGTCGGTAAGACTGTAGTCTTTTCAATTCATACGTTATTGCCCGCAGAAGGAAATGGTCTCCGTTTTGGCTTGCTTGGAGTTCATTTTCCGGAAGAATAGCCCAGGACTCCGTCTTCTGAGCGACAGATTTGTAGAATACTCAACACATTCGAGCAGAATTTGCGACCAAGTGCTTATGAAGCTGTCTCCACTGCAGTCGACGCTGGCCGTAGTCCAGACTCGTTGACGTAGTCGTGTCTTTAACCTGCAGCCAACTTTGTACGTTAATTTTAAATAAGGTACAGACAACAATGATTTACTTATTGGTTAGCCCTAGAGCTTTAAAGTGTACTGGTTGGTCAAAGGGTGTCAACATTATTGACTGGTTCATTAGACATAGACAATCTAATACAGGGGAAGTTAAATGATATACTCTTGTGGACTCTGCTTCTTCGGTAGTTCACAGTATTTTGGGATCCGCCGCCAGTTTCAGTAAACGAGTAATAAGTCCTCAAATAGGTCGACTCAAAAAAATACCTATGTTTCTCATGTTAGAAGAGCCCTCAGTCACGCAGACACCAACAATGATCGATAGTATAGCTAAAGACGACGTCAACTCCTTTTGGATCTCCAGAAGCAACGGCCGCACATTTCGAGCACCGGAGCTTCCTGCGTAAGTATATTTCGGTCATATACATATTCTAATTAGAAGACTTCGACGAAGTCTGAGACACGGATAGATATTAACGCTGGTGTTGGAAAAATCTTCGAACCCACCCCTAGGGACGACGAAGTAAAGAAAGACTTCTTCTTATGTGGCGCTCAACCAACTTTATACGTGCCATTAGAAGCAACTAGCTCGAAGATCTTGAAGCTCAGGTTCACCCGGGCTGCGACGTCATATTCAAAAACATGATAAGAGTGTCAAGAAAAGCATAAGAAAATGCACCAAACAACCATTGCATTGATAAAGATCCTAGATACTAGCTCACCAAAATTGAGAATAAGATAAAAGGGTTTTCCTATGCTCGCATCTCATTGAATACTAATCTAGATCTAGTCACCACAAAAGCACATTCTGAGGTGTAAGCAATAATAGACATTTAACTGATTAGAGTATTTATTTTTACCCGACATTATCTCTCATTCCGTAAAAACCAATGCAAATACTGTTCCTAGAAGTGGTTATCTTAAAAGTAAACATAAAACAATCAAAAGATTATTAAATCAACATCTCTAGTAGTAATGTGCATATGATCATAAGCAGATCTGCACGAAACACATATCTATTGTAGATGTAACTATGTAGGTCTGCAAACTATGTGTACAGTACATCAAAACGGGGAGAAGAACGCAGAGAACACTAGCAGATCGACAGAATTTTTCTATATTGATAATTTCCACATTTCAAAATATTTTCGCTGATTACGACACGTTAGACAGTTTGGCAAATCCGGGTGATCAGTAGGTGACATTAATGGAAGAACTCAGCAGGCTGTCACCGGTGTGTTTGCAAGCATTAAAGCAGAAGTAGCCAAAATGTGTTTAGCAATAAATGAGGGCAAAACTAAATATTTTCTGTCAACAAGAAAGGACAATCAACACCGACGAATTGGACAGAACGTCACAGTGGGCAGCTAAAACTTCGAGGTAGTAAGGGACTTTGTCTACTTTGGCTCTGCTTTTAACTCTGACAATAATACCAGGCGAAAAATAACTCTTGCCAATCGCTATTTTTTTGGGCTAATAAGGCAATTCAACAGAAAGCCCTATCTGGAATATCTAACGAGACTCTGTATAAGACCCTGATCAACCCAGTCCTGCTTTACGGCGCTCAAACATGGACTTAATTGAAAGCGGATGAAGACATCCTTCGTCGCTTCGAAAGAAAAATTCTTCGATACTCGGTCCCATTTGCGTCGACGGGTTTTGGACGAGAAGATTCAACGACGATCTTTACGAGGCATACAGCGATATCGACGTAGTCAAAAAACTGCGTATTGGACGTTTGAGACCGCTAGGACATCTAGAGCGGATGGACACCAACGCTCCGACCCGCAGAGTCTTCGAATCTAGCCCGGAGGGACGACGCAGTAGAGGGCCTCCTCGCCGTAGGTGGCGCGCACAAGTTCAAGAGAATCTCGACCAACTTGGAGTGCGCAACTGGAGGCAAATAGCTTAAGACCGAGCTAAATGGAGAGGATTGTTGGTTGAGGCCCAGGCTCACTCCGAACTGTAGCGCCACCTAAGTAAGTAAGTAAGAAAGGCACCTTAAAGTACATGTATAACTAGCTTTGCTTTTGAATTTACTCGTAATTTAAGAAAAGTGTTTCTAAGACGAGTAGTTTTTTTTTTTTTTTTTGTCGGAAACCGTAAGATACAGGGTGTCCGCCGGGAAGGTATACTACTTTGTTTGTTTATAATTTTTGATTAAATGAAAGAGAATGGATCTTATATTGATAAACGTTTTATTTAATGTCGGCAATTATGTATGGAATACAATATCAGGTAAATGTCCGCCTCTGCTAGTCTCACAAATGCGAGCCCTTTTGAGCACATTTTTCATTACATTCTCACACATTTCACGCGGTATTTCATTAATTTCATCACGAATATTTTGTTTGAGTTGCTCAAGCGTTTCTGGTTTGTTTGCATAAACCTTGCTTTTCAGATATCCCCACAAAAACAAGACAGGAGCAGTCAAATCAGGCGACTGTGGAGGCCAATCAACATCAACATTTTTTGAAATAACTTGTTGTGGAAAGAGGTCTCGCAGTAATTCCATTGTAATCCTGGCTGTATGCGATGTGGCACCGTCTTGTTGATACCACATGTTAATCAAGCTTGGGCCTATCACCTACAGACCCTCTTTCTTCGAAATCATTCACTACACGATAAATAGTGCGTTTTGTTGGCACGTTGTTTCTCCCAAAAATTTCACGTAACTTTCTCATCGTCACAGTAATCGATGATTGATTTTGATAAAATGTTTTAACGATTAAAACACGTTGGTTTATCGAATATTTTTCCATAATAAATTTGCCACGTGTCTACTTCACGACTGCCAAATATGAGCTTTCAAGACTAATGTTTACCAAAATGGCGGCAAAACAAAGTAGTATACGTTCCCGGCGGACACCCTGTATTTGTAATGAAATATCAACAAGAATGTGGAATGAAAAAAATATCTTTATTAAAAATCATATTCAATACCAATAATTTACCAAATAACCCCCTCCTCCGGGGAGTGAGGCCTCCTGGCATATACCTTTTTATAGTCTGATTGCAAGCTACCACCCTTTAACTTTTTGAGGAAAGGCTAGGAATGCCCTATATAATATGAGCATAAATACACGAGTTGGTTCACCCACATCCGTCCGTCTGCATTGCACCACTTTTTATCACACATCCAGAAAAACAGTTAAAATTTCTTAGTTAAGTATGTCAAAAGTATTAAACACGATTATTCTCTCCAATGGACAAAGATCTTATCCTAAAACACCCAGATACGACTTAGATCTTCTAGATTGTGCAATTTTAATCAGTATTTTGTGAAAAATCGACATTTTTTACTTTTGTGAGTCCAAAGCAGTGCGGGTATATTTTTGTTGGTTGGCTTACAGACAGGCCCACTATTCATATATGTAATTCTTCATTTCAACATTTTAACCGGAAATCTAAGAAAATACTTGGGCATACAACTTTTCTATAATTTACCCATACATCGCGTAAGCGTAGGATAAATGTAGTGGCGGGAAAACTCCACTAACTTCTGCTACCGAAAAATGACACCTTAGCTGAAAAGAAGGCGATACACAGTAGTTGTGCGCCCAGCGCTTACACGCGGTTCAAAATATTGGACAATGTAAATTAACGACAGCTGAGATGAAGACGCTTCGCATGACAAAGCTTGATGGAAGATCTGTGGAAGCTTTCACGTCAAAGAAACCATCACACCAAAAATAGAGCGCGACCGACTCAGCAGGTATTGCCATGTTCAAACAAGCATGTGGGCGCCGTGGCGCAAGTGGTTAGTGTGTCGGATCACTACGCATGAGGTTCCAAGTTCGAATCCAAGAAAACACCAAAGAGTTTTTTCATGGTCTGACAAACATCCGAGAGTATTGTTGTCACGAAAAATCTTCTCAAATCGCCGTTCGGATTCGGCATTAAACTGTAGGTCCCTTCCATTCGTGTGAAAAATATAACGCACACAACATGAGTGGTTGCGAGAAGCTAGGCCCTGGCACTTTAAAGAGCTGTTGCGCCAAATATTTGTATGTGTGAAGAAGAAATTATTTGAACCCTGGTAAAAAGGCAAACCTAAAAGTTCCTGGATCACACAAATGCAACAACGCCAGCATTTGGTTTGCTTCAGTGACGAAGTTATGCAAAATCAGGAGGGCAAACAGGCAAACCTCACACGCGAATTAGTAGAGATGCACTAAAGTGGGAGGGTTATGATCCTTTGATCTCATCATCCTTTCAGATCATAGCCTCGCCGAAGTAGCAAAAAGAAGATTTACCCATACGATATATGTACGTATATACCATATAAGTGCAAACAATGTCTTATAATTTCTAGAAAGCCAAAGAAATTATATCTAGTTTCCATTTCGCAAAGTTACGCCCACATTAATAGGAATCATACTATTCGTTGTAGACGGGATGTAACTTTTCTTCAACCGAACATAGAGGGTGCTTTTTTTAAGACAGTACTAACTTTGATTTTGAGCAAAACACATGAAATTTCATTAAATAGCCATTTGTTTGTGTTCAATCGAGAGAATAAATCCTGCAATTATTTTCTAAACACAACTTCAGGCATATGTCCACCACGGCTGGATCTGATAAATGTCAGATTGTCATGCCGAGAGACAAAGTTTTCGATCACTTTTTCAAGCATTTGCGCCCGTATGTCCTCAATAACACGAATAATGGTGGCTTCCAATGCGTCGATTGTTGTTGGTTTGTCAGCGTGGTCTAGCGACTTTACGTATCCCCAATAAAAATAATCAAGATCTTGTAAGCCTTCAAACCAAGATCTTTGCGTAAAATTGTCCATAAAATGGGCGGACAAAGGCCAAGCTGTTGTGAACGATGTCGAATCGATAAATTTGTATGTTCTTCAACACTATCTTGAACGGATACAATATTCTCTTTAGTACGCACTCTTCTTATGCGTCACAGTGGCACTGCATCTTGCAAAGAAAATGTTGTGCGAAAACATGTCAACAATACGGTGAACAGCGGTATCAGATGGTCGATTATGTCGGGTGTAATATGGTACAACTGCTCTATAAGTTAGGCGCACAGAATCATAATTTTGGAACCAAATTTCTAAAATTTGATAATGTTGTTGAAGCGTGCAACACGATATAATTGCAAAGACTACTGAATGAAAAAGACACTGACAGTTTGCAATCTGACGATTGGTTGACAGATATAATTGTATAATAAGCAAAATTATATCATTAAAAAAATAGTTCTCAATAAAAACAAAAATAATTTCAATCAGCTGGCTTCAAATGACGTACGTGTACCGCGCCTACACCATTGTGGGCGAATTTTGTGAGTGTAGCGCGATACCATTTCACAGCTCGTACTACTACTACTACTACTACTACTTCGACTCCTGTATATATTATTATATAAAATAAATTTGGTGCAACAGCTCATTAAGTGTCTAGGCCTAGCTTCTCGCGACCACTCGTGTTGTGTGCGTTATATTTTTCGCACGAATGGAAGATACCTACAGTTGTGTGCCATATTCGAAGGGCACTACTCCTGTATCGATCCAAAATATGTTTCTCCTCAATATCACTTTCAAAAAAACAGTTCTATTGTGGACATTTCGTTTTTAAAATGCTTCTATTCGAATCAAAACAATAAATAAGATTGATTCGTCAAAATTTGTGATTGACTGAAAATTTGATAGATATCAACATTTTTGACAATGATAATACCAAGTTTATCAACAGAACTTCTCAATGGATCTAAAATTCACTACAAATTCACAGCTGATCAAAAATGTTGATAATTGATCACGATAATATCGATTTAACAAATTATTTGATAATTGTCAATTATCGTATTGATATTTGACAACCGTAATAAGGTGTAAGTATTGTACACCTATTAAAACATTTATTTTTCTCTTAACCTAACCTAACCACGCAGACAAAGCTGCGAGTATCTGCTAGTACTTTTATATTAAATGTGCTGATTTAAATCATTTTCCTCTATTAAGCAATCGCATTGTAAAATTAGCCTGCAGGCAGACAATAGTTATTTTTTGTTTTATTTGCTTTTCGTCTGCTTAGGTTTCGAATTGAATTACCAGTGACATTCGAAGTTTACTTACATTGTTATTACATTTTCACAGTTCGACTCCAGTTCATTGTCATTTAGCTGCATGCTTTGTTTTTTTTTAACAAAAATAATTCACAAATAAAGAACAGGCACAGTTGTTTGGAACTGTCATCCGGCCCATGTGTCATTAATTTGTTTCATGTCTGACATATTAGAAAGAATGTAGTAGATGTCAATCGAAAGATTTACTACAATAATCTGATTTTCTGAAGATACTAATAGAATTAAAAAAACATTTTATTTCAGCATTAGATATTGGTATTTAATTTTAAAAAGTCTAGAAATTCAAAACATTATTTTTTTAAAGTGAACTGCTGAGAACAGTGCACGCGAACATGCAGTGTTCCAGAAAAACGTACTTTAAATTACTTCTTTTACTTTACTCATACACACATGTTTGTAGCCAAATTATTTTCTGCATTTAATTGCGGATCGCGCATTGTTTTTATTTTCTCAGTATATTTCCATACTTCCGCGGTATAACATCATTACAAAATGAGTGCGGTTTTTAAAAAGCGTTTCGAAAGTACTTTCTTAGTAACTCACCCAAAAGGGCCGCAAATCAGTATTAAGTTGACAGCAAAATATTTGTGAGAAAGTGGATAAGGAATGCGGCAATGTGGATTTTTTTTTTAATGCCGATGATGGGTCAGGTAGAGGGACCAAAGCAAGTGCATCCAATAAGGTTAATAAAGTAATTTGTTAATTGTTTCGGAAAAACCCAACAATTAGTCTGAAGGCGGCAAAAGAGAAATTGTCCAAAAATGGAATTAAAGTGTCCATCAACTCAATACGACGCCATTTGGACCAAATTCGCACCAAAAACAGGAGTACCAAACCTAAACTGCTACTGGCCCAAAAACACATTGAAAAGAGGCTAAGTTCGGCAACGCAGAATTTAGACCGGGATTGAAATAACATCATATTTACAGATGAGTCATCTTTTTTGTTTATAATTATTAGAAGAAGGCTTGGACAAAAAAAGATGAAAAGTTTCTGCAACGCACCGTAAAACACCCAGCAAAAGTTCAAAGGATTCGGAAAGTTAAGAGTACTAACAAAACTTCGCTTAGTTGGTGTCAATTTAGTAGTTTTTGAAAAAAAAAATGCATTTCTGTAGCTTATAATCTAACAATATTTATTCACAAATTTCAGAACAATAGGTAAAAATGGAGACGAGAAAGAGAAAAATTAGTGACGCAAGCTCGGTTGAAGTTCCACCACCAACACAGGAAGAAATTCGTTTTGCCATTCTCTTCGGATTTCGACGTCAACTCACGCCAGTCAAAATTCTGCACGAATGCCAAAATGCATACGGAATAAATGCACCATCTTTTGTTACTATTTTAAAGTGGTTTCGAAGATTCCAGACTGGCCATTTTTCTGTGGAGGATGAATCTCGTGAAGGTCGGCCTAAATCCTCGACCGACGATACCAATGTGACCCTGATGAAGGCTAAAATTAACGAAGATGCCAGGATGACACAGGAGATGATAGCGGATGAACTGGGCTTGAATGCCATGGCTGTGTCACGAATTTTAAATTATCACCTGAAATATTCGAAGAAGTCAGCTCGATGGGTTCCAAAAATTTGAATGGAGAGCAAAAAGAGGCTCGTGTTCGTTTTGCTCAATATTTCCTGGATAAGTTTGAAAAGATCGTAACAGCTGATGAATCTTGGATTTACAATTACGAACCGGAAACCAAATAGAAGTCCATGGTATGGAGCCCAGAAGGTGCAAATCCTCCAGTAAAGGCCAAACAACAAAAGTCAGCGACAAGTGGCGCAAACAAGTGGAGGGGGACCTCAACCAACTTGGCGTGCGCAACTGGAGGCACAGCAGGCTCGTAACCGTGCTGGCTGAAGATTTGTTGATTGAGGCCCAGGTCCACCCCGGACTGTAGGGCCACCTAAGTAAATAAGTAAGTAAGTTTAAAATATGCGCAAAAATTAAGTGAAAGTTGCACAAACGATGCCAACCAATTATAAATAATAATGGTGACTGGACTCCCTACTAATATAATTGCGCAATTCATTTTGATATTCTAATAAAATTCTGGCATTTTTCATTGGTTTTTTAAACGCACGTTTTTGTTTGTAAGTGGTGGATTTTTGCAACGATTTCATATTTTTTTTATAGGTTATAGTTTTTTTTAAGTTACCTTCTCCTTGTATACAAAGGGAAGGGTGATACGCGAAACTGTGATAACTACCATTCGATCAAGCTGATGTCACACCATGAAGATCGTTGAGCGGGTATTAGGTGGCCGACAGCGAAAAATAATACGGCTATCTGATGAACAGTGCGGGTTTGTCTCGGGTAAATCAACCACAGATGCAATCCAAAGTATAAGGATCATAATGGAAAAACATCGTGATTCTTTAAGGGATTTGCATATTGTATTGGTTGACTTTGAAAAGGCATTCGACAGACAACCACGAGATCTGATATGGGTGGCGCTAAGACATCGAGGGGTTACAGAAACCTATGTGCAGATGATCATGGACATGTACGAGGGAGCAAAGACAAGAGTAAGATGCCCCGCTGGAGTAACCGAAGAGTTCCCAATCAAAGTCGGGGTGCACCAGGGAAGCGTTTTAAGTCCTTTGCTCTTTATTACAGTCCTTGATTATCTGCTTGAAGGTAAAGTGATGGACCCCAACGTACATCAGTTATTCTTTGCTGACGATGGAGCCTTCATAAGTGAGGATCCCACATCCCTGCAACGAGCACTTGATGTGTGGGTGGACGTTTTGGAGGGAAATGGGTATCGCATTAGTTCAAAAAAGACAATACTTGTTCTGCCTATTCTCTGATCCACTCAGGCCTATTCTAGACATTTATTTGAATGGAACAGTGCTTCCCAAGTGCGAAAAGTTCAAATATCTGTGATGTATGATTAATAGCAAAGCAACCTGTGATGACGACATCAATCATCGCGTAAGCGTACGGTGAATAAAGTGGCGAGAAAATTCCGCTATCTTCTGTGACAGAAAAATGCCACCTGAGTTGAAAGGAAAGCTCTGCACCGCAATTGTGCTTCCAGCGCTCACATACGGTTCACAATGTTGGACGATGTACAAAAAGTATGAGAGTTCGAGTGCCTCGCATAACAGCAGGAGTGACAAAGCTTGATCGAATAAGAAGTTCGATGATCCGTGGAAGCCTTCACGTCAAGGAAACCATTTTACGAAAAATAGAGCGCGACCGACTCAGCTGGTATTGCCACGTTCAAAGAAGAGATCATTTGAACCCTGTTTAAAAGACAATATCAATGAACGTTCCAAAGACATCACGAGGCAGGAGAGGCAGGCCTATAAACGCCTGGATCACACAAATGCGACGACATCGGCATTTCATTGGCCTCAGTAATCGAGTGATCCAAAATCGGGAGGCCTGCCGATATTTTCTGAGGTCAAATAGGTGAACCCCGCAGGCGGATTAGTAGAAATGCGGTGAAGTGGGAGGGTTATGATCCCTTGTTTTCGGATCATAACCTCGCTGAAAGAGGAAGAAGAAGGAGAAGAAGTTTTTTTTAACTAAGCCGTAATTCCTTAAATATCAAGATTGGTGGATGCCAGATAGTTTCGCAAGTGAAATGTGAAGTGTATACTGCTTGTAACTTTAATGATGATTTTCCAGAAATTTATGCAATGGTAAACATATTAAAAGAAATATTTTTCGAGATATACTTTTGGGGGTCTTCAGTAACACCACAAAAAAAAATGCATTACTCTCTCATGTGGCATATCGAAGGAAAATTGGAGGCACAAGGAATTTGAAAAAAGTTGAAAAAGCGGAATATCTGTACAAGTCTTAGGAATGTAGATTTATGAGGATGTCACACGTAAGCTGTATGAATGTTGGGTTTAATTAGTTTCTGCATAATTTGGATGGTCTGATAACTAAAAGATTACGAGCTGAATTGAATTAACAAACATTGATCAGATGAAATATCTTTTTTTTTTTAACTGAAGAGCAAAAGTAAATTCTAAATCTTTATTTAAAATCCAATAAGATAAGCCAATAAGCTAAACTTATGGTGGAGAACCTAGAGGTCCCTTGTTAAATGTAACAAGGCAACTGTCTGTCATTCATCTTTTATAAGACAGTATTTCAAGTCACTTTCAATACACGATATATTTTGAAAAATGATCCTATGCGTTTCGATAAATATTTAAGATCAAAACAAAGCGAAATACAAAAAAATACAGATTTTTTTTTTAAATATTTGTTCAATCAATGGGTAGTTCACTTTGATGGCAGGATTGTTAACTTAGGTGTTTTAAGAATAAACTCCCTCAAGTTCTGGTCCGAAAAACCTGGTAAATTTTCCATCCAAATAAGATACTTTTTTTGAAATCCAAAAAGTTCTTTTTATACTAAACTTCGGTATTATTTTAAAAATGTTCGTTTTCACCTGTTCGTTTTTTTTTTTTGCAATATTTTCACAAATACTCGTAAATACAATTCTGATCATAAAAAGTATGTAAATTTACACAATTACGAGTTGAGAAAATTTATTTCTATAAATGAATACCCTTCATACACATTCATTAAATGCGTCGTAATTTTCACGCATTTGTAAATTTCCACTTCTTTTGTAAGGAAACTTGTTTACGGGTGCCTCGTAAATTTAGTCAGAAAATTTTGTGAGTTTAATGCGTAAACATTTAACTGCCATTTTAAGTAATGTCTGTGTTGATGGTAAAATTATTTATTGAACATGCATGAGGATGAGGTGAGAACGTGATTTGAAATTAAAATCATATTTAAATATATACCTAGTGCATAAATACCTATTAGGAGAAAAACAATTGAAAAACTCTGCAGTTTCAGAATCGAACATTTAGTTACATATTGTTGTGCACTAAAAATGTGCAAGGGTGTATAAAGGCAATTTCAACTAAACTCTTACGCATGGAAAATTGCATAATAATAAAAAAAATAATTTAAAAATAATTTAGAACTTCTAAATACTTTCAAATACGTATGTATCTAGTTCTGCCATAAGTTCTGTTATACAATTTCCAGCCCTCATCGTTTAAAACTTTCACGAGGAACAGAACGGTTCCTTTTTTTTCAGATGTCATGCATTGTTCAGTAAACAATAGAAGTTAGTTTAGTTTCAGCTTCCGATTTATTCATAGAGCGGTGCGTTAAACTAATAGCATTACATAAGTGCGGAAAGAGTGCTGACCAGATTTTTGAATTGTTAAAACCACTCGGGATATCAAAAATGTTCGTTTATTGGGCTATTGGTCGCTTCGGTGAATCATCCGAAGTAGAAGACAAGTCAAGATGTGGTCGTTCGCGCGTCGCCCGTACGAGTGCGGTAATAAAAGCAGTGCGTGAACGAATTTGCAGAAAACTCCTTCGGAAACAGAGAATTATGTCCCGCGAATTAGATATATGAGCCAGATCCATGTCTAGGCTGCTTCAGAATGATCTGCACATAAAAGCCTATCGTCAGTCAACGGGACATCTTTTTCTTGTTCAACTGAAAAAATAAGGCTCGAAAGATTTTTTTTTTTCCGAGGGTAGGTGAAAAATCTTCCATAGACACTATGAGAATAGCAAGCGCGTGCTCATAGTAGTGTCAGATTCTTACTGACTAAAAAAACACCACCCTTCGATATAAATTTGTTAGATATCGCAACTAAGTATTAACTTATCAAGCAATTTTTCTATCATGAAATAAAAACGTTTGGCAGGTTTCTTTCCACTAAAAGATCCTGCATATTCCGCAATCTAGACGCGGTTAATCATTATCTCGCCAAGTCGAAAGGTTTTGTCCTTTGTAGTCGGCGCAATAAATTGCTCTCATCCAAAATTTGTAGGACTGTGTTGTTGACGTGTCCGATTAGTCGGTTTCTATGCCTTTTTGCGAAGCTTCGAGTTTCAGTTTCGATTGTCGGAATTCCGAGATCCCTGTGGATATCGTCGTTTCTACTATACCACGGTGCTTGGGCAATTTCTCTTAGAACTTTATTTTGAAAAGCTTTTTAAATATTTGCATTTGTTTTCTTGGTACAACCCCAAAGTTGTATACCGTAGGTCCACACCGGCTTTAGCACTTGCTTGTATAAAAGTAGTTTGTTCTCAGTACTGAGCTGGGAATGTTTTCCGAGTAACCAGTACATTTCTCTATATTTAATTTCGAGTTCTTTTCGTTTCATTTTCACGTGCGAATTCCATTTCAGCCTTGCGTCGAGGGCCATTCCCAGGTATTTGACCTCGTTAGCAAAGAGTATTCGAGCCGAGTTTAGAAAAATTGGCAAGTCATTAGTTTTATTGTAAGTGAAATTCACGTGAACAGATTTAGATTCGTTGAGGGCGATCCGCCAGTCCCTCGTCCATTCATTTACATTATTCAGTGCGTTTTGCAGTTTTGCAGTCGTTTCTTCGATTGTTTTACCTACTGCTAGGATAGCGGTGTCATCGGCAAACGTAGCAAGGATAGTGCCATCTTCGTTCGGTATATCACGAGTATATAGCAAATAGAGAAGCGGCCCAAGAACGCCTTAATAATATCCTCTCGAAAATTTTCGATATGATTGGAAGATGCGAAATTGGTCTATACGAATTTACCTCATTTGGCGGTTTTCCTGGTTTTAAAACCATTATGACTTCCGCAACTTTCCATTGGCTCGGCACGTGTTTTAATCTAAGTGCAGCATTTACAATATGGAGAAGCTTAATCAATGCTTTTCTAGGTAAAACTTTGAGAATTTCTCCGGTAATCAAATCATAACCAGGAGATTTCTTAGGTTTTAGATTCTCATTCTCATGTTTGAGTTCCCTTAGCGTTGCACTTGTGAGCGTCAAATCGTCAGATGGTAAATCCAGCCTATTGCGGTTATCGTAAACCACTTGACCATCGTACGGTTTAAATGTTTCTTCCAGGTGGGCCGCAAAGACGTCCGCTTTTTCTTTATCTTCCCTCGCCCATTCACTTTGATTTAATTTGATTGGCGGCGCGGGGACTTTGGGCCTTTTGGTGCCTTTTACAACTTTCCAAAGTGAATAATTGGAAACCTTTTTCGCTGTTAAACTTTCAAGGTAAGAGCCTATTGCACGATTCTTAAAATCCTTAATAGTCTTCTTCAACAAATTGCACAGACGATTCAAGTGTGCTTTATGTTGCGGAGCACGACTCTGTTGCCATTTTTTACGCGCTTTTCTTTTTTCCTTGACCAATTCTTTTATTTCCGGAGGATATCGCAAACCGTATCTGTCCGGCGTTTTCCTTGGATTGGGCATATTATTCCAAGAGACGAGCTGTACGATATCAACGAAGTGATCAACTTCAACCTCAAGTTCATAGGGTGTCGTAAGTGGAACGCTCAGTTCAACATTATCTTCAATTTCGTTCCTAAAGCCTTCCCAGTTAGTTGTTCGACCAGTTAATCTCGCTGACTCTAGGTTATATGGGAAAATGGCCATGGAAAATTCTGTTTATGGATGATAACATTTTTACCGAGGAAGAAGTTTTTAACAAACAAAATGAAAAAATGTATACTACATCATTAAAGGAAGCGAAAAAGGTCTTCCAAGGGTGCAACGTGGCCATAATATCACTTCCTTAATGGTTTGGTGGGGAGTTTCTCACCAAGGTGTCACATCCCTCCACTTCTGCGAGGGAAGATGTGTCAGGGTTTAACCAATACCATTTTCAATGGAGAGAGATGGATCTTTTAACAGGATTCTGCTCCGGCGACAAGGCCAAAATCACACAGGAATGGCTCAGAGTCAATATTCCCGGTTTTATAGCAGCAGAAGATTGGCCGTTGTGAAGTGCAGATCTGATTCCATTGGATTACTGTTTGTGGTCAGAATTGGAGAACATGACCGGCAAGACTTCTCACAGAAAATTTGGAAAGCCTTACAAAAACATTAATCGCAGCAGCGTCAAAGACGGCCATGGAAACCATGCGTGCCGCTTGTAGCCATTGGGTGTTCCAAACCCTGAGTTAGGGTAAAAGGCAGTCATTTCGAGCGAAATAATTTTTTTTCTAATAATTTTTCAATTTAATAAATGAAACAAATTCTAATACAGAATGTTTACGTTTTTTCTATGGCGTTTTATATATGTAAGAGAATTTCTGACCGGACTATGTATACGGTTAGGTTAAGTTGAAGTGGCTGCCAGCTGAGAATCGCCAACACACTTAGACCATAGGAGAAAATCTTTCTACCTACTCGCAAAACCATTTTGAGCTTCTTATGAAGCGTAAGAGGCTCTTAACATCGATATCTATCAGGTCGCCTAAGTCGTTGTAGTAGAAGGCTCCTAAGTGAAGCTTCCTTCTGCGGGAGAGAACTGGGCAGAAACAAAGAAGGTGAGGAATAGTTTCTTCCTCTTCTTCACCCATGCAGCTTCTACAAAAGTCGTTCGCAAAAAGGCCTAGCCTTGTAGCATTCTTGCCTATTACAGTGTCCAGTGATGATACCTATTATAGCGCCGATATGCAATCTGTTGAGAGAATTCAAATGACTATCTATATATTCTCGTTACTCATTTCAAAAGCCTTTCAATGTTGTTCATCTTGATAAAATAAATAAAGTAAATATTTGGCGCAACGTGAACAAATCGGAAGTAATGGTCGTTTCCAAAAAACCCATTCAGCATTCAGTGCACTCTGCATGTTAGTGGAGTCCCACTGAAGCAGGTGGAGAAGTTTAAGTACCTCGGGGTTTTATTCACGAGTGATGGGACGAGCAATGCCGAGTTATCCTGTAGACTTGGTCAGGCTGGATCAATTTTGAGAGATCTTGGCCAATCTGTTATAAGGAAGGCCGAACTTAGTGTTCAAGCTAAGCTATCGGTTTTTAACTCTGTATATGTTCCAACTCTCACCTATGGTCGGAGGTGTTGTTGGAATAACTCGTGGGGATCGAGTGCACAACACCAGAGTACGCGAGGCGCTCAACGTTGAGCAGCTAGTTCTCCGAACGGAACGATCTATGCTTCGATGGTTTGGTCACGTAGTGCGTAGGCCCCCAGACCGGCTTCCAAGACGCGCCATGGTTGCCGTGCCATCAGGTAGGCGACTTCGCGGAAGGCCTAGAAATAGATGGTTGGATCAAGTCCGACATCTCTCCTGGAGCCGCTTAGGGATTCCTCCTGATGAATTGGAGTCAATGGCGGTGGATCGAGAAGGATGGAGAGTCCACCTGAGCATCCTACCCCCGCCACCCTCATGAAGGATTAGCGGGCCATTGAAAATGAATGAAAAAAATGAATATTTGGCGCAACAGCTCGCTTAATGTCATGGCCTAGCTTCGCGTAACCACTCATGTCGTGTACGTTATATTTTGCACACGAAGGGAAGGGACCTAAAGTTTTTAGTGCCGTATCCGAAAGGCAATTTGTTTTGAGAAGCTTTGTCGTGACAACACTACTCTCCGATGTTTGTCAGACGTACGCGAAAGGTGGGACCGTGAAAAAACTTGTTGGTGTTTCCTGGGATTCGAACTTTGAACCTCACGCGCAGTGGTCCAACACACTAACTACTTGCGCCACGGCGCCCTTGATAAAGAAAAAAAGTGTGGGAAAATTGGTGTTTTCCTAGGCCGGAAGGAAAAAGAGAGTATGGCTACTAACGTAGCCCAACGGCGACAGAATGGTAACATGGCATTGAAAGATGTTAAGATAGACTATGAGTCTTATGCTTACAGGCTCATAGACTAACGCCTTGCTAAAAGCCTGTTGGCAGACCTCTTCAATTTTAAGGAATTCATCTATCTAGACTCTACTGTTAGTTCTGTCAACGACATGTTTATCAAGTACTGTCTCTTTGGACTAAAACCAGCAGGGATATTTAAGGGAAAAGTAAAGGGTGGTAATGGTGCAGTGGATAGTGTGTTTGCTCGTTAACCGTGGTATGTAAGTTCAAGCCCCAGCGGAGAACAGCAATTATCAGCCACCCGAGTATAAAAAGAAAAACGAATAACATCGAAGTTGTTTCAACCACTGCACCAACGAGCTCCCACAATGATAGATTCTACGCACCGGAGGAACTCGAGGACAACACCTTAATCAACTATCGTCAACCTCAGCTACACAGCTGGTACAGCAACTACAAGGAAAAAGTGATGATGATCTAGGGACTGACTCGGTTATTAGCTCAAATGAAAGTAAACCGCTTGCCTACTATCAGATTTGATATTTCGTCACTCATTACTTCTGAGTTACTCATAGCTACTTTTATTTTTTTTAAAAAGGAAACCCTCAAAGTCGTATTCATTGTTCATAGCAATGAACTACGTGCCTATTCTTAAATTTCCTTTCCTTATTACCTCTTCAGCAAACAAAAGTAAGATCTGAAGTTCACTATACCGTTCAATTCGTTCAGTCTCCATTCGTAAAAGTAAACCGTGAGTCAGACTTAACAAGAGAAACTGTTAACCATATGTACTTTTCTTTACCGCAAATCTGAGAAGCCATCGATTCGAATGACGGCATATGTATTTAGATTACCTTTTGAATCATCCCATCTACCTGAGAAAACCCGTTTAAGCTCGATGAAAGGAAATTGAACCACTCCAGCTCAGGCAGCAACGTCACTGAACGGCGACACCCAAACAATGCATTCCCCTCGTGCCATTCACTTCACTCGCCTGCTCCTGACATGCTTGGTTGCATTTAAAGTTTTGTCGATATCTTTCACGCCAAGTAAACACATCAATTTAGTAAAATGGTTAATTATATTTTCGCCAACATTAATAGCAAACCCAAGATGTATAAACAAAAACACTCGCCGTTTTCTTAAGTGTATGTGTGCGCGCTCACCGATAATGGTTCTGTCCAGCTTAAACTAGTTCACACTGGTCGGAGGCCGGTTCATCCAACAAACAACAATCCATTCCATACATCCGTATCTACGTAGTTATTCCACAGTGTATCTGTACAGCGATATTTCATACAGCTGGTGCTACGGCAGCAGCTTTATCGCTGCCACACAGCAGTGGAAGAGGAATCATCAAGAAATTTTGGATTAAAGCCAAAAAGATGATGATTCCGACGGGTTTTTTTTTTCTCTGCAAAACCATTTACATGGTACAACTGGTTGTAATTTGAGTTCAGTTCGAGGGGAAGCATGTATTCCATTTTGGAACAACTTCCTGAGAGCGATTACAAATGCATGACACGTACCATTCCTCCTCCTCGGACATGTACCGCGAGTGGGCAGAAATTACATTTTGGCGTCTGACGTAATCGAAACGGAAAAGGTGAAGGAACTTGTTTTTGTTCGGGATTCTGGTGGGATACAATGGGATGCAATAATATTTTGATTTGTTATTATGTGGTTCGCATGCATTTGTACAGACTGACGACGGTGTACGGGTTGTTCAAGTGTGGGAAGTGCAGTTTGAGCTATTTTGGGAAGGAATTGCAATTCAGTTTGGCATGACGGCAGCCAGCAGTAGGCACACAGACTGTCCGGCATACTTCTCTGCTTTAGGTGACATCAATCTTATAAGAGGCACATTAACTTTTATGAAAAAGGTACACATGCGATTGTGTTTGAAATCACATCACGGTTGGTTGGCGATAAGATTAGATTTCTATAGATATTGATAGAATCAATAAAAACGTGACCTAGATTGCGAAATATGTACCAATTTGGTAGAATAAAATAAATATTTGGCGCAAAAGCTCTTGAAAGTGCCAGGGCCTAGCTTCTCGCAACCACTCATGTTGTGTGCGTTATATTTCTCACACGATTGGAAGGGACCTACAGTTTAGTGCCGTATCCGAACGGCGATTTGAGAAGCTTTTCGTGACTTTGGTAGAATGAATGATTGTTATTATGTACGTAAAGTTGAGGATTCTGTCGCATTTTCAGGGATGGCTCCAAAAACAGTCAAGGGTCTGGTCCTGGTGTCTTCGTGGAACACGACAACATTAGGCTCCCCTTAAGGTAGGTAGGTAATGTGGCGGTCCAAAAAGAACCCAATTAGCGCTTAAAGTGCGCCGTTTTGTTACCACGGACTCGTGTCTACCTGTTGTAATGGCTAGTTAAAGATGATGTTAAGTTTAAACCCAGCCCGTGGAGTTCAGAAAGAGGATTAGTTCTCCAATCCTCCTCCTTCTCAGATCCTCGAAGAAGGGTTTGCCAAGAGTTTGCTGTCTGATCCTCGCCAGGGCCGGACATCTGCAAAGGAAATGACATAGAGATTCTTTCTCATTAATATCCTTGCAGCTCCTACAAAAGGTGTTGTGGGGTATACCAAGCTTGGCCGCATGGTCTCCAACTGGCCAGTGGCCTGTGATAATAGCGATTTTGGCAATAACTGGTCTTGGTTTGCCTAGTAACTCTTTTGACCTGGGTTTGTTGAAACTGGGCCACGTATTCCTAGATATGACACAGCTTGTGAGGTTGTTCCACCCGCGATTGGCTAGCTGGAGGAAGTGAAGGTGAATATAGCCCTTAACGGCACCAAGCGGAATGTCGACTCTTTCTGCTAGAGGGCCGTTAAGGGCCGACCCTCGCCTGGCCAGCTCATCAGCACGCTCATTCCCCTCATGGTTGCTGTGCCCTGGGACCCAGATGAGAGTGATTCTATTGATTCAATTCAAACCGGCATTGCTCTACCAGTTTTGAAGAGATGCAGACTGCATCAATGGCCTTGATGGCAGCCTGGCTATCCGAAAAAATAGCGATGTTGTGGTTAGATGCTGGAAGATTGTTTAGCAGGCGGCAGGCTTCTCGAATCGCCAGAAGTTCCGCTTGGAAAACGCTAGCAGAGTCTGGGAGACGGAAGGACCTTGATATATTCAGCTGGTCAGAGAAGATGCCTGCGCCGACTCAGCAGTCCATCTTCGAACCGTCCGTGTATATCCCTATATCATAGTTGCAGGTAACGCTTCCGTTTCTCCATTCTTCTCTGGAAGGGAATTTTGCTAAGAACGATTTTCTGAAGTTGAGTTTGGGTATCGTGGAGTCGGTAGAGAGCGCAACCAGTTCACTTGGAATCGTCTCCAGGACCTTGCCGTGACCATATGGCCTTGTGGTCCAGCATCCATATTCCCTGAGCCGGACTGCGCTGCATATAGCTGTGTCTATGATGTGTAATTCGAGAGGGATCAGATGCAGGATCACACTGAGAGCATCTGTTGGACAAGACCTCATTGCTCCTGTGATACCCACGCACGCCGATCTCTGTACTTTTTTTACCCCTTAAGGTACTTCCAAAATAGTTCGTGAATGTAAAAACTCTTTAAACTCGGTCGCAAGGCTGAATTCACTGACTCTTGTCTGGGACTCAGGTCGTACTGTGATCTCGGGGAATGAGATCTCCTCCTTTGGATATGCCCGCATCTTCGGTTAGTGCTTCCATTGACGATTGGGATTCTCACGAACACAATTGTGTGCGGTATGCCTCTTCAGTCTGACTAACGGATGCACCCGGACGTCTGTAATAAATCAGCGGCATTCTTGCTGTCTCTCAGCAGAAAAACCTGGAGACAACTTTCTGGCGTCTTGATAGGTCACTTCGCTTTCGTAAAGCATCTTAATATGCTAGGCTTAAGTGACACTATAGTCTGCGACTAAATTCACTGGCTCTTGCTTGGGACACAGGTCATACTGTGGTTTTGGGGAATGAGATTTCCGATGAGATTGTTACGCAAGGCTCAGAGGAGGATTCCTCACGACCTGCATTGGATCTTCCTGCGTCCTCGGTTAGTAATTCCATTGACGATTGGGTTTCTCACGAACACAACAGTGTGTGGTATGACTTTCCAGGTTCAATAACGGATGCTCCCGGACGTCTGTAAGAAATCAGCAGCATTTTTGCTCTCTGCAAAAGTGACTATTGGTGTCACTTCGCCTTCATATGGCATCTTAATTTAGTAAGCTTAAGTGACACTATAGTCTAGGACGATACTGCGTCACATTTTCTCTGCAAGTGTCCTGCCTTTGCTCGTATCAGGTGGTAGATCTTCGATGCTGATGTGGTGAGTGCTGGTACTGTAAGCTCATCATCACGGTAGCGCTTGGTTGGCTTTCTTAGAAAGTTCTTAGAAAATTGCAATAATTGGCGTCTGAGGAAGACAAAGATGACAAGCCACTAAATAATTGAATCATATTGTGATTGTTCGACCTTGTGTTGCCATGACCAAGGCAGGCAACAAAAACATGAACTTTTGACAAGGAATCAGAAGGAAGGTAGCCAAAGGTGAATGGATATCTGCAACACCAACGGCTTTGTCATAGAAGGCAGTCTTAAGACCACAAAACCTGTCGTCAAATCAGCGAGGCGTCGACCAATCAACAGCAAAGTTCCAACTAAATTGACAAGATGGATAGCCAACATTGAAATGAAATAAGATCACCACTTTTTGGTTGCTTACATTCTCCTTCGTACTCCTGTCCAAGAAAGCGCAAGCACCCTGCTTAAAGCAGGACACTAAAAGACTAAATGATTAGGGCCAGTTTTGGACCATCAAAGAGTCAAACACAGTCAACGCCTCATGCCATCCAACATAAATGAGAACTTGTGGTCAATTTAATGGGATTCTAGCGAATGTCTACAAAGCTCCGACAATATTAGCATACATTCTATTTCTTCTAATGAAAAAGCTTTGGGAATTTAAGACCTTCCTTGACGAATAAAGGCAGAGCATGATTGTCAAAGAAAGGCAACCCAACGAAGTGTGAACACTTAATTGGTGTCAACAAAAAAAAAAACTCTCTGCAGTAAACAGCCATGATGTGCTGGGTCTTGCTCGCCCACCACCGCGAAACCCCTGGTTTGACGAAAAATGACAGCGAGTGCATGCAGCAAAACAAGAGACATACAAAGTGGCGCTGCAAAGGGAGACGAGAGCTGCTCGTGAGCTCTACGAGCAAAAGAGATGGGAAGAACATCGGCTTCTCCAAAAGAAAAAGAAAGAGCATGAGAAGCGCGCGTTCGAGAATATCGAGAGTTTATACTCCAGGAACAATGTACGGAAGTTTTATCAAAAGGTAAAAAGAACTTGTCAGAGGAGCAATACCCGTACAGAAACCTGTAGAGATGAAAATGGAAACCTCGTAGTAGAATCACAGTCGGTGCTGAGAATAGGGAAAAACTACTTCTGCAGACTGTATAACGGCGACGAAGACCAACATCCCGCTATCAGGCAGAATGAACCATTCAACATAGACGATGATAGTCAAAATTTCCGTCCACCTGACCACAACGAAGTGAGGATAGCAATATCCAAGCTAAAATCAAACAAGGCTGCTGGACCTGACGGCTTACCAGTCGAACTTTTCAAGGCAGCTGGGGATGAATTGGTAGAGAGCATACACCAACTCATCTCTAAGATTTGGTCAGACGAGTGTATGCCTGATGAATGGAACCTCAGCATTGTTTGCCCGATCCACAAGAAAGGAGACCCCTTCAACTGCGCCAATTATAGAGGCATCAGTCTCCTCAACATCGCATACAAGTTCTTTTCTGCGATATTATGTGAACGCCTGAAACCTTTTATGAACAGCCTGATTGGACCCTATCAGTGCGGTTTCAGGCCAGGAAAGTTCACCATCGATCAAATCTTCACACTTCGGCAGATCCTGGAGAAAACCCAAGAATTCCAAATCGATACTCACCATCTCTTTATCGATTTCAAGGCCGCCTATGACAGCATCTATAGAGAAGAGCTTTATAGAGCCATGTCTAGTTTTGACATCCCTGCCAAATTTGTCCGTCTGTGCAGGCTGACGATGGAGAATGCTCGCTGCTCCATCAAGGTCGGTAATGACCTCACCGAGACCTTTGATGTCAAAAAAAGTTTTCGACAAGGTGACGCGCTGTCATGTGACTTCTTTAATATTGTACTTGAACGGATTGTGCGGAACTCACAAGCCAACACCGGAGGCACAATCTATTACAAGTCTGTACAACTGCTTGCACACGCCGGCGATATAGACATTATCGGAAGAACTCAGTGGGCTGTCACCGGTGCGTTTGCAAGCATTGAGGCGGAAGCTGCCAAAATGAGTTTAGCGACAAACGAGGGCAAAACCAAGTATATGTTGTCAACAAGAAGGGAAAGCCAACACCGACGAATTGGACAAAACGTCACAGTGGGCAGCTATAACTTCGAGGTAGTAAGGGACTTTGTCTACCTTGGCTCTGCTATAAATTCTACAAACAAGATCAGCGCAGAAATCAATCGAAGAATAACTCTTGCCAATCCCTGCTTTTTGGGCAAGGCAATTCAACAGTAAAGTCCTATCTCGAACAACTAACGAGACTCTACATAAGACATTGATCATCCCAGTCCTGCTTTACGGCGCTGAAACATGGAGTTTATTAAAAGAGGATGAAGATATCCTTGGTCACTTCAAGAGAAAAATTCTTCGTAAGATTTTCGGTCCCGTTTGCGTTGACGGGTTTTGGAGGAGAAGATTCAATCACGCAGTAGAGGGAATCATCGCCGTAGGTGGCGCGCACTAGTTCAAGGGGACCTCGACCAACTTGGAGTGCGCAACTGGAGGCAATTAGCTAAGGACCGAGCTAAATGGAGAGGCTTGTTGGTTGAGGCCCAGGTTCACGCCGAACTGTAGCGCCACCTAAGTAAGTAAGTAAGTAAGTGAACAGCCAGGTTTTGGTTCTGGATTCTCCCTCATCCACACATTACGGGCTATTTCTGATCAATGCACCATTTGAGTTGTACTTGATGAGATTGTGTATGCAGATAGTACATATGACATGCTGTACGTAGGACAGCCATGCCTGACAGTTTCTGCCTGTTGCATTTTATTTTTTAATATATAATTTGCGCGCGCCCAAGGGATTTATACCCTTATACTGGTTCTCAGCGCACGGGCGGACATAGGAGAAGGCTGTAGGAAAAAATTGAGATTCTGAGCTGCCTTTCTGGTGGTGATTACTGATGTGCTACCGAGTGCTTTCTCGACACGAATCCAATAGAGTCTTACAGCCTGTATATCTCAAACACTAAACCAACGATTTTTGTCTTTTATCACATAGAGTTATGAAAGTGAATAGAATTCCTTTGCTTTGGTGACAGGCCAACCTGGGTGTACTGCGTGAGAATTATCTCCTCCAAGACAAAAATCCTCAGTCTCCCTGATAACTTGTCAACTTCACAAATAGCATTACAAGTCAACAAGTAGAGAGAGTACAAAATTTCAAATAAGTAATCGAATAGCAAAAGTTAAGACTGGGTTCTGTATGCTATCTGGGATATGGAGGAATAGAGCAATCAAGAGCTGAATCAACAGACATTTGTAGGCGTCTCAGAGAGTTGTCTCAGCGCTATAGATTTGCATTTCCCGAGAGAAGACTTCTGATCTGATCCATGCAGTTCTCGTATTTAGTACTCAATCTCCACCATTGTTTCATATTCCTAAATACATACTTACAAACAAAACTAATCAGATGTATTACTATTTTGGTGCTGTCTTATTAGTTAATTATCTATTGAACGTACAAAGTCGTTAAAAGAAATCGAGTGCTAAGTGTTAAAGTTGTTGAAATGATTTATAGCACAACTAGCATACATTTCAGTATAATTGTAGATACATTTTAGTACAAAAGTAATTCCTACAGCTACAGATCACTTTCAAGTTTTCCTTTGACCTTTCTGCAGAAAATATTCGGTTATAAAATTTCTATTAGCATTTTTCAGTGACCATTTTACAAATAAAATTTCTTAAATTCTGATGCTGCTTTAGTTATCAAGCTAGATAGTATTATTTTTAGATGATACTCCGGGTAAAACTTGTTTTAAAAACACCGACACCTACATACCTACAAGTTCAGAAATAACAGTGCGACGTAAAATTAATCTTTTTAGAGAAATTTAGTATAACTGGTTACCTCAAAGGGAGTAAGAGATGAGAGATTATGAGCAAAGTTTGGATATGTTTGTTATTCACTTTAAATTATGTTACCTCAAGTTGTATATAGGTAACAGAAATACCGTTGATATTGATAAGAATTCTTAGGAAACGCTTCACAACGTGCCCCATTACTTTTTTAACACGTGTATGAGTATTACCAAACGATTCCAAGAAATCCGTTTAATATTATATTCTCGTGTAAGCCATTCAACACTCTTTCCCATTTACTGGTTCTAGGTTCCTACAAATGATTACCCGCAGCTGACTCCAGCAATTTTGTCTTTCCCATTATTAAAGTTTAAACAGTCCAATAAGTCATGGCACCCAAGCTATTCCACATTCCCTTACCCTCGATCAATTTAACAACATGCAACCCGTTTTGCCTTCCAACTTAAGAAAAAAAACAAAAAAAAGAAGCCAACTTGGCAACAGAACGGTTACTAATAAACTTTACAGCTTTACTGTCATAAATAATCCCCAAATTGCTCATCGCGCAACTCATGTCCATGTTTGGGCCACTTGAAGTGCATTAACCCAGACGAGCTCCAAGGGAACCGCATAACCATTTTTGGCCATCGTTCAACACAACAGTGACATCCAACAAATCGTTAGGGATTCATAATCTCTTAGCCTATCGAACACCACCCCAAACCCCTTTGTGTACCCAAAAGTTATAATTAAAGTCAGCCGGTATGCTAGATCTCATGTCGATACCAAGCAACGCCTAATCGATTCGACCCCAATCGAGGGTTGGTAGCGTTTCAATATTTCAGTCAATAGATACTTGTGTAAAAATAAAATGTATCTATGAGTACATATTTCACTCATGAATTATGAAAGATGGGGAAATTGATGGAACTTTAATATTTTTGCGCATAAATTCCCCCAGCTTCGCACTTAGTCGGAGCTTAGCTGCTAATTGGATGTTAAGTGACTTTCCATGAGATCATCGAACACCTTACGAAACCTTTAAGATGGAATACTTTCTATAGATATATATTACTTAAAAAGTACGCAACAACTGTATCCCCCTAACGTGATATCGCCCATGGAAATTTTTCCGGTTAAAGGATTTCCCAGATCATGCGGTTCACCTCCTCACAGTATGCGCACTCGATTAGGGGTCTACATTCCACCATTCGGTTCTATTGATTTTTTTTTTCCAATCGCCATGACGTCTGAATGGTGCCGCCTAGGACCTATCAATGAAAAGGACAGCAATAACTATGGCGACAACAATGCCATATAAACTCGTTCTCCAACGGGGGATGGAGGGCAAAGGAAAGTATACACCGTCATATATTATTAACCTAATTTGTTAAATTATATGTAGAAGGGGCCGGGTACGAATAGCTGCCTATACCAGCAGGTACTCTAGGGCTCTCCTTTGATGTCGAACGAGGGTGAAAAGTGCTGTCACAAACACTACTCTTGCAAATAAGGGGGTGGTGATCTCCTTTAGCCACTTCAAGGTGAAGTGGGTGGAATTTTTCATTATCAATTTTGGGGCCTGAAATCGGAAACAAAGCAAAGATTTTCTTTCTCTTTTTACTGCTTTCTGTTTTGCTTAATGAAATGAAAATGATGAAACGAAAATCAATAATTTCTTGCAGTCATTTTTCATTGTCCTTCGCACACGGAGAGTGGGGTTGTTGGTTGGCATTGAGTTGGAGGTCTCCTCCGGCTTTACCTTTGCACTGATGTATGGGTGAAATCATTCATCCATTTCAAGTGTAGTTTTGACTTGTGCCGAGGGGTTTTATGTTGACTTAAGTAATCAAATTACTGTTAAAACAATGACATGGAAGTGCACAGCATTAAATTATGCATGACTTGTACGGCAAGACAAATGAATGACGGAGAGTACTTTGTCTTAGCAAAGATTGTAATTTAGAACAGAGAGTTCGCAGTTTGTCAACAAAAACCGTCTTATGTTGGGGGGTTGACGTTCCTAAGCCTGCGGAAGAGGGATATTTTTGAAAACCTCTATATATATAAGGAACTTCTTAAAACCAGGGATGGAAAAGAACATCGCAGTCTTTCAAGAAATACCGGTTCTCCAGGAAATTCAATGTGGTTATAGGTGACCGCCACACATGGAGGAATGAAGGACTTGTAGTCTTACCAAACTCTCAAACTTGGTACACAGATGGTTTCAAATTGGAAAATGGTAGCACTGGCGCAGGGGTTTATGGACCCAGGTTCCAACGTGCGGCTGCGCTTGGGAAATCACCAACAATATTTCAGGCGGAAGTCCATGCGATTGAGCTCTGTGTACGAGAATGTCTGCGTAGAAGAGTCGAGGGTACTCGTATCTATATCCTCTCAGATAGCCAGGCAGCACTTATGGCTCTGAAATCGTACACGGTAGGATCAAAACTTGTATGGGACTGTCTAAACCTACTCGAAGATCTCGCATCGAAAAACACAGTCACTGTGGCCTGGATACCAGGACACAAAGGCTTCGAGGGCAACGAACGGGCGGACTGCTTAGCGAGAAGAGGCGCTAGTCGCCCACTAGTCGGTCCTGAACCCTATTTTGGAGTCGCACGGAGAAGCATTAACATAAAAATAAAGAAATGGGAAGATGATAATCATGCAGAGTATTGGGCCAAACTCAAGGGCCTAAGACAGGCAAGGAAGTTCATTAATCTCAACCGCTGCAAGGCTAAAAAGCTACTCGAGCTTAGGAAAGTAGACCTAAGAACCTTAACAGGCTACTTGACTGGTTATTGCCCACTCAGGTACAATCTGCACAAGATAGGAGTAGCAGATACAGACGAATGCCGGCTATGTGGAGAGCAAAAAGAGACGGCAGAACATATTCTTTGTGAATGCCTCATGGCCGCAAGAAAAAGACTTCTCCATATCGGAAGGGCTTTATTGAGTCCCTCTGACTTCTGGAATATTGAGCCTGGAGCTTTGTTGAGGTTTATCAAGGTCGTAGTGCGTACAAGGCCCTAGTAAAGTAAAGTAAGTAACATCGCAGTCTTCATGTGGTGCACTTAAGAGAAAGTGAAAGCCGCATAGATGCTATGTCAAATGGTTTTTTAAATAAAAAAAAAAATATTTAAAATGCTCAAGAGCTAGAAAACGCGATGCTGCATAAGTTAAGGACTGAACGGAATGCCGATCCGCGTTTTGAATCTGTAGTTCTCGTTCAAATTCTTGTTGCTACTAAAGTTGAAATACGATTTGTGAAAAAATTCCAGAATCATATTGTGCTGCAGCTTACGACTTTCCATACATTTATCTTTTTACAATACGCGACATAGCTACTAGCTTTAGATACAGATATACATTCTGCTTAGCCTTGTTAACACTAAAATCCATGTTCAGATCTTGTAGAGCTTGTTTAATTTTGAGCAGAAACTAAGCAGAGTTCAACCTCCCATAGTTCTTTTAACAATCAGATAAGAAATACAATAGAAATCTGTCAAATACATAATAAACGCAGATGTATACAAGCACGTCTTGTGAGTATACTTCCGTAGAAAAGAATATGAAACATGGTAGTTTACACAGCAGTCAGCAAGTATTATAGTTTGTGATACTTTGCAGAGCACAATCTTGGTAAGCAATTAGGCGAACCTTTTTATTTTTTCTCTTTTTTGGCGATAGGTATTCACTCAATAGCCCAGCGGCTTAACACTTTGACAGCTAAGCCATTTTAACGGTTTGGGTCACGCCAGGCTAACAATAAAATGTCTCTGTTCATTTATAACCCCCATATCACAAAAGTACAAGGACTGGCGTGCATTGCCACAACCAGTGCGATGAGAGCGACACCTACAGCAGGACTCGAGGCCATTCTCGATCTGCTTCCGCTAGACATCTTTATACAAGCATCGGCGGCTCTTAGTGCCGTAAGATTAAGCCAAATAGCTGTAGACCAAATGCAATGGGTCATACCACGATCCTGCAGAGATATCTAGGCAATGTATCTAGTACAGACTATATATCGCCATACCTAGACTTCACGAGACCATTTTTAGGCACCTATCCGAGCAGGGAAGACTTGAAAAATGACAGAACGCCTAACGAGCGATCCATAGCTGTGTACATCGATGGATCCATAATGGAAATAGGTGTAGGTGCAGGCGTCTTCTCTGAAACGCTTAGTTTCTCCATGTCAACTCGACTTCCGAACTACAGCAGCGTTTTCCAGGCAGAGGTCTTAGCAGTGACAATAACAGCCCATGAGACTGCGATGAGGGCAATATCACGTGAGGATATCACATTTTTCATCGACAGCCAGAGAGCGATAAAAGCAATATCTGGTATAGAAATAAAGTCCAAGCTTGTGACCTGTTGTAGAGAAAAGCTCAAGTTTCTTGGAACACAGCACGAGGTAAAGCTCTGCTGGGTCCCTGGTCATAAAGGCATACCGGGTAATGAGAAAGCCGACGAACTGGCTAGAGGAGGCTCAGCGCTAAACTCGGACCAATCCGACCCATCAGTGTACATCCCGCCTTGCGCACTCAAACTCGAAGCAGGAAACAAAACCTTAACGGAGGCTAATAACAGGTGGACGTCTTTAGATACTTGTGTCACCACGAGGAAGCTATGAGCTGCATTCGACAGAACAAGAACCAATAGACTCATACAGAGGGATAAAAAATCCCTCTCTACTGTAATAGGAGTCATGAGGGGGCATAACACCATGCGGTCCCACATGAAAAAAAACAGGGGCTTTATTTTGTACTGCTTTCGGTTTCAGTTTGCCATTCGAAAATGTAATCCGATTCTAAAATGAATTGATATTTTGTATAGTTCTCGGATTGGGCGTAAGTGCTTCCAATTCAAAATCAAACATTTCCGAAAGTTAGATTGTCAAAACATCTATCAAACGTCACTTAAATTACTTGGAAATTGAGTTTGTATACATTTGCTATAGAAACACAATACAAAATAAGGCCCCTGTGTGTGACGAACGAAGACCTTTGTAGAGGCTGCGGTGACGAGGAGTTTCAGGAAGACACCACTTACTTTCTCTGTTACTGCCCAGGCCTCCATCATTTGAGCAAGAAGTTCCTTGGACAACACTTCTTTAAGGATTTAGAAGAGTTGTCCAACAGACCGATAAACGACATCGCAAACTTCATCAAATCCTCTGGATGGTTTGTATCTCGGGCACAGTAAGTACTAAATGCTTTCTTTAGGATATCTACAAAAGACGTTTTATTTTTTTTTGCTTTTCAAGAGGAAGGGATTCTCTAATCTTTCTCCTCTCCCCCATGGGTATCACAATGGGTCTATATTGACCTGAGTGTGATGTTTTCTATCCCCTACACCAGCCCACATACCTAACTTAACCTATAACCCTCAACATATATTCTACAACTATGTACGAGTATGTTACACCAACATTTTCAGCAGAGGCCGTATAATCTGAATCCATATAAAATTCAATATATCGTCTCAGAAAAACGCACGACATGGCCCGAACTGAAGTACTAGGTGTCGCACGAAAACGTTCGACGTGGCCCTAGGGAATTATGAGGTGTCGCACGAAAACGTGCTAAATGGCAGTCAAAGTGTTAAGAAATGTAATAGGATGCGTCCATCCCTGGGGAAAAAACGATATATAGCGATCATTTTACAATCGATAAGGGTGACGATTTGTCTCCAGCCTGAGGTGGTTTAACGCTGTGTGAAAGCGAAAGACAATCATATCATCACAGTATTTCCAGATTTCTCCAAATCTTTCGAGAATTCAAGAACGATAGAGAGAATACCAAAAATCTATTGAGCTCGGTTGCCTGATCAAATACAAAAAATACAAATATTTGCCACAACAGCTCTTTAAAGTGCCAGGGCCTAGCTTCTCGCAACCACTCATGTTGTGTGTGTTATATTTTTCACACGAATGGAAGGGACCTACAGTTTAATGCCGACTCCGAACGGCGATTTGAGAAGCTTTTTCGTGACAACAATACTCTCGGATGTTTGTTAGACGCTCGCGAGAGGTGGGACCGTGAAAAAAACTTGTTGGTGTTTTCTGTGATTCGAACTTGGAACCTCATGCGTAGTGATCCGACACACTAACCACTTACGCCACGGTTGCCTGATCGCGATCCGTAATTTGAGACCAAATGTGAGCAGACAAGCGTTGTTAAAATGGAATGGAACCACGTATTTCGGTTGGCATAGAATATTGGCTACATAATCACAATTCCTGCTTAAGAACTTTTAATGTTGACTTCTTATATTTAGTACCCCTAAGCACATGAACTTAGACGAATATAATCAGCTATAAATCTCGTTTACGTAAAGCGTAAAAAGAATCGAACAAAGTATGCAACGCTTCGCACTCCTGCTAAGACTTCAACCAACAGAAATTAGCTGGGGATACCGAGTACCGTCAATTTGTAGATTAATACTTGTAGGTTGACAGCAATGTCAAAGAAACCATCGTACAAAAGATAGCGCGCGACCGGGTATTGCCATGTTCAAAGAAGAGATCATTTCAACCTTGTTAAAAAGGCAATATCAATGAACGTTCCAAAGACATCGCGAGGCAGGAGAGGCAGGTCTATAAACGCTTGGATCACACAAATACGACGACATCCGCATTTCATTGACCTCAGTAACCGCGTGATCTTAAATCGGGAGACCTGCCGATATTTTTTGAAGTCTAATAGGCGAACCCCACACGCGGATCAGTAGAAATGCGGTGAAGTGGGAGGGTTATGATCCCTTGTTTTCGGATCATAACCCCACTGGAAAAGGAAGAAGAAGAAGGTTGACGGCAACGGAGGGCGTTTTTGAAAAAGTATCTTGGACTTAAAGATCTCGATGTGAATGAACTCAAAATTAAATTTTCTCTTTTGGAAGCATAATACGGTTTTTACTTCAAACCAAAGTTCTTCTTGTCATAAACCCTAGAGCGAACATGTACACTTTTTAGGCCAACCAATGCACAATCACGTTCGTCGTTTCCGGCGTCCACTGTAAAGCATTACAATTACGAATGCATTTTATTGTTTCCCATTATGGTAAATATTTTCACAATTCAACTCAACTTTCACTGTGTTCAACACTATTATTCGTCTAGCGCTGTGTTGCACTTTTTATGACATACACATTGCATGTTCTTTTGTCATTATGGTTCAATAATCGCATATGCGTGCAATTGCATTAACACAACTCTTTGGGTAGATGGTTTTTACCGTACCTTCATTAAAATTCAATGCACAATCATGCTAAAAGGTAATTTTATAGTCTTTTCTAAAAATATACCGCTTGCCTTGAGCTTTGAAACGGCGAACCCCAAAATTTCATTCGATTCATATCGTTCAATGCAATTCAGTTTGAAGTTTCTGTTTTCATTTAAATTTATCGACAAAACTACTTGATTTTACGTTACACACAAAAAATAGAATAAAAATATAAAAACAAAAAATATAGAAAAACTACAAGTATACAATATGAAAGAGGAACTAACTACGAATAAATAAAGAATACAGAGCTAGTTAGCAAGCAAATTTTATCATTTTTCAAAACACCGCTACACCAACCCTCTGAACAGAATAATTAATTTACAAATTTACGAAATACTTTTATATTTTAACTCAAAATAAAACATAGAACAAGATTTTTTTTTGGTTTTTGTTTTTACAATATGTAACAGAAGCTTACCTTGATCCGACAATCATTGGACGTCCCATGGGGGTTAATAAATCATCTGTATCACCGTTGCCATTACTACCAACTACTTGACCGATAGCCCTTTTAACAGATTCGTACACCGATTGTGGTCCGGTGGGTTCTGTTGTTTGATTGTAGATGGCGCTGTTGGGATTATCACCCAACGACATATAACCACCCTCAGATTGTGGCATTTTTTTCTTCTCCGTTTTTGAGCTGTTTTTTGCTTTCTCAAATACTTATCTTTTTTTTTTAAGGACTTCTCTGACAGTAGTGGTGGTTTTGTATTATGGTTCCCCTTATTTCTGTGGCCAGCCAAAAGCGTTGCGTGCGCGCGAGTTGCGTGAGCGTTTTCAGCAAAGCAACAATCCAATTGCAAATAATTTTTTTTTGTTCATATCATTTTTATTACCAATTTTTTTTTGTTTCGTCAAAGAAAGTAGGCAATTTGTTTTATATACATTTTATATAGTATTTGTTATCGAAGAGAATGATATATAGGGTGCGGTGTGGTTGTGGTGGGTGTTGCCAGTGTTTGGGGGTCATATTGATTTTTTTTTTGTTTAGATTTTCGAAATAAATTTTTGCGCGATAAAACCAAACACGGAAAAATAGAAAGAAAAAAAGAAAAAAAAGTAGAAATATAAACATAATTAAATAAATAAATAAAATTGAACAAAATTGGAAATGAAGGCAGCAAAAAACGCAGATAGATCGATAGATAATCTGTGCGAGGCAGAGAGATAGAGTGTATGAAGGACGTGATAGTGATGATGATGACGTGAGTTCTTTTGCAAAAAAGGGTGAAGATGTGACGTACGTTAGATTTAGATTGGGAATTTTGTTTGATGGTGTATTAAAGCACAGCACGAACTATATAGTCACGCTTGAAGCCGGCGCAAGACTACTTTTCATTGTACTAAAAAAGAATAAGAAACAAAACAAACAAAGAAAATAAAAATAAAAAAATAAAAAATACGTAAAGCTTTAAAGCAAGCAAATGACCAACAACGTCATTAGCAGCGTACGTGGCCTGCGATACAATTGCGAATTGCGAATAAAAAAAATATTTATTTGTTGCTGTTATACTAATAGATGAGAGACATTGCATAGTGGTAGAGGTTAGTAATAAATGGTATATTTAGTAGATAGATATGCTAACCCATTTGGAATTGATTGTGATAAATGGAGGCGCTAAGTTAAGGTTATTTTCGCGCGGGAGGAATTAAAATTCATGGTGACGCAGAGGGTAGTTTTATTGTAGGTCTGATTTGGTGTGAGAGATGCTAATTGTTAAAGTCAATTTAGCTTTTTATTTGTGTTTAGATTTTAGCACCGCCGAGGACGTAAATAAGGAGTATATTTGGATTTTATTAAAGAAAAATATGTTCATGCAGTACAACGCAAAATGAATGACGCTATAGTCATTCATTAGTAATCACATGAAATCCAGTGATGATTAATATATGGGATTGTTGACAAAGTCTTATCTAAATTGGGGTTTAATAAAAATAAATCCACACTATCAGCAGTTTTCGAAATTAACAAATAAAATGCAGCAATGGTCAAGGCCAGAAAACAACTTCACGATTTTATTTACGTTTTTTAGGTCCCTATTTGTAAACTTCACATATGAAATCATCTGGCAATAAACTTCTAGCGAACGATGCCGATCGGAAGACCAAGGTGACGCTTGATATACCTAGAAGCAAGGAACTATTCACTAAATAACCAAGTTCCAACACTACGTTTCTTTTATACGGGGCCCATTATAAAACGCAAGGCAGCATAATACCTAGTCAAGAGTCAAGTCATAAATATTGGTCCACTATTAAATGCGTCAGTGGGGCTGTGGCGCAGGTGGTTAGTGTGTCGGACCACTGCGCACGAGGTTCCAAGTTCGAATCCCAGAAAACACCAACAAGTTTTGTTCACGGTCCCACCTCTCGCGAACGTTTGATAAACATCCGAGAGTATTGTTGTCACGAGTAAGCTTCTCAAAACAAATTGCCCTTCGGATACGGCACTAAAGTAGTAGGTCCCTTCTATTCATGTGAAAAATACAACGCACACAACACGAGTGGTTGCGAGAAGCTAGGCCCTGGGGCCTTATTTTGTATTGCGTTTCTATAGCAAATGTATACAAACTCAATTTCCAAAACGTCACTTAAATGTTTGATAGACGTTTTGACAATCGAAGTTTCGGAAATGTTGGATTTTGAGTTGGAAGCACTTACACCCTATCCGAGAACCATACAAAATACCAATTCATTTTAGAATCGGATTACATTTTCGAATGGCAATCCGAATCCGAAAGCAGTACAAAATAAGGCCCCAGGCATTTAAAAAATTGTTGCGCCAAAAATGTTTTAAGTTTTTTATTTATTTGATTTTTTATTAAATGTGTCCATTATGACATTGCCTCCAATCCATATTAACCATTATAAATATGAAAAAGCCGGCCCCGAGAGGGGAAAGAAAACGACACCACTCTGAAGTAATGCAATAAGCGGTTCCGGAGTGGATGGTGCCAATTTGAAAAGGGGTTAAAGGTGGTTTTTTAGTGACTAAGACTAAGTCTCACACTATTTGAAACAGAGTGGGACTATTTCTCGTGCGCATTAGCAAGTGAAAATGGAACGGGGCGATATATTCCGGACACGGGCGACATTCGGTCCATTGTGCTTCCCTTTGTAGTGTAGAACCTATACTTATTCCGGACCTTGCAACGACTTGTAATCATCTGCAATTTTGTGTATCGCGCTGTTAAGTTATTTGAGGAGTATGCTGGAGTAAATGACCGTCAAGGATGCGGACGTCCTGGCACTGTAAAAACACCACAGGCAATTAATGCAAGATCAAAAGAAGAATCATTCAATAAGCAGAATGATTGAGTGTATGCTCAGTTGTCAAAAGAAGTGTCAGAATTTATTTGGACTGTCGAGTGGGGCCATCACCCCGCATCTGAAATGGTTTGCTGGGGAACACCGATAATGGCGTTAACAAACTTCAGTTCTGTGACAAGGGATTTTAATTATCGTCAAAAGTTTACCAAACATATGTTTTGCAAGCCACTGTGAGTGCCCTTAACCAAACATTGTTTTCGAACAACCAATAGACTTTCCAATAAGACGCCGCTCCAGCTCACAAGGCAAAAACAACCCAACAGCGGCTCAAAAACAATGTATCTGGAGTTCATATCAACAATTACAAAGTTCACAATAATGAGCAGTGGCAGTTTGCCGTCAGTCGGACGATTAGCCTACTGGTAGTCCAGAGCTCAATCCTTTGACTTATAAGCTGTGATCTGCCTTAGAGGGTATGGCTTTCTCTACTCGACACTCAAATATTGAGTGCCTCAAGCGCGCACTTATCCTTGCAAGGGATATTTTATCATCAAAATTGTGTGTACCGGTATTTATGGCTTGACTAGATATGTACATGGATCAAGTTAGCCCTCCAGGTTGGGGGTTGTGCCGTCGGGGTAACTTCCCTACCACGTAAAAAAACTCATGGTTCCGAAACAACCAAAAGCCTCGGATAAGGATGACTCAACTAATGACGACCCCAGCAAACGAAATAAGGACAACGACCTTCGGATCTGTACGTGGAATGTTCTGTCCATTTACAGACCACGTGCAGCCGAACAACTAGCAGAGGCCCTAGCTACCCTAACGTCGAAAAGCTACAATCGCAAGAGACCGCCAGACTCTTCGCTGAACGCGTATCCCGAAATCTCTCAATCGCCCCTTTGCCGCCAGCATCAAGTGCCGAAGACCAGTGGCAACGCTGCCAACATGCTATCAGAAACGCCGCGACTGATGTGCTGGGTCTCGCTCACCCACCACCGCGAAACCCCTGGTTTGACGAAAAATGCCGGCGAGTGCGTGCAGCAAAACAAGAGGCATACAAAGCGGCGCTGCAAAGGAAGACGAGAGCTGCTCCTGAGCTCTACGAGCAAAAGAGACGGGATGAAACTCGGCTTCTCCAAAAGAAGAAGAAAGAGCATGAGAAGCGCGCGTTTGAGAATATCGAGAGCCTATACTCCAGGAACATTGTACGGAAGTTTTACCAAAAGGTAAAAAGAACGTGTCAGAGAAGTAATACCCGTACAGAAACCTCTAGAGATGAAAATGGAAACCTCGTAGTAGAATCACAGTCGGTGCTGAGAATATGGAAAAACTACTTCTGCAGACTGTATAACGGCGACGAAGACCAACATCCCGCTGTCAGGCAGAATGAACCATTCAACATAGACGATGATAGTCAAAATTTCCGTCCATCTGACCAAAACGAAGTGAGGATAGCAATATCCAAGCTAAAATCGAACAAGGCTGCTGGAGCTGACGGCTTACCGGGCGAACTTTTCAAGGCAGCTGTGGATAAATTGGTAGAGTGCATACACCAACTCATTTCTAATATTTGGTCAGACGAGTGTATGCCTGATGAATGGAATCTCAGCATCGTTTGCCCGATCCACAAGAAAGGAGACCCCCTCAACTGCGCCAATTATAGAGGCATCAGTCTCCTCAACATCGCATACAAGATCTTTTCTGCGATATTGTGTGAACGCCTGAAACCTTTTATCAACAGCCTGATTGGACCCTATCAGTGCGGTTTCAGGCCAGGAAAGTTCACCATCGATCAAATCTTCACACTTCGGCAGATCCTGGAGAAAACCCAAGAATTCCAAATCGATACTCACCACCTCTTTATCGATTTCAAGGCCGCCTATGAGACATCCCTGCCAAACTTGTCCGTCTGTGCAGGATGACGATGGAGAACGCTCGCTGCTCCATCAAGGTCGGTAATGACCTCACCGAGACCTTTGATGTCAAAAAAGGCTTTAGACAAGATGACGCGCTGTCATGTGACTTCTTCAATATTGTACTTGAACGGATTGTGCGGAACTCACAAGCCAACACCGGATGCACAATCTATTACAAGTCTGTACAACTGCTTGCATATGCCGACGATATAGACATTATCGGAAGAACTCAGAGGGCTGTCACCGGTGCGCTTGCAAGCATTGAGGCGGAAGCGGCCTAAATGGGTTTAGCGATAAACGAGGGCAAAACCAAGTATATGCTGTCAACAAGAAGGGAAAACCAACACCGACGAATTGAACAAAACGTCACCGTGGGCAGCTATAACTTCGAGGTAGTAAGGGACTTTGTCTACCTTGGCTCTGCTATAAACTCTACAAACAAAATCAGTGCAGAAATCAATCGAAGAATAACTCTTGACAATCGCTGTTTTTTTGGGCTTATAAGGCAATTCAACAGTAAAGCCTTATCTCGAACTACTAAGGAGACTCTATATAAGACCTTGATCATCCCAGTCCTGCTTTACGGCGCTGAAACATGGACTTTATTAAAATAGGATGAAAATATCCTTGGTCACTTCGAGAGAAAAATTCTTCGTAAGATTTTCGGTCCCGTTTGCGTTGACGGGTTTTGGAGGAGAAGATTCAATCACGAACTATACGAGCTGTACAGCGACATCGACTTAGTCAAAAAAACTGCGTATTGAACGTCTGAGATGGCTAGGACATGTAGAGCGAATGGACACCAACGCTCCGGCCCGCAGAGTCTTCGAATCTAGCCCCGAGGGACGACGCAGTAGAGGGAATCTTCGCCGTAGGTCGCGCGCACAAGTTCAAGGGGACCTCGACCAACTTGGAGTGCGCAACTGGAGGCAATTAGCTAAAGACCGAGCTAAATGGAGAGGCTTGTTGGTTGAGGCCCAGGTTCACCCCGCACTGTAGCGCCACCTAAGTAAGTAAGATCAAGTTAGCATCCTGTAGCGTTCCAACAGTTATAATTTATTGCTATCTGGAATGGAGAAGCCTGTCTGTCCTTAAACATAGGTAAGAACCGAATAACCGACTGACAGGGAATACTGTCTACCAAGTTTTTTTCGCCACTTTCATCGAATTTAGCATCTAAAGGAACTGCCACCAAAATTGGCTATCTCTTGAGCCGTTCCCAATTTAATCACAGCTTAAGACGGTATATTCGTTTAAAGTCTACGGTTTCTCGTATTCTGAACTGCTACAAAGCGAAAGCTTACTTTATTAAAAACAAAAAAAAAAAAAAGAAGAAAAATAAACCAAAAGAACCATTCATACTACCCGCATGTGCGATTCGGCCAGACAACATGGGGTAGATGAATGTTGTGGATTAAAGCAATGCTAATGAATAGAACTCTGGTAGTGGTTGAGGATTGTGGCCGATGTTATGACAGGGGTAAACATGGGTTGTCCGCAAGGTGGCGTTCTGTCCCTATTGTTATGGTGCATGGTGGTTGTCTCTCTGTTGCACACTCTAAATAGTTCTAACGTCTACGCTCAGGCATGTGCGGATGATGTCGCTGTACTTTCTGTCGGGCCATGCCTGGCGACGGTTTGTACTAACGCGCAGGCGGCGCTGGACATGATCGATGAATGGTGCGCTTTCGGTGAATCCTCTTAAAACTGAGGTTGTTCTTTTTACGAGAAGGAGGATTCTGACCGGTCTAACTCAGCCAGTGCCACTATCCGCATTTCCAATGAAGCCAAGTATCTGGGAGTTATTTTAGATAAGAAACTTCATTGGTCTAAACGGTTGGGTGTCAAATCGCCCAAAATGCAAAAAACTAAAAAAATGCCAAATCACCCAAAAAAAAGGTTGAGCAACATTTTATTTTTTGGACGATTTGACATGATGTCAAAACACCCAAAAAAGTAATTTCAAGCGATTTTGTGTTTCGACTATTTTAAGGCGGATCTGTCATATCGCCCAACACCAAATCGCCCAAATCTGGAAAATGTAACATCGCCCAAAGCAGAAATGGGCATTTTATCGAAATGTGAAAATACCAACACATAGGAAGGTTAAAAAAAAGACGAGCATAGACCAAATTGAAAAAAGGTTAGGGCATTAGTCCGCGGGGCATAAGTCCCACAGCATCGGGACGTAAGTCCCAACATAAAATGTTGGGTCTTATGTCCCACCTACAAAATAATGGAAAACTTTCAAGGAAAACAACGGCCAAATAAGATGGGGCATACATAAGTCCACAATGCATAAACAGTGCAATGTGTATGGGGGCATGCTGCCCCCCTGCAACCTCCCTGCTTGGGGTCACTGTTGGAGCGGACTATTATAAGGAGAATTGCTTTCGACTATAATGCCTTGTTTCAGCATATCTTTTATTTGTTTTTCTATTTCAAACTCATGAATTTTAGGGTACCTATAAATTTTGGAATATGTAGGGCTATTTGTAGTCGTAATAATTTCGTGTTGAATCACATGTGTAAAAGTTAACTGATCACCCTCTTTGTAAAAAAAAACATTCGTATACTTTGAGAAGTTTTTGTAATTGGCTTTTTTCTTGCACATTTAAATGATCCAAATGTATGCTATTACGTAATGCACTACATTCAAGAACGAACGCAAATGCTATTAACATCGAATGGAAACGTGTTGTGAAGGAGAGTCATTTTATTTCCATTGACATCCAAATATTTATTTTCTAAATTTAATTTTGCTCCTAACGGTTGTAATATATTCAGTCCTATAATTGCATCATAACCTCTGTGCGCTAAGTCCACAATCCTCCAAGTAATAGTTCCTTCTATATTAAATTCTGTTGGGATGGAAGTAACTATTTTATTCACTACTTTCCCAATCCCGGTAATTTTTTTTTTTTTCCAAGGGTAAGTGAAAATCTTCAACAAGACACTATGAGGATCGACAGTGCGTGCTCATAGTAGTGTGGGATTCTTACCCACTAAAAAACCTCGCTTCAAAACAGACTTGTTTGTTTTTTATTTTCACTACAACTAAGTATTCGACTTATCAAGTAGTTTTCATTTCACGAAATAAGGACGTTTTGTATGTACCTTCCCATTAGAAGTTCCTGCTAGCTCCGCAGTTTAGACGCGGCAACTTAACGCGCTAAGTCTAAAGGTTTGGTTCTTTGTAGACGGCGTAGTAAATTTCTTTCATCCAAAACTTGGAGGACTGTAATATTAACGTGACTTTCTAGTCGACTTTTATGCTTTCTCGCGTAGTTTTTGATTTCGTCTTCGATTGTTTTAATGCCAAGATCTCTGTGGATATCGCTGTTTCTGATATAACATGGCGCATTAACAATACCTCTTAGTACTTTGTTTTCAAAAGTTTGTAAAATTTTAATATTACTTATTTTGGTAGAACCCCAAAGTTGTATACCATATGTCCAAACAGGCTTTAGCACTTGCTTATATAAAAGCAGTTTGTTCTCTATATTAAGCTTGGAATATTTTTCAAGTAACTAATACCTTTCTCGATATTTATTATCTAGTTCTTTGCATTTTTTCTTTACGTGCGTTTTCCATTTCAGCTTTGTATCAAGTGTCATTCCAAGATACTTAGCCTCGTTCGCAAACGGGATTTGAACCGAGTTTGATAAGATCGGCGAATTATTTATTTTTTTATAAGTAAAATTTACATGAACAGATTTGGTCTCGTTGAGTGCGATTCGCCAAACCTTTGTCCATTCATTTACTCTATCCAAAGCTTCTTGCAGTTTTACTGTAGTATCTTCGACCGTTTTACTTACTACCAAGATAGCAGTGTCGTCGGCAAATGTAGCTAGCTCAGTACCTTCTACTTGTGGTATATCACGAGTGTATAATAGATATAAAACTGGACCAAGTACGCTTCCTTGCGGCACCCCAGCCATTATTTCCTTAAAATCTGAATATTCGTTTCCAAATTTGACGCGGAATAGTCTATTCGTAATGTAGTTCTTCAAAATATTGTATAGGTGCTCTGACAGAACCTGTCGTAATTTAAACTTTAAGCCTTCGTGCCAGACCTTGTAAAAGACGTCGAGGAATACGCTTGAACAAATCTTTTTTTCTTCGAGAGATTTTTCGATTACATGTGTTATTCTATGCACTTGTTCAACTGTAGAACTGTAGACTTCTGAATCCGAATTGATGATCCGGAATGAGATGCCTTTCTTCTATAACCGGCTGTATTCGCCTATTCAATATTCTTTCGAACACTTTGGATATAATTCGAAGAAGCGAAATCGGTTTATAAGACGTTTTTTCATTTGGAGGTTTTCCGGGTTTAAGGACCATTATTACTTTGGCGACTTTCCACTGACTGGGAACATATCCCGGTAATTGTTCAAAAAAATTCTGATTTTTTCAGAGGGACCTCTTTGAAATCATTTAAAATTTTGGGTCGTATTGTTAAAGAGATCAACGGAAGTTTGTTCTCCGAGGCTCGTTGTGAAAATTTACTGCGCCGTCCAGGATATTGTCGATTGACATCATCTCCTCCGCCGATGTGTTATTTGTTCTTCGCGAAAAAATAAGGACGCAGAACTTCAGCTGATGCGCAAATTCAGAGTCAACTTTCCTTGTGTTCAGGACTGGCTTCGGCCAGAGTCTGAGCCAGGAATGGAATGCAGTCGTATTTTCACGGACGGTTCTAAACCAGTCAAGGGTCTGGCGCTGGTGTCTCCGTGGAAGTCGACAACATTAGACTTCTTTTCTCGTTAGGCAAATATGCCTCTGTTTTCCAAGCGGAAACTTATGCAATCCTAATGGCCGAGAACTATGTTGTGAAGAGCAGGTAGAAGGGCCGTAGCATTTGTGTCTGTAGTGACAGTTAGATTGCGCTTAAGGCCTTGCTTAACCCTTTAACCACTTCCAAAATAGTTTATGAAACCAAAAACTCTTTGAACTCGGTCGCAAGGCTGAATTTTCTGCCTCTTATCTGGGTCCCAGGTCACGCTGGGATCTTGGGGAACAAGATCTCCGATGAGATTGCTAGACAAGGCACAGAGGAGGCTTTTTCAGATCCCGAACCCGCGTTGGGTCTCCCTGCGTCCTCGGTTAGTGCTTCCATTGACGATTGGGTCTCTCACGAGCACAATTGTGTGTGGCATGACTCTCCAGGATGCAGGTTGACTAAACGCATGCTCCCGGACGTCTGTAAGAAATCAGCGGCATTCTTGCTGTCTCTCAGCAGAAAAGACTGTAGACAGCTTATTGGCGTCTTGACAGTCCACTTTGCTTTTGCCAAGCACCTTAACGTGTTGGGCTTAAATGACACTAGAATCTGCGACGCTTGTGGAGAGAGCGACAACACCACGGAACATTATCTCTGTGAGTGTCCGGCCTTTGCTCGTATCACGTGGCAGATCCTCGGTGCTGTGGTGATTGCTGGTACTGTGTGTGGGATGTGCTGATACTTTTTTGTGGTGAGTGCTGGTACTGTAAGCTCCTCATCACTGAAGTGCTTGCTTGGCTTTCTTAGAAAGACAAGGAAATTCAAATAAAATGGGTAAATCGGGGTTTGCTCTTTGGCAGTACCAGATGTGTCCGAATGCTCCAGTCGAGCGTTTTCTACCCCGACAAAAAAAAAAAGAAAGGCGTACCTACCAAAGCCCAATAATTGGATTTAATCGAGCAATACATTTTTTCCGCTCTGGTTTTTTGGCATTCTTTTAATTGTTGTTAAGAAGTCAGTTTCGTTCGAGTGGTGACTTCAGTGGCTAGTCCTTCAGATAAATCGCAGTAAGTGGCTCAGGCAAGTCAAAAAAGAGAATGCTCTTTCTGGTGGGACATGCATGGTGTTGTCCATTTTGGAATGCTTCCTCCTGGCCAAACCATTGCAAAAGAGTACCACAGTCAACAATCAGACCGATTGGAAGAAAACGTCCAGCACAGGTCAATCGCCAAGCGATATTTTCCCATAAAGGCAATGCCAGGCCACATGTCGCAAGAGACAATCCAGAAAATCTACAACTTTGGTTGAGAAATTATGGATCATCCAGCGTACTCTCCTCATGATGATCTTTTCAGAAGTTTAAAAAATCATTTAAGCAATCGGAAAACGAGAAATCAGACCCATATTGAAATTGTACTGGACAAGTTGTTCACTTCTAAACCAGAGGAATTTTATAAATCTGGCATAGAACAATTTACTAGTACGTAGAGATGCCATTTTTATTTTTTTTTATACGAAAACCCACATTGTTTATGGGATGATCTAATTCATTTCCGGTCCTCATACTTTCGAAAATTTAAAACATTATCACTAAAATGCATGCTCCAATTCAGGGTATTTATTATCGAGGATGGTGAAGCTGTGCAATATACTTTTTTTCTTGCTTTGAAAACTGTATTACATTCAGCGAATTCCATCGTTATCGGTAGTGTTTATGAGTAACACGTTAAATAAATTATCAAACCCAAAAACATACACCGAATGCAATCCAAGTGTGTCAGCGCCCACAAAAATAAATACTTTTTCCAATCGGTGGCTGTTGATTCAAGTGTATGCACAATAAAAACAAATCTTTGTGATGGAGAGTGCAAGGAACTTCTGAAAGACCTTTAGACTCAGCTTATTGTACATTGGTCTATTTGGACACATACATCGTAATACAAAGGTTTAAGTACCTTTCTGGCCTCACTTTACAAGGTGCAGGAAAAATAGAGCCGTTGTAAATTTCAATGATCGTCAACAAGCAACATAAGAATTCTCAACCTTAAAAGCTGGGGTAGTTTCCAATTCAATTGGAAAGTAAATAAAGTTCAGTTTACCCAGGTTTGGATAGACTCCTAGCGTAAGCCAGAACACACCTAGAAGAGATGATCATTGTCGATCTTAAGCTATGCGTAAAAGTTGTCAGGAAGACTTTCGTAAAAACGACATGCTAAACAATAGCAGGGCGCCGTGGCGTAAGGGGTTAGTGCGCCGGATCACTACGCATGAGGTTCCAAGTTCGAATCCCAGAAAACACAAAAAAGTTTTTTCACGGTCCCACCTCTCGCGAGCGTCTGACAAACATCTGGGAGTATTGTTGTCACGAAAAAGCTTCTCAAATCGCCGTTCGGATTCGGCACTAAACTGTAGGTCTCTTCCATTCGTGTGAAAAATATAACGCACACAACATGAGTGGTTACGAGAAGCTAGGCCCTGGCACTCAAAGAGCTGTTGCGCCAAATATTTATTTATTTTTAAGCAATAGCAATTTTATACTATTCCTAGGCATTCCGAAAAACAGTGGGTCTTCGTATCGCAACCTAAGCTTTGAGACGACTAGAAAGTCCGAATCTATGTTTCAAAAACCGAATGATCATGGATGCCAAATGACTTAGTCTGACAAACTCAAAGTAAACTTCCCCGAATCTAAGAGAGTTAACATTTGTGGTATCTTAGGCCCGAATTGTTCGCTCATTGTATTAAACAAGCTTCATCTTCATAATTTGAATTATGTAGATTTTACTTCCAACTAAGTACGCTTAGAACGCCGAATTTGTTTTTTACTCCTTTGCACTCATGAACTTCCAAAAAGAGGCCAACGTGTGTTCAACCTTCAGCTTCCGCATCTTTGAATAGCAATTTTTTCCCATCCGACTCGCATATTGTTTATTCGGATATAGCTCCAACTATAACTCTCTCCTGCTTCGCATATGTGTACATATTAAATGTAGCCCCAGAGTGTGAGCTCTTTAGCTGCGACTTCTACTGCATCCACCGAATTAATTAAATCCAAATAAAGTCACAAGCAAATAGAACTAACTCGTAGCTACCCTCTGCTCTGAATGTGTTTTTTTTTTATCTTTCCATGCCATGACTTGTGCTGGATTGTCGCAATTTAAATTTAAATTAAACCTGCTGACATAGCGATTATGGACTGTGCAAAGCTGCTACACAGAAGATTACACGTCGCGACACACACACATGGTTACCTTGTATCCGCGTGTGTATGTATGCTCTGTATCTGTGAAGTGGAAAATGTATCACACACGAGCGCCAAGAGGCAAACAAAGCATTTCTATGGAAACAAGCAAAACAAATTTAACTGCTGGACACAAGTGAGCGATTAAAATGCTAATGCGTGCCGGGGTAATTAGCACCCCAAAGCATACCAAAAGCCATGTACTCCCTCGTTAGGCCACGTTAAGTTCCAATGAACGCATGTAAGTGCGTCATGTTTGCCCAGGTACTACGCCAGCAGAACAACGACAACGACAACGACAACGACAACGACAACGACGACGATGACGATGACGATGACACAAAAGCCGCACTTGGCTGTAATGTAATTTTTTTTAAAGGCTTCTGCAATGCAATTCAAATGCAAATGGGGTGGTGGGTGCATCCCCTTCCTCTTTGCACACCAACACTGCAGATGGAACCAGGTGGAGTAAACTGTGTTGCAGAGTTCTTATATGCTTTTGGCCTCTGCTGTCCTTCGATATGCTTGGTGTTGCTACTTGGTATGACATAATTGTGACCCGATTTCAATGCATGGTGGTGATGGTGGCACTGGGCCGAAATATCTCCGCATAATCGGTGGAAGGATGACACGTATCAGGACCATAAAAATGTGCACATCCATGTGCCATGTATCAGTGTCGCCGAAAATTGTGACCCAAATGCCTGCAGGAGGAGCTCTATCTTATCTAATTTTTATTCTTTCTCGGTCAGAATTAAGTTAGCCATTTTATAGCTACAAAGCCTTTTGGAATGTTATCACACTCTTGCCTGTTGTAACCACATGAATCGGATACGATTCCGTGGTTTGCCGAGGTTTGTCCATGCCTTGTTTGTAATTGCGACTCAGCCGATCGATGGGGAGGATATGTAATGTACCTACCTACGAGTATGTATATTTTTAGTGCAACCACAAATGCAATATTGGTGGTGGGAGGATCGGGTTTCCTAGAAGGTTACATGAATGTGTAGGAATAAAGTATATTGAAGCAACTTTATCGATGGCAATGTGAGGTTGTTTTTGTTGTTTGTTTTTATTTTGCTGTGTGGAATTGGACCGCGCAAACAAATTGTTTAAAAATGCAATGTAATTATAAATGAATTAAGAATCAGATATTTTTCTATAAACAGAATCTGATTACGAGGGCTAAGTTCGTTATTGGCTCGGGTATGCCGGTAATTTTGTGATCAGTATTAATGCAATGAAATTTTTATTCGATTTAAAATCAATTTAAAGGGAATATGATGCATTTTTAATTTTACCACATAAGAGAGAATGGAATGAACGTTTTTAAGTTCGAACATGGAGTTCCACAAGGTCACCATCGCCGAACTACAATTTTGCAAATTAGCCACCCTGCGTTATTTGAATGTGATGTTAGTTATGGGTTTAAATTAAATTTGGAAAATACATTGTCTAGACGTCGAAATAATTGTATTTGATAAGCTAATGGCATCTGTGAACTAGAGTAGAGCACTGCTGTTTGCAAGTAATTGGTTATATAGTGGTGATCAGGAATTTTCACGTGAATTTCACTTACAAGAAAACTAATAACTTGCCAATTTTCCTAAACTCGGCCCGAATACATTTTGCAAACGAGGCCAAATATCTGGGAATGACACTCGACGCAAGACTGGAATGGAATTCGCACGTGAAAATGAAACGTAAAGTACTCGAAATCAAATATAGAGAAATGTACTGGTTACTCGGAAAACATTCCCAGCTCAGTACTGAGAACAAACTGCTTTTATACAAGCATGTGCTAAAGCCGGCGTGGAACTACGGTATACAACTTTGGGGTTGTACCAAGAAAACAAATGCAAATATTTTACAAGCTTTTCAAAATAAAGTGCTAAGAGAAATTGTCCAAGCACCGTGGTATAGTAGAAACGACGATATCCACAGGCATCTCGGAATTCCGACAATCGAAGCTGAAACTAGAAGCTTCGCGAGAAAGCATAGAAACCGACTAATCGGACATGTCAAAAATACAGTCCTACAAATTTTAGATGAGAGCAATTTATTGCGCCGACTACAAAGGACGAAACCTTTCGACTTGGCGAGATAATGTTTAACCGCGTCTAGATTGCGGAGCACGCGCTTGCTATTCTCATAGTGTCTATGGATGATTTTTCACCTACCCTCGGAAAAAAAAGAAAAGAAAAAGGAATATTCGTAATGCTGACGAGGAACTAAACATCGATTTTCCCGAATAAGGCCGACTTTATCTGAACGCTTACAACATACATTCTGATAGTTTGAATATGTTTCCGTTTCCGTTTTGTTTTGGGTGTCCTTTATAAGAACTTAGAGATTCAATTTAGAAAAGTTTCCTCGCGAAGAAACTGTGCATTTTGAAAATACAAATGTGAGAGAGGATTTTCCACTTTTTAATTTTCACCTTACGAGGAAACTTGTTTCGAAACACATGGACCAAGAAAACATACAGTATTTTCTCCGGGATTTTTCGGATCAAGAGGAATTTTGTAACCACGTAGTTTATTTAACTTTTTATAAGTTTGTTTCTACCTATTGTTTGATTTTATCTGCAGTAAACGTGTATAAGGATACAATTCTGAGTTCGAAAGGAGAAATGTTTAAAATCGTTTCCATGGATACGGTTGAGATATTGATTTGGAATTTGGTGAACACTACTAGTGTTCAGTAAACTTAAATATTAAAAAAAATATTTGTAAAGACATTCTCCCAGCCATCTTATTACAATTTTTCCCAAGAGACTTGCTTAAGCCACTGTCTCAGAAATTTGTTTTTAATATGCACGCACTTAAAGGGTTATGAATACCTTTAACATATTTACACATAGTGCGGGCGTTGGAAAGGATGGATAGAGAGAGAGAGAGAGAAAAATTTTTTTTTTTTTTGGTGTAGTGGTTCTTGAAGCCCAGTTGCTTATGTTTCAGAGAATCTCCGAGGGTGGCGTCCAGATAATTGGGGAGATTATTGCTATTTTTTGGCTTTGCTTCTGATTCATAGTACTTTTTTCCCGATAACCGATGTCAAGGGCAAATCATCATCAACAGAGCGAACAATTTTTCCAGCCACATGACCAAGCTACTGCCAGTGTTATTCCTTTGCAGTAGTGTTCACACAAGCTTTCGCAAATGATCGGACTAACTTTATATATTTCATGAGAAATAAATAAATACTTGCTGACATGAGGATTTGAGCCATGAACCATTAGCGTGACAATTGACGACGTTACCACTACACTATTGCCACCCCTTTAATGGCAGACAAAATATGATTTTTGGCTATATTCTGAAAATTAAGAAAGAATTGATGAATCATGGAACATAATATACGATCTAGTAAAATTCAGTAAAGACTACGGAAGGGCTTCTACTAGCCGATCTTTTAATGTTCGAAATATAGGGCGTACCCAAGACATTTTGGTTATGATCTTCTTCTTCCTTTTATCAGCGAGGCTATGATCCGAAAATAAGGGATCACAACCCTCCCACTTCACCGCATTTCTACTGATCCGCCTGTGGGGTTCGCATACATACATATGTGTTAATTATCACCTTCAAGATCCTTTTATCCTTTTTTTGAATTGGTTCATCATAACACTGATTAAGACAGAACGTTGCACACATAGAGAAAAACATTGGAACAATCGGAGTGGAAACGAATTTTTGGCTTTCAAAGCATAGAATGCTGCAGAAAATATTTTCATCAGATCTTTAAAATACAGGGAGTGGTAAATAACAAATTAAATACATATAACAACAAAAAAATATTAAACTGCACATATGTATGTACATACCTACAGGACTGACCACGGGGCAGAACGCAGGAATTCGAATTTTCGATTTTCGAAATATACTCGTAAGTGTGAAAAGATATTCACATACTTTGAAAAATTTAAGTGAATATGTGTCCTTTTTTGTTCCCAGAATTGTATAAGTAGAACTATAAGCAACACAAATACTGCACAAATCTTTTCCTAAATAAATTTAAATGCCGGCAGAGAATGTCGCACTATCTTCAAAGATGGAATAGAGATGTACCTTCAAAGCTTTGCTATAGAGCCGATAATTTTGATTATATTTGGAACCCCGTGCAGGGACGGGTTAAGAATATCACTGCAGCGCCCACGCTTGTCGTAAAAGGCGACTAAGGGGGACAAATCAGATCTAGGCAATATAACACCCAAGTGAGCCTAGCGACACATATACTACCTTAAAAACCCTCCCACAAGTGTGCATGCGAGTCAGTGGGTTGACACGACTGGAGATCACCGGTGTCATAAAAAAACGATCAAGCAATACTAAAACAGGAGCATGCACGTGTCAAACAACAAACACCATCGCAATATGGTAATATTGCAAAACTGTATCATTATGGTAATACTTGCAAGGAAAGGCACTACCCCGCCAGGCACTACCACTGCTGTGCATGTTCGGGTCAGAGCTATACGGATTCCGGGGGCTAGCAAAATAATGAAACAGTTTGGACGCAATTTGAGGGTCGCGAGTTGGAACGTTGGAAGCATGACCGGTCGAAGTTACGAGCTGGAAGAGATGATGAATAGAAGGCGGGTGGACATCTTGTGTGTCCAAGAGACGAAATGGAAAAACACCGGAAATCGGGTGCGTTTCTTGGACGTTAGGACAAAAGATTACAAGATGTTCTACTACGGAACGGAAAAGTCTAAGAACGGAATCGGTATCATCCTTGCGGCAGAGCTACTTGAAAACGTCTTGAGCATTTCGAAGTCCAGCGACCGTTTGATGTCTCTCAAACTAGTAATACAAGGAGAGGTGTGGAACATTGTCAGTGCATATGCTCCCCACGATGGGTACAATCAGAGAGATAAAGATGCATTCTGGCTAGATTTCCACAATCTCCTTAAGAACATCCCAAAGGAAGAATTTCTGTTTGTTGGAGGAGATTTGAATGGACATGTCGGGAAATCAAACGAAGACTATGAAGACTGGCGTGGAGGACTAGGATATGGCACCAGGAACCTTCCTGGTGAAGACATCCTAAGCATGTGCAAATCACACGGTCTTATCGTGTTAAATACCATGTTCATCAAACAAAGCCGACACCTGATCACTTACAGCAGTGGTTGAGATGAAACTCAGATTGACTACCATTTGGTAGGCAGTTTCATGAAGCCTCGGGTAAAAGATTGCAAAGTGATCCTGGGAGAGGCAATCGCTCGGCAACACCGTCTCCTGCTAACAGAAATTTTTATGAAAACACCGAAGAAAAGCAAACAAACAAGGGTCTCTGAGAAAATCAAGTGGTACAATCTGGACAAAGAAAAAGGCGATGCTTTTGTTTTCGTAATGAAAAATTACCTCTCTCACACCATCAACGGAGCTGAGGATGAAGAGTGCAGAGCACAAAATATGTGGGATTCCCTACAGCTAACTTGCTTAAAGAAGGCCAAATCACTGCTAGGAGCTTCAAAAGGCCATCATCAACACGCCAAAGAAACATGGTGGTGGAGTGATGAAGCTGAGAAAGTGATAAATGAGAAGAAAGCGGCTTTCAAAGCTTGGTCAAAGTGCCCCTTTAATAATAATGACGAAAAAGCTCGCCTCGAAATGGAATACAGATGCTGCAAGAAAAAAGCGAAGAAGAAGTGCGCCCAGCTTCAAGCAGAGAGTACGGAGGGCCTGTATCGGGAGCTGGAGAAAATATTTTCCCCGGTTGCTGATGCAAACCAGGCTATCCAGGAGCTGCGGAGACACAATATGAACAAGAGCGCCACTATCTTCAAAATAGCCGCCCAAAGAAGGAACAATGCTCAGGAGATTCGTTCGCCAAAGTTCATCAGCAATGCTCATGACCAGCTTCTTGTGGATGACGACAAAATTCTGCAGAGGTGGCGGCAGTATTGTGAAGAGCTTTTAAATGAACAGTTTCCCCGGCTATACTTTCCAAGAGCCACTCCTAACTGTGAAGAAATACCCGACATTACAGTCGAAGAAGTTAGTGAGGCGGTCAAATACTCCAAAAAACGAAAAGCGGTTGGGCCAGACGAGATACCTTCTGAGTTCTGGAAAAAGATGGGAGACATCGGGTTCAGATGGCTCAGAATTCTCATCTCCAAATTCGTGAGAGGTGATCCAATGCCGAATCAATCGAGGGAAAGTTACCTTCTCCCTGTATACAAAGGGAAGGGTGATACACGAAACTGTGATAACTACCGTTCGATCAAGCTGATGTCACACACCATGAAGATCGTTGAGCGGGTATTAGGTGGCCGACAGCGAAAAATAATACGGCTATCTGATGAACAGTGCGGGTTTGTCTCGGGTAAATCAACCACAGATGCAATCCAAAGTATAAGGATCATAATGGAAAAACATCGTGATTCCTTAAGGGATTTGCATATTGTATTGGTTGACTTTGAAAAGGCATTCGACAGACAACCACGAGATCTGATATGGGTGGCGCTAAGACATCGAGGGGTTACAGAAACCTATGTGCAGATGATCATGGACATGTAGGAGGGAGCAAAGACAAGAGTAAGATGCCCCGCTGGAGTAACCGAAGAGTTCCCAATCAAAGTCGGGGTGCACCAGGGAAGCGTTTTAAGTCCTTTGCTCTTTATTACAGTCCTTGATTATCTGCTTGAAGGTAAAGTGATGGACCCCAACGTGCATCAGTTATTCTTTGCTGACGATGGAGCCTTCATAAGTGAGGATCCCACATCCCTGCAACGAGCACTTGATGTGTGGGTGGACGTTTTGGAGGGAAATGGGTATCGCATTAGTTCAAAAAAGACAGAGTACTTGTGCTGCCCGTTCTCTGATCCACTCAGGCCTATTCCAGACATTTATTTGAATGGAACAGTGCTTCCCAAGTGCGAAAAGTTCAAATATCTGGGATCTATGATCAATAGCAAAGCAACTTGTGATGACGACATCAATCATCGTGTAAGCGTAGGGTGGATGAAGTGGCGAGAAAATTCCGCTATCTTCTGTGACCGAAAAATGTCCCCTAAGTTGAAAGGAAGGCTCTACACCGCAGTTGTACGTCCAGCGCTCACATACGGTTCACAATGTTTGACGATGGACAAAAAGTATGAGAGTTCGAGTGCCTCGCATGACAGCAGGAGTGACAAAGCTTGATCGAATAAGAAGTTCGAAGATCCGTGGAAGCTTTCACATCAAGGAAACCATCGTACAAAAAATAGAGCGTGACCGGCTCAGTTGGTATTGCCACGTTCAAAGAAGAGATCATTTGAACCCTGTTAAAAAGGCAATATCAATGCACGTTCCAAAGACATCGCGATGTAGGAAAGGCAGGCCTATAAACGCCTGGATCAGACAAATGCGACGACGTCGGCATTTCATTGGCCTCAGTAACCGAGTGATCCAAAATCGGCAGGCCTGCCGATATTTTCTGAGGTCAAATAGGCGAACCCCACAGGCGGATCAGTAGAAATGCAGTGAAGTGGGAGGGCTGTGATCCCTTGATTTCGGATCATAGCCTCGCTGATAAAAGGAAGAAGAAGAAGAAGAAGAAGATCTAGTAGAATTGCGCACTTTCAGTACAGACTACGGAAGCGCTTCTACTAGCCGATCTTTCAATGTTCGAAATATGGGGTGTACCGAAGACATTTTGTTTATGATCATACATACATACACATGTGTTAATTATCTCCTTTAAGATCCTTTTATCCTTTTCTTTAATTGATTCATCATAACCCTGATTAAGTAAGAACGTTGCACACACAGAGAAAAGCATTGGAACAATCGGAGCGGAAACGAAATTTTTCAAACCATAGAATGCTGCAGAAGATATTTTCATCAAATCTTTAAAATACAGGGAGTAGTAAATGACAAATTCAATAATAATGTATCACCGAGCTTAGAAAAAAAAAGAAGTTAAACTGCACATATGTACATACTCGTACCTACTGGACAGACGATGGGGCAGAACGCAGGAATTCGAATTTTCGATTTTCGAAATATAAGTGTGAAAAGATATTTACATACTTTGAAAAATTTAAGTGAAAATGTTTTCTTTTTGAGCACCCTGTGTTCCCAAAATTGTATAAGTAAAACTAAAAGCAACAATAATACTACACAAAGCTTTTCCTAAATAAATTTAAATGCCGGCAGAGAATGTCGCACTATCTTCATAGATGGAATAGAGGTTTACCTTCAAAGCCTTGCTCTAGAGCCGATAATTTCGACTATATTTGGAATTATCGCTAATCGTCGACCAATTTATTTTGAAATATATTATTTGAATGGTTTTTGTATAAAATATCCGATGAAGGAAGACCATTTTGCCAGAAAGTAGTCTGTATGCCCCGTGCTTAGGTTGCTGCTCTTAGCTCTATAGACATATAGGAATTAAACAATCTTTAACCACGCGTCACATAGTATTCATATTAATTTAAGTCACAAGAGAAGGTACACTTAGTCGCATTAGCTAAAGAGTCCTAGTACTACTTTTTTAGATCTAGACGCTATAAGCTTCATTGATTTGACTTACATAGAAACAAAGCTCTGTGTGTGAGATAAATTTGTGATAATTGTTTTGTTTTTTAACTTCCCACATTCCGGTGCAAACAACAACTAAGTACAATATAATGATGATCTCTGTCAATGCCGGTCAAATGATCGGTTGCATGCAATTGTCGATTGTGTTTTCCTCATCGAAATTCCAGTACCATATAATTTCGGTGCCATTTTGCAGTCTGGCACTGGCACGCAATTCGTTTCCCATAATAAGAGAAATAATTCTGTGTCCCGCGCGAATTTCCTCTAACAAAAAAATTCTCGCACTCTATGTGTTTGTTGTTGTGCCTCTGTTCAATTAAACTCGTTAAGCTTCTCAATTTAGAAAATTTCAAATTGAACCAGAAAACAAAAAAGGGAAATATACAACAAATAAAAAAAGATAAAGCAACGCCACGAAAGGAAGCCGAGAAAATTCCACTTTAAGTATAACGTCGCAATAATCTCCTCCTCAAGCGACAATGACAACGATGGCTACGCGGCGTTGATGTTAGATACATACATAGATACCACCCCCATGGGGGTTAGATAGCGAGCTACAATTTTCATCAAAAGCGTCTTTATCTTGAATGAGTTCATTGAAAGATACGACCACCAACATCGGAACCACCACCAGCATCGGCCGCAGCTAACGATTGAAATTTCAGATGAAGTCATTCAAAACGGGACGCCTGAGGAGAATGACAAGTCAAAGGAAGTCTGTGCGATTCCGGCCGGCAATTATGATTTCTCTGTGCGTGCCTTGTCTTTGTCTAAATTAAACGCAATTGGACTGGTTGCTTTCAAAGAAGATTGTATGCCTTCATTAAAATTTGATAAATTCGAAAAAATTTTCCTCTCTTGTATCTAAGTATTTTTAGATGCAAAAAAACATCGAAGATAAGATAACACCACCGACCGCTTGTATCTATATTATACTTTGAATTCGGAATACGGAAAGATTTTTATCGAATAAATACGCACAACCCTCACAGAAACAGAAGCTTCTCAATGCTCGGCGTTAGATTAAAAGTCAATTTAGTATTATTTGTGGAAAGCTTATCGCATCGTTCTTAGATAAATATTTAGAGTGCAACCTACCCCCTCTTGAGGATAAAGGGGGCTTGGGTATTTACTCGTATATTGTCGAGTGTGAATTTTAATGCAACGCAAAATAAAATAAAATAAAAATAGAAGAAATGTTTCTAGTATGTGATGGGGTAGGTACCTAATTTATTATTCCATCCAACTGTGTTTATCGCTAAAAGAATGCTCATAAATAAAAATACTAAGTGTGGGATTAAATGATACTGCCACAACACACAGTCACCAGGCATTTGGCTATATGTACTGTACATACTTATACAAATGCTAAATCTTACCATCTGTGTTCGGATTTGGTGAATTTTCCTGTGAAAAGCTAAAACCCCCCACAGAGAAGTTTATCTCCTGCTTGTGGAATTTATCGGTCGCAGGAGAAGATAAAGTTTTCTAAATGACCAGCAACATTGTATTTCATTTCATTATGGGAGTTTCTATTTTTGTGTCTACGGTTATTTCAATGTAAATTTGGTACGCAAATCTGTACGTTTCATGATGGGTGGTGGCCATTGCATTCATTGATCGTCTGTTTATTATATCATCATGCGCAAATGCTTTGAATTTCAATAAAATTTGAAGCAAATTTTAGGCATGACATCACATAATATGTTAATTACTTGGTATTCAAGGTCGATTGAGCATTAGAAACCAAAGATTGTTTCTTTGGTCAATGTATGTCGGTTTGTACTCTGACAACAACCAGGAAAATGGAAAACATTTTTTTTTCTTGCAGCGATATAATTGGTAGTATGGTCATTTGCATTGCACTGCTAATTTTTTGAAGAAAACACAAGAGAGCAGTAAGTCTAAAGTACCATGTTGGTCTCGGTTGGGTGTCAATTTAACGTTGGGGCTCGGGGTTAGGTTCCCATGGCCTAACGTGCTGACCGAAGTACTTAGTTCCTTGCAGGCTCACAATGAAACGCAGTCTGTTGATGAGTGGTGCACTGTTTTCCTAAATTAAAATTGGGGAACATTTACATTTAGTAGCGAATATCACTACTATTAAAATAAAGCTTCTATGCATACAGGTCGGATACGAGGGTAGGTACATGGTCCTCTTGTATGATTAACTTTTATTATTTAACACTTAAAATAAATAAAAATAAATATATGGCGCAACAGCTCTTTAAGTGTCAGGGACTAGCTTCTCGCAAACACTCATCTTGTGTGCGTTATATTTTTCACACGAATGGAAGAGACCTACAGTTTAGTGCCGTATCCGAAGGGCAATTTGTTTTGAGAAGTTTCTTCGAGACAACAATTCTCTCGGATGTTTACTAGACGCTCGCGAGAGGTGGGACCGTGAACATTTTTTTTTGTGTTTTCTGGGATTCGAACCTTCGCAGTGATCCGACACACTAACCACTTACGGCACGGCGCCGACGTCGCCCACTTAAGTGTTATTAATTCGGTGATGAAAATCTAAAACGACAAAAGAAGACTGCTCATTTAGGCTTTGGGACAATAGAAGCCAAAAGGCTAGTGGATGATCTACGAAAAAGTGGCTAAGAGGATAGTGGACTCTACGTTTTAAGACGTATGCTGTATCAAATACCCTTGATCAGCCTAGAATGTCATTAGCAGAGACGTGTCTGAAATCCACAGGATTGAGAAAATTAGTGTTTTGACCATCTAAGAGCAGGACAATCACAAAGAAGTGTCCTCTTCCAGGCACCATTCTTTCTCTGTAGAGGAGTTTAGTTTGCTTAAGTGATATCTCCGGCTGCAATGGCTGCAAGATATTGCAAAGGGGAATAACACGATCTACTCTAAGAATGGAGGAATTCCGGTTTGTGTTAAAAAAATGCGGATGGTTAACTCTTAGGAAGTGTCCATCCATTTCCATGTTAACTTGTCGTTCATTAATAGAGCGACTACTATACCACCTGCGATGGCTTAAGTGTCCACGTTAGCATATGTAGACCAATACTCAGATAGTATTCGATGTAAACTAATAAATTGTAAGCAAAGAGTATTAGAGAAATTGCCTTTGATGTGACTGCACGAATTCAAGCCCATTATGCGGTATGTCTGGTCTGTGAAAAAACATTGGTGAGACAGCAGCACGAGAAAGGTCCCTATCACTCTTCATCTTTACTTCTTGAGCCTTATATTGAACAAATTACGTGTTGTGCATATGCGTGACAGCGGCTTTGAAAGCGATTTTGGTTTCAACATCTTTACAACCTTAAACGCTAAAAAAAAAACAACATAACTATCGACAAAACTTTGCGACTACCTCATACGGCTAAATAAGTAGATAGGAGCACCATGAGTACCTTCAAAACTAAGATAAGGAAAAGTCTACCTTTATCTTAAGCAAAAATATACAGCGTTTTATTTTAGAAAGCGACCGCAATCACAAATTGTTTAAACTGATGGGGAAGACTAAGACTCAAACAGATGATAGAGACTGTGCTCTCAACAATAAATAGAAGCTTCTAAAGAAACTGAACTAAGCTTAGTAATCTAAGAACAACCTCAGTTAATCAGGGTTATCGTGAATAAATTTTCCCTCGGAATTTTTCCCCCAAACAAAAATTAGGTATCTTCAAAAAAGAGGAAATAATTCCGCGGAAAAGAAATAGGTATCATAAATGACAATTCGGGAGAATTTTCGACGCGATCGCGGTATTAAATTTCTCCCCGATGAATTTTTTCCCTATTTTTGAAGATACTTCATTTTTGTTCGGGGGAAAAATTCCGAGGGAAAATTTATTCCCGATAACCCTGAATATATTCTTATTACGAAGATCGATGTGTTTCATGACAATGCGTTTGTCTTTTCTTCGGATGTTGTTAAAATGTAATATTGACATCAGTCAATTACTCATATTCTTTCCTTGGCCTTGGTAGAAAAAAAACTGCGGAGTTCAATGATAAGAGATATCTTTACAAAAACTAGACTGATTCAAACCTTGATGTATTAGTAATTAGAAATAGGGAAACTAACAGCCGCCGAAGCCATCTATTCATTACTTCTTATGCTTGGCAAAGTCTAAATCCTAAGTACAGCTTGTCACACTATTTCCATGACCTTCTAATCCACTGCCTTTTTGAGAAACATCCAATTGAAGATTATTACTTATCCACTGGCAAATACAAAAGGGAATATCATCCGCAAACTTTCTGATTAAACAGATACAAAATGCTTCATTAATGTACAATTCCCGTCCACTTGTACTCCTAATTAGGTCACCGACTTCAGAGCTCTAATTTAACTAAAACACTCACACAATTCCCACACTCAAGCCGCAGTTATCTAATCTTTCCTGCATAATCTGAAGGCAAACAGTCGACACTGTGCGGGTCTATCTATTCCCTTTGCAACAGCGGCGCACACAGTTCACCGTACTTCTAATTAAACAGTGGAAACTAAAAATTAAGGTCAACGAATGATAAAGAGCGGCTAGTCTCATAGAAGACACTCTCACTCCATCAGAAATGTACTTCATTAATACATCTGCTACGAAATCCAATAGTGACCCTGTCCGATGGCTACGTGATGCTCGTCATTCACTGTCGCAGTATTGCATGCAATCAAGTAGATGACGTCATACAGACCTAAAAGCTTCTTTTTTTTTTCTTTGCAGACTTCGACTTCGTGTTGAAGACGTCTTCATCATCGTCGTTGGCGTTGTTTTTCTGCACTCCATTTTAAGTTCCACTGTAATGACTTTACTCACGTAGTCATGAAGGCAGGCAAGGACTCTTGGCTCGATACCCAAAAAAAAAAGAAGAAGAAGAATAAAAGAAAAAGCGCATTAACTGCTGGTAATATCGTTCATGGGAAGAACAAAAACTCAATCAAGGCACCAAGAACGAAAGTAATTAACTTTAATTCGTGAAAGTTCCTCCTTCGAAAATGTAATGTTAATTGGAAAATATCTCTTCTTGAATGCAGATGATGGTGAAGAAGGTCCTCCCTCTTGTTTTTAGGCGGTAACGACGACTTTCCAACGAATTTGAAATGCTTAAGCAAATTAAGCGATGTTAGAAATGTGATGCAGAGAGCAATCAAAGGAAATTCAAACAAGCTGAGTGTATAGAGGGAATGAGTAGAAATTATGTGAAATCCTTTAGAAAATATTTCCAGGAATATATGTTATGGTTGTTAAATTTTATTCAAAGAGGATTCTGCTGCCACATGTGGGCCTAAATTATGTACTTGTGGTGGCATTTGATGTGCAGTTCAGAGTTCTTATTGGATACTTTCTTTAAAAATTGACCATTTTGTATATACAGTGGACTCTCCCTAAGTCGAACTCTCCCTAAGTCGAATTTCTCTCTAACTCGAATTTTTTCGCCATATTTTAGCATTCCCCTCAATTTCCCATACAAAAGCATCCTCTAAGTCAAACTCCCTCTAAGTCGAAACTCCCTCTAACTCGAACAAATCATGGTATCCCGTGAAAATTCGACTTAGGGGGAGTCCACTGTATTTGGAAACGTGTCGTTAAGAACATCAGAAATAGACATTTTCTAGGTCTGATTATCATATGGGACTATTAACCGATAGTGATGGTTATTTTCTATCGATTTCGGCAGAAGCTAACCGTCACATTATTTCACTGCAAGTCTTTTGACCTGGATTATAGCAACCGAAAACGAACTAGGTATTTCTACAATGACCAGTTCATTCATCAGATGAAAAATAAATTCAGAGACTTAGAAGTGCAACAAAGATTTAATCACTCACAAGTGCCATCCTGGAATTGAACGAAAATGTGGAGCAAAACGACAGGTTTATTTTTTTGGCATCCTATATGCGCTAAAGAGAAAATGTATGCTATGTGGTAAATACAACAAGAACGATAACCTATATCGGCTAGCGCTATACTATTATTGGAGCTTAACATCAATTCTGATAAGAAGAAGTACCTGTTGTCGTCCTACATACATTAAATGCAATTACCTGATTGCACGACGAAAGTTGGGAAGGACAGATTAAAAGTGAGTAAGTGGCTTGAAACTCAGGTGATATTAGGTTTCACAAAAACATCAGGGGTGGCATCCAGATACTGGGGGGAATGGTTTTGTTATTTTATCGTTGCTTTATGAATCATAATATTTTCTCTCATCCACCTGATGGTGAATCATAAATCAGTGCGATACATTTGCCTATCCAATCTTTTGCGTTCAGAATAGAGTCGGCAAAATCTCTCGCAATTTTTCATATGTAAGTAAATCATATTTTTTTTTGCATCAGGATTTGAACCGTGAACCATTAGTGTGACAATCGATGACGTTATTACTATACCATCACCACCACTTGATTGTCGTCTGTCATTGAACTGACAGTGTGGCCAAATTCTTAGAGATAATTCTAACAAGTTTTAACATTTCGCACTGCTTGAATTTCAATGTGTCTAGGGATAGAAAACTTAAATACATACATTTACATACATTTTCAATTGCCCGCTAATCCTTTATGAGGGTGGCGGGGGTAGGATGCTCAGGTGGACCCTCCATCCTTCTCGATCCTCCGCCATTGACTCCAACTTATCAGGAGGAATCCTTAGACGGCTCCAGGAGAGATGTCTGACTTGATCCAACCATCTATTTCTAGGCCTACCGGGGAGTCGCAATTATGGCACAGGAAACTTAACTTGCAAACTAGTATGTTACAGGCGGATGAACAAGACACAAGATGTGTCAAAAAGATTGGTCCAGGCCTAAGCTCTCTCAATTGCAATAAAATTTAGAGCAAAGTAATTATAAATGAAAAGAATCAACATGGAACAATGATCAACAAGAATTTTGTATATAGAAGCAGAAATCAAACGTGTGATAGTTACGTTTTTAGCCACCACGCTCTACCAACTGAGTTACCCCTGGATGATCTCCACCGTCAAGTCTTGACCATCGATGGTTAAATGACCAGTGCAAATCAAGAGTTTTCTATTAGCTTGAACAGAGCTAAAAATATGTCCCGAGGAATTATTAGGCAGAATCATCGACCTGAGTATGAAGTTCCCAATTCACATACAGGTTTCAAGTTTTCAAAATCTGATCATTCATCCAACCAACCCATCTTGACAAGAGCATCGTACCTGATCCGAGTTCTTTTTAAAGACTCGTGTCTTACTGAGTACTGGCAGCAGGCTATGTTATGTATTCTTAGTCTCCCTCTGCAATCTAACAATTAGTTACAATTATCTGAGGACTCAAGTCTGCCGAACGTATGTTTTTTTTTACAAATGTGACTTTCTGACAACAGTAGTAAACATGAAGAAATGATTATTGGAAAACTCCAAAATGCACTTTGCTTTGATCACCCTGAACTGAAGAAGATTTGAATAAAATTTATCTAGACTTTTGTGAATAGATTTTCGTCCCTTTTATGCGATTCTTAAGCTCAGCAGAGAGCAACAAATTTATATTTCTTTGTCATGGGTACCCGCGGAAAGATGTGTTTGTCTGAAAATTGGTAGGTACATTAGCCTACTAACAAAAAAAAGTATACAAGTAGAGTATATTAATCATCTTTGGTTCGATTTAAAAAAAAAAATGATAAGACCTTGCTTTATCAAAATCGGTGGACTTTATTATGTTTATGTTTTCGGTGTAAGAATACGAGTTTTTGGTGGTAAAGATATTTACGTTAAAGGCTAAAGCTTATTAAAGACCCTATCAGAATTAATAAATGTTTGTTACTAATTATGACAACCACGCCCACTTTCTTCTAGAATAAATGCCTTAACAAATATATGATTATTTTCTTAAACATGTGTTTTTGATATATTTGTGGTAAAAACTGTTTAAAAAAAAGCACTTTATCTACTCCTACCGCAGTATTTAATTAAACCTCACATCTTATATATTAATACGTCAACACGAAACTTATCGTACGTTTTTCAGTATTTATTATAAAAGGAAGGGGATCAAACTTATATCATTCGAAATGTACTGTGCCATAGATGTGCAAGAAACAAACATCTTATACGTATGTAACCGTTAAGTCAGGTAAAATAATGAACATACACACATGATTTTCATATACAAAACGCTTTAACCAATTAAATGAAAGTATTTTGATTACGTTCATGGCTGTATGACCTTAGATCCCTTTGCCTTCCCTGCACGGGAGAGTATTACAAAAAAAAGTTAAAAAAAAAAAAAATAAATATTTGGCGCAACAGCTCTTTAAAGTGCCAGGGCCTAGCTTCTCGCAACCACTCATGTTGTGTGCGTTATATTTTTCACACGAATGGAAGGGACCTATAGTTTAATGCCGACTCCGAACGGCGATTTAAGAAGCTTTTTCGTGACAACAATACTCTCGGATGTTTGTCAGACGCTCGCGAGAGGTGGGACCGTGAAAAAACTTTTTGGTGTTTTCTGGGATTCGAACTTGGAACCTCATGCGTAGTAATCCGACACACTAACCACTTACGCCACGGCGCCCACATACAAAAAAACGTTATGTAAACAAATACATAGCGTTGTTTCCCTCGCTGTTTGTTTTTGTCCCCTCGGTCGAATTTCGACCATACGCGATACTAGTATGAATAAAACTAAAAAGTGACATATAATTTAATTTGACAATTCTGTAGTGAACTCTGCACTTTAGTTTCAAGCATTAACAATCAGCAGTTCAGCCTATAGAACTTGAAATGCAATTTGTAGGTACCACGAAACTTTCTGTAACTACATTATGCAGTCAGAAACTTTTAAGACGAACTAATTTTGGATTCCGTATAAATCTCACGGAAATTCGTTGGAGTACAACTTGAATAATTTACTTCAAGAATACCAGGAACTATATATCAGTAACACCATAATTTACATAATCTGATTACTTCGCAGTAAGTGCTTATTGATAAAACATGTAATCAAGGAACTACTACCGCATGCACTTTAGTGGTACGTTATCAACCTTTGAATGGTTTACATTCATCCAGTGGACTTAATTTTACTATTTGCTTCTAAAATTCTTCGGTCTGAAACACAATCAGCACAGCAACCCGTTCTGATAATTACATGTGATTAAAAACAAACTCGACCACCACCTATCAATTAATGGAGTCATGGCATTATCCTCAATTTTTCATTTCCCTCATTTCTCATTTTCTGCGTGCAATCCGTTCTGTGCTTTTTTTTTCTAAATGTTAATAAGCAACACAACCATTGTTCGCGAGCGACCTAAAAACCAAATAAAAAAAAACCCCACCTCCCTCATGAGCTCTGACATTAAAAGCGATAAGGGTGAGTGACGGGACAACATTTACATAGCACACAACTACACCCACCCCCGCCTTCACTTAACTCTAATAGTTCTTTGGCGGTTTCACAATGGACAAACAAAAGAGTGGTCACAACACCGCATCATCAAGGATGCCCTAAAACTTTACGTAACACGAACAGGGGTATTAGTATGTACATATGTATGGTATAGTAGGTGTAGAACCGGTGGAAAGAAAACCCCAAAGAAATCGATAAAATTGCGGTAGCGTTCGGTGGTAAGTAACACTCGAAAAAAAATTCAGAAAACATTCACAGTTAGCAATAAGGAGAAAGAAATTATAGAAATTGGTTTGGCAAACACTCATACAGACTCATAAGTGCTGGGGTGTTTGGAAATGTGACCTTGCCTTAAATAGTCACTCGAGAAAATGTGACACCGAACGGACGAAACGGTGTTCAGAATACACAAGTTCAGACCTTTCACTACACATACACAAATCGATGGAAATTACATAAAGAGGGCGAGATTAAATGTATACCTCTTTGATGATGATGATGAATTCCATCATCACCGTCCTCATCATCATCATCATCAACAAAAGGAAGTGGCATCCACATCCACACATGCTCGGGCTAACTTAAAAAGGATCTTTGTTTTATTATCCTACGACACCATAGGAGTGAGGGAAAAAAAACTTTTGCACTTCAAAGGTGTATTGTTGGAATTCGTTAGAAGATTTGTGCGAAAACTCAATTCGCCTCTAATTAATGAGAGAACGTGACTAGCAGGCACCAAGGATACATTTCATTTCAATTGCGGCGTAAAATTCAATTCAATTTGTCTTTGATTTTAAAACGCAGAAGACTACGCCCAGTATTTTAGAGCGCAATTCCTAATAGAGGTGCTTTTACGTACTGCTTTTGCGACGTTAGTACGTTAGATCAAAAGTATATTCGCATGTCCTTTTTGCGACGCAAATTGCTTTCTTTACCAAAGGAAAAACCCCAACCAACTTTATGTTCCTGCCGAATTAGTGGTCCCCTAACTTGGGTCGATTTTACAACCGTGTTGACCTTTTTTCTTTCTTCTTCTTTTAGTGCTTCATTCAAATTTTCGAGCTGTTAACTCGTGTCATAAAACATGCTACGACCATACTAGGTGTAAAAAAAACTCATCATCATCCACTGGGCGCTCCGGTGTTAATTGGATTTCGGTAGACAAAAAGTAGGTCTCACCACCATTTTTCATGTAATCGTTAATCCAGCAATTTTGATGGCTATTTGTTGTCGTGACAGGTTTTTCGATTTTTGCTAATTTTTTATCGATTTATTTATCTGGATGGAGTTTGCAAACTGCTTAAATGCCAATGGGGTTAAGCCTGTGTAGCTGGCTATCGATACCCCAACAATATGACTGGCAGAACAGAATCGCAGAAAAATAATGATTGTTTTCGGTATTCTTACGGAATTAGGAACCATTTTGCTTACGCTCTCATCTGTATTTGTCTATAGCTAGCAAGCTGTCATCCATAGTTACAGATAGTTACTTCTTGCCTGGCCTTGCTATTTTACAATATGGATCGTTTAACCACCACTCAACGCATTCTTACAGCTCCGTTCCGCGTATTTTGTGCTTGGATTTGCATCCTCATCTCTATAGTGTCCAGCTTACATGACAACTAAAGCCCACCAAAAATGAACAACGCTGTACATTCACCTAAGCGTGGTGAATGATACATGTCTTCCACTATCTTAAGGTAATTGTGGTTTTCGCAGAAAAGCTAGTATTCAAAGACCCTCTTAGCAGTAGCCTCAACTAAAACCTCTGGACAATCATTGAGTGAGGTGAACGGGCTTAGGCGACAAGAAAGGACAAACTGCAAGCAACATGAAGACCCAACGCACACTAACTTCAGGTCCTGAGAAATCCCCTGAGTATTATTCAACTTTATCGGAAATGTGTAGTCCCATTATCACTTCGGACCCATACAAGACTCAATGAGCTCCTTGCAACTCAAGGAGTGTACAGAGCACGATTAATTGATATTCTCAGAAGGGTAGTGTGTCTATCGGCTGATACCAAACATAGGAACGTGGATAGCCACAGATAAGTCGATTTCTACCTGAGTCAACTACTAATCACTCGGAATCAGGGATAAAATGACACACATGCTTGTATATGTATATAAGCCATGTTGGTATCTCTTGTCTGAGTAGGCTAGAGGTTCAGTATGGCTAACGTAATGAATGATAGAGGGTTGCTATGCGATAGCAATTACAGGTATGGCCTCTAATAAAAGTTTTAATATACATTTCAACTTAAATATTCATAAGACGTCACAATAAATTGCCGGCGATTTCTTATAACTATTTCCCATTGTGCATGCTAGATATCATTTTTATGACCACTGAGTGGTAAATTTAGCGCTTTTTAACTAAATTATGTCCCAAAGCATAGCTGGGTGCCGTGACGCAGTGATTAGTATGTCGGACCAGTGCGCGGGGAGTTTCATGTTCGAATCCCAGAAAACACCAAAACGTTGTTTCACGGTATCACCTCTCGCGAACGTTTGACAAACATCCGAAAGTATTGTTGTCACATTTCGAATACGGCATATAACTGTAGGTTTTGTTTATAATTTGCGCGCACTTAAGGCGTTATGAATACCCTTAAGATGTTTACAAACAGTGCAGGCGTTAGAAAGGATAGATAGATAGAGAGAGAAAGATTTGGTGTAGTGGTTTGAAGCTCAGTTCTTCAGAAAACTTCAGAGAAACTCCAGGGGTGGCGTCCAGATAACTGGGGAGATTTTTGTTATTTTTTGTCTTTGTTTCTGATTCACAGTATTTTTTTCCCCCATAACCGATGTCATAGGCAAATTATCATCAACAGAGCGAAACATTTTTCCAGCCACATGACCAAGCTACTGCCAGTGTTATGCCTTTACAGTAGTGTTTACACAAGATTTCGCAATTGATCGCACTGACTTTATATATTTCATGAGAAATAAATAAATGCTTGTCGACATCAGGATTTGAACCATTAACCATAAGCGTGTCAATTGACGACGTTACCACTACACCATTGCAACCCCTTTCCATTCGTGCGAAAAATATAACGTACACAACACGAGTGGTTGCGAACTAGAATTTGTGAAATAAAACACTGACAATGACACCATCCGAGGGAATAGAATTTAATCAGAAACAACTAAGGCAAGTAGACATTTTGTTGAATTTGTCTACCTAGGGTTGAGAAAGGTAAAGTATCGCATAGAAAAGCCGATGTATGGAGAAGTTGTATACCACTCTGAAAAAGTTGAATCACATTTCTATTTTCAGTACTTCAAAGAAAAGTCTGGAAACCCATTGAACACTTGTGCCTCGTGCTTATAAAGACGTAGCTACGAGCAAGTATTCATGCATACGTTTTTTAAAGATCCTAAGACCATAACTATCGCAGATTCGCTTCCCCAATTCTTTGTGGAATTTTGCAACAGTTTAGGTAGCTAATAGTGTTTCAAGGATAACTCGTCTGCATAAGGAATACCAAACGTTACCAAAAGCTTTGCTTTTTAAAATCGATGTGTTGGTCTCCACTCGATGCATATGTTTATTAAGGTCTGCACACGTACCTAATGAAAAAACCATCTAAAAGGCCAACCAACAAGAAAAGACTCGATTGCGTAAGCGCTCATAGCGATAGAAAAAAACATAAGTTCCTTTTATAAGAATTCACATATTAAACACATTTCCATAAAAAAAAAAAAAAAATTAGTAACACTGAACATTCAATTGTGTCAACAAGCCGAGCCCCTTCGCCTAGCTATCTCGTTTATCAACATCTTCTAACTGTCCAACTGCTATACAAGGTACCTATCGTAAATATAATTTGTAGCACTTGCGATGCTGACTGGCCGTTACTCGAACGGACTGCCTGACACTGGTTTTTCTAACTATCAACGTAGTTTTTGTTGACACTGACACAGTTAAAGATAAATTTTACGATATGATTCATAAGTCAAGTTCGAGTAAATGCAGGCATACTGTAATGAACAAGTTTCACATTCATTAACAGAAAAATTTGTTTCGGAAGAGAAATAAATAACTAAGTGGTTAGTCTGCTTATGTAGCTACTCATGTGGGTAGTTTCTGTTTAAGAATGAGGGCTTTCATGTTCTTGTGTAACGTGTTTGAAAAACAACCAACAGACCGAAAGCAATTGTCACAAATTTGATTTATCTACACGAAAACAAGAAGCAAATTGAAGCATTTAAGCAGTGTTAATATCTGTAGATACCTACACATTCAGGAGATCCATGCTGAAAAGTAAGGAATGTTGAAAATTTGTGAGGATGTAAATTTAATTGTAGAAACTTGAAATTGAATAGCTTTCAGTCTAACGGTTTTACCTAAGGGAATCGCTGACGTAAAGAAAATATTATATTAAAACTGGTTCAGAAACATAGCCAATTTCTGAAGTCTGATTGATTTGGATAAAATATCTTGTGAAGTTTTGGGGAGGCATTGTGTGGTAGGCCTAGCGAAGTTTGTAGGAAAGCCTCGCGTGTTGCCGTTAATTCTTAGTTCTCAAGATAGCTTTTGTATCGACATCGGACGTCTTGAACGATGCTCTTCCAGTAGACGATGTTTTAAAATTCAGGATCGTTCTTTGCTTTGTAGATGTAGAGTTGGAATTTTGAGGTTTGGCCATCAGTCTTTCTGGGATTTAAAGCTTTTTTTTTTAATTGCTTACTTAGAGGGATAATTGTATTTAGAAGCCCACTTTGCCCCTAGAAGACTACGACAAGGCTATATTCCAATGTTATTTGGCGTTAATGGCTTTAAATTATTAGGTGCTTATTATTATTCTCTTTAGACTACAACTACAGTAGATGTGTCTCAATAATTTTAAAATGAATATATTATTAGTAAAAAATGGTATTTTTCAACAGAAAATGTTGTCAATTCATAGATTATTGATTGAATGCCAGAAGTTGTTCATGCGAATCCACCTTAAAAGAATCATAAAAGAATCTCTATATTTCACGGTACGTCCGAAGATAGGCTTAAGGGTAAACTGATGAGCATTCGAGGCATAGCGAGTATTGTGGTTAAGACGAAGAAGGGAAGGAATGCTATTGGCTATTTCATTTGAGCATTTTCGGTGAAAATATTGCTAAAACAGAGACAGGGAGGAGACATTACGACGGTGTTCGGGCGAGGCAAAATTGCTCGCAATATTCGCACGGTTTTTTTTCCTATCTAGCAAGTGCAAAATGGTTTTTGGTGCGCCTGACCAGACGTGAGCATTATACTTTAACTTAAAGCGAATGTACGCCTTACAAATTGAAACCAGATCAGAAGCGGTGAAATATTTCTTACACCGCTTTAGGAAACCTAAACATTTTGCTGCATTCTTGGCGATTTCGAATATATCGCTCATTTACTTGAAGACTGTCATAACTCAAAAAACGCTATTTTTGAGTTAATGATGCAGAATTATTCGTTTTACCATGCTTCGTATTGTGTATTATTCATATTAATATCTTGTATACTCTCGGCGTTAGAGTTATAAGATCTCTTTTTTTTTCCTGCAAGGTGTTAGTCAATTGAAAACTTTAAGCACGTTTTCTGCAAAATAACTTTTTTGAGTTATGACAGTCTTCAAGTAAATGAGCGCTATGGTCATTACAACAAAGATTGTATTTGAAACACATACCGAGCAGGGATAGTTTTCGGTTTCAACGATGCAAGTGCCATTCATGGATAATGGCTGATGGAATGAACGGAAACTCTATTAGTTGATTGATTTATGTTCTGTATCCCCTTGTGGGTCCTAGGGCCTCTACTACGCCTACGCGCCATCGTGGTTTCGGGCAATGTGCCTCAGCTCTCCCCAACTGCCGTGTCTCCTTCTCAACTGTTCTGCGTCATGTTCTCCTCGGACCGCCAGGTCTTCTGCCATCCTGAGTTAAAGGGTTCCATTGCAAAGCATCGTTCGCTATGGAACTGTAACCCTTTCGGGACGTGTGCCTTTCTACTGCCACTTTCGTCATTGGATGGTTGTACCTATTGGTTCCTGACCCATTCTCTCATAAAGGTGTTCGTTAGAGATACGATTGGGCCAGAAAATCCTTAAGATATTGCGCAGGCACCTATTAACGAACGTTTGCAGCTTCCTGGTGATAGTAATGGTCACTCTCCACGGGCTGCATTCATATAACAGCACGGATTCAACAGTGTTAGCTTGGTGTTCGAACTGATTCTATTAGTTAAGGGCGATTTAAATATGCTGTCAATGTCGAAATTTAATGTGTTTAACATATGTACGTTGCCGATTTTCACCCACGACCGAAGAGCAAGGACGTGAGTTTGGGAATGAATATGATAAACTGAGGGTGCTGTCATCAGCGAAGGAATAGATTGGATTAGAAGTTGCAGATAGGAGATCATTTATGAAAATGAGAAAGAGCGTCGGAAACAAAACAGAATCTTGGGGGACATCAGCATTTATTTGGTGAGATGCAGGCTTGAAGCTGTTCAAAACAACTTAAATTGAACCACCCGAAATGTAATTCCTAATCCATAGAAGAAGAGTATCATCGATCCCAAATGCACGCATTTTCGACAAAACAGCTTGATGCCAAACTTCTTCTTCTTCCTTTTCTTTTTTCGGCGAGGTTATGAGCCGAAAACAAGGGATGATCATAACCCTCCCACTCACCGCATTTCTACTGATCCGCCTGTGGGGTTCGCCTATTTGACCTCAGAAAATATCGACAGGCCTTCCGATTTTGGATCACTCGGTTACTGAAGCCAATGAAATGCCGATGTCATCGCATTTGTGTGATCCAGGCCTGCCTCTTCTGCCTCCCTTGATGCCAAACTGAACTTTTGAATTATCAAGCATTTAAAATCTTGCTTTCACCAGAGTGGTGCAGAAATTGGTTCCACTTATCGGTGAGATATGACATCAAATCACCAATGGACATGCTGTCGGTCATTGGGGAGATTCAAGATTCAAGCTTTCACGTTTCCATGACCTTACAAAGGAGGGACGCGAGTGCAATTATAAAGCTAGCTTTAAAACAAAAAAAAATGCACACCTTGTGTCTTAAATATTTCACTTTGTTAGATGGAGCCAAGCCATCACATGGTGAGACAAGTCCGAGAGTGTTGAAAAGACGCTTTCACGAGGAACTATTATTATGAAATAATATGTGCATATTTTTGCCTAAAACACAATATCGCCTCGATCTCGGTTTTGCTCCCGTTACGTCCCATCCACCTCGAGAGCGCGTTGAATGTTTGTTTACATTTTTTTCAGCTGTTAGCTGTCAAAGCAAGCAAAAGCTTAGCTCATCTCAACTTTTGCCTCGGGTTAGAGTGACGTTACGCCGTACTACGTTTTTCTTTACATATGGAAAAGGTGGAAGCGACATTGTGAAGAACCTATTATTCACCTTCTTTGTTTCTGCGCAGCTTTCTCCCGTAGAAGGAAGCTTCACCTAGGAGCCCCCTATTATAACGACATAGGCGACCGGAAAAACATCGACATTAAGAACCTCCTACGCTTCATAAGAAGCTCAAAATGGTTTAAGGAGTAGGTAGGAGAAGCTTTCTCCCATGATCCACGTGGTATGACAATGGACCTATTATTGGTCTAAGTGTGTTGGCGATTCTCAGCTGGCACCCACTTTAACCTAACCTAACCTAAGCGACATTGTGATAGGATACATTGATTTCCTATGGACTCATAGACGTCAGGCGAAGCCGAGGTCGAAGCGATATTGTGTTCGACCTGTCTATCACTGTGAGTTAAAGAAACATTTTACTTTTGTCACTTAAGGTCCATTTACAGTCAGCGACCTACGAATATTCGCCAATTTTGACATTTCATTCACAAAAACTTTTTTATCTGATCGCGGCAATCATCATTATAAAAAATCATTATAACTATGCGACTAATTGCCTAAACGTACAAAATACATTAATCTGTGGCCTCAAACGATAACCACTTAAGTCGAGTTATGACGGGATTGACTTAAGGATGCCAGACGACGCTCCAATATTCGAAGTTTATGCCATCAATTTTTCACTTTTCTCTCTGCTGTCGTTACTGAGTTGTAAGCAAAGAAACAAGACCGATATAGCAAAATCCCATACGTTTTTGGGAAAAAGGAAGATTTCAAACTTATTTTCTGAGAAACTGTAAAAATCGGTTATTGCTTGAGGCCGGCCACAAACGTAGCTTTAATTTTTATTTTATTTGGTCCATATCTTATCTTTTTCTCGATAAATTCAACCACGATCTTACCCACCAAGCCCAAAACAAAAGAATTGTGAGGTTAAACTCTCGCGAATGTTTTGGTGGTGCGAATGTGAATTGCATCCTACTCGTACATATGTATGTGGAATATGTATAAAAGTTGACAGTTCGCAAGAAGTATTCGCTTATTCGCGGAAAAATCGGCGAATTGCGAATTTCTTCGCAGAAACTAATTACAATTACATTTTTTTTATATAAAACGATAGATAAATTAAACACTGTTGTTTTAAAGTAATAGAATTCCCAATTATGTGATTATAAATGTGCTAAAAATGGTTTGTTCACAGTCTGCGTATTCGCAGGCCGCTGAGCTGTAAAGGTCCATTCACAGCTCAGCGACCTTCGAATGCCCGAACTGCGAACAAATAGTTTTTAGCGCATTTATAAGCACGCCATTGGCAATTTTATGATTCCAAAGGAACGGAGCTTAATTTATCTATTGATTAATATATAAAAAGTTGAATTGTAATTAGTTTCTGCGAAGAAATTAACAATTCGCCGATTTTTCCGCGAATAAGCGAATGATTTCTGCGAACTGTCAACTTTTATTCACATTCCACATATGTAGGACGCAATCCACATTCCTGCGACCAAAACATTCGCGAGAGTTTAACCTCACAATTCTTTTGTTTTGTTCTTGGTGGGTAAGATCGTGGTTGAATTCATCGAAAGAAGGTAAGATAGTACCTTCTGAATAAAGGCTGTACTATGTTCTTATGCATTTTTCGTGTTTAGGCAATTAGTTGCAAAATGAATGACAGCTGAAATTTGCGGAATGCAGCTGTGAATGAAATGTCAAAATTGGCGAATATTCGCTTGTTCGCATTCGCAGGTCGCTGAGCTGTGAATGGACCTTAAGGTTTGACATTGCAAGAGATACAGATCAAGGAAGAACTTTACGATAAAGAAAATAATTGGAGTACTGTTCTGATATTTGCATTTGTGAGAGAAGACTTGCTTGAAATGATCGGGGAAACGTATCATTGGCTTGACGAAGTCTATGTTTCTGAGCTACATCCGACTTTGTATTAAACTTAATACAAACCTTTACCCTTCGCGGCCTTTTAGTTGCTGGACTGATCGCAATGCATTAAGGCTTTTTGTGATCAAATTTAGGGCGAAGGTAACCTTACACACGAGTATTTCTTGTGTCGTGGGAGGGAGCTTAAGTACTTTGCAGTTTCTCGATAGTTGAAAAATATATGCATGTTCTTGTCGTGAAGTGCTCTTGGGGCTGCCAAAAGTGGGTTTAGCTAATGGATTATTCGACGCATGATGGAAACAAAACCAATGTAAAAGCGTAGCAAGTTGCTTTTAGGCTGAATTTTTTGCTTTTCTCCGGCATCCTAAGATGGATTCTTAAGAAAACATGACGCTGAACAGATGAAGAATCGAGGTAGAGTACGGGATATTAGCTGATATGACGCATCAATCGTGCAATTGTCTATCCAAAGCGTCGAAGTTTAGTATCTCTATCTCTATATTTGCAGCGCTTTTCCGTATAATTTCTTAAACTCTTCACTCCTGTCACGTCTTGGTACACAGCGAGCCAGATAAGGCTATAATGTGCCTTACCATGAACCATTCCAACAACAACCTTCTGTCGAAACCATAAAAGAATGTCCTTCATATCGATTGAATACCTACACTCCCATTCTACCATAGTAACAGCAATCTAAAGTTTAGTAGGTAGGTACCTACCTAACTCATACATTTTCATTCTCGGTTCTACCATGAACTCTCATTCCCCCCATTCAAGCGCCTTCATTATTATTGACCTACGTACATGCATAGGTGCATGTTATACTTAAAAATCGTTCATTAAAATGATTAAACAGTAAAAACCCAACCATAAACAATGTTTTAGAAGAATCAACTGAACAACTATACGCCATCCGTGGATCCGAAGTGAAAGGATTCCCAGCCGACTTTTTTCGCTCAGGGACTCATTTGCGAAATGAGGACACATTCACACACACACACCAACACACAGCAATGAAACTGCATTGAGACTCGCACATACAGTAAAAACTGGGAGAGTGCAGGTCGCCAAGGTGGTATTACGTCAGACTAAGGCCTCCCACACGTCAGACAGACAGACAGATAGTCTGACTGTAGATAGTAGATAGAGTGACTCATTCGATTATTTACCCTCTTCCTGGGATCCATCGGTATCTTTGAATGTATGCGGGTACACACCAACCAGACTTAAGAACAACAACATAACACCAAAACGAAACGGAAACCAAAATTTTTTGCAAAACGGAAGTACAGAGAGGATAGACAGTAGAGAGACAACATACAATTAGTTACAAGCAGGTACATATGATCAATTACAATGAGACACACTACGGGTATAGTATACTACTAGACGGTTAAAACGGAAAAAAAAAAATTCAAAACTCCAACTACCAACGAAGTGCGATGAGGATTCCATAAAAAAAAATGATAAAAAAAACTCAAAAGAAACATGAAAAGTAAGTAGGAAGGGAAATTAAAACGTTTTCGTTATTTTAAGGTGCCGGAGAGAGGGAAGGGGGAGGGGGTCATAGAAAGAAAATGAAACGAAAGGGGGGGGGGGAGGCTAGAGGTAGAAGAGTTAGATAATTCCTGAGTCCATGGAGCACAGCGGTTACTCACCTGTTCCAAGGGAGGTTTCCAAATGCTTGGTGTTTTGCTACTGCTTTGTGCTGTAGTGGGTGTCGGTCGGGCTTTTCCTTGCGAAAAACTTTGCTATTTCCTTTTTTACTTCGAATTCGTGGTTGTTTCACGGAAAATCGATTTTTTTATTTTTTTTTATTTTTCTAATAATAGAATTCGCACTGCGTGATGAGTGTTTTGTTTTCCAAATAATTCTAGGTTTCACTTAAATTTGAGTTAAAATATATTTTTTTCACTTTTTAAAGAAAAGTATTCTTTTATAGCCGAAACGAATATTAAACTGAAAAAATCTACACACAGACAAACCGATTTTATGACAGGCAGAGAACCGTCAAAATAAATTCCTCACACAAGTTTACACTTCGCGATACAAACTTCGAATGAGAATTGAGAAATTCCTGCAAAGCAGAATAATCGAACCGACTTCCAGCGAAAGAGAAAGGGAAAATGCTGTAATTCCAATTGGAATGAGCGCATTTGCTGCTTTGTTTTTTATTTTCCAAATGTCAAAATGTAAGCTTCCAGTCATGGGCTGGGAAATGGAATGCGCATGTGCGTTTTGGGAATGGAAGGTGGGAAATATATTATGGAAGAAGGGAAGGAGACATGTAGTCGAGCAAATGGGCAACATGCACTGACTGGACTAGGCATATGAATTTCTTTCGTCGAAATTGTAGTAGGTATATTTCAAATCATTTAAAAAAAAAAAAACATCGATATCAGTGTTAAAATTTTACGCTTTCCTGTACAAAACCCAAACGATAAGATCCTAAGAAATGAGGGCAATTTGAAAACAACAAAGATTGAACATTAAATTTTATGAATTTAGTTTGACAGTCAATGTCACTTTTGATGGAAGAGTCGAATTAATGGTCGTGAACTGAATAGATTACTATAGTTTTTAATTTATTCAATCAAAATTGTGTGATTATAGGTTAAATTAGGTTAGGCTGAAGTAGCTGCCAGCTAAGAATCGTCAAAACACTTAGACCAATAATAGTTCGATTGTGATCATGGGAGAAAGTTTCTCTTTACCCACTCATTAAATCAAAATGAGCTTCTTATGAAGCGTAGGAAGCTCCTAGGCCGGTATTCACCGACCAATCTTAAGCTAAGAGCTTCATAAGCCTATTCACCAACCAATATTAGTGCAGATTTATTAGCGCTCATAAGACTTATGAGTGGACCCAACCACTCTTAAGTTAAGAGCGCTCATAACTTAGGAATTTCGAAATTTTTCGAAATCAGCTGTGAACTGTTACTCAGACCAAACAAAGAACAGGCTGCATTGGCGTAATGCAAAAGAAGAAAGGCCGACGAATATAATGTCTCCAGCATTTCCGTCCAAAGAACTGCCAACCAAATAAAAAATAAAATGTGCCTTGATTAATTCCGATTAAAATCAGGAAAATACAATATTTTCTTTTTCTTTGACATTTCTTCCAGTTCGAAAGAGAGTTCGGAAACTCATTTTAGAACGCGTTTGGAAATCCGAAAACTAGTTTTTCGCATATTCGAATTAGCATGGACAAAAACCTATTAGTGCTTGGTGAATACTTAGCAAACATTTAAAACTAAGAGCTACATAAACTTAAAATCAATTTAAGAGCGCTTGATAATTACCGGCCTTTATGTCGATGTTTTTCCGGTCACCTATGTCGTTGTAATAGGGGGCTCCCAGTTGAAGCTTCCTTCTACGGGAGAGATCTATCAGGTCACCTATGTCGTTGTAAAAGAAAGCTCCTAAGTGAAACTTCCTCTTGCCGTGTAGCGTGTTTGACTATTACGGCCACATTATTCACTCACTTAAACCCGGGTCAAAATGTGCATCCGGGTTAAAGTGAGTTTAACCCGAAAACTAAATCCAGTCCATAATATTCACTCGTTAAACCCGAACTTAAATCCAGTTGTTTGAACCTGGTTGGCGTTTAACCCATATCATATTTAAACTGCCTCCGGAGACCAGTAAGTACCTTAACTCGGATTAAAATACAATTTCATAATATTAACTCGTTTTGTTGGAGTCACATTTAGCATTTCTTTGTTCGCAGGAGGCAGGAAATGTGAAATAAATATAAGAAGTAGGAAGAAAAAAAAATTGATTTCATTCGTGAAATTGATAAAATGCAAGGTCTGTTTGCGTACTTTCTGCACCAAAATTCGCAGTTTGCCAAATTTCAACGAGTGGGAGTAAAATTCCCTCAGAGGGAGGTAAAATTACGAAAAAGTAAACGAATGCGTTGAACCACAAAAGTTGACCACTTTTTAAATATCAAACCCGATTGTACGCGAAAGAAAGAAAGAAGGAACAAGCCAACAGAAAATAACATATACAGCGATTTGGCAGATTTGACAAATCTGCCCAGAGAAGTTTCTTGGGCTAGAATTCGTAGCATGGGGAAATTTCTTACTCTCTCGAGAGCGCTCTCTTCGGTGAAAAACTACGAAAATTCTCCGTACTCGAACAAGTTTTAATAAAAATTCGTAAATTTTCGTAAAAATTCCCTATGTAGAGAGTGTACGCGAAGGGACTTGTTGATGTCGTCAGAAGACGAATATCTGGAAGAGCTGAAAGAACAGCAGGTGGCGAACCACCCTCCTTCTCGTCGAATGTATCGAATGCATAAGCGAGCTTGCGTCGACGATTACGATGAAGTGGATTTCCGCAAGTATTTCGGCTGCAAAAAGAGGCCATTTGGCGGATACATTCATTAATTTGACAGAAATTGGATGGTAATAGACGTCGCATTGCATTCATATACAGAAACAAATAAATACATACTTCACATCAATTTCAAATTCAATTTTCTCACTTTTAAATTAATTTTGAGTGACACGGAGAGTGCAATCAAAAAATAACAAATGTCTTCACTGGACACTGCGTCATAGGAAGACATGCCCAAAGATTAGGTATCTCTCATAATGACTTCTGCAGAAGCTGCAGAGATGAAGAGGAAGAAGTGACCATCAGTCATCTCCTGTGCGCCTGTCCTGCGCTCGCCAACATCAGGAAGGCCACTCTGGGTGAATACTTCTACAATGATTTTAATGATCTCGGCAACGCCTGCACGGCTAAAATTCATGCCTTCATTCAACGAAGCAAATGGTTCCAAGAGAAAGAGGGTGACCTACCCGCCTTACACATCGGTAGTACAATGGACCTACTTTCTGGTCTAAGTACATCCTCATCGAGGGCCGATCCTAAACCAACCAACCAACCAAGAGTACAATCGACAAGTCCAAAAAAATGGTAAACTCATATCAAATGTAATTTTCCGTGAAATTTGACTATACGTACGCTGCGGTTTAAAAACGAATTTAAACTATTTTAAATTAAGGTTTAATGAATCTTTAATCCACCGGGTTTAATGCGTATTTTTAAGTGAATATTATGAAAATGGGTTTAATTTTCGGGTTTGAAAGATGTGGATTAAGTGATCGGGTTTAAACTTCAGTTTCATTTGCTTTACACCCGGAGTGAATAATAAGGCCTTTAAATAGTGTCTAATACCTATTGTAGTGCCGATATGCGATCTATTGAGAGAAATCAAATTCTTAGAACGTTTTAAATCCGGCTTTGGCCAAATCTGTTTTATTTCTAGATATGTTGATCCACTTGTTCAACTTATATTTGTACTTTCGACAGCATCCAGCTTAAATTTGAGTTTGGGAGTAGCGACTGGTATACCTAAGGTGTAGTTGTTCCTATGCCCCGGCATCCAACACAGGTGAATATTGAACTACTCAGCCATCTCCGCAAGAGACAGCAGTCTAGAGCTACTAAAGAATTTATGGAGGTAGATTTCAGGAATTGGCTGTCTGAAAAGATGCGGATATCTCTAGCAGATACCACGTTTTTCTTAAACGAAGATAAGACTTCTTTAGTCGCCATTATTTCCGCCTGGAAACTTGCTACAATAATTTGGAAGATGGAAGCAGAGCTTAAGATTTAGCCTGTCAGAGAAAACACCTCACCCTACTCAGTCTTTGGTTTTTGACCCGTCAGTGTGGAAGTGAATCGACTAATCTTCTAAAAATGCATTCTCCCCCCAAAGCGATCTGGAAGGGATGGTTATACCCGTAGGTTACATTCGAAGTCCATTTTCAAGTTACATTGTCCAATATTTTTTCAATGGATTTGAAAATTTTCGATTTTACCAAAAGATTTGATTATTTGGCTAAGAAGCGTTCAGATACCCCTGTTTTATTATTGCAGGAATAATTTTTTTTTTTGACTGTAGAAAAAAGTCATTTTGATGACAGTAAAATGACGATCGACTTATGGCGTTTTCCTCTATCAGCGAAAAATTCTGCCATCTCAAAATGCTGATTTTTATTTATAGATTTTTGCTTGCACTCACAAGATGCTGATTTTTTCAGACTTAAATAGATCAGAAGAAATGTAATACATATTTTTTTAACGTCTGCTACCTTGTTCTTTGCGTTCGACAATTATCGAAGTAAAAAAGTTCAAAAATAAAAGAACAGGCGTGTTTTGGCGAGAATTATGCAAAGCGAAATTAAAGCTTCTCAACAAAATGACCCACAGTTAATCTGGTAAAAAAAAAAACCTTTCAGCGCCCTCTGAAATTGAGTGTTGTAAACTATACATCCAGCTAAGTTTTGATGGAAGATAAAAGCTAAAGTATTTGGCATTGGCAGTCATTTTTGTTGTTGTACTCCGCGCTAAATCTTACTTTACTGATAACTGCTGTCTCACCAAAATACACCTAACGCTGGCTGCAATCAAATATGTTAACTGCGTTTTATTATCACTGTTCGCCCATATAGATCATTGGTTTGCATTCATTCCAAAAATTACACCAGATCTTGCTCTAATTTAGAAGAAGTACAAAATGATTAGTACTTTTGAGCAGACCTGCGAATTAATTAAGTATTTTGTGACTGAAGTACAATTTAAGTACAATTACCTTTAAGTAACGGAATTAAAAGTCCTTAAAAGAAATTGAAAGTAAGTGAAGGGAATGAAAAACGACTTAAGCACATTTTTTAAGTATTAAAGTACCTAGAATCATATTTTGAAATATTTTTTTGGGCTCACTAACCACTACGCCACGGCGCCCAAGGAATTGTACATATACTTAAAAAATAAGTACACAGTACTTGTGCTTGAATCTTACAGGTCTGCTTTTAAAAAATTAATTTTTGAATAATAATCAGTTGGAGTATTGTTGCCACGAGAAGGAATCTCAAAACAAAAAAATGCCCTTCGCATACGGGACAAAACTGTAAGTCCATTGCAATCGTTCGAAAATAACTCGAGTGGTTGCGAGAAGCTAGGACTAGACACTAAATGAGCTATTGCGCCAAATTTATTTGCATTATAT